>OZ025245.1:9093630-9253630 GCA_964019155.1 Osedax fenrisi
CTACGATGTTCGACGTCACGGGACTAAGTAACTAAGTAAGTAAGTATATTTCTATGTTTATTAGCAAATATTTCAATTTATACTTAATCTATATATTATCTTTAATACAAAATAAATCAATATATCAATAAATCATGCTGACATCTAGCTAATATGTAAGTATATAATTGTAAAATTAAAAGAACCCTGCTTTAGTGGGGCACTTCGAGCTCACAATGTAAATAGATAGTCATGTATGCCTTACAGAAAATTCAATTACACAAATTTAATAATTAGTAATTATTAATTACTAATTAATATATTTTTTCTATAGTTTTATTTAATTAATTATATATCATTCTATTATACTATACTTTTTTTATTACATATACATACATTAAAATATTTATAATATATGTTTCATTTATGATTAATATTATAAATAAAACAAAGAAAAATTTATAATTAACAATTTTTAGTAGAAAACAAAATAATTACATCACAGCCTATATTGTCTAATTATATTTTAAATATAGTTTAATTATATTTTAATTCATTATTTCTACTATTCAATGAGATATTTCGAGTTAGATAATTTTGACTGAGATTAAGGTATTTTCACACACACAAAAAACGGCAAATTTGTATAGCCTGATATTGGAATATAATAATCAGTTGTTATTTTAAAATATTATTTATTTAATCAGGAAATGTAAGGATTTAATAGGTCATTTATACATGCCCAATATAGGTATAACAGTTCACACCGAAACTGCCTTATTTTGATGTTTGACGATATCAAGCTATACAAATCGGGCCGATATAGGTCTGTTTTCATTTATGTAGACGATTGTGTTGTCATTATTACTGGTAATTTAAATTTAATTCAATACGTACTTCCACAAAAATACTCTTTTTATTTACTATATCATATATTATTTTAGATTTTTTTTTAAATTTTCATGTTAGAAATAAAATAACCATATATGTATCTATCATTTGATCTATAAAGTATCTTCAAATCGTCATATCGTCTATATGACGATTTGAAGATACTTTATAGATCAAATGATAGATACATATATGGTTATTTTATTTCTAACATGAAAATTAAAAAAAAAATCTAAAATAATAATTCTGAAGGAAAAGTCTAGTTTCATAAAATGTTATTTTTATCATTCTAGGAAATTCAGGACACCTCAATATTATTAAATAAAATTAGGCAAATTTAATTAAATAGAAATTAGTAGAAAAATATGAACTATCAAAAAAATATATGACATTTAATAATAAATAAATATACAAAATATATTTTCTCAAAAATGACTGACTATAATCAAAGACAGAATCTGCTTATGTAAATTATGGGAAAATTTTATATTATACTCGAATGATTATATTTCATGATGGTCTAGGTCTAGTATATATTAATATGAATTTAACAAATTTTAATTTAATATTTAAATCAATGACGAAATTCTTTTTTGAATAGATGATTTCAATATAATTATGTTTTAATGATAATATAATTTAATACGTATTATATTATTTAGAATGTCAAATAAAATAGTAAACATATTTCAATTCAAATAAAATTTATAAATGATTACATATTTGTAATGAATTTTACGAAATAATAAATATCAATGTTATCTTTTAAATAATTGAAATATAATTATATATACCACTGTAAACATATATTTCAGAGTGCAGAAAGTTATCATTGATATTGTTGTACCAAAAACTATACTTTGCAATGAATACATTAAGCTAAGCGCAGATGTACTGCAACATATAAAGTATAGGAGTGATGTTATGTGGAGTGGCCACTTCATATATATATATATATACGTAATCATATACGACCTTGAAATGTGCGGTTTTCTTCAGCTCTCCCTTGCGATTGTAGTATCTGTAAGTGGAGATTGTAGTTAGAGTGACTTAGATATAGAATGGGTGCAATCTTAATGTAGGTATGATTCGGCAATTATTAAATGATAAAATACATAATTATAAATGCTAATCTAAACCTAAATCAACTATATAGTTATATATATATATGTATATTATAAAGTATAATTTAAATAATATACATATTTGTATAACATTCTAAATATATATAGTTACTCTATGTTGTAAAATCTGCGTCATGACTCATGACAGAAGTTAGAAGCAGAACAGGAATGAGAGTTTATTTGATCATTAATTGGGAAAGAGGAATCCGGTAGTATCAGGAGAAAGGGGAAGTATATATAAGCTAGGGACAGGTTTATTGTTGTTTTTTAGAATAAAGATATTGTAGCTATTGTAAATAAGTATTCATCAATGCTGTTATCATATAATACCTCGTTAAGATAATGATATAGGTGTAGTGTAGGTATGAATAACGGATGCATATGCTCCCTTCCTCTGGTAGTCTATATTTAGATGTTAATACAATAGAAGGATAAAGAGAAGGGTATTAAATATCTTTGTATACTATAAATAACATAGCCACGCCTACTGCCAATTACTTTAAATGTTAATTTACTATTTCATATGTTAAATATGGTGGTTTAGGTGGTAATATTATATTAGCTATCAATACTCGAGTGACCTGATTTAATGATTAGAAAGAATAATTTGAATTATAAAAAATAAATCAAATATTATAAATGTTGTTAAAGTTTAGAAAACTATCTTTGCGAGTAATAGTGGTGGATAATTTCAGTATAGAAATGTGTACGTTTAAATGTAGTTGTCTACTAAACTATACATCTCAATGGTCAAATACTGTTTACTTATGAAAGCAGAATAGAGATGCTAGCAGATGTATGTTATTGAATACATAGAG
Source organism: Osedax fenrisi (assembly GCA_964019155.1). NCBI lineage: Eukaryota > Metazoa > Annelida > Polychaeta > Sabellida > Siboglinidae > Osedax > Osedax fenrisi. The sequence continues at coordinate 9,096,443 of OZ025245.1, forward strand.
GAGGATGGTTGTGAGGAGAAAATGGATGAAATATGGAATGGAGACTAGAGAATATGGATATAATGGTGGAGAATTAAAGAGAATATATTCCCAAATTTAGAACAATTATCTCAACAATCGACTGAAACTTTAGATAGGGGGTGGGTATAAGAGGGCAGCGCTAGTACCGTATGGTGCCGGGTAGTTCTGTACCCCACGGTAGGGGCCCATCTTTAGGCAGTGAGAAGCGGCCGTTAGATGTCTGTACTCTGTCCTTCAGGAATATTGATACCTAGCGCGCGTGTTAACATTCCATTATCGACTGGTTATTTGTAGTATTATAATGTGTAGGCATTATGTATATCCACTACATATATGTCTGATGCATATTGTTTCACGAACATAACATACCTATGATACACATAATGATACAATATATATATATATATATATATATATATATATATATATATATATATATATATTTATATATATGCATATATATATATATATGCATATATATATATATATGAATGAGTGAATGAATATTTATTTATACACAAAAATAACGTTAGACATTCTCTATTGTCTAAGTTATATGTGTATGTTCTCTATATATGCACACATACATATTTACCCTGATGTGAATGTCCTGAAAGAAGTTCAACAGCGATTGACGTATCAGCATGTATTCACCCAGGTTCAGCATAGTGTAGTTCTGCACGAAGGGGCGGGGGAAGGTTAGAGGTCAAGCCGTAGAGGTTATAGAGGTCACCGAAGCACGGTCATAGTGTAGGCGTAGGCTTGGTTAAAGAGGTCTTGATTTTAGAGGTCGTATTAGATAATTTAGGTCATTTATTTTGGGTTATAGAAGATATTCAGTTGTAGTATTCAGTTGTTCGATGAGATAATCTAATCTACAATATTTTATAATACAACTTTATTGTAGTATCATAGCATTATTACGGTCAAGCACATCGAAAGTGTTACTGAAATTTGTGTTTTTGACCATTTATTATTTTTCTATATTCTAATTACAATAATAAAAGTGATCCTGTTCTATTAGACCGCAGCCATAGGTATGATGTAACAGTATCATTAGAGGGAGAGCGGGGAGTGGGAGGAGGTGAGGGAGGGGAGTGGGGTAGTGAGAGCAAGAGGGAGAGCGGGGAGTGGGAGGTGGGAGAATGTGAGGGAGGGGAGAGGGAGGAGTGGGGGAGTGAGAGCAAAAGGAAGAGGGAGGAGTGGGAGGAGGTAGGGTGGGAAGAGAGCAGGGCGAGGGTAGGGTACGAACGTGTATCAGCAGACAGTAGACGTTATCAACTTGGGTGGAGATCACGGGACTTGTGTCAACAAATCTGTAGGGGGCGATGTTGTTGTTATTGTTGTTATTGTTATTGTTAAGTAAGTATTTATTTAATAAACATATTAATACAAATTATTTAAGTTACTCGGAGCTACGTACAAAGATATTGTTTTTTTAGGAGAAATATACGTATCAAATATATTGTTATGTAGGAGAAATATACGTATCAAATATGTTGTTATCACTACGGATAATACGTAAACTATCCGTCAAAGTAGACAAGGATTTAATCAATATAAGTATGTACAATGTATCTATCTAATAAGTAGGTATCTCTATAGTAATATATATATGATATAACATGATATGATGTTTATTATATTGTCTACTCATTCTGTAAATTCTTATTTATACACGTTTAATAAACATTGTACATTGTACAATGTACATGTTATACTTTGATGTCATAGTTTGATGTTATGATGATGATGATGATATTGAGTTTATTAGCACTAAAATAGGGTCATGTAGACCCCTTCGCTCGTGCTGGAAGAAAATAATAATAAAATAATAGTAATACGATAATAATTTAATAATAATATACATTCAATATACCACGTACAATACACCATGTTATACTATGATGTCATAGTATTATATCATAGTATTGTGTCATATAATGACTTTAAGGTCACGATAATTTAAAGTTAGGCACTAGCATTCACTAAATATATACATTCCAGTGAGGTAATCGTCGTCAAGCATCATTGCGTTCCGATGCGCGATGTGATGCACGATGTGATGTAATGTATGATGTGGGCTTAAGCAAATATTATTATTAACGAGAGCTGATCATTAATTCGTAACCAATTATAAAATATCACTTCTAAATATTATTTTAAGACCTATTTTATGGGTCCGGACGGGGCTCGAACTCAGTCCTACTACCCGTGCATTTGGCGCCTAACAAAAACAATAATATATTCGTGATGATGTGTGTGTATACAGTTTATACAGCCAGTTCCAATAATATAGATGTAGTCTGCATGCAGCGGGGTATGATGTATTCTAATGGGTGCGCTACCGAGTCAATATTTCATCTAACATGGTGTGATGTGGGTGTACAGAAAGTGGGGTTAATCCATTATTGATTGTAATGAATTAAATTGGAATGTAATATATATATATATATATATATATATATATATATATATATATATATATATATATGTCTATATATATTCATATATATATATATATATATATTCATCAATTATAAGTTATATATTCATAATTATATAATAAATATAAATGCAAATGATGCCATATATTTGTGCTTCGGAAATTTCGTATTCATTAAGATGTTAATATTATCTCTTGTCGTTGTACGTATCAAAATAGTTGTATACATATAGATATTGGTGGGGTTGACATGTAGGGGGTCACATGTAGGGGGTCACTCATACAAGATAACAATAGTGAACACACTAAACGGACGAGAGCAAACCACCTCCACCGCTGCACAGAAAGCAGTTAAATATTAATTAAACGTGGCTCTTACACACAATCCAGTCACTGCCGTAATAGTGTACTTGCATGTAATGTAGTGTATGTACATGTATTATTCATACAATAGCACCGCCACTGAGGTTGTATATGTAATAGAAAAGAAACAATGTATTCAGGTTTTTTAAGTTATTATCTTTTAATCTATATCATTTTCCTTCACTTAATTTATAAGTATTCCAAAATACATCGCTCAACAGAATTATAACACTTCTTATATTTTCTATGTTAACGACAATATGAGATACAATTATTACAGGCAGCGATATACTAACTGCCTGTGTGGCTCAGTGGCTAAGGCGTCAGACACACAAGCAGTAGGACACGGATTCGACCCTCGTCCGGACCATTAATTAATTTTATAAAATGGGTCTTAAAATATTATTTAGAAGTGATCTTATATAATTGTGTATAAATAAATGATCGGCTCTCGTTAAAACAATGGATGCCTTAACATGAGAGCGGCTTCGAAGGGACATTAGAGCCATATATGGTTATAAGTGAAAACTTCATCTAAGTTCCTGGATGGGATGAAAGGACTCCACCAAATAAAAATAACAATAACAATAACTAATAGCAAGTGATTCATGATCAATTATAACGCTTTTAAATGCTTCTATAATACACATGCGATGGATAAATCTGATTGAAAGATAATTGTCTGGGCAAGTATTTACGCTTCTATAATATCCTGACTATGTTTACATCTGATAATAATAATAATAATAATAAGTATAATGATGAATGTGATATTTAACTGCATGTTGTACGGCGGTGGAGGTGGTTTGCTCTCGTTCGTTTAGTGTGTTCACTATTGTTATCTTGTATGAGTCACCCCCTACTATATGTCACCCCTTACATGTCTACCCCCACGCGTATCTATATGTATACAACTATTTTGATACAGATATTGACCGATACGGAACGTGATAGAGAGCGTGGTATACCTTCGTATGGCGTCCATGTGATTCAGGGTGACCAATAGGATGTCTCGCGGGCGTAACACTAACGACACCTGGTGTTTGAACGCCATCGTCATGAGATCGTAGAGCTGCGGTGTGTGAGGCGGGGGTGTAATCGGGTGAGGTGGGGGTGTAAGCAAGTGTAAACAGGTGTAGCGGAGTGGTAGATAGATGTAAATGTTGGATAAGAGGCTCGTAGTGGTAATGAATATGAGATGAGTGTGGTGTGAGGCGATTATACAATGGAAATATAATATATATATATATATATATATTAAAACTGCCTGTGTGGCTCAGTTGGCTAAGGCGTCAGACACACAAGCAGTAGGACACGTGTTCAAGTCCGCTAGTGAAAAATTATCTAAGTTCCTGGATGGGATGAAATGACTCCACCAAATAAAATAACAATAACAATATATATATATATATATATATATATATATATGTTATGATACAGATAATTGAATAAGCATTCTCATTGATATAGTTAATATTAGAGATAAAGTATAAAACTATGAATTAACTCATTTTGTGCAAATGTTTCATTTTTAAAATTGATTATAGATAAATAATTGGAATAAAAATAAAAATATGATACGATTTAATCGATTTAGTAAATATAATTAATTTATATTTCAAGAAAAGAATAGAATTACTATTTAAATACTTGTAATTTAGGGAAACGAATGAAGAACTGTGATGTAATTGAACGAATATTAAGTATATATATTTATACAAGTGACGTAAAGTTAACCTACAAAGCTAAACAGTTACATACATTAGAAATGGGTGGCTATAATGGTGGGCTATAATAGGGGCTAGATATGGGAATAGAACGGGGGGATATAATGGGGCTAGAATGGGGGCTTGAATGGGGGGCTTGAATGGGGCTAGATTTGGTGGCTAGATGTGGGGGCTAAACCTTATCCATGCTGGCAGCATTCAGTCTCATGATGGAAGCGTGTGCCAACCTATCAAACACCAGGCGCATCGCCTTCTTACTGTACACTTCCTGTTAGAAACAGCAGCTTATTATCGGTGCATCGATGATCGGTGTTGTGTTATTAGATAAATAGATAGATATATTATGTATTTATCATGTTAACATTATTAAAGTGTGTGTAGGTGTAATAGTGGTATATAGATGAGGAAAGTTTAATTCTTATATATTTGTGTGTGGAATCCTTTCTCGAAAGCATATTGCTATTAAAGGGTTCCTTTTTTACTCATTATATAACTATATTATATTGTATAAATATGCCATGTGTATTAATTATTAATTTATATTATACAAGTAAAATAAATATAATTCATTCATTCATTCAAAGTAATACAAAATAATGAACATCATTGATCGATGTGTTTTGATATATATATATATTTATTATATATATATATATATATATATATATATATATATATATATATATATATATATACATACATATAGGGAGAGTAATGCGTAAAGATACTAGTATCAAATATGTAACACTCACGCGAAATTATGTTATTAGATTTTTATATCAAAATCAACGGCGTCACCTATATAGTATTAAACTTCGTTAATCATCGTTAAATAACGACAACTAGTATGGTATTGTCATGTGACCAGATAGAATGGGCTAGCTAAACTAATCATACACGGCAATGTAGAAGGTAAACATCAGCGTAAAGAAGATGTGGATCGACGACATCAAAACATGGACAGGAAATTAGTTAGAGGTAACCCAATGAATGACACACGATAGAAAGGCACGGAGACGATGTACGAAACAACTGACGCGCCCCGAGGTTGAAAAGCTAATGGACCAATAAGGTATAAGGTATGTAAATGTATGACGCGCTTATCTCATGTAATTTAATATCGTGTATCGTCTCTATTAAGCATCATCATCGTCGTCAATGTTTTATAGTTTCCCACTCGATCAGTAGCGTAGTATGAGTCATCACTCGTTATTTCAAGGTCGATTTAATAAGGTCAATATATCAAGGTCGATATGTCGAAGTCACTAACTTGCGGTTTGAACATTTGCTCCATGAACCTGGCGTTGAACATGGTACTGGTGATGTCGTGCATAACTGTGGGCGGAGGGGGGGGCGGGGCGTTATAGGGGGCGTTATAGTGAGTTAGCATGATTTATATTACGTAATCGTATTGATTTAGTTAACCGCGCTATATATATATATCGCGGTGTGTATATAACCATATTTATATATGAAACAGAGGCGTAATAAAACAGTGGTTTCATAATTCACATCGATTATAACTGTTATAAACATGTGATATGACACCACAGTATTCGCGACATGTTGCAAATGGACTCGTCCATTTATGCACGTCATGCTTGACCAACTCTTATAGGCCGAGTTTCTATATAAATACACTCATTCTATAGATAGGGACATTATAATAATGAATATGGTAAATAAATATACATAAGCCTTGACGCTTTATTTCATATACATAACTATATAACAATAACAACGTTACCCGTCGATATACACGTGAGCGTGGTGTATAGCGTTGGTTGAGTGGAGGGGCATCACAGTGGGCAGATTTAAAACAAATAATAAACAATATTTAATATATATATATATTAAATATATAATAATATATATAATTTATATATAATGTATATATTAATATTAATATATATTCGCAAATATGTTTGTGGATTGATATGGTGGGTTGTTTGATTGATTGAGTCATGTTTTTTCCTTTTTTTTTGTTGGTGGATTATATCCCGAAGTGAGTTTATAAAATGTTGTGCACGATTTATTTAATAAAATAATTTTAAAAACATGCCTACATTGAAGCGGAACCGTTAGAGTGAACTCTTTCAGTGCACTTATTACTGAATCACCGCAGACCTCCTAGCTATTGGACGGCTGCAACTACTTACTGGTCAACAAATACCCCTACTGGATTCCGATTGGTGCGCGCGCGTTTGGGCTACTTTATTAAATGCACTGAAAGTTAATGAATAAACCGATATGTAACATCTATTATTAGTGTAACTTACATTTAAAGTTATCTACCACGGAAGTTATATTATGGATATAAATAATGTACTAGGTGTAAACTGTGGTGAAGAATACGGATTATAATTACAATTATAATACTACTATTTCATTATGTTTTATAATAATATCTTATTGTTTAGTATACAACTATTAAATTATAATAATACACGACGAATAAATAATATATATATATATATATATATATTATTGGAATTACAATCTATCTGAAAATATATGAATGTATATTAGAAATGTATGTAATTATAAAATAAAACGGTATAATACAGAAATAATATCAACAAAGAATAACACTAGATATAAGTCACCTACACATTTAACTTTATGTAGAAATATTATTCAGTGATAATATATCGAATTATAAATATATTATTTATTAATTATACTAGTAAAGAGCTATACTATGGATACCAGATGAAGTCGGCATTTTTACAATGATCAGTTTGCACATTTGAACAAACATTTATAATTAGGTTTTAATTTGAACGCCCAACACAATATAATATCTTCTAAAGGCTTATATCCGGGATTATATGTGCCGATATTTTATAGTGGCAGCTTTCTAGTTATACCACAATATGTGTGCATTTAAATTCACCGACTTTTCATTTTAAATGATGATGATGATGTTAGTGATGATGATGTTTGTGATGATGATGATGATGATGATAGTGATGATGATGTTGACGATGAATAACAGTGTATGCGCACTATAGAGCCATGTAGAGTCTTACATTGTAGGCCTTGAGACCGTTCACTCGTGTGGGAAGATAATCAAAATAAAATACAATGAATAGATGTAAAACATTTTCGGTGTGAAAATATGCCGACTTCATCCAGTAACCATGGCCATGTTTTGTAGCCATATTTACGTAATTATTCGAAGTTATGTAATGTGAATAGATTTATTAATTATTGATCTACTTGCTAGCCTATATAATTGTATGTATATACTAATATATTACATATTAATAGAAATACGATTATAATATAATTAATATAATATGTATATGTTAAAGCTTATATAAATATATATATATATATATATATATATATATATATATATATGTACCAGTAAAGAGTGTTTTAATATATTAGTAGAGTGTATATTACGAATAAAAGTTTATTTATTAACCTATTTCTAATTTATTTTGTAATTCATTGGTTTTTTTTAAATTATTAATATATCATTAAATATAACCTGGCTATCTAACTATAAAATACAATATTTAAAAATATGAAACTCTAATATAATATTATTGCTATTATTAAATATGAAAATAACATAATAGAAATCATTAAACACATTCACATATTAAACTAAGTTCAATACTATAACTACTTTCTGCTATCTAATACATTATTATATTTAGAAGCCTCTTCTACATTACAACCGAGCACATTTTAATGTAAATAAATGCGAACCCATATTTAATATAATATGATATGATATTATATATTATATCATATAATTTATATGGCTTATAATAAGTGACTTATTAAGTTAACTTAAGTTATTAACTTAATAAATAGGTGTGTATCACTGATAATTATTATCATTATAATGATAATAATATATAGACGGTAGGCAAAAATTAAATAACTATAAATAGCAAAGTTTACGCGTGGCATGCGTTAAGAGTGATCATTCAGCTGAATATGGGTCCTCCAATACTTGTCAACTCGGAACTTATAAAATAATATATAAAAATAAGTCAAAACAATTTTTATTAATTTTTGACCATCCTAGGGCTCATAATAATTCATAGAAGTTTAACATGGAGAGAATACAAAATTTAACATGGGGAAATGACTAAAAAGTGACTTTTAACCTACTAATAATTGTTTTTGTATTATTAAATTGTAATAGCACATAGATTAAATGTGATAATTATGGAAAATAAAAAAAATTAAATTGTTTAATTATTTCCTATAAATGAAATGAAATAAACGAAATTTCTAGGAAATTTTTAAAAACTCAAATATATGAACGAATTTTTTTTTTTTACAATTTTATATGTCTATATAATATAAAAGGTAAAATTAAAAAAAAAAGATATTTAATATAATTTAAAAATATAATATTTATACCACTTTTGCTCTATTTTTTGAGAAAAAATCAATATTTTTCAAAAAGGTATAAAAAATAAACCACATTTTTGTTTCCACTTTTTATGATATTTTTTAGAAAACAGATAACATATATACTAGAATGAGAGCTAGTGATAAACAAATTTAAAGAATTAAGTTGTATCAACCATTTTCATGTATTTTCGTATATTTTTTGTCATAATGTATTTTTCTATAATACTTTTCAATGTGATTTTGTACTAATTTTCAACGGATTATCGTTCTGTCAATATGAGCAGCTCAAATTGAATAATTTTGTTAGCATGTGTCTTAAAACATCTTCCTTTACCTTAGAATCACTGAACAAAAAAAATGTTATCCAATGATCACTCTTAGCGTGCGTCGCGCTCACTTCGGGATATAATGCAGCTAAAAAAAACGGAATAATAAAACTAAACTAAATCGATCAAACAACCCATAAATATAAATCAGCAAATAAGATGGTATTCGTATTCGTATGTGTATATATCATATTTATATATTAATACGAATGGTTAATACGTTTATTTTTCTAAAGGAATTATTCCATATATACATGTTTCTCATTCATGTTTTATTTTCGTGTGCACTAGATGGTATAGTGAATTTGAGCGACGCACATCTTGTGAGCCACGCGTGATCTTTGTTATTTATAGTTATTTAATGTTTGCCTACCGTCCGTATTCCCATATTTAATATGATATTATATCAAATATAATTACTAGACATTACTTATTAATTTACAACCATAATTATTATGATAATAATTATAATTATACACAAAATATTGTTTAGTGGGTGCTATGCTCATCTTGGCCGCCTAGTTCAAGTTGGGCTATTATAGTCACTATATATATATTGACTATTTATAGGCTAACTCTGGATTTAATGCAGCTAAAAAAAAACATGAAAATATTAAAACTATACACATCCAAACCAAACCAGTGAAAATAATTATTTTAACTAACACCCAAAATATTAATAAGCACCCCCAACTTGAACTTTAAAATATATCGGCCGCCAAAATGGGTATTCACGGTTTAGTGTTATAAAGATTATACGATTATCATAATGATCATTTATAAATTTTATATCGGTATCATTAAATGATACCGATATAAAATTTATAAATGTATGATTAATACAATTATTATAAAAATACATATAAACTTTATAATAAAGATTATTTTACTAAAATTCATTTTAAATTAATATTATTATCATAATAATTATAATTATAATAATAATTGATAATTAAATTATAATTATTAATTTAATAATTATTATTAAATATACCTTTTCTTGACTTTTCAATAGGAATTTCTTGAGCTCGTAATCGTTGATCGAGTATATACATCATCTCTCCTCCGAGATTTATAAATAATAGTGGCAAAGTACTAAGTGACATTATATTAATTTAATAATATATATTTTATATTTTATAATATTTATATAATCCTATAATTTACAGGTAAATAAAATATTTATATTTTAAATTGATTGACATGTCCATAGTAACGTAAATAAAACATTAGTATTTTCATTGTTATAAATTCCCTAAAAATAAATTCTCTAAACTATAATAATTATAATATATATATCAAACCCTTATAATTATTTTATATATTTTAAATAAGAAATAATGTATTAATAAAAATGTATATTATAATATATGATGAAGATACATTTATTATGAATGAAAAAAAATAAAGTGGTAATTCACTTGTAGTGGTAGCCAGTAATTTCGGACGATTTATAATACATTTTATTAAATTGTGTTTAGCTACAAGTATTGTATATAAATGTTATATTAAAGTTATCTTAACTTCTTTAAATGCCTCCTCTGTAGTCATTATTTATATACCTATATATATATTATATTTAAAATCATTATTTATTAAATAATTAAATTATAGATAATTATAAAAAATATACCTAAGTAGACAATTGTCCCTTAAGTTAAGGGTGAAGTCCAATTCCTACCAGAATGATAGAGTAGTGAATCGTATGGGGTGTAAAACTGGTAAATAAGAGTTTGTAGAGGAATGAATATATGGGATATATATATATATATATATTTGATGTATATATATATATGAGCTTAAAATAGAGATAGTTTATAACAGGGGAAACAGTTAAATAACGTTATAATGGTATCCAAGATCTATGGATATTTTCTTAAAATGTTGTCGACAGCCACATATATCTCTTGAGCCCATCTTACCGACGTACACTTCGATATCGATATATATCTCCTTCAGATCCTATTCTACTACATTAACTTTACTCTGATCGCCTATAGACATATATTTCTAACCATCTGTAACATCACAGTTAACAGTAATAGCAACATAATGTCATAACTTATAGCCTCAAATGTTTATATTATGCTACTATTATGTTGTCATTAAAAGTCTATTATGCTATTATTATGCTGCTATTAATTTTAAAAGTATATTATGCTGCTATTATGTTTCTATTAAAGTATTAATAGTAACAGCATAATAGTATTACAAATTATAATAGCAGCATAATAACATAATGTACACATTTTAGGCTATCATGTATACTATTATGCAGCTATTATGAGGATGTTACTGTTAGCTGGGTCAGCTACCTTTAGTGTAATGTTGGAAAGAGTTGTCCATCGTCAACTAATCTCCTATTTAAGCCTATCAAATCTGAATATTCCTCTGAAAGAGATGTTCGCCATGTCACCAAGGACATGTACTTGATGACACTCTACAGAAATAGTACTATTGTGCATAAGTTATTAATACGTATTAACTTATCCAGTGCATTCGATACGCTAGACCAACATATTCTACTACCTCGTCTACATTCGCCTTGAATTAGAGGTATTAATACCTTCCATGATATAAAATATTGGGCGACAGCATAGAAAAGATATTGATCTTAATCTGAAGCCCTTTAGAGGAAATAATAATATAAATAATTATATATTTCATACGCAAAAAAATGTACAATTTAAAACTTCTAATAAATATTTATCATTATTATTATTATTATATCCTTATATCTATTATCATCTATATGCAAACGCTGTACAGCTTTATAAGTTTATTGCTACTAATTCACCATCGTGCTTCACCGATCAACTATCAAATTGTGCTAATGATATATATTTAATATTAAAGAATATTCTTTGAGAATTATTTTAAATAAACTATATGGCTTATTTTTACTAATTCTCTTGTTAATGCCTCCAAAACTATTATTGAATCTTTCTTCATCTCCTATTTAATTCCCTCCTTTTCTTATTGATAACAGTATACCCTCTGCTTCCCATACTGCATCCAGTTTAGTCATAATTTTTGATTATATTTTTCCTTCATTCCTCATATTACTGCCATCACTAAATTTTCAAATTATCATCTTTACAGAATTAGAAAAATACGAATAAAATACGAAAATAAAGTACTGTATATCTTACTAAAATGCTAGTTAATACCCTTTTACTCTCACATATATATTACTGTTCCTCACTCCCCTTATCCTCTATATCTCCTATAAATCAAATTATTCGTTCATCAATCAATACAATATATAATCTACATATTTCACTCCTTAAATCCTCATACCAACACTTACTGATATGGTTCCCAATAAAAACGCTCCCTTGTTGCATACTATATATTATTTATTCCTAAATATAATCTTCGAATTATCCCTCCTATATAGAATTATCTTCCCTTCCATCTCTTAGAAAGCATGTTTCTCATATTCTCTCTACCATTATTATCACTCTAAATAGAATGATCGGTCCCTTAGTTATGTTGGAGTTATTAACTAATTTACTATCACTCTATATAGTATAATAATATATTAATATATTCATCAGGTCACATGATACACCTACCTAAAGATTGATCTCAGGTTGCAACCTGTAATACTTATATTGTTTGTCATTGTTATAACTATTAATTATTATAAACTATATGTATTTATTAAAGATTTAGACTTAGATTTATTAAAGTCGATATAAAAATATGAAATATTTATAGCATTTACATTAATTATATCACCTTAAATTAGATATTATAAAGCAGTAGTATAATGTTTTTAGAAAACTAATTAGAGATTATATAATTAATTCGAAAATATTATTCAAAGATATTTATAGATTTATTAAAGTTGATATAAAAATAGTATGCAATAATAATAATTTGATTATTTTGATTGCATAATAATAATGATCTACATTAGGAATATACAAATAGCAGATACAAATGTATACATATATATATATATATATATACAGTATTGTAATATAGCATTATTGGAAGATTGCATATTTGTAGATATAATTAAACCTATTCACTAGTAGTGTAGACAAGTAAAAGAAATATTTCACGTAAGATTAACAATGAAGATGTTATCAGACAAGTTAAATACAGTGATAGATTGGTGTTTAAGAGAATGTTCAATTAAATGTGCACTTAATAATACATGTATGCATGTACGTTTATTCTTAATAATACTAATATACTTAATAATAAAAATCTATATAAATTAGATATAAAAATAATGTGAAAATAAACGTCGATAAGTTTATAAAGGAGTTAAAAATAGATTTCTAGTAATAACGGTAATAAGGCTATACATCGGGTACATGTGTGTACCTAGATAAGGCATACGATGAAGAGTGTTGATAGTGAGTGACTGCTGAAACTGAAGATAGCAGAAGGAGGGGGAAGGCAGGGGTGAGACTCAGTGAGATCTGATATTGAGAAGTTTAAACGACAGCAGTACGCAAGCCACCCCTACCACAAACAGCACTTTAGACCAGTTCACAGTGGCCGGAACCAGCTGTAGCACAGATACCTGTTTACATAGACATTATTAGTAGACATTCAAGTGTATATATATATATATATTGTAAAATAAATTATAATATATCAATGTTTATTCTAAATTTTTAAATAATATGAATAAAGGGGGTATCCCACTACAAGTATTTCCGGCAACTTGCCAGAAATATTATAACTTTAACAATTTTTCTATCGAGTTAACTACAATTGTAGCGGGATACCCCCTTACTTTCCGACAACTTGCCTGAAATATAGTAATTTTAACAAGGGGTATCCCATTACAACTTGATAGAAAATGATTTTAAAGTCACAATATTTCCGGCAAATTTCCGGAAATACTTGTAGTGGGATACCCCCTTATACAAATTGTAGGTATATACAAGAAGCAAGTCTCGATAGCACAATATAGGGATGCTCTTAACGTTACTTATGTGGTAGATGTAGTACAGTGGTGTGTTGTAAGGAAGCCGTACTCTCACTGACGTATTTGTATATAAATACACTGATTTTATGTTATTGTATTTGAATGATAAATCAGAGATATATTTAATCAAATACACTCAAAATATATGTAATTATTATTTAAATAGTATGAACATTTTATAAAGTCTTTATAATAATAAAACGAAGTATTTTGTGGTTGAAAGTATTGTTAAATATCGTAATATTAATAAAACTAGGTATAGGTAAATATTGTATATATATAGTATTTATCATTATAATAACAACTATTTTTAATTGATTAGATCGATAAATATAAATATAATTTTATTGTATATACGATGAAGACCAAATTAATCTGTAACGACTTGCGTAGTAATTTTAGATTACCTTATGTGATAGTTTAATAACATTATAGTAATAAGTATTAATAAACTTGTATAGGTTGATGCATGTTATCATGGTATATTTGATGTAATACATATATTTTATTTTTATCATTAATATATACTTTAAAGTTTATAGTATATTTCTGATATTTAATCAAATATTATAAAATATATCATATGTTTAACATTTCAAATTAATATTTTATGATTATGTATGGTATGATATTCTATATTTTTTAATTTATTTAGGGTAATTTTATTGTAAATAATATAATTCAGAGTAAATCTTTCAATCCAAGTACTATAATGTCATTTATTCTATGCATATATATAAATTTCATATATACCTATATATTAAAATTAAAGAAATAATATTTCTTATAACTACACTTTTAAAATTTTGTATTTAGTTAAATAAAATAAATATATAAATACATTAAACATATAAATACATTACTTTTTAATACACTGTAGAATATTTTACTATTCATCTAATATAAAATAAAATATACATATGTATTATTTTGATGTTTATCGATTTAATTAATTAAAAATGGTCATGAAAGTTAGTACATTGATAAATACTAATAGTATATTTACTATACAATATTTAAATGATATTATGTATTGTAATTTATTGATATATCAAATTATATAAGTTTTTTAATAAGTGCATTACAATAAATAATATTATTTAAATATTATATAAAGTATTCCTAGATATTTAGCTAATAAACTATAATTCAATCATCCCATACTATTTACCTTTTATTCTGTATTTGTATTTCGCATTTTTATTTATTAATATGAATTTATTTGTATTTCTATTTTAATAAAACATTAAAATTACATAAATATTTGTATTTGTATTTGATTATAATTTATTTATTTATTATAAAATAATTATTTGTTAAAAAGGTATTCGTATTTGTATGTGAATTTGAAAAATGTACTTGCCCAGATGACTGACCACTACATATTAAACTCATACCCATACAGGCACTAGCGATTATGACAGCAGTAGAAGAAGATACTCAAGGTCAACATTACTACTAATACTTAACCCCAGGTAGGGGGCAGCACTAACCCAGCCTCCGTTATCAGCTATCCATCTGGTGATGTGCTCGTAGCGAAGGAACTGACTGATGAAACCGATCATCTTACGGAAGAAACTCGCGTATCCCCTTTCTTGCAGTGTTCTCACCTGTGTGTGTGTTTGTGTATGTATGTGCGTATGTGCGTTTATGTGTGTGTGCGTGCTTATGTGTGTGTTTGTGTGTGTGTTTGCGTGAGTGTGTGTATGTGTGTGTGCGTGTATGTGTGTGTGTATGTGTTATCGATATAAAGAAAGTGGATAAGCAATTGAATGTAGTGTATGGCACTATCCGCTACGGGCGCTGCAGTCGAAACCCACTATCTGGCCCACTACTTTTTATTTAAAATTAATATTTATTTATACATATATATTGATAATCACTACCAATTTTAATGTACTATCTATACTAAAAATAAAATTATATATTTAAAATACATTATATCAACATTCCTCGTAATTTTGTGTATTTAAGGGGATGGCACACGACGCCCGCCTCTCTATGTATAGAGATAGCAAATAATGGGTCTACACAAAACTAGGCGCGCATAATTCTATTCATTGAATTTAGCTAATTTTTTTTATATTCTATTCATTAATTGTATACACATGATATAACAGGACGTATTTTTTATAATATATATTATATAATATATATATATATGCACACATTTTAATTTTTTAATAAACGGAATTTCTATAGAAATTGTTATTTTTTGCAGTTATACACATACAAATTTAAAAAATACGTCCTGTAATCTCATGCGTATACATTTAATCAGACATCGAATACACATGGTAACCATGGACACAGCAAACATAACAATAGATTGTGATGGACATAAGTGTTGTACTAGAGCAGTGGTTGTGTTTGAAACCCAACATATGGGTCAGGACCCAAATTAGGGTAGTTGGGTTTTTGTTTGGGTCATGAACTTATAATATTTATAATAATATTTATATCCAATATATTATAGTTTACATTATTCGTTTACGACTAAAGTTTAATAATACAACAATAACATTTTTCATTGGGTCATGGTATATTTTTAAATTAAAAGTTGTCAAAAAAAGGGTCATGATGAAAAAGGTTGGGAACCACTGTACTAGAGAGATGGGGAACCACTGTACTAGAGAGATGGGGAACCACTGTACTAGAGAGATGGGGAACCACTGTACTAGAGAGATGGGGAACCACTGTACTAGAGAGATGGGGAACCACTGTACTAGAGAGATGGGGAACCACTGTACTAGAGAGATGGGGAACCACTGAACTAGAGAGATGGGGAACCACTGTACTAGATAGATGGGGAGACTGCTGCTGCCGTAGCGAGACTAACCGACAATCTATACCCGAAGATGAGAAGAACCACTATTCTCGTCCACTTCATATCGTCTATCTCCAGTTCCATCAATCTGTAGAAGGGAGGCAGGTATATAGAAAGAGTCGTAGTGTATTGTGTAGAAGTTAAAGATAATATTTCAAATTTGATTAATTAATTATAAAAAATTTTATAAATTATATTTATTTTGTGATTTAATGATATATGCATGGCCTTAACCTTTTAACTTAACTACCACTATCACTAAAACTTCAACCATCACTACCACCACCACTAACACTACCACTACACTGAACATGCATACATATAGATATATAGTAGTAATGTATTATAGGGTGTTCACTGATGCAGGTTTTACTTGTCGTACGAACAAATGCTGGACCGAATTCTTCAAAATCATAGATTCGGTCCAGCATTTACTCGGATTCCTATTTTTCTCATCGTACAGTAAAAATGAAAATATCCTACTTTTTGCTGGACCGAAATATCTTACTATATTTGGTAATTTTTTCAATATTTTATAAAAATGTTATACTGAATAATTTTTATATAATTAATCGTATTACTACAATTTAAAATACACTATAAACATGAATTATATAAAATATACAAAATTAAATAATTCAAGTAAAGATATAATAAAAAGTAGTTTAATTAAATGCTTTAAAGATCGAGAAATAATTATGCGCCCATATAGTTCTCGATCTGATATTTTACGAAATATCCAGTGCAATTTCGCCAGTTATTAAACATAATAAATTATTTAAATAAGTATCCAAATAAGTATCGATACTTATAATAAATGTAATTATAATTGATAAATTAAAATATTATTTGAATTTGAAATTTTTGTTTATTTACATTATTTTTATTTCCGTTGTCAGTTATTGATGACTACGACAATTTAAACACGCGTCGTGTGAACATTTGTGTTTTTTACTAGAAATTTTTCGGTCCAGCATTTGTTCGTACGACAAGTAAAACCTGCATCGTGTGAACACCCACTGGCATGGAAGAGTGTAAACTATGAGTATAATGGTTATTGATGCCGATTACATAATCACAGGAGCTAGCATGTTTATTGTATAACGATGTCCACAATCGCCATGTGTTTTGTAGTTAATGAAATCATAATAAAATAATAATAATAACAACAAATATATATAATAAATATCCGTGTACATCGACTAGAAGTGACCCCGTCGAGCTTCAGTGATCGGGAACCCTCGAGAGCTTATCGCGCATCGCAGGTCGAAATGAATGGAACAAGCTTCCCTTCGATCTTCCCGTAATAAATACTACGCTTAAAGCTAAAGTATTAAAGCTAAACTAAACTTGTTTATTCAGTAACGACTGAACTTTCTTAATTATTAATCGTCATAATTTGCCTCTACGTAGAGAGAACACCCGTTTGTTAAAGGCTATATATTATATTTGAACGGTGTGTTAACATAATAATAATACTAATACTACTAAATCATGCGGTATCGTAATATTGATGATGAATACATAACACATAAGGATATAATAGCAATATCTTCGACCCCCATCTTTAAAAGTAGGTTAAAAACGCATCCTTTTAACGCTGTGTATAGAAATTAATTTTTGAAACACGGCCGGAAACTCTACTAAGAAGTTGAACAGCAGTGTCTAAACCATTAGGTTACAAGGTTACATACGATGGGTAACTGCCGCCTCACACTAACTGTCGACCTATCCGAGAGAACGTCTCGTAGACAACCTCGGAGTCGCGGATATTCAAGCTGTCAATCATCGTGTCGATACATTCCTGCGAACGACGAAGGTAAGGTGTCGGTGTGTATGTAGCTAATAGGTTAGATTAGGGCGGTGGGGGAGGAGTTTTAATGGTTAGATTAGGGCGATGGGGGGAGGAGTTTTAATGGTTGATATCTGAATGCTATAGAGTTCTATAATGCTTTAGATAAAAGAGGTGGGTGTTAGATATGAATTATATGTAATGTAATGGTGCTAAGTATGTGACTAGTGTAATGTTTGAACTGTTCAAATGCACAATTGTATTTGATCTAATAATAGTTATAATTTATAAATATATATATATATATATATATATTATATGTTTTTATCATATGATATTACTTATAATATCTTAAAGTGGGTGTCACACAGACTGGCAATGTGAATATGGTCTTCCATTATCAGACCATAAAATGTTTGTTTACTAATATGTATTATTAACTAATTGTATCTTATACATATTTACATATTAAAATTAAAATAAAATCAATTTTGATACCAATTGAAAATTTGTAAAATAAAATCAATTTCAAGAAATTAATTAAATTCATTTCAAATTAATTACATTCAAATGTAAAAAAATACATATACAAAATAAAATGATATACCTTCATTTCAAATAATATTCATTATAACCTATTTAAATCAGTTTATATTTGTTGTTTATATTGATTGTTATTTCTACCGATATCAGTAAATAATAATATTATAATAATATAATAATATAGATAATAATATTATTATGATATATTTAGAAAAATTATATTATTTACCAATATAAACATAATATAGAAACAAACTAAAATACAAGGTCTACTCCATTGACCGACTATAAATAAACTTAATTATACTAATGGTTGCCTATGTGTATGTTGCCCAATGGTGTGGCCTTACTTAATAGTATAAAATTAATCTTTGAATTAAAACATTTAATAATATTAAAATAAATTATGTTTATTATATTATACTAATCCAAAATCAATATTTGCTATACAAAATATAGATATTTCTGATATATTCAGGCAAGGTAGTAAAATAGTATAACATTGAACATACATGAATATGTATTTATAGAAATGATAGACATAATCTTATTACAGTTTTAAATCACCAATAAAATAATGAATTATATATATATCTATACTAGATTTGCTAGACATTACTATCATAATATTAACCATTTGGTAGACAATTTGGTGTCATTCAAATAGTCATGGAAATAATTTATCACTTTTGGTATAAATGTAACTTAGAATAAAATGATATCATTAATATATATGTACTATATTTGTATATTATTTATTAATTATTTTTAAATATATAGAATAAGTGTATACAATTATTGAATTATTGTATTGATTTAATAACAAATTGTACATTCATAATCAATATATATTTTTAATTAATTTATTTATTTATATGTTTAAAAATAATTGAACATGAGCGTAATTTTTGTTATCATTAATTATTGAATATATCTCAGAAAATAGTAAAGTTTGAATGCTTTATGCAAAATATACATACAAAATAAATCTTATTATTATAAAAAAATTCATTAACTTAAAAATAATATGTATTTTGGTAGACATTATTTTTATTATTCATTAATTTGAAAAAATAGTTAAATATATTCAAAGAGTATATATCATAATTAATTAATATGTACATGTTCACCTTTATAGCTATCTTTTAAAAAATATCTATCAAATGATTATATTTAGTATTAGCTACCAAATGGTTATAATATGACATATATATATATATATATATATATATATATATATATATATATATATGTACATGTAAATGTCTATAAATAGAACACAATTTGTGTGTTCAAGAATACTACGATACATCTATAAAAAACTAACTACAATATTATATAATTGAATTAGCGTTTCCAGGATTTTGGATATAGCCACACATATATATATTTATAAATCTATATATAGATACATATCAGTTATTGGGTATAAATATTTTTGAATTTTAGTTTTAAATAATTTCAATTTTCCTTATAAAATTATATCTATTTATGATTGATTATATTATCTAGTATCAATAAATAATCCTATATCTCCCGAATATTCACTAATATTTAATGATGTGTGAAATTAAATTATTTAATGATACCAACCCAAAATCCCCGAAAATCCATTAAAATCCAATAACCCTAGTAAATTGCAAACCCCCCTATATTAAATTCTAGATGTTGTTATTATCCAATCCTCAATATAACACGAGATGATCCGAATGAAAACATAACTTAACCCAGCAGTCTCCCCATCTCTCTAATACAATAGTTCCCAACCTTTTTTCATCATGACCATTTTTGTTGATAACTTTTAATTTAAAAATACACCATGACCCAAAGTAAAATTTTATTTTTGTAATAATAAACTTTAGTCATAAACGAATAATATAGCTCCGATAAGGGATGATTACAACACCTACCTTTTGTTGATTGTCAAGTCCGTCTCCCATAGCGATCAGGGACATCGCCACCTGACTTTGTTCACTGTGAATCATACGTATATAACATTATATAACGGGGAGAAAGAGGAATCATGCATTAGAACGGGGTCATAATTAAGGGGGATTTTATAGTCTTCGACGAGTTAATTTAAAATTTTGTTTATCATTTTTCAATTTAAATATTTATTTATATATTGTTGAAAAATATATATATATATTGAATACTATAAAAACAATATATTAAATACATTTATTATCGTAATAAACTACAATATTTGAAATATAAAGTTGGAAAATATTATAAAATATAAAAATATTGTATTTATATATATAAATTTATAACTTATAACTTATATAAACTTGATTAAATTTCTCAGAATAATTATTTTTTTCTACATACGCTTATATAGAATATTTATTTAACATGTTTTAAATTATAATATAATGTGATCTACATGAGTTAATATTATGTCATTATAGTATAGAAAATAACATATTTATACATAATCTAGGTATCGGGACATCTAAAAACACATGGACGAGACTGTAACAGATATTTATTAGCTACATTGATTTCTATGAAAGAAGTCAAATATATATATATATAATGAATACGTATAAGTTAAGCTATAAACTTGTCACACTGGCCACATCGATAACTTAATCATTCATCGTTATCATACTAAACACTAATGAATGAATGCTACAGATATGTACACACACACACACACACTTAGTGCCGCCTATGTAAACACACACATCAGCACCCTTACTACTGCAGTAACCTAATAGTGAATACCTAAATACTCGCGGTTATTTTTAGATCGCTACTAATCGGTCAGGTAAATATTAGGCATTATGAGTCATGCCTGGTATCGGGAATGGGCCGTGAAATCTATTTATAGATCGCTAAACGCGGGAAGTTATTTTTAGATCTCAGCTAATCGGGTAGGTAAATATTAGACATTACTAGACATACTCGGTGTTAGGCATGCCGGGTAAATCTATTTTTGGATTCTCATTCAGAAGGTTATTCATTCTATATTAACTTAAGCATTTCTGTTGTAGTAGAATATAAATTTTTAATTTTTATATATTAATTTTAATGTTGTATTAATTGAGTTAATGTATGGCTAATTTAATATACATTTTTTAGTATATATATATATATATATATATATATAATTAATTAGAAACAATGATATATAAACAATATATATAAAGCCAGTGTCACACCAAGCCCTGTCCACTATTTTACCGTAGATATTTTTCGTTAACATTTTCGTAAATTTCATATTCCGATGTGATACCCATACTTTTCACAGACAAATTTCAAATTGTATCTATTGAAAATTTATCTTAAAAATGGTTATAAATACAAGCGACATAGCTGAGCATATTATGTAAATAACTTTATATAGTATTGTATTATATATTATACTTGAGTACAAATATTGTAATATATTATACATGTGTGTATAAATATATATATATATATATATATATATATATATATATATATATACATATAAAGTATAAATAAATTATATATATATATATTATATAAACTTTATTATTTAAAATATAAAATATAATTGATTTTACATTATAAAATACTTTATTAGACTAATTTATGTTTTTTTTTTAATTTCTAATAAAAAATATATTTTTATATAATTAATCAAAAGTATATCATTATAGAATATATATATATTAGTGTTGTCAAATTTTCTAAAAAGTAAGTCTCAGTATCGTATCAGTATCATTCAACAGCTGTATCAGTATCGTATCAGTATCGTTCGAAACTGTATCAGTATCGTATCAGTATCATTCGACAGCTGTATCAGTATCGTATCAGTATCGTTTGACAGCTGTATCAGTATCAGTATCAGTATCATTTGACAGAAGTATCAGTATTGTTTGATAGAAGTATCACTATCAGTATCGTTTGATAATTGTATCCGCATCGTTTGACAGCAGCATAAGTATCGTATAGTGATGTAAACTGGTTCGGGTTTTGGAGATATTTGTGTGTATCAAATAGTTGAAAAAAATATCAGGTTTTAATATCTATATTTTAAAATGATGCAATGTGGATTAAAAGTGTCGCGGATACATACGAAGGGCGGGGTAGTTTGATTGACATTGGCACCTATTCACACTTAGGGACGCTATATTTAGTAACAGTGTCGCGGATACATACAAAGGGGGGGTGTAGTTTGATTGACAGTGACTCCTATTCACACAAAGGGACGCTAAGCTGAGTAATAGTGTCGCGGATACATACACAGAACCGCTATGTTAGTTGAAAATGGCGCGAATAAATATAATCCCAAAGGTAAACATTGGAATGTATTTTAGATATCCAATAATAAATTTCCGAAATAATAAGAATCTAATATTTAAAGTCCGAAATAGTCCGAATCTAATATTTAAAGTCCGAAATAGTCCGAGTTAAATATTAAAGTCCGGTCCGAGTCCGATATATCATAAATTATACTGTATCAGTCCGGTATCAATGACCTAAAGTCCGAAGTCCGGGTCCGAACGACAACGCTAATATATATGTATAGTATACAATGTATAATATACATATATAGTATTATATCATGTTAAAAAGCGGTCTAAAAATTAAGTATATTCAATAAAAG
Organism: Osedax fenrisi; assembly: GCA_964019155.1. NCBI lineage: Eukaryota > Metazoa > Annelida > Polychaeta > Sabellida > Siboglinidae > Osedax > Osedax fenrisi. The sequence goes on from OZ025245.1 coordinate 9,120,407, forward strand.
GAATGTCTGAATCAACAATAAGGTGGGAATTAAAACTAAAACTATAAAACTGAATTATAACTACAAGTGTCTATGAGCCCTATCTATCCATCATATTTATTAGAAGAATTTAAATTTGTTGTCGATGTTAATTTACAATTATAGTTATATAATGTGTTCTCCTAAAGGGCTTCAACGTAATATATATATATATATATATATATATATATATATATATATATATATGTACATATGTTCTGTTGTTGTGGCCCATAGTACAGATAAAGAAATACAATTCTACGAAATAGTGTGTTAATATCGAATTTGAAAGAGATTCTGTTATTTATAAAATATCACACAATATTTATTAATTTATTAACGTTTTTAAACTAAAGGGGGAGATGTTTTTAAAAATAAACAATATTTAAATTATCTCTAAATTTACTGTCAGAATATTTCACCGAAATTAGCTATGGTAAAATAGTCTATGACAAGTATTGGTGTGATATACTACAAAAGATATGAATATATAAAGTGATTAAATATATTTTTCTATTGAATTAATATATATTCTATTAATTTAACATCATTTATTGTATGATTATTTATATTCGTATGATATATTGTATATGTATAATATACACAGTTATGATAAACATGACCTACTATGTATATGTTATACTGTTGACAATGTATACAACGATGTTTAATTTAAATTCTATAAAACCTATTATTGTTATTGTTATTATTCAAAGTATAAGTGTGATAAGGCACGATGTAAGACTGCACAACTCTATAAAATAAATGTATAAAAACAATAATGTATAAATATAGATTTATATACATGTGTGGGTATGTGTATTTATAATTAAACAACTAATCAAATACTACAATCGTTGGAGGATCTAAGATGGACTAAATATAATGAACTATCGCTATTACTATAGACACGTTGTTCCCTACATATGGGTCATGACTCATGACCCATATGTGGGTAATTGGGTTTTTTGTTGGGTCATGAGACAATTTCTTTTTTATATATATATATATATATATATATATATATATATATATATATTATAGTTTATATTATTAGTTTATGACTAAAGTTTAATAATACAAAATTTAATTTATCATTGTGTTATGGTATATATTTAAAAAAATCAAAAATGATCAAAAAGGGTCACAGTGAAAAGGTTGGGTCTAACCATTGCTGTAAACTATTTACGTATTAAGCTGCTTTTCAGAATAGATATCAGCCCAATTGTATAGCCAGCTATCGTCGAACATTAAAGTCGGGCAGTTTCGCTGTGAACGGCTATATAGAGCTATATTTTGGGCTATTATTTAATATTATTATACTTGGTATATACCGATATTAGGCAGGTTGCCTCACGCCTTATGCGTGCGTGTATATATATATATAATTTACCTATTACATCTTTAACTTGTCAGATATCAGGTAAATGTTATAAATGAATAACTAAGTTGTATAGGCCGACGACGATAGTGGTATACTTGTACTGTGTGTATAATGTATATAAGCGTTGGAGCTGTTCGAGTATGTGTATACAGTGTATAAAGTGTTATACGTTTATACGTGATGTTGTTCAATCCTACGATGTTTAGAGTTGAAGGTATTTACTATATATATTCTCGTTATCATACATACTTATACTAAAAGTAGAGTCTGTATGTATATACATTTATATGAGGCATTTAGAAATACATATTAGTACAGATATTATTAAAATGTTCAATGCTACCTATTTTTAATATAAAATATTCATAACTCTACCTATTCCCTATGAAATATCATTAAGTATACCATTCTGTAGTTATTTCCAAATTCATTTATTAAGTACATGTATATATCTATATGTTTTACAAGATAATTTTAAAAGAATAATTTATATATTATGTTCAAATGTTGTTTTATTTTATTTTAAATAAATAATATATATATACATAATAAATTTATATATTATAATATTAAAGTTTTTTTTATACCCTATGTAATTTTTATAAACTATGCATATATATTCGGAAACAAACATGGAGAATGACAAATTCTTATTTTCATAATAATTATAAATTAATATTATAAAAAACATAGAAAATAATGATACGTATATTATAATTATATACTACACAATTTAAATAATATTATTCATCGATACTAGTGGTAGTTTACTACATATATGTAGTACACATATGTACTATATGTATGATTAATTTTGTATTTATAGAAATAAAATTGAATATCATAAGTATAAATAATAATACAAAATATATATAAAATTACATAAACATATATATGCTACAATAATATATATAGATTACATATTAAATCTAATTTTATTAAAATATTGATATTTTAATGACACATATTATAAGTTATAATTTAGTGGCATTAAAAATGATTTTTATAGCATAATCTATGCATTATTTTAAAGATAATAACGAACATTTTATTAATAAATTACAAACAAATATAAAATTATTATTATTTTGCGATTAAATGATATTTCACTCAACTTAATATCACCACCACTACTACTACACAGTATACATTACATTACATAGTGATACTACTACTACTACTACAACTATAGTAGAACCTGGAGCTATTGTGTTTGGTGAAGTGGTCAAACTCCCTGTCGATATCGTCATGGTAACTGTCTGCTTCAGGGGGACGCATGGTGTCGTGGTCAGTCTCATTGTAGTAACCTATCAGGTGGTGGGGGGGGCGATTATGTAGGGGTTCAGCGAGAGGAGGAGAAGGGAGGGAGGTCTTATTGTAGTAACCTATTAGGTGGTGGGGGCGACTAAGTAGGGGTTCAGAGAGGGTGGAGGGGGGAGGGAGGGAGGTCAGTCTCATTGTAGTAACCTATCAGGTGGTGGGGGGGGCGATTATGTAGGGGTTCAGCGAGAGGGGGAGAAGGGAGGGAGGTCTTATTGTAGTAACCTATTAGGTGGTGGGGGCGACTAAGTAGGGGTTCAGAGAGGGTGGAGGGGGTCTCATTGTGGTAACCTATCAGGTGGTGGATGGCGACTAAGTAGGTGTTCATTATGAGAGAGGGAAAGGGGATGGAGAGTTAAGAGAGGGAAAGCGATATGTTTTATTGTATTAAACTATCATATGGTGGTAGTGATAGATTAAATAGGGAGGTAGCAATGAGGTGAGGGAGGGAGTTAGGTAGGTAGCAAGTAATCGAGTAAGTTTATGAGTCAGGGAGGGAGGTCATATATAAATGAAGGGAGTTGGGTAACAAAGTAGTGAGAAATGGTGAATTTACAATGTATTATGTATTATTTAAATGTCGACGAATTTGATTTAGAAATCATATTTAAATTCAAACCAAATTTATAAATAAATTCATATTTTTAATGTAAAATATTTTGTGTTGTTTAATATCACTATTTATGCAATTGAATTTATAATTTATTTAGATAAAATTCCACTAAAATAATATATAATATAATACTTGCATGTATAATAAAGGTACGGTGATATATATTATTAGTTGTTTATAATTAATTTCTATTGGAATATTTCACTAAATTTTAAAAGATTTTCTCAGTATTTAGATTTTATTAGTACTACTCTACTAAATTATCCAAATTATGTTAGTATGATAGATTCCCCCTCCTCCTCCTCCCTTTTCCTCACCCTCTTTTTACCCCTCTATCTAACTAACCCCTCCGTCCCTCCCACCGCACCCGTCATCCCACACTAACCCTCAGCTGGAGAGCCGAGCTCTTCCAATGGGAACGCGGAGTAGGAGTGGCCTACAGAGTTAAGACGTCGATGTCTCTCCTTCTCGTGGGTGTGCCACATGAAACTCGTGACGATGTTCTCAGTCTGTGAACAGTGTGTGTCTGTATGTCACCACCGCCGTCACTGTTACTATCTAGGTGGCAGCGGCAGTAGTAGTAAGGGTGTGTTTATTGAGGCAGGACAGTTAGTTAGATGGACAGTTAGTTGAGATATTAAGTTATCTGTGCATCCGGTCAACTTTCCTACTATGAAAGCCACACCCCACGAGATATCAGTAGTGAATGAAGTAAATACCAGTACGAGATGGTATACACTAGTGATGCAGTAAATGATGCCAGTCAAATCTAAAGCATGATGCAGTCTCAGTCTCAGTTACCTAAAGTTCAACTCGGCTCGGGCTCGTTTTTTTTTCCTAAAATTAAAGTCTCGGCTCGGCATTAAAAACCAAAAGTCTCGGCTCGGCATCATTTACATAACATTGCATTACACATATACCATATATTATTGTAATCACCAGTACGAGCTGGTATTACACATATACCGTATACTATTGTAATCAGAGAGAGCAATGTTCAGCAGCGGCTGCTCGTATAATCCAATGTTTTATTTTTATTTTAATTCTCCGATTATTTCTCGTTTTTTTGTATCGCGTCGTTTTGTCACACTGTTATCACATTTATATATCTTATATAATTATATGTTTATATATAATTATATCTTTCTTTATATATAACCAGTAATTCAATAAACTTTTGATCTATCTATCTATCTATCTATATATCACCACTATCTATATTGGACATCTATGTCTGCAATCACTAGCCGATATCAGTAATGACGCGAGTGTTACAGAAGCGTATACGGAAGCGAATATAGAGTTACGCGGTAAAGATGACTAATGTCGGGATGTGAACGCAGAAAGAGCCGTGTGTATACACTGTATGTATACATGTTCAGCGTGACAGATCTAACCTCCTGATCATTCAATCTACAGAGAGAGAGAGATAGAGATAGAGAGATAGAGATAGAGAGAGAGAGAGAGAGAGAGAGAGAGAGAGAGAGAGAGAGAGAGAGAGAGAGAGAGAGAGAGAGAGAGAGAGAGAGAGAGAACTACAACTGCATAACGTAAACAAGTTTGATAACATCACTAATGCGTCAATATATTATTTACGTTACTTTATTATAGTATAGTAAAGTGCATAATTAGTAAACATTTAATTATATTTTATTGCGTCATATTAATGTTAATAAATACATTCGATATATAATGTTAAATTATATAATGTAATTAGTTTGTTATATTATATTAATGTAATTATTAATATTTATTTATATATAAAATGTTGTAACAGATTTAAACATAATATATCACATTGATAAATTACAATTAATTTAATTTAGATTGCTAATCTATATCCTAGTAGATTTACAAAACATTAATATATATATTTAGTATATATATATATATATATATATATATTATATATATTATATTATAGTATAGTATAGTATAGTATAGTCTATAGCCAATCCCATAAAGATCATAGTGTAATGTCTCATTGCAATGTTTTAAATATCTACATGTTACTGGATAATACTAATCACTTATTCGTAATAAAAGTTTTCAATATATTATATTAAAGTTATTATAATAAAATATATGAAATTATTGAAATATGTTTAAAAAGTATAAATAAATCAGTTAACAGCATTGTTATTATTACACCCATAGTCTATCTACTGGAGACTGTAATACTACTTCATCTGTGCTTAAAGTTCAATTACAATAAGAGTAATATATAGTTGCAGATCTACCTGTTCATCTATACCATAGAGCTAGAGAGAAGTTTTCTCTCTCGCTCAATGATCTATATTCACATTAGTAGAACATGAATTATTCACTATGTGGCAGTAGTAGTAACATAATTAATAGATGATGATGGTAGCAAGGACCTTGATGGTAGTAGTAATAGTACATAAAATACTCACCAGAGGACAGTATAATAAGTGAATTATAGAAGTTAAACCACACCATGTGATGTAATACAGGAGAATAGGGCAAACCTGATTAGGTGAGGTAATACAAGCTATTGCATAATAACCTGATCTATGACATCATCGAATGATCGGCTGTGTGTGATTCCCTGTGTGAGGAATGCTATGTTAATTACACACGCATTGTTAATACTATTATGTAATGTCCTAATGTAACAATGGATAATATAAACAGTAGGAACATAGGCTGTAAAAGTGTGTTAGGGGAGAGGGGTGGTTGGATGATATAAGCACTTGTCCATATGTATGCACACACATATACATATATATATATATATATATATATATATATATATATATAGTATGTAATACATATAGATATAAATATATAAACAATAACATCAATAAGTAAATTTATATAGTACACACAAACACATATTATAACAAACTATACATACACAAACATACACACACAACTATACAAACATGGAGTTACTATATTGACATAGTGGATAGCACACAGAATCAGATGTAGCTATGGAATCGCCTATTGTTAGCATAGTAACAATGCTATTGTTGCAACAGCAGCAGCAACAGCACTACAATGGGATGCTAACTTATTGCTTACTACCACAGATATAGGTCAATGTTGGGTAGTGAACATTGTGCTGCACTGAACAATATGTTCCTATGGATATTAATTCATTACAGAGTAGATATATATTGCTACTACTATTATATATGTTAATTTAATAATTCCCCTTATGTATACATAGCCATGTATATATATATATATATATATATATATATATATATATATATGTCATAATCAATATTGATATATAACAATAATTAGATAAAAACAATGACATATGCTTGTACATGGGGCTATAATTAGACTATAGCATTAGGAATGGCTGCCTCCCTTCTCTGGGGTAAACCTTGTAACACATCAAGATGGTCTAAGTGGTAATATAAATACTGGTTTACTCTAGATATAGGTATTATGCAATCTTAATTTAAATGAATATACTCTCTTAAGAGTTAACTCTATTGCATAGATAAGAGACATTGTGTTTCAATTGTAGTATAATTTATTTGGTAGATATACTGTTCAGTATATAATTCATACATTCAGGCAGGTGTGTTGTATAGGTCAACTAATAGGTTATCATTGGCTACATTATACAATAATTTTACGTTTAATTTTACGAACATAATTAATTTAAGTTCATAAAATATTTAAGATAGATATAGAATTATTCATTGATAATGTAAACAATCAATAACGTTGTAATACACATTAGAGAGAGGCTAATATGGGATCAACACTGACTACATTTAATACTGACGCTATTTACTATATACCAGTGTTGGCTAGGATGAGGCTTTTGGGTTTATACTAGTGATGTAAATGATGCCAGTCAAATCTAAAGTATAATGCAGTCTCAGTCTCAGTTACCTATAGTCTCAACTTGGATCGGGCCGTTTTTTTCTTCCGAAAAATTCTCGGCTCGGCATCAAAGTCATTTATATCACTAGTCTACCTTTTTAGTAGTTTTGGATTTAAATTTTTTTTGAAATTTCAAGTTAAAATATTCTGTTATTATTTTGCTAAAATGATATCTATTTATGATTGATTATTTATATTATCTAGTGTCGATAAATAATACGATATCTATTAAATTTGATAACGTTTGTAACATTATTTTATAATGTACTCACCGAAAAACACAACAAAACCATAGTAATACCTTAATACATTATATATTATACATTAAAGAGATCGTTGAACATCGATGCAGAGTCACCAGACCCCAGTTATCTATGTGCATCGCGACTACATGAACAACTAACACGTGCGGTGGTAGTACTGCTGCTAACGAGTGAGGTCGAGAGGTGACCCGGATATGACCTTGACCTCATCTCGTCATTGCTGCGGTGTCGGCTTCTGTTGCCTGCGTAGTGAGAGAGGAAGATAGGCAGCTGTACTGGAGCGAGCATAGTCGGCGGTGGTAGGAGGGTCTTAGATTATATGTATTATAGGATACGCTCGAGCGATTTCACTTACGCTTGAGATCATATTCATCGATGGTAATACGTATAACGAATGTAGATGAATGTGTTACGCATAATGAATATATTAATGAGTATGGGTATGCCGGGTGGGGAGGGGTGGCTTTATACTCTTTGTTTACCTATTATCACGTGGTCGAGTTTAGATACGCTCGAGTGATTTCGTGTACGATTCAGACCAACATTCGTAAAGCTCATCAGTGTGACTATAGGGGGTGGTATTGAAGAGCTGCTTTATATCTACGTTCTATGCGCTATTTCGCTTATGTTCGACTGATGATGTATAACATTATAGAGGTTATCGATAAATTATATATATAATAAGAATGTGAAAATAACGAATTAAATAATCGTGAGGTTTTTAATCAATATTGTTATTGTTATTTTGGTGGAGTTCTTTCATCCCATCCAGGAACTTAGATGAAGTTTTCACTTATAGCCAAATATGGCTCTAATGTCCCTTCGAAGTCGCTCTCATGTTAAGGCATTCATGGTTTTAACGAGAGCCGATCATTATCTATACACAATTATAAAAGATCACTTCTAAATAACATTTTAAGACCTATTTTAATGGTCAGGACGGGGCTCGAACCCGCGTCCTAATGATTGTGTGTCTGACGCATTAGCCAACTGAGCCACATTGGCAGTTAATATACTAATTTAATTTTTTAGTTCTGTGCAAGAGAGAGATTCAATATTAATATATTAAAGATATCTTAATGACTTATTAATAGTATATATATTATATTTGACAATCTATTCAACTATGCATACGTATAGGTCATTTATACTATTATAGAGTAAGGAGATAATATACACGGGAGACTATGAATAACATACGTGATGTTTGCGGGTAGTGTAGATTAATGATATTTTAGCGATGATCAACTTCGCTTCACTCGAGACTTTGCGTTAATTCATATGGGAAGAATGTATTGTATGCAAAGGTCTCAGGTCGGGTATGACGTGTACAATCATTAGTTATTAAAGGCTGTCATTCATCGGTTATGAATCTTTACCCTAATATATAATCGTAAATATTATTTCATTTCTATACTTTAAACGTAAATATTTGATAATGCTTTACTCTTATGAAACTTATCATGTTAATAAAGGCGTAATTGTCTCGATAAGCAACACGGCTTCTATAATTACCCTAGCATTGCCTAAATCTGATAATAATAATAATAATAATAATCGATATTTTAGTCGTGATGCTAACTGATGTGTATCGATGGTTACTATTACAGTGGGGCGTGATTCTAACCCATGTGATCGTCGAGCGCTTTCGTCGACCAATCAAAATGATTCGGACCTCCGCTACTGGGTGGCGTGGGGTTACAATCGTTACGGCGGCTAGGCGTGGTCACTCCCGTAGGCTCAAAGTAGTAGGGTTTAAGTCGCGGGGAGCCGGTACAGGGGGAGTGGTTAGGCGACGCGGGGCCGATACGGGGCGAGTGGCTAGAGGCGAGCGAGAAGAGGGGCGAGCGAGTCGGTGATTCGTAGGTGTTCAAGATGTTCGCGTCGAAGTTGAAACGGGTAGGACTGAGTTCTCGTGTTTCTCTGGGAGTGGGAGTCGCGTCGGGACTTCCAGAACTGACTCGGGGACTGTTGCCCGCGTGATTAATAGCCGGACTGGAATTAGGCATATAATGGAGGGCGGCCTTAATGCCTGGACTGTGGCCGGAACCCCCGATAGCTGTTCTGACCGAGTGAGGAGGAGTGAAGGCAGAGGAGGAATGACCAGGAGAATGGCGGTATCCATCTCCTCCTACCGTTTCTGAGTCATCGGTTTTAACTAATAGCGGGGAGGTGTTGTTTGATTTGAGGGTATTCTCAGCTTGGTTAACAGTCGATGGTGGTGTCTGGTTAAATGTTTGTAGATGTGTCTGGTTAACAGTCGATGGTGGTGTCTGGTTAACTGTCTGTAGTGGTGTCAGGTTAACAGTCGATGGTGGTGTCTGGTTAACTGTTTGTAGTGGTGTCAGGTTAACAGTCGATGGTGGTGGCTGGTTAACTGTTTGTAGTGGTAGTGCTTGTTTCAATAGGCAACCTCTATCATTACCCCCACCATGCGGTGATACCTTATCTTCACAATGAGAGAAACTATCATTACCGTCTTCATCTTCTCTGGTATCATGTGATGAACTATTATTATCATCATCTTGTCTGGTATCATGTGATGAACTATTATTATCATCATCTTGTCTGGTATCATGTGATGAACTATTATTATCATCATCATTACTGTGTTCATTAGGTGCTACTCTCGTTTGTTTAATATCTTCAGGTTCTACAATGTCATCATAATGATGTAAAGGAATTGTTACTGTTATCGCGGCACCTGTTCTGTTATCATTCTCATCGCGGTTAGTCGTGGTCGTCTGTTGAGGTTTGTTGCGCCTCGATAGGTCTACTGTTTTAAAGTGACCGTTTTTGGATAAATCATCTTCTAGATTATCATATGATAGGTCTTCATCTTCTAGATTAGCATTTAACAGGACTTTATTCTCATCTCGATGGTGTCGGCTAGTCATCGTACAGTGTTCGTGGTTCCCATCCCCCTCGCTGTCTAATTTGTCTGTACTGCCATCGCGGCCAGTCGTAACTCCTGTTTCAAACTCCTCCTTCTCCGTTACTTTAGCGACTATTTCTCTACCGTTACCGATATCCCCGCTAGTTAGTTCTCCGGTCCCTTTATCTAATACGTCTGTACTTCCGTCGCTAAAACATCCGGTAGTAACTCCTGTTTTATACCTTGTCTCCGTTGCTGCGACTATTTCTCTCCCGTCGTCGTGGTTACGCTGTCCTTTCATCTCCGCTCTGGTATCCCCCTTCTCCTCCTCCTCCACCTCCTCCCCTAGGTCTCCATCTCTCAATTCACTCGAAGCGCGAGTATCCATCTGATATTGCCTAGAGAGTGGGTCTTTTCTTGGCTGCCCGATCATTTATCTGTCCAAAACATTTATTATATTAAAATATATATATATATATATGTGTGTGTTTATGTGTGATATTACATTAAGTGTATTTCTTTTGTATCGAAATGAATATTATTTTGTTGATAAATTATTTATAGGTAATATTTAACAACATTTTGAAATTAATTAAACCTATTCTATGATTCATACTAATTTTATTACTTATAAATATTTGCATATGATACGCATAAATTCGTATATGTGAAAGAAATAATATTTATTATATTAAACGAAAATATATATAATAATTATTTTATACAAATTATACTTTATTATTTATTAATATATTAAGACTATTATAATATTATATAATAACTATTTTTATAATAAGAAAGCATGGGATTAGATATAACCACATATGGGGTGGTAGCCGGGCGAAAGATTAACATAACTTAAATTAACTAAATTATTAAATAATTATATTAAATATAATATTACTAAAACTGCCTGTGTGGCTCAGTGGCTAAGGCGTCAGACACACAAGCAGTAGGACACGGGTTCGACCCTCATCCGGACCATTAATTAATTTTATAAAATGGGTCTTAAAATATTATTTAGAAGTGATCTTATATAATTGTGTATAAATAAATGATCGGCTCTCGTTAAAACCATGGATGCCTTAACATGAGAGCGGCTTCGAAGGGACATTAGAGCCATATATGGTTATAAGTGAAAACTTCATCTAAGTTCCTGGATGGGATGAAAGGACTCCACCAAATAAAAATAACAATAACAATAACAATAACAAACATTAAATTATTATAATAATTATTATATTTAATATCATATTTAATATATTTATTTAATAATTATTATATTATAATAATTATAGATTCCGCACGCAAATCGGCACGAATAATGTGTATATAATAATGGTGATATGATGATAAGATGTAGGCCCCCAAGCACATCATGGGCATGTTGTGAGTGCAAAGGGTACGTCATGATTAATCACCGATGTGAGAATTATTTAATATCTATTCACTTAACATTATATTTTACCTATATTTAACGCTATAATTATAAATTAGGAATATATTTAATATAGTAATAATATTATTTATGTATTAAATATATATATATAGCATACGTTTTATAGGCGATATAGTTATTTTACAATAGTAGATTAGATTTAATTAAATGTATTAATAGACATTACGTAATTCTATAATTCAACCCATAATTCTCCCACTGTGGTCATTATATATAGAAATTATTTGTACCGATTTTCGAGCAGTCCGAAAATTATATATTTAATAATTATAACTAATAATTATATATATAATATATATAGATATATCTTGACTAAAGGCACAATTTATAAACAATACTATGATACAGTTCAAATATAGAGTGTGATAATACAATAATAATATCAGAATATCATATAATATGAATACTTTCGTCTGATAGTTTTATACGAAATTTCTGGTATACGAAACGTCTGTCACCCTATATATATATATATATATATATATTATATATAATATATAATATATAATATATATAATATATATATAATATATATATTCTATATATAACATATATTTTACCATACTCGCTTATTTACATTTTCTCAACTTGTCCGTTATGATCGGATACCGGTTGTAACAACATGTAATTTATAGATTAAATTAATTTTGAAAATGTAAATTATTTATAATAATTATAAAGACATAGTTACTATGATAGTACTATGTATATAATTATTATAATTAATAATTAAATATAATTTCTATTTATATTATATTTATTAAATAATAATTGATATAATTTATAATTTAAAATTATAATTATTATAATATTATAATATTTACTATTATTATTATAATAATTATAATATTATTATAATTATTATTATAATAATAAGTTACTTAGTAACTTACTAAGTTTAATTTAAAGTTAGTAAGTATCTTGATTATATTATAATAATATATATATATAATATAATATAATTATTATAATAATAATTATTATTATATAATTATAATATAATTATTATTATATTGAGTCCAATTTCATGATACCTCGTAATCATTAAATATTAAATAAAGTATAATATCAGGTTTGTAAACTGTATGAGTTTAATATAATTTACCTACTAACTTAGTAACTTACTAAGTTAGTAACTAAGATTATCTTAAAGATAATATTTAAAAAGTAATAATTTTTAAATGATTACTTTAAAAAAAATATAATTATTAAGATATTTAGATAGCGATACTGTTTGTCTTTTATAAATATAATCTTTTTAAGGATTTAAGGAATATAATTATATATAACAACGATATTGCGCCGCAAAACCATTTAGTATAAATTATACTGTATAATCATAAAATTATATTTTAGTAATTTACTAAGTAAAGTTAATTTAAAAGTAGATTTGTATTTCGGTAAACTATAAATCTGAGTATAATTGAATATAATATGTGTATTTACCTATTATTCTTATAGTAAACTATAAAAGGTTATAGCAAGTAATTGGTAATATTTATAACTTTAAGGTAAGAACGGTAATAGTAAGGGAATACCAATATAGGTTCAACCTAAGGTTGTTAATAGTTTATAAATGTTTTTTACTGATTAATTTGAAAATATATAATTATCCACAATATTTTTCTCTAGGTGGCGATACTGTTTATGGATTATATTATCATTGTATTAGATAAATACGTGATTTTTTTTTGAAAAAATCGCAGATATTGAATAAAAAATAGTTATATATATATATATATCCTAATAAAATATTTATTGAGAAAACAAATAATCTGAGATGAATAATCATATAATATATAATATGTAGTAAATAATGTGTAATAATACTACATATAATGTGTAATAAATTAAATATACATAATGATTGAAGGTATATACAACTTGTAAAAGCAAGATCTCCATTAACCCAGAGGTTATAGGAGGTCTTGCTATAACCCAGGTTAAGGAGGTATTGGTAGAAAGGTAGATTCATTAAGATTCAATTCTATTTAATTCAATTCTAATTTGAATTGAATAGTTCTACCTCTCATCATTGTATTGAGCCGTACGGCTAATTAAAATATAATTAACAAAAACTAATAATAACCAAATAAATATTAAAATAAAAAAAGTACATAAACTAACTATATAGTAATATTATATAATATTAAAAAATCGACCTTCTCGATAATATCATAGGGGAATTTCCTATGTGGAGAAAGTTTACAGAAATGTTGTGATACATTTAGTTTATGGATCTATCTCTTCTTTACATATGTATAAAACATCTTAGAAATATGTCCTTAAGTATCAAATGTCTTACTAACAAAAGTGAAAAAAATATAATGCCTGCAGGGTTGGCTAGTCATTAAAATTCTTCTCATTGTAGATGTTGTACCATGGCCTCCTTTAGCTAAAGGAGGCCATGGTTGTACATTTACCATGGTAGAAGCTGGAGCTTCTAGCCAATCTTAGCCGAACATAAAACCGTATAGTTCTGTTACGGAGAGGTCATTTATAGATCGACTGTGGCTAGCCACAAGACCTCTTATAACCTTGGTTATAGGAGGTCTTGCTAGTCATCAGCTAAATTAGGTAGCTAAATCAGCTGATTTACCCGAATACCAGTCATTTACTAAAACATCTCTAGGAACTCAAATAATACATCGAATCAGATTATCTGTTTGTAAAGGTTGGGTATAAGTCTGCTAAATTATTTATATGGTGAGTTTATCACGTACATAATTTCGTCAATTAATACATTTACTTCCACGCCACGTATTAGACAAGGATCTCCATACATATATAATAATTATTACAAAGCATTAATACTTTCTTGTAATTACAACATATACAGTATATACACTATTGTACTTCATATTGTACACTATTGTACTTCATATTGTACACTATTGTACGTTATAGTACTTCCTATTGTACATTATTGTACTTCATATTGTACACTATTGTACTTCATATTGTACACTATTGTACATTAGTGTACATTATTGTACACTATTTTACTTCATATTGTATACTATTTTACTTCATATTGTATACTATTGTACCTTATATTGTATACTACTGTACTTCATATTGTACACTATTGTACTTCATATTTTACACTATTGTACTTCATAGTATACACTATTGTACTTCATATTGTACACTATTGTACTTCATATTGTACACTATTGTACATTATTGTACTTCCTATTGTACACTACTGTACTTCATATTGTATACTATTGTACTTCCTATTGTACACTATTGTACTTCATATTGTATATTATTGTACTTCATATTGTACACTATTGTACTTCCTATTGTACACTATTGTACATTAGTGTACACTATTGTAAGTCTAAACTCGTGTGTTAACATACGTTATCTTGACGCAGGCTCGCAACATTAAGAACAAACCGATCATCAACCAAGATGCCCAAGATTTGATGATGTCATAAATGCAATCAGAAATCAAGGTAGATATTGATAATCGTCTACAGCTTAGCGTTGCCCTTCCATCTCGCATGCGTTCAGGATGAACCTCTAACACATCATTATCTATCTTCTCATAATTCTAATCTCCTACGTTCTCCTCCTCATTTCAATCCAATTCCTCACCACATTGCTTCTAATATTCAACATCTACATCCTCCACATAATCATCCTCCTATTCATACTCCTCATATTAATATCCTCATCTTGTTCCTTGTTGTGAATGGTTACTTGTAGCAGGTACTACTTGAAGTAGGTTACTTGTACCTACTTATATTTCAATTCATAGAGCTAGAGATAAATATATTGTAATCCTACTGATTGTAAATATTTACTCAAACACATAATATATGATATGTTTGAACATTGAGATAAATAGTAATATCTAGTTCTATATTGAAAACCATTTTACATTCAGTGGGATTAAAATAAGTTCACAGCGAGGGTTTTGTGTTAATAATGTAGCTTTTCACAAATCTATTGTCTGGCAAAAGTTTAATGGGTATATATTGATACCTGTACCACTGGGTATAGAAAATGAGTATATCATCAACTTCATTGTTTAGGTAGTAGGCCTATAGTCTAACCTAGGTTAGAGGTATGTCATCATAATTATATTATAAGATTATTATAATGACATATATATATATATATATTCTTCTAGGGTAGCTATCCTGGACAATATATATATATATATTTATATATATATATATATACTAGCCGTTTTTGGCCCGGTGTATGTGCGGATAGTTGAGAATGATGAGTTATTATTAGAAAATTGCATGATCTAGGTGTATTTTAGAAATAAGAAATATATTATTTATATTCGATGAAATCAGTTTCCTTATACAGCTGCGAGTCATCCGCGCATCCTACATGTGATATTTAATATTATGTTTGAATGTAATTTCATGAAGTAGATCTATATATATATATATATATATATATATATATATATATATATATAAAAATAAATTTAGTTTATTATGATATGTGAGGAATTCAATGAGTTGCTCAGAAACTACTCTTTCTAATACCTTGATTTGATAGATATGATAGCTGCGATACTGGGCGATAATTTGATAATACATTGTTATCAAGTGAACTTTTGCTAAGTATATATACGATGATATCCTTTTTCATGGATGACTGGACGATTCCTTCGTTTAGAGATTGTGTGCTGGCTTCGTGAATGGATTCTATTATATTGGGAGATATTTTATGAAGTAGCTTAGTTGGTATAGGATCTTTTGGTGAGTTTTTCTTGAAATCCTGTATAAGCTTGAGAATATAGCTTTGAGAATGAGGATATATGGTGTCACTCACTACCGATTCTTTTGTAAATATTATTTCTGCTAGTAATAGTGGTGGAGGAAGATTATTGATTATTTTAACCACTTTTTCTTTGAAAATTTATAAAATTGATTTGCTAGGGTTGTATCAGGTAAGTCATGTAAGGGTTTGTATTGCTTTTAGGACATAGTAGTGAATTGGTAATTTGGTACATTTATTTACTTATGGTATACCAATACTATAGTATTGGAGCTTAAGATGTCAGAAAAGTATTTTGATGTAGATAGTATTAATACGTTAGTATAATAGTTCCGTTGTGTGGTATAATACAATGTGTTAAATATTTAGAATAAATTAACTGTACTAATTAATCAACTTGTTATAATATATTTATTATCAAATGATACTAAATTAGTTTACATATTTACATTGCAACAGTTTAACTGTTTGTAAGAAGATTAGGTAACATTTTCCATTGCTCTAGATGTAAAACTAAAAGGAGTTTGTTGATTGTACGTTTAAACTATGTTGGAGTATTTAATATTAGCTAACATATCAAAAACGATTGGCTCAAGAGTATAATGTATTTCAAATTCTTTATAAAGGAAACACATTATATCCCCTTCAGAATTTATCCGACCGATATTGGTTGACCATCCCGAAACATCTTATCTATTAGGTGTTTAGGCCCTCTTTCTGTGTTTATATGTTATACGGGTATTCACACAGTTCTATCACATTTAAATTATATGTTAGTACTTGACCCATGCACATTTATTTTTATTTGTCATTATCATATATATATTCTTTTCTTTCATATAATTAGCTTTTTCTATAGATTTTCCTACTACATTATTATCTATCTAATTAACCATGCCCACATGGCGAATTTATACGGTAAATATCTACGAAGCTAAATCATTACACTTCTATATTAACTTCTATCTATATTTCGTATACTACACTATAACAAGGTGGTCGTAGATTCTAATTTGTGAAGATAAAACTGACGCAGACAAGAATCTGTGACGCCCCTATTTCCATGTAGACACGCCCCCTAAATATTCATTCTAACGCGGTTACGTAATATTTACGTTTTAGATATTTTCAAATTTAAATAAATATAAACTATTATAAAACAAATAAATATAAACATAACGAAATCTACTCAACGATATAATACCATCGTAATACATCAAATAACTACATCGGCCGCCAATCGCCTAGATCGCAACATAATATGGATGCGTCATCATTTCAGGTCAGTTATTACGCAACAGCATGAGTCAGTGTCTTACGTAACTCTAGCTGTGACGTCAGAGGGGTCAGTGTAACGGACGCGGTCAAGATGGCGTCCCCCACACTGCGATCGGCGGTCATTGTATGCTGTCTTCTAGTTCCGGTGATACGATGTCAAGGTTTATTGTCTACGTATTATTAATAATATTAATAACTAGTATAATATTCCTATCTATTCTTATCTATTCTTTATATATTATATATATATCAACTTATTGTGGCGCTTATTAAATAAAAACACATAGCATGTATTTAATATAATATGTAGAGTTGTATTCTGTATGTAGGTATATATATATATATATATATATATATATATACATATACCTATACCTACAAATTAAAGTGTTTGAATTATATATATACTTGTGCTTGTGAAATACCTTTAGATAGATAATTGTGTAATACGTTCAGCATTGCATAATCTAGAAGTCAGATAAATAATTAACTATAATACGAAATATGCATTATAATATATATTATAATATATAATATATATTATAATATAAATCTACTTCATATAATGTAGATATGTGAAATATTAATATTAAGAATTAAAGATTTGTTTATATTTTATGAAGACGATTATTTATCTTTGTGATAATTGTTAAACAAATTATACCAGATTTTCAAAGTAATATTCTACATGTGTTTTATATATGTTATATATATTATATTCTTTATTAAATACATATCAACGTATATAATTAATACAACTATATTCCTTGTGAAAATAGGTGGTTAATAGGACCTACCTATCTATAACATTAGATATAGCTTCATTAAACGTAATCATCATACTATCGCACGTATGTATACATTATTAGCACTATATATAGTGCTGCTTAGGAGACAATAAAGTATACATTATACAGGAGACAGTAGACAATATACAGTATTCGCGAATCATAACAACACTTGTCAATACAAATAATATGTAATTATTTAATAGATGTAATGTTAATATTTAGGAAACTATCATTTTAAGAAATACAACAGATATGGCCATGTCTTATCGAGGTATCCGCATTTCTGTATACAGCTAAAATATACATTAAAGTATACTTAAATACACCACACTTTCTATTTGTATACCACTACCATAGAACTAGAGAGAAATCTCTCTAAAGCTGCGATCACATCTAGCGATTTTGCTGCAAATTCGTTGCACATTTTGCTGCAAAATAACGACGAACAAAATCGTCAGGTGTACAATTTCTAGATGTGATCGCTGCTTAACTATATGACCACGATGTATATACTGAAGTGGGTATCTTTATACATAAATGTAATACTTACTATTTATACGAATAGCCTATCGTGTCGTTAACTGCCAGTGTTGACGTATACATACGAAACTAATATATAATACATTCGATGTATAGTTTTGTATTAAATTAATAATATATTATATTTATGATATATCAGATACCCTATTTCGGAAACTAATACAATATTATTTATCGACACTTACATTATTATATTTATCATTACAACATAAAAGTAATTATTAATTTAGTAATTATAAACCACATATACGTGGACTGCATGTATTATAATTATATTATTATTAATATGTATAACTATTGTTATAATTTTGTTATTATTATTATAGTTTATTATTATTTAAAATTGTATTATTGATAACCAATATTAATAATAATGTCTTATATAATGTCTTATATTCATAGATGATGAAGACGAATATTTTAAATTAGAACTTTGTTTAGTATATATATATATATATATATATATATATATATATATATTATGATATAATACTTTACACATATATAAATATATATATATATATATATATATATATATATATTTGTATATATACATATTTTTATATATTTATTATATATTATAAATAATGTAGGTGATATCATATATGCGCACAGTATATCAAATATAAGACACCGTGAATTTATTTTTATTAATTTAAATAATTTCATTATTTGTTAATATCATATATCATATATCATATATCTATCATTATATTTGATTTAATAGTAACATAATAAGTTATATATATATATATTATATCCAGTTAATATGCTTTAACATTGTATACTAATCGTATAGACTATAGTCTACTACGAAAACTTAAAAATAAATATATATATTTATTTATAATTGTAAAATAAATGTGTTGATTTCCTCTAATAGTTTATTATTGAAATTAGGTTTCTAATCAAGTAGGGGAAAGTAACCTAATACGGACACTTTAACAATAAATGGTCTTAACATTTTATGACTCATTATTTTTATTCAAAAATTACAATATATTAATATTATATGATTATAGATATTATTGTGATTTTATCATTTTATTTAATCTTTTAATTCCATAGATATTGGGGTGTCCGTATTTGATACCCATGTCCAAATACGGACACCCTGTGTTATAATACGGACACCCTATATACCACTAGATAAACTATATATATTATTGACGAATCAATCAGACAAATTACAATTACATTATTTATAATTAATTTTATGAACAATTTATTCCAATTTAATTAGTTAATAATTTAGTTATTTTTATTATTTTTTTAATTAATAAAATTTAAATATATATATATAATAAAAAATGTAGATTTAGCTTCATTGGTGGTATTAATATTATAACGCACGCGATTTTTATAAAAATCAGAATAGTTCATACGCTGCGCGCTGATTGGTTATAGGGTGTCCGTATTAATAAATCTAGAGTGTCCGTATTAGGGACTTATATGACCTCTAGATATATGTTTATAACTTAATGAATATTCAATAACAAACATAGAAATTATATATAACATTTTAGAATGATTTATTTTTTAATAATATAGTGTTATATTTTATATCGATACATTTGTATATTCTTGAGAAGGTTTTAAGTTGATTTTTTTTCTTCATAAATTTAAAAACGTAATACAAAAATCAGATTATTAGATAGATCAGCAATATTTTGAATAATTAAATAATAAAAAATACTTTTTTATTCATTACACTTTTTTTTGTAGGATGTATTGTTTCTGAGATATCGAGAGTGTCCGTATTCGGGAACTGTACGTATTCGGTTACTTTCCTCTACTTTGTTATTCTTTTTGAATGTTGTTTATATTTATTAGTTTCATTTTATTTTCAATATAATATACACTTTTTTTAAATTATTTTGAGTATCATTATGTTTATTAAATCAGCACCTTCTGGTATGTTTTAATTTTAATTTAATGTATGAATTTAATATATTGAAATCAAGTTAAGGAGCAGGTTCGTCTGGGAATCAATATGCTCTTCTATAAGGGTTCTGACATTTGTAATCTGCACGACCGTATACCTGCCTTTCCGAAACCCTGCTTGTTCCTCAGATATACTTTGCTCGGCTTGGGGTGTTAGCCTTTAAGTATTTTTTGTAGTAATATATTACTTTAATGACGTATTAAGCTAAGGGTTCTGTAGTTTGAATATTTTGTCGTATCACCTTTCTCGGGGATGGGTACTACTAATGATTGAATCCACTGAGATACCTATAGGCCATTTATGTATATACCATATATACATAATAGTAGTAATATGTATTTGTTGAAATCACGTGTACATAATAAATATATATATATATATTATACAAGATAAATATCAGAAATATATTTATATATATATGTAAACTTATATTTAAAATGTATCGTACCGTAAAGAAACGTGTTATTAATATTGTTGACGTGTTGACATTTCAGTGACACTATTTGACATCCGCATCGAATACGTGATAGCTCTCATGCTGCTCTACATCACGTTGCTGATCACCTACATGTTATTGTTCGCTAACAGGTTATTGTATTGTTGATTTGTTATTATGATCAACTTAGTTAGGTACATATAAAATAACATTTATGTATTATTGATTTAGGTAGTTGATTTAGTTAATATATTTACTTTAATGACATTTAATTGATTATTTATTTTCCCAATAAAAATAAGAACTAAATCAACATTATAAAGTATACACTAATGTAATATACTAATAACATATTAATTTAATATGATATATATATATATATATTAACACGACTTTATAACATACAGAAATACGCCTAGTGTTAATATAGAGATAAGGGATGGTGCTAACACCGGCACTCAAGAGATAACAGTTTCCAATTCGAATATCGCAAAGAGCGAAGAGAAGATAACAAGACACCGCGACGTCATGAATACGCCTGTAAATAACGAGCAGGTGATATTAGGACTAATGAGTCAGCACGATATTAGCACTAACGAAGACGCTAAAGACGCAGTCGATACCAAAGAAGGCGGTGCTAAAACTCAACCTGAAACAGGGGAGCAACCGCGAGCTCCAAACGACGTAACGTTCATGCAATTTGTGGGCTCCAACATAAAGGAAAAGGGTGCGGAATTATTCCAGTACGCCAACGAGAAGATGGAACAAAAGAAGAAGGAGGTGGGAGCCAAATACATGGGCATTCCGGTCGAAGGAAACTCCCTACCAGCCGGAAATGCGTCCGAGTCATCTCAATCTTCATCGACTTCCCACCAGGGCGGCGCTGGTGCTAACGTATCCGTATTATCGGCCACCAAATCACTTCCGGCGCCGGAGAAACAGTTACAGTCCGCCAGTATAACCAACTCTTTCGTCGACGCCAGTAAATCTAACATCTCCAGCACTCAGTCCAGTATAATGAAGAATTCGTCGGTTATTAACGCGAGACCTAAGAAGTCGGCTCCCAGAGTCGGCATAACGACTAAGAAGCCGACCATTAGCGAGAGGCTATTCGGTGCAGTGTCCAGCGTTAAACGGACGATATTCGGTGGCAGTAAAACCTCGATAGCCAAGTCGGCTGAATCGAGGTCGCTGGTTAGTACATCTTCTATAATCTCGAAGAAAAGTAACGCCGATAGATCTGGTTTGAAGATGTAAATAAGAGGTGTACCGTGGTCTCGATATCGTGGTATTTAAGTAGACCACGGAGTGGATAATCACATGTCTAAACTATGATACGATACGGAGGCGTGTCCACGGGGGGCGTGTTTTAGGGCGGAGCATGCTTGCGTTGCGGATTTAATGAATATACGCTTTTTTCGGAAATATGTTTCTACTTGGTCTAAAGACTAAAACAAATAATACTTTTATAACATTCATATACTTTTATTTTATTAATAATGTATTATTAATATATAATTGATTAATGACTGTATATATATATAATGTATTCCAAATTATGATATTATATATATATAAATATATATATTATATTTTAAAAGAGTTAGTAAAATCAATATTGGGTCTAAATTATGATAAAATATTAAAAATAAAAATAAATAAATATACTGTAAATGTTTTATGAAATATATATTCATATATATATACTAGTGATGTAAATGATGTCAAGATATTGATGCCGCGATGAGACTTTTGGTTTTGATGCCGAGCCTTTCATTTTAGAAAAAAAAATGAGCCCGAGCCGAGCCGATACTCTAGCCAAATGAGCCCGAGCCGAACCGATACTCTAGCCAAACGAGCCAGAGCCGAGTTGAGACTTTTACAAAACATTATAATATTATACCGAGCCGAAATGATGCTTTTTGAAATTACATTTTAATACTAATTTTTATATATTTAACATTTACATCAATTTAAAAAAAATAATCTGCGCAAACTTCGCGATTCACTGAATAATAATGTAAATTTCATCTAGTGGTGTAAATAATACCGAGCTTTTTGATGCCGAGCCGAGACTTTTTGTTATTGATTCAAAGCCGAGACTTTCATTTTCGGAAAAAAAAATGAGCCTGAGCCGAGCCGAGACTCTAGTCAAACGAGCCCGAGACGAGTTAAAACTTTAGTTAACTGAGACTAAAACTGTACCATGCTTTATATTATTTTTTGCTTATATATTTGAGCATCATTTACATCACTAGTATATACTAGGGATGTAAATGATGCTCAAATCTAAAGAATGATGCAGTCTCAGTCTCGGTTACCCAAAGCATCGATGCAGTCTCAGTCTCGGTCACCTAAAGCATGATGCAGTCTCAGTCTCGGTTACCCAAAGCATCGATGCAGTCTCAGTCTCGGTTACCCAAAGCATCGATGCAGTCTCAGTCTCAATACATAAAGCATCGATATAGTCTCAATGTAAATAATAATAGCATCGTTTAAGTCTCAGAATGGGTTACCTAAAGCATCGATGAAGTCTCAGTCTCTATAAAATGCATTGATATTAACTCATGCTTATTAAAGGCATCATTTAAGAGTTAGTCTCAGTTTTCATAAGCTCAATATAGTTTCAGTGTCAGTTACCAGAATCATTGTTTTGTATATCAAACGAAAATAATTTCATTACAATACAAACTATAAGATAAGTATCATAAATAACTACCAGGAGTGTTAATTGATAATAATCTTAATATGTTCATAAACACAAAAAGTCAAATCAGCCAACTATCAATTGTATAATATTAGAATTATAAGAACAAATTTCAATTGTAATACATGTAAATTACTAAATCAAATCTTTATTGGACTATTGTAAGTTACAATTTGTAACATACTTTTAATTAATTTACCTCCTCATCAGTTAATGCCATTAAATAAAATAATTCGATCGTCATTCGCGTAATATATAAATTACCACCAAGATCAAGAGACGATCAGAATTACTGAAATGATTCGACAACAACACCTACTATCAATTAATTTCCACATTATTTATAAATTACTGGTAACTACTAGTGTTGGAAATTTTCAGATTTTTCACTCATTCGAAGGTTTCGAATAGTAAATAAATACACTTCGAAGGTTTCAAATAGTATCATTTTTATTAAATTAAGTATTCGAAGGTTTCGAATAGTAAATAAATACACTTCGAAGGTTTCAAATAGTATAATTTTTATAAAATTAAGTATTTGAAGGTTTCGAATAGTAAATAAATACACTTCGAAGGTTTCAAATAGTATTATTTTTATTAAATTAAGTATGCGAAGGTTTCGAATAGTAAATAAATACACTTCGAAGGTTTCAAATAGTATTATTTGTGTTAAATTAAGTACACAAAGTTTTCTAATAGGTAAATTATTCATTTCGAAGGTTTAAAATAGTAATTAGATACAATTCGAAGGTTTTAAATAGTATTATTTGTATTAAATTAAGTATTCGAAGTTTTCAAATAGTTAACTTATTCATTTCTAAAGTGTAAAATAGTAAATAAATACACTTCGAAGGTTTAAAATAGTATTATTTATATTAAATTAAGTATTCGAAGTTTTCAAATAGTTAAATTATTCATTTCTAAGGTGTAAAATAGTAAATAAATACACTTTGAAGGTTTAAAATAGTATTATTTGTATTAAATTAAGTATACAAAGTTTTCTAATAGTTAAATTATTCATTTTAAAGGTTTAAAATAGTAAATAAATACAGTTTGAAGGTTTCAAATAGTAAATATATTTAATAATTAAAAATAATAATAATTATATATGTTCACAAATATATATAATAATAGAATGTAATATAATTAAAAATGGGTATGAATTTTGATTAATGATCAATGAATATCAATAAGTCTAATTTCTCTGGACATAATTGTGAACGTTTTTTTGTTAAAATATTTGGAACCATAGAATATATTCTCTCTGCAGGAACAGATGATGACTGCCCAGTTAAATATTTTTTGCAATCTTGTAAAAAATTGGAAATCTTTATCATGGTTAGACCACCACATTAATGGACAATCATGCCGGTCAATTCTCGGTTTATACAGATATAATTTCAGTTCATCTATTCCATTATAAAATAGAGATAAGTTTCTATTATTTTAAATAAAATATTGAATTAGTATATGATATTTATCGATTAGTTAAATAAAATTATTTAAAGTTATTTAAATTGTATTTACTAAATAATCTAGTAATGATATTATATGTTTCTATTATTTTAAATTATAATAAAAATTATATTTATTAATAATAATAAAGATACGTTTCCATTATTTTAAATGAAATAATGAATTATATGATAGATAAAAAGGTTAAAACAGAAGTAAATAGCCAGGGTAAATAGTATTAAATTATTTGTTTATTGTTTAATAAAATGCCTTTTACCGTTTTTTTTTAATAGTAAAATTTTGATATTCGAATTTTTCGAATAATTAGATTTAGGTATTCGATATTTTCGAATAATTAGATTTAGGTATTCGACATTTTCGAATAATTAGATTTAGGTATTCGATATTTTCGAATAATTAGATTTAGGTATTCGACATTTTCGAATATCTGTCAAATTCGAAAATTTACTATTTGAAAGAATCGAATATTAAAATATTCGAATATTCGATTCGATATTCGAAACCGTTTCCAACACTACTAACTACACATTTTGCATATCATCACAAGACACCAACATACCTCGCGAAATTAATAAAGCCATATTCAAGTCTGAGAGTACAGAGAACATATAATTAATATTATGTCACATGAAATAGGAAACATTAATAAAAATATGGATAAATATATAAAAATGATGTTTAAAATGTAACTTCCAAAAAGCATCATTTCGTCTCGATTATGTTTTGTAAGAGTCTCATTTCGGCTCGGGATCGTTTGACTAGAGTCTCGGCTCGTTTTACTAAAGTCTCGGCTCGGCTTGGGCTCATTTAGCTAAAGTCTCGGTTCGGCTCGGGCTCGTTTGGCTAGAGTATCGGCTCGGCATGGGCTCGTTTTTTTTCCGAAAATTAAAATCTCGGCTCGGTATCAAAAACCAATAGTCTCGGCTCGGCATCAAAAGCTCGGCATCATTTACATCCCTAGTATATACCTATATATTGTGTTAAAGTGTAATACATTAAGTTACTTTACTTCTAGTAAGTATCTGTGTAATTTTTTTCATAATTGTCTATCAATATATTGACTCCTATAGGACAATAGACTTGGGGAGCTCATTCCAGTGAGATTAGTAGTAGGTCGATTTATTTGTGTTAAAACTTTTACTGTCCGGGAAACAACAATTCCGAAATAAGTAAGAAAGCAACTTCTTATACATATGTATTATAGTAAGAATAATATTTATAGTTTTGTAAAGGTATAGGTGTTTAACGGTTAAGTTTTGTATGTGGTATGAGGATATTATCCGCCAGATATGTGTATGCATATGCATGCATATGCATTTATTTCGGAAGTTTAAAAAGTTTTAGATTCTGTATTTTGGTTTGTTATTGTTATTGTTAATTTTATTTGGTGGAGTCCTTTCATCCCATCCAGGAACTTAGATGAAGTTTTCACTTATATGGCTCTAATTTCCCTTTGAAGTCGCTCTCATGTTAAGGCATCCATGGTTTTAATGAGAGTCGATCATTTATTTATACTCAATTATATAAGATCTCTTCTAAATAATATTTTAAGACCCATTTTATAAAAATAATTAATAGTTCAGACGAGGCTCTAACCTATGTCCTACTGCTTGCGTGTTTGTCGCATTAGCCACTGAGCCACACAGGCAGTTAAAAATATATGGTATAGTGAAATATATATATATATTTCATTTATATTATATTTTTGTTATACATTTAAGTATTATATATTTGATTATAAGAATATTTTGTATTTTCGTCTGAGTGGGTGATATAAATATGAATATAAACATGGATGCAATCAATATAAACAGTTTTATATTTAATTTTATTAATCATAATGTATATATATATATATATATACAATATTTGTCGATGCTATTTACTCCGCTTTTAATTATAGTATTATTATTACAATATTTACATGTTTACACTCCTGATAGGTTAAACAATCTAGATATAAATGTAAAAAAGAATGCAATATTACGACGTCAAAGAGTATTGAAATTTTATTTAATTTCTAAATTCGTAAAAACAAATATTACAATCCGATATTTAGAGCGCGAAATATTAATCTCTATTTTAAATTCGCATAATAACACCTCGAAACGCGCGGCGCGCATGTATTGAACAATTAAACGGAACAATAGGTGGATGGATGTAGCGTAACAATCCCTAGTGTTACTGAGATGAAGAGTAACCGGTCGATGTGGCTCTCCTTCTGTCTGTTCGAGTGCGTCAACGCTTTCCCACTCCAAGATGGTATCTATCAACACGTATTTAATAATTATAAGTATCGTTATTTATTAAAAAATAGTCTGTTTATAATATAGTATAGTAATATAAGGAATATAAGTACAAATATGTGTTACTTCTAAACGGCTTCAAATTAGGATATAAATATTCATTGTTATTTTCGCCCAATAATATATATATATATATATATATATATATACTTAATACCCAGTAAGTAAAGTATTCAGTGATAGTGGTTATATTATGCTTTTATCATCATCATGATTTGTGCTTAAAATCATATTACAATCATTGATAAGCAACGAAATTGTAATGCAGTGATTACCAACTACACTTCTAAATCAATGTTATGAATACGATTGTAATTAATGATAGTGTACTGATCACAATTTTAAATCAATAATCGCAATAGAATTAGTATCAATGATTGTAATCTAATTTAAACCTGTGATCGTAATCAATACATAGCCCTATGATAGTCATCTGATTACTTGCTGTATTGTAATATGATTAAGAACTTTGATTACTTTACCTACTGGGTATATATATATATATATATATATGTATATGTATATATACACATAAATATACACATATATACATTCACTCATAACGTATTCACTCACACACCATCACATCGCCGACAGTAAACCCCGAGCAGATAAAGGACGCTATAGCGATGTTCATGTTGATGTGTTCGGCCTGTATCCTGATGATGATCTGCTACAACTGCCGTATGTTCAGCAACAGGTTACTGTTATTGTTATCGAGGTGTAGTAGTAGACAATAGGTTACTGCCATTGTTATCGAGGTGTAGTGGGTGTAGTATACCTTAGTATAGATAGGTGTAGAATACTCCACTATAGTGTGGCCTATAGGTATGTTATATACCTATAAGTATACTTGCTTCTATTTACTACCAAAGGAAATGTGTTGGCAATCTACTAACGTTTGATGGTCGGTTAAAAAACTAAATTATTCAACTAATAAAACATCTCAGTAAATATATTATACTATAGTATACGTATTAAATCCAAAAGTAATAGAAATAATACACTCGATAGATATTAAAGAGAGATATTTCATAGATATTACAGAGATATTACAGAGATATCACAGAGATATCACAGATATATTACAAATATATATATATGTATCACAGAGAGATATCACAGAGAGATATTACAGAGATATATTACAGAGAGATATTACAGAGAGATATTACATAACAGCGCTACACTAACACACGAATAACCATCTAACTAATGTATAGTTACTATTATATCCTATATGTCATAATAACAATAACAGTGTCCATTTAAAGCCGACCTACCGTTGAGATATCCGTGGTTTTAACGAGAGCCAGTCGTGTTGTATACACGATTATATAAAATCACTTCTAAATATTATTTTAAATACCTACATTACCTATTCCGTACAATGCTTTAACCCACCTCGAATGCCTGCTTGCACGTGACATGTGGAATGCCTTAACCTATTGAGCTATGGCTACGAGGCATGACGTGTGCCCACTTCCTTACATACTAATATATTACCATATATGGTATTGATTAGCGTTAACATAACACTCGGATGCATGTGAAATAGGGTTATAGGGTTATCCGTGTTAGGTAGGCACTATTGATGATGTAATATCACTATATAATATATTACGTAATAGCAGTATTATGTAATATCATTATGAATGATGTAATAGCAATATTGTGTATTATATTTAGAGTGTATTTATTCTATTACTTTTGGATTTAATATGTATACTCCTGAGAAGTTTAATTATTTAGCGTGTTCGTATTTTTGTAGTTATTATGGTCATTGTTTTCGATAACTGTTGTGTTTATATAGTAGATTTATTTAGAAACGTCGTTGCAACAACATTACCTTGCAACAAATTCTCCAATATGTATACTTATAATACTATATATGGTATCTAACAAAGAAAAACAAGAACGCCCACACGAGATTATAACACAAATTAAAATTAAAATAAATAATATGCAATAGTAAAAGTTCGGAGTGTGTCGGTGAGTGGTGAGTGGTTTAGGTGTGCGATATAAATCAGGGAATTAATGTACAATAAGTACACACCATATTAGGTACATAAAGGGTAAAGTGTACTCCCCATCAGTACCAGTGTTACTCGTAAGGAGGCGTTGTAATTCGGTCGGGATATATGTTTTATTTATGTTGATGTATGTTATCGTTGAATTCTGGATGATAAAATACGCAGCCACTATTTCGAGAAGATATATATATATATGTGCACTTATATATGTATGTATATTAATGCGTGTGTGGAACCTAAATTGTTCGTATACGTATGTCAATGATTATATATATAGGTATAAATCCTAAATAATATCTCGTACGATAACGTGAAATTTCGTCGTAGATTCGCCAACAACATCGAGTCGATCATCGAGACCGACTCGGTAATAGATTCCAACGTAATGGACCCGGCAATGGCGGCGCTCGAGGCCGAGATAAACTATCGGGTCGAAGGTCAGAAGGCCTGGGCCACCACTAAAGACTCCAGATCGAAGATGCCCACTCAGCGTACGGCTAGTCTGGCGTCCATCTTGTGGGGTGACCCTATGAACCCGGATAAGGCAGCCGTGACGACGACGGTGACGAAGCGGGCGTCTAGCGTAGTTTCCGCGTTGCTAGGTTACGATAAACCGGCCACTCGACGGACCTCCGTATCGGTCGTACCGGACTATGGCCTAGTTTCCATGATGTTTGGCGACTCCAAACCGGAAGCCAGCGAAACCGGAATCGAGGTGCCTCCCTCTACCGGCGGTAAAGATCCGCTCGTCGGACAACGACTCAGCGTAAATGTCGGCGTTGACCCTCGACCCCGACAAAAATCGTTGACCAGTAGGAAATCGTTACTGTAGTCTATTAGA
The DNA here is from genome assembly GCA_964019155.1 of Osedax fenrisi. Taxonomy (NCBI): domain Eukaryota; kingdom Metazoa; phylum Annelida; class Polychaeta; order Sabellida; family Siboglinidae; genus Osedax; species Osedax fenrisi. Next base: position 9,151,317 of record OZ025245.1, read on the forward strand.
ATCATCGTAATTCGAGCGTCATTCTAAGCTATTAAACGCTGTATATATACTATAGTTATATACTATAACTAGTTATATATACTATAACTATATTTATATACACAGACGTGGTATATACATATCATCCGGCATTATCTAAACCTGCGATACACCTATTGCGTATATTACACAAAGAGTAGTGTCGGGTTATAGTGGGGAGGTTATAGGAAGAGTACGCCTGTGTGTGTGGTAGTGGTGGTTAGGTTAGTATGATTACACCGTAACTATGGTTACTGATCGAGTCGGGTGTACTCGTGACGTCGGGAAGAACTATTGTTCGATTGTTTTACGAAATAAAATAAATTTAAATTTACGCGATTTATTATTTTATATAACAACTAATTAAACAATATATTAATAAATATATCACAACAATTAAAGTATTATTATATAATATGAAGTTCACACTATGTATGTTATATTATATCAAGAATGTTCTTTCAGAATCTAATCGTATAAAGGTATATGCAGGTTACTTACACACACACACACACACACACACACACACACACACACACACACACACACACACTTATACACACACACCGTATATTCATAAGTGTGAAACTCGATAACAATGTAATACTAAATAGTCAAATTTCATAAACAATACAAAAGGTAACAATAAGCTATGCATCAGTTAACACACATACATGTAGTATACGGCACCAATATATACTGACATCTCTCCTGATAATAACATCCGGGACTAAACTCCACGCATGCGATTAATATCGAACCTGAATTAATGTAACGCACTACTTACTAATAGGGTTCTCACATTAATACCGTTTTTTATTTACCGACTTTTATGTTCGTCAATTTTCATCCGTCAAACGTATGAAATTGATGGACGGTAACTATTTACCCTATTGCATCAATACTGTAGATTTGTATTGACGTCTATATTGTTTCGTAACCTATGTTTTTCAGATATATTTATATTTATATGTTGTAGCGCCACCTATATTTTAATAAACTATCATTAATAAAGAATAAACATTACATATATTTAAATAACTAATGTAGTGACACCTATTATTAAAAAATGATTGATTTTCACTAGTCGATATATTTTCCGTCAAAAATAGGATCATTTCTATTTAATTGTACATCCTTCAAAATAGAGATCTGGTAGTTTTATCTGTCAATTTCATCTGTGTAAAATCAACAGCCGGCAATTCGACGGACGAAACATGGAAAACGTTATCGATGTGAACCCATATAACATACCTAAACTGAATTAAAAAAAACAACAACATTATAAACTAAACTTGCAGACTTATTATTAGATTCTAAAATGACCACAATCCATTTACGCTCGATAACAACTAAACTGACTTACCTTTACGCCGTGTACACACCGCTAGCATCGAATACAGCATCAAGTGCAGTAACAAGTCTCCGTCTAAAATCTATGAAAAATTCTATTTTCTAGTAACAAGTCGCCGTGCTTGATGCTCGCTACGTGAACGGCTAATTTGCTCGGTAACAAGCGCATTAACAAGTCGCCAGCCTCTAGTAACAAGTCGCTAGCTTCTAGTAACAAGTCGCCGTGCTTGATGATCGCTATGTGAACAGCTAATTTGCTCGGTACCAAGCGCATTAACAAGTCGCCAGCCTCGAGTAACAAGTCTCCGTGCTTGATGCTCGCTATGTGAACAGCTAATTTGCTCGGTACCAAGCGCATTAACAAGTCGCCAGCCTCTAGTAACAAGTCGCTAGCTTCTAGTAACAAGTCTCCGTGCTTGATGCTCGCTATGTGAACAGCCAATTTGCTCGGTAACAAGCGCAGTAACAATTGTTACTTAAGTCACCGAGCTCTGGTAACAAGTCTCCGCACTCGCGGTACTTGAAGCTCGATATCTGAACACCAATAGTAATGTATACTTAGCATCAGTTGCAGTAACAAATCGCCGTGCTTGATGCTAGCCGTGTATTCACCACTTTACATACACAAGTTGCAACTATAACTATAACTGTAATATAACTGTAATAGTATACTATAAACATAATTATAACTGTAATACATCATGCAATAAATACTAAACTTCCTACTTAAATAACATAATCAATTGAAAAGATCTATTTAAATATAGAAATAACTCGAGGTCATAAATAATATCTATTTAAAATATAATTAATCGATTTACTAAAGTTTAGTATACTCATCAATTTGGAATACATTCTTGAGGACTATAACTTATAAAAAATCCTCACAAAAATTAAAAAATAAACTACATGGATACTAATTTATACTGGACTATGTTAAGTTATTTACCGAATTTTAATACATTCTATAATATTTGCAACCAATATATATATATATATATATTATTTTGTTATTATGAATATCCTCATAACCTTATTATTATTATTATATTTCACTTCCGAAAATTTATTTAAAATTAGATTTTGGTGAATAAATAAATTATACTAATAATTTAGTATTAGTATACATACATGCATTTATATATGTATATATATATATATATATATATATATATATATATATATATATATTTATATATATATATATATATATATGATGTTTATGATGATTATATATGGTATATTTATCACAACATCAGGACCATGTTGGTAAACTTGCACGGGGAGAAAATAATAATAAAAGATAATTATAATTATTAATGATCATATATATATATATATTCTTTAGATATATGAACTCCAAAATTACTGGAAACTTGTCGACATATATTTTGAATACGAAGAGGTGTTAAACATTGTCATTTAAATTATCAATTGATATACGCCTGATAGATTTATTTATGTTATATTACATCTCTCGTTATTTTGCGTATTTCAAACTGAATTAATTATATATACATACTATATTATCTGATGCCTTACTAAGTTCATATTACATATTATCTGATGCCTTAGTACATGTCACGTGATATGTGTGTTGCGTACTTACTAATGTAATTAGTCCCACGAGTTATGATTCATGAAACACAGTCATGGCTAATGAGTAATTTGGCTAATGAGTCATTACTCGTGAATCATGACTCATGATTCACGAGTAATGCAGTAATGAATCATGAGTCATGCATCACGGGTCATGCTCCATTATCCCTGTATGTTAGTATTCTACATAGATACGAACATAGCGTCCTTCACTCACGTATATTCGGCACGCTATCCAACAGTTCACCGGAAGTACGGACTATCGTGTCCAGCATCCGATTGTACACTTATGCATGCCTGCGTAGTTAACGTGTGGTCTACGCGTACACACATATGTGTATATGTGTACTATATGAACATTGTCCAGCGTGTGGAGAATACAGTACCGAGGTACACTGTAACTATATGTGTTCTTTTCTGAATTTATATATACACATTTTTTAAATCACCATACTATGTTATCCTAATATATATATATATATATATATATTTAACAACATATTTTCTATTTAATTAAGAAGTCGGTGAAAATGAAAGAACAACAACCACACCAAGTACTTCAAGTGCATCAAGTCCTGACATGGAGTGGCCTGGTATGTTATTACCTACATCAATATATATATTGACTGTAGTGACTATAGTGATACATACACATATATATATATATATATATATATATATATATATATAAACTTCCTTTGTGGCTCAGTGGATAAGGCGTCAGATACACAAGCAGTAGGACACGGGTTCGAGCCTTGTCCGGACCATTAATTAAGTTTATAAACTGGGTCTTAAATAATATTATTTAGAAGTGATCTTATATAATTGTGTATAAATAAATGATCGGCTCTCGTTAAAACCACGGATGCCTTAACACGAGAGCGGCTTCGAAGGGACATTAGCGCCATATATGGTTATAAGTGAAAATGTCATCTAAGTTCCTGGATGGGATGAAAGGACTCCACCAAATAAAAATAACAATAACAATAACAATATATTAACATGTTATATACCTGGGTACACGATAAGACTAAGGCGACAGACACGCAGACATGTCTGCAGCATGACTCATACAGTATGACTCATGCAGTATACAGTATTATATATGACTCATGTTTAAATACCATATTGACCCGTAGCATATATGCTATTATACCTATTATACCTATTATACCTATAGGTACTAAAATAATATTAAAAACGATATTATATAATGCATCTGCTTTCGTTAAAACCCGAATGCGGCCTCGTAGGGATATTTAGTTATAAGTAAACACTTCACTTAAGTTACTATGCGAGATGAAAGAACTCCGCCACATTAAAATATAGTAATAACAATTGATTGATTGATTGATTGAAAGTTTATTTAAAAACTTAAATAAATCATACATTATTTCTCAAAAGTGTATATATAGAATACAAATAATAGATTAGAAATTTAAAACAATAAATACCATTAATACTAATAAAATAAAATAGAATACACCGTATATCTATAATATAAATATATATATATATATATATATAATGATAAATAATAATGATATGTCAATAACAAGAATCTCGACATGTATCGCGAATGATTATTAACTTGTTGTTTCTTCATAAACAGCGGTGTTTCAAATGTTATTCGGTCTACTTATATTGGTAGTAGTCATGGTCATGTATTGGTTATTCGACCAGCGAAGGTTATTCAATAATATATATATATATATATATATATATATATATAGTATTATAATTATAATTATATTATATTATGATTATTAATAATCATTATTCAGTTTGTGAATTCATTTTATAAACTGTATAACTTAATATAGTTTATATATATATAATATTTATTATATTTAAAAACAAATATATTCATAACGATAATTAGCGAGATTATATATTTTAACTGCCTGCGTAGCTCAGTTGGCAAGGCATCAGACACACAATCAGTATACTTTAGTCCTGTAGGACGTGGGTTCAATCCTCGTTCGAACCAATAAAATAGTTCTTACAAATAATATGTATACGAGAGCGGATTCTAAAAACATATGGTTATAACTTATAAGTGAATAATTCAAATTTGTTCCTGTATGCATACATGGGATGAAAGGATTCCATAAAAATAACAATAACACAACAAATAACTATAACAATAAATATATAACATACATATATATTATATATTATCTATTGAGTTTAAGAATAAACTAAAGTTGAACAAAGCCATACCTATTTATATATCTATAGAATATATCTATTGTATTTGCGTTATAAATATAATAGAACCTCTCTTTCTATTCTTAACAGGGTATATAGGTTTATATTTATATATATATATATATATATATATATATATATATATATATATATATATAGTATAGTAGTATTGGTATATTTATACTACAGTATACTATACTACTATACTATAGTATACTATAGGTATAACTATACTTCTGTAGCGAAGGTAGGTGTGTAGTGATGGTTGTAAGTGACGGTTATACTATCGATTCTAGCGAGTATTAAATTATTAAATGTATAATAATAATTAAGTAATCTTTTAATCGTTTTTATATTTTTTCTAATTATGTATTATTCTTTGTTTTAATAAATTATGCATATCTTTGAAATAGATTTGAACTTTTATTACTTATTTATACTATTACTATAATTGTCTCAAATCTAATAAATATATCAATACAATAATTAGTGGTACGAACAAATTATTGAAGTATACTAATTGCACTGTAGGTAGGGGAGGGAAGGGGGTAGTGGCCGAGGAGAGAGTAGTGGCCGTTTTAATTAACGCTTAAATGGTGATTGATAGGATAAAAAGTTATATATACAATATTTAGATAATCAAAATATCTATAATATATAGTAACATTTTTTTTAAATAATTAATTAATTACACTAATTTATTATAAAATCATTTTTTTTGTCAAATTTTGACAAAAAACATGATTATATATATTTATGCTTATTTATGTGTAAGAGTATATGTATATATAATTAAATCATTAAATCAAATAAGGTGCGTATGAATCATAAATATAATTATTTAATATTATATAATTAAAAAAATATAAATCGAATACATTACGAGACACCTATCGCATTTTCTGGTACTAGCGGCCACTACTAGAGCCTTGCCTTATCTTAGTGTTTTTTTAATGCCTAATCAAACTTTTATATTATTAGGTTAACATTTTATATATAAAAGTGAAATCACAGTATTCTAGAACTATATGATTTCTAGTTAATTCAAACAAATAATAGCCTAAAATTCAGTATTTATCAATATATTAGAAATCTTCTGATGCATATTAATTATCGGCCACTACCCCCTTCCCTCCCCTATATATATATATATATATATATATATATATATATACTTACGTATATAAATGAGGCTGTTCATCCTGTATCGCCACATTATAATCTATAGAAATTCATATATGACTTGTAACACATGTGCACAACTTACGTTGTGTTTGGGCACACTAAAGGATGAACTTTAACCTCCAAGCGCGACGATTTTTAAAGATAAACCTAATTATATATTAGCAGACGATGATTATTTAAATCGTAAGTATAGAACATAATGCTAGAGAGAACATAAATATCTACATTCTCTATAGATACCCAGCTAACAGTAAGAGCAGCATAAGAGCAGCATAATAGAATAACATAATAGCCGCAAATGTTTACATTGTGCTTTTATGCTGCTCTTATAAAGTTTGATTTTGTTACTATTATGCTGCTTTTATGCTGCTATTATAACGTATATTATGCTGCTATTATGCTGCTATTATTATCAGATATGCTATTATGCTGCTGTTATGCTGCTGTTATGCTGCTCTAACTGGTATATGCTCTAGATTATATAACTAGATTGTCACGACCGTAATTCGCGCACTAACTCTAGACTGATCGAGAAACCTATAGGTTTCTATATAGGTTTCCTATATATAGGTTATATCTACGTTCGTTGTTTTATCAGTCACATATCTCGTCAGACGTGTTCGCCCGTTGCGCAGTACCCGTTATAAAAAGGTCGGCCTATAGGTACCTGTCATAGATATAGAGTACCATGGTACTCTAAATATATGGTACCTGTATACACATGTAGGTCCTATTCGTAGCAATCGCTTCTTATTTAACACATACACACATATATATATATATAATATATACACATATAAATATATATATATATATATATATATATATATATATATATACATATGTATATACATCTATATATATATGTTATAAACTACCCGTGCAGGTACTCGGAGCTAGCCGAGCTAGAGGCTTCCCTGTCCAACACCAACACGGTCACTACGGTCAGCAGCGAGAACTCGTCGACGTCCGAAACGACGCGCCGTAAAGGCAGAAGGCAGTCGGCGTCCGTACCACAAGACCCGGCTTTTCTGACTCGCATAGACGATTGGAGCGAATTCAGCAAAGATCGTAGAACTCAGGGTCCCGTAAAAGAGGGTGTAAATATGTATGCACCGGCAGCTCCCGCAGCCGATATACAAATACCGGTTCCGAGCGCGGATCAGACCAAGATGGCGGCAGCCAAGAAGACGGAGTGATGAGTCATCGGCGGATACTGAAATTGTTGTTTATGAAAGAATACTAATAATTTCGTTTATCGTATTATTTACCACGTCACCTTATTAGATATCATATTTTCAATTATTCACTTTTGCTAATCGATTATAATCGATGACCTATAATTATATGTCATACATATAAATCGTAAACATACATTAAAATATTGATACCGTAATAACGTGGTATATATTTTAATGTGCACAAAATACATATATTTTAATATATTATACACATTGTATACTGCAATACAATATTAGAAACTAGTGTTGTTACTTAAGCTATCATCTCTATAAAATAAATAATATTACATCCACTAATGGCTCGAGCTATTAATGGAAGTAATATTATTTATTTTATAGAGATATTTAGCTTACGATCTTAATACCAACTACAAAATACTAACAAATTTAAACTAGATTTAGAGAAATAAAATAAATAATATGAAATATAAGTAATAGATAAATAATAAATATCTTTAAGAAAATTATACAATTAATAAATTTTTATTTTATTTTTTATATATAATTTATGCCAGTATAATAAGATTATATATTCAGCGAAGTATTTTTGTAGTAATATTAAGCCTTTTATAAAAAAAATATTAATCAATTATCACTCGTTTATATAATTAAAATTGTATAACAAATATTAATTATATAAATAGGCTAAAATATTCAACGGCTCGTATAATCCGATGTTTTATTTTTATTTTACTTCTCTGTTTATTTCTTGTTTTTTTTGTATCGTGTCGTTTTGTCCTACTGTTATCACATTTATATATTTTATTTATATATGTTATATAATTATACGTTTATATATAATTATAACTTTCATATAACCAGTAATTCAATAAACTTTTGATCTATTTATCTATCTATAATAATTGAAAATAGATTGTAATCTATTTATAAATCATTTATAAGTATAATAATGATTATTTTTATAGTAAAATAATAGATATAAATTAAAATTGATAAGTGATATTATACTTAATACTTTAATACTTATTACATAATTATAGAATAGAGAAAATTGCAAATAAGAAAACTATTACAGATTAACTATTACATTAACTTGTATCATAAGCATATCCACCCAATTCGATATCAAGATTTTCTAATATGTCTAAATCCTTAATCCTTAACTTGTGACTTAGTCCTCATATTGTTATCTGAAATATAAATAAAGTTAATTGATATAATTGTATTTACTACTAATAGTTGCATATGCAGTATATACTGTATTAATATGTGAAGGTAGGTATGTATCTACCAATATAGGGGAAGGTAACCTAATACGGACACTTTAACAACAAATGGTCTTAACTTTTTATGATTCATTATTTTTATTCAAAAATTACAATATATTAATATTATATGAATATAGATATTATTGTCATTTTAAAATTTTATTTAATCTTTTAATTCCATAGATAACGGGGGTGTCCGTATTCGGTACCCATGTCCGAATACGGACACCCTTTGTTATAATACTGACACCCTATATACCACTAGATAAACTATATATTATTGATGAATCAATCAGACAAATTACAATTACGTTATTTATAATTGATTTTATAAAAAATATATTGTAATTTAATTAGTTAATAAGTTATTTATTTTTATTATTTATTAATTAATAATACAATTTATCTATCTAAATAATATTTTTTTTAGAATTAGCTTTATTGGTGGTATTAATATTATAAGGCACGCGATTTTTATGAAAATCGGAATTGTTCATACGCTGCGAGCTGATTGGTTATAGGGTGTCCATATTAAGACATTTAGTATATATGTAGTATTCTACATACTACCGAAAAACTAAACTAGATTACCTTTAAACGCAGATCAATTACAAAACTTTAAATATTATACATACTGCAATATATACAAAACGTTCTACTTACATCAAAGAATCAATTGAATTTAAGGATAGAAATAACTTGAGTTCATCAAATAATATAATTTAAAATCACAATAAATCGATTAACTACTCGTCTCACTGGAATAAACTCCCAGGACAGTAACTATAGTTATAACATTATAACGAAATATACTCAAATATAATTTTTTTTAAACTACACACACTGTAAATTTAGGGTACAACAACTTTTTGTATAGGGTACAGATCGTTAAAATATCACCAAAATCTGCCATGTACCCTACAAGGGTACATTACGTTTAAACTTACTAGGGTACAATATATATATATATTTATTAGGGTACATGTATACTATATTTTAGGGTACATGTATACTATATTTTAGGGTACACAGTGTTTAAATGCACTAGGGTACTCTCTATACTTTCATTAAGGTACAGATATATTAAATATTAGGGTGCCTGACTGATGAATGCGCTAGGTACAGTTTACCTATATATATATGGGTACACTATATATATTTACTATGGTACAAGTGTGTTAAATATTAGAGTACCTGACTGGTAAATGCACAAGGGTACACTCTATATGTTTACTATGGTACAAGTGTGTTAAATATTAGGGTACCTGACTGTTAACTGCACTAGGGTACAGTTTATATATATGCACGGGGAGACGAATGCGTTAGAGTATATGTACTAGGGATGTAATCATCAACTTCTCATGTTTCGAAACATATGAAACGAAACCTTTTTTCACATATAGATGTTTCGAAACATTTGAAACAATTTTTAGCATGCTTCGAAACATTCGAAACATTTACAGATCAAATTTATATATGCATCTTACCTTTATTTATCAAAACAAATAATATGTATTATAGTATTAGAAGCCAGTATCACATGGTAAATTGACTAAAACAAATAAACAGGTATTAGTTTGCGGGTGTAAATCCCGTCGTGATATTAATATAGGTATTAGAATAATATTTAGAAGTGATCTTATATAATTTTGTATAAATAAATGACCAGCTCTCATTAACATTATGGATATCTTAACATGGTAACGGCTTCGAAAGGACATTATAATATATCTATAGATCCATAAGTGAAAACGTCATTTAAGTTTCTGGATGGAATGGAAGGACTCCACTAAATAGAATAACAATATTATTAATATGGCTTCGAAGCTTCACTGTTATTTTTAGAATTTTGAATAAGTTCAAACTATTCCCCTTATTTATGAAGCAGGTTCAAACTTTAGCATTATTTTACAAATTAACTTTGAACTATACATTTTTTTTAAGTGAAGCTTCGAAGCACCAGTAGTTGGGTTAATTTCGAACACTAATGTAAGGTGTCATTTATATAACAAGTATAACAAATTATAGGAAATTTGATATAGATATAGTATAGAAATATATAGAATTTAAGTTATAGAAATATATACATTTTAAAAAATTTAATACATTCAAATAAATAAAGCCGATAACATATATTATATATAAATAGAAATATTTAAACTATTTAATAAAAAATGTAATAACATTATAATTACATATATTGATAACCCACGTGTGAGGGTATTATATTAATAATTATACAATCGGGAGTATCACTTGGTACTCTAAATCTATGGTTGTATACATATTATATTATATATATTATATATATATTATATCATATATATTATACTACTTACCGCGGATTCTTAATTGAAATGGAAACCCCTTGAATTTTGGATTTACTTTTATACTATTCGTAGAGGATGTTGCATTGATTATAAATCATTTTAATTGGATTAAAAATATTTATTAATTACTGTTTTACATGAGTTTGAAAATTACAGATATTTTGGAAATATCAAATATTTACCCAATAGATAATTGGATATTTACAAGTAGAATTAGATTAAATGCTATCTCTATGGAAGTAAACATTAACAAAGATCGTGAATATAGTGAATACAAAAGACAAAATATTCAGAATAATTTAATAAGAATACAAAATACATTCCCGGTTTCAATAATGAATGCCCGGTTTAATTTATCTAATACCCGGGAAATTTGAACTGAAACATTTTTGTCTTTATAAATACCCGTGAATTTACGGGTATACTAATATACCTACCCGGGAGAACCGGGTTTTCGGGTACCCGTTTACATCCCTAATATATACTATATTATTAGAGTATACTCATTAATGAGTATACTCTATAAATTTATATTAATGATTGCTAAATTTACTCGGGTAAAATATATATTTATTAGTGTAATACATGATTTTAAATTCACTAGTTTAATATATATATTTATATATTTATTATGGTATATTTATTATATATTTAGGATGGCTGTTAAATTCACCAGTATAACTATATTCTTCAAAACACCAATATATAAATACGTTATTTATACGTGAATACAATTGTGTGAATATTAATATTATTAATATACCTATATATAGGTATACTATAATATTCAAAGTATAAATGTAATACCGATATAGTGTTATATTTGATATACCATATATATATATATATATATATATATATATATATATATATATATATATATATATATATATATATATAACTCAGAAGGTGAGGAAGGTAGAGAACAACTGGATAGAAACAAATAAAATCCCTTCTGGTTGAAGTTCTTATCAGGGGCGGATACAGGAATTTTGTAAGGGGGGGGGGGCTGACATTCAAATAAAACTATATTTTAAAAATAAGACATAATTACTATGCTATTATTCAATTGAATAATATTTTTGTATATATATAAATTAAATACTATATTAAATTAATAGAATAATATTTTATATTTTATTGAATAACAAATATTAATCCAATATATTAATCAATTGCATTCTTCTTGGATTACGTAATGCAAATTTGGAAATAATATAATCACAATCGATCTCTATGTCTTTATGTATTATACATAAATACTATATATATAATAACGAAAGTCTATTTAGTCAATCTTCACTCATAGTCAAAGGTAAATATGTCTTTATTATCCTTTATTAAATGAACGTTCACATTCACACAAGGTAACTGGGTATACCTAATGTATATTATACCTAGTATATACTATACTATAGTAGCCATCAATAAAAGCATTTCATAGATATTAGGAAAAAGTTTATATAATAATATATATAAATTATAAATTATTTAATAATTTAAATTTACCTTGACATGTTATCGAGAGTACTTAAGTACTTAACAATTCTTATCGTATTAGGTATACCTATATCTATAGATCTTTATTATCTGTCCATTTAACTTCCCATCATTTCAATTCGGTTTTTATTAAATGTATCTTTGGTAAATAATCTTTGACTAATTCATAAATTTTATTTAAAATATATTCTTTCCATGAATCCTTGTTTTCATACATTACTTTTGGAATTAATAATGCTCCAAGAGATATATACAATATGTTTTTATTGAATCTTTCTTTCATCTCCATTATCAAATGATCCAAGAATGTAATAGATATTACTTTTTTTTAAATATGGGGAAGGGGAAGGAAGGAAGGAAGGAAGGGAAGTGTCTACTCTTGCTACTGCTCTTGCTACTGCCTACACTTCAGATGATGAAGCAGGTATCTTTTTTTTAACCTTGGTAAAGAAATTCCTTCATTTGAATATGATAATGATGAATATGATGCTTCTACATTCCATTCTAATTATACATCATCAATATTACCTCTACAAACTTGTATCCCTTTAATTAAACTTTGAATATCATTATTTGCCTTATATGCGTCTATTGACCTACTCTGGAGAGCATTTGTTAAATTTTCTATGTAATTAATTGAATTATTACATACAATTAATGACATACTAAAGTGTGTATTACTCATAGAATTGTAAAGACCTTTAGCTTTTGTTATACTTTCTGAATTCCATGTTTTATCTTCATATATGTCTAACATTTTTTCAAGTATTGCTTGATTTTCAAGTATTTCCAGCAAGTTGCTGGAAATATTTTAACTTTAAAACTATTTTCTATCAAGTTAACTACAATTTTAGTGGGAAATCCCCTTACTTTCCGGCAACTTGCCTGAAATATAATAACTTTATAGGAGGTATCCCATTACAACTTGATATAAAATATTTTAAAGTTAAAAGATATTTCCGGTAAGTTGCCGGAAAATCTTATATACAAGTAGATGATACCCTATAGTAACCTTGTAACCTAATGGTTTATACACTGCCATCAACATCGTGTGAGTTTTCGGCCGTGTTTTCGTGGGTTATTTATATGCGATTTCGAACAGGTGTGTTTTTAATTTACGTTTAAAGAGTGGGGTTGAGGTGATTTCTCTTATATTGTAAGGGAGGTTATTCCATAATTTTGGGGCAGATATTGAGAATGCTGTTTCTTGTTTGCGTGATATGTGTTTTGGATTATGTATAAGTAATTTGTATTTATTGATTTTAAGTTGTATTCTAGATGTGTTATTTTCTATTAGTATGTCAGTTAGGTAGTCGGGGTGATTGTGATGAATGACTTGGTGGGATATAAGTAAGGTTTTGTATTGGATACGTTGTGTGATGGGAAGCCAGTGAAGAGATTTTAGGTATGAAGTTATGTGAGTCCTGGAGTATTTGGGGATTCTGTGGACAGTTCGTGCAGTGGAATTCAGTAATCGGTTGAGTGGTATTAGTGAGTTTTTGGGGAGTCTATGAAGTATAGAGTTACAGTAGTCAAGTCGTGGAAGTATGAGGGATGTTGCTAGTAATTTTGATAGTTCTGTGGTTATAGATGGTCTTATTAGTCTGATTGTGTGTAGTGTTCGGTTAATGGATTTTGATAAGTCTGTTGTGTATTGAGTAAAATTCAGTGATTGGTCAATGGTAATTCCAAGATTTTTTACGTAGGGGGAGTATTTTATGTTATGGTTGTTTATCTGAATGAGTGGGACGATTGGAACAGTTTTAGTAGTATTGATTAGTATTGCTTGTGTTTTGTGGGTGTTTAGTGATAGCGAGTTGGTTGAGAGCCATAGTCGAATGTCTTCTAGACATTTGTTTAGTGTGGCTATGTTTGTTGATGGGTTGGGTAAGTTGCAGTAAATTTGTAAGTCGTCAGCGTAGGTGTGGAAGTAAATGTCAGGGTAGTTATCAAATATGTCTAATAGGGGAGATATATAAATATTAAAGAGGATGGGAGCAAGAACGGAGCCTTGAGGAACTCCATGTGATATAAGTCTGGGGTCAGTTGTGTGTGATTCGATGGAGATCGAGTAGGTACGGTCGCTAAGGTAGGAAGAGAACCATGCGAGTGCCGTACCAGTTATGCCGATATACTCCAGTCGATGAATCATGATGTTGTGACTAATGGTATCAAATGCAGCTGATAGGTCAAGTAGGATGATGATGGAGCAGTATTGTGTTGGGTACAGTCTTATTTTATTTAATATGTGGGTTAATGCAGTTTCGGTACTTTTATTTTTAGTGTAGGCGCTTTGAAATTTATTTAATAATTTGTGTTTATCTAAGTAGTTTGAAAGTTGGGAGCAGACTACTCTTTCGAGAGTTTTTGAAATGTACGATAGGTTTGATATGGGGCGGTAGTTTGATAGGTCTGATTTATCTAGTGATGAATTCTTTATTATTGGAGTTACATGTGCATGTTTCATTGAGGAGGGGACAATACCTGATATAAGAGACCTGTCTATTATGTTTTTATAGTATGGAGTGAGATGAGTGGATAGTTTGTGTAGTAGTGTTGTTGGTATTGGATCAAGCTTACATGATGACTTGACGGCTTGAAGAAGCTTGTCGATTATTGTTGCAGTTGGGATGGTAAAGGAATCTAATTTGTATATAGATGTTGTTAGTGGTGGAAGCGTTAGAGGAGGAAGGGAATTGATTATTATCTGTACCTTGTTTTTGAAGTATATATCAAATAATGCAGGTAAGGAAGATAGGGTGCCCTCTGGGAGAATACGGGGGGTTATACGACCGAGTAGAGAATTTGATATCTGGAATAGTTTTTTTGTGTCGTTTCCAGCAGCTTTAATTGTGTCATATAGTGATACCCCATTAATATTGATTTCAATTTTACTCTGTTGTATTAAATTTTACTTATATAATTTTACTTATTGATACATATTTTTAATTCTTTACATAATTCATTTTTAACTTGACTTATTGATATATATTTTTATTCTTTACATCTTATTTATTTATATTTACATTTTTTACTCATGAGAATCTAACTTATCTAGAATATGATGATTGGGTTCTCGCAAAAACAAATACATTTGTTTATTAACTTCTCCATTATTTCATGCTTTACAACATGACATAATAAATCTGATTTATATGTTATTGTTGACTTACATTATAGCTGATTGCTGAAGCATGCTTCTTATTTTCTATCACTACAATACAACGAGAATTTTCTTTCAAAGAGTTATTGTGGTAAATAGTTGATTCATTAATTAATTCTTAAATATGCAATCGCATCTTTAAACTTAATCATGGACGAAGTGACACATTTTCCAACTTGATTGTGATTAATTTTTAAATGAAAAACACATGGTAGGATATATACCTATATACAATCGGCAATTTAAAGATTCATTATAGAATAACCAATAATATGTGTGTAACCATTTTATTTGAAATGTACGAGTATTTTCATTTTCTTAATGTACTTTATAAACGAAATATTTTATGGATTGTTGTGCGAGTATTTTCTTTAGCAGAGGATACCTTTCTTTGTGTGTTGTATTGTTAATTCATTATAAATAGTGCCAATATCTTTAAATTAGATTAAAATTAATGAATATACTTAAAATAAAATATGTATAAACCTACCTATAATATCAATTATAGGTTTTGCTGATTTAACCATATTATCTATTTTAAAATCATATATTTGACAATCATGAGGGGGGGGGGGGGCTATAGCCCCCCTAGCCCCCCCCTGTATCCGCCCCTGCTTATGGTATACAGAATTATTATAATATAGGTTTTTCATAAAAACATATTTAAATAAATTGTATCTGAATTATGAGTTCTACAAAAAGGTTAGTATATTTACTTAATTGATAATTATTAATAATCAATATATTAAAATGGATTCATGAATAATTATAATATTTATATAATTTAATATTTAAAAATTATAATTATTTACATATATATATATATATATATATATATATATATATATATATATATATATATATATGTTATAAAGTCAAAGTTGTAGATATATCGATTAATGTAATATACATTTTAATGCATTTAGCATTACGTAATAAATCGATATATCTACATAAAAACTTAAGTTTTTAATTTAAACTAAATTTCGGTGTCACGCTCTATGTTAATTGCATAGCCAAATCCAATGTTTGTTTTTCTTGTATTTTACATTTTTATCGTCTGTAAATTATATTTTGTTATTTTTCTATAGAATAAATTCCACTCGGTGAAATTGATCATTCTTCGGTCTGGATCTCATCGGGTAGGTACTACTATTATTATTATTATGTTATATTAAACAGGTATTATAACATTCACCTTATTACATATATATATATATATATATATATATATATATATATATATAGTTTTATAATGTTTTGATTCAACGATAATATTTGATAATTATTATTGTATTATCTTTACATTCTATATTAATATGATATTTTTTAATTATTAACTCTTTTCCACATAATATATTTTTATATTACGTTTATATTATCTTTTTTTTTCAAATAAATATTTTTAGATATTGCATAAGCATATGTTATTAATATGTTTTTTGTTCTAATAATAGGTTTAGCATACAATTGGATAATACGGAATATAATGCTTTAGATATAATAATAAACACTGAAGAAAGTACCGCGGTGTTCGAAATGTAAGTATATATATATATATATATATATATATATATATTTAGTCTGGGGTCGATGGCTCGGTGGGACAACCAAAAGCTAGTAAGCCAGAGGTCCCGGGTTCGACTCCAGGTAGTTCTTGATTTTCTCTTGTGTTTATAAAGAACTTAATAAACGATAAATCAAAACACAAGAAAAAAAAAAATTACTATTTGTATTGTATTGTCCTGGGCCCCCTCTCACAGTTATTTACAACATGTACAAGTCTATGACTTCTTGAGGGGTCCATTTGTATCCGCTATTTGTATTGTATTCAATAAGTATAAGAGCTTTCAATGAATAAATATTATTATTATATATACTATTTTGAACCTATAAAACTATGTATATAGTTTTTTAACTTTTTTTTTATATCAGTATTTATTATAGATATATATTATTTTTTTATTTTATATAATATATATTTATATTATAACATGCTTTACTTAGTCCATTAAGTATCACTCTTATAATATAGCATAATAATACATTTTTAATATATTTTTCAAAACATGGTGAATGGTGAATTTTTTAAATTAAAAAAATATATTATATTATTAATATAATTGTTTTTTTTTTTGCTTTTTATTCACGTTAACGTAAATTTACTACTAGGCAAATTTAAATGTACTACTATAGTCAATTTACTACCAATTCCTACATTATTATGTAGTGAATTCTTGAATTACAAACTTAAATAATAGATTAGTAAACAAATAATCTTAAAATAAATAAAATAATCTAAAACTTAAATAAACAGAGCTACGTGTTAATGGCGAATATGTGACGTAACGAAGGTGAAGCATTTCGCTAATACGCTTCATTGATACTCGACGATCGTATTGTGAAGCTGGCCGACTATCGCGTCATTCGTTACATAACGTTAGAGTTGCGTAATCGTCGGTTACGCAATATTTAATAATTAACGCGCGCTGCGAAAACCGAACGATTTAAAATTAAAATTTCATATTCTAAATAAAATACAATAACTCTCGATTATTTAGTGCCTGTATGCGAAATTCTTCAATTACGTCACTCTTGCGAGCACGCCTAGAACAGGGGTTACGTCATAATGGAGGTGAAGTTTCTGTTGGTGTACTTCCTGTGGGACCGCGTTACGCCGTGTGCTGGCCAAGGTTGTTCAATGCACACGCACACAAATACACGCTAACACTTATACACACGCATACACACATCTGCATATATTGAAAATATTCACACACACACACACACATATATATAGTATGTAATAATATACGCATATGATTACGTAATGTGTGATTTCAATAGATGACGACGAAGATGATCTCATAAGAAGTCGAAACGGTTTATATAATACTATAATGCTATAATGGAATCAATTATAATTATATTTACTATAATGTGAAATATATGTATATATAACTAAATATATATATATATATATATATATATATATATATATATATATATATATATATATATGTGTGTGTGTATTTGTGCGCATTTATGTATGCGCGCATGTGTGAGCGTGTGCCGCACGTACGCCGTACGTTATGACTCATCAGTAAACAGCGTATCGTATATCATGACTCATCAGTAAACAGCGTCCCACACGTTCACAGGTTTCGTTATATCGGTTGCGGTTCTGGTGGCGTTGCAGGTTGTGTCATTCCTGTACATATTCGGATACCGTGATCTCAGGTTACATCTATAGTTGTTACGTAATAGTTATTGGTTATAACATAACTAGGTTATAACATAACTAGGTTATAACATAACTAGGTTAATTGATTATACAATGAGTTTTAAAACTCGAGTTTTATACAATGATCATTGTATAATCAATTGTATAAACGGTTTTATAATTTATTTTCATTCGCCTTTCTTCGTAAAACGAAATGAATGTTGTTTATAATCTATTGTTATATCTAAAATAGATATTTTATAAAAACTAACATTACTAATATTTTAATATGTATTCCAATTCTATTATATTTGTTGAAAAAATACAATATATTTCGCAAGTAACCAAAAAAAATGTACATTTTTAAATAAAGTGTTATTTATGTATATATATATATATATATATATATATATATATATATATATATATACAACGAAGCCCCTATATTCTAACAAGCGCTTTATATAAGCTAACATATCGATTAGCTAACAATTTTTTGCATATATGGAGGGTATACCTTCAATATAATCTTATCGATATAATATGTTTTTCACTTAAGTTTTTTACTTTTGTTAATTTAGTAAATAATAATGATTAAATGATCAACTATGTAAGTATATTTCCATAGTTTAATGGTAGGAAAATACTATTATATATAATTATCAATGAATTTGTTTTAATGAATTTGCTCACCTTAGAAATTAAAAATTTAATTTGGGAAAGTTTGTTATTTAATTTAATAATATGATTTTTAAAATCAAGTTTACTATCAAGATTAATACCAGGATATTTATAATTATATACGTCATTTATTAATGAAATTATATTGTTTGGATGTTTATTTGAGTTGACATTTATCATTTCTGTTTTAATAATATTGAGTTTTAACTTATTATATTTATACCATTTTTCTATTTTTATTACGGTTTTTAATTACATTTTTTATTTCTATATTATTATCAGCTGTAAAAGTTATAGCAGTATATCTGCATATACTGTAAATTGTACATTATTATCTTTTAAATATAATGGTAGATAATTGACATCATTGATTAATACCAGGATATTTATAATTATATACGTCATTTATTAATGAAATTATATTGTTTGGATGTTTATTTGAGTTGACATTTATCATTTCTGTTTTAATAATATTGAGTTTTAACTTATTATATTTATACCATTTTTCTATTTTTATTACGGTTTTTAATTACATTTTTTATTTCTATATTATTATCAGCTGTAAAAGTTATAGCAGTATATCTGCATATACTGTAAATTGTACATTATTATCTTTTAAATATAATGGTAGATAATTGACATCAATGATAAATAGTAAAGGGCCTAGTATGGAGCCTTGGGGTACACCAATATCATTAGTTATAATATCAGATTCGGTTATGTTAACTTTAATTAGGTGAGTTATATTATGTAAATAGTTTTTTATCAGTTTAAGAGGAATCCGTCTAATTCCATATTTATCTAATTTTCTTATTATAATAGAATGGTCAATAGTATCAAATTCTTTACTTAAATCTAAAAATAAGGTATTTATTGCATAATTTTCTTTTTTATTTTCCATTATATGGTTGAAAATATCTAGTGTAGTTTAAGTGGTATTATGTTTTTTAAGGAAACCATATTGGGTAGTATTTATTATGTTATTATTTTGTATGAATTGTATTAGTCTATTATATATTATTTTGTCTAGTATTTTAGATAGTTGACTTAATATTGATATTGCTCACTAATATATTTTAACACCCATAAATAAATACCTATATATATATATATATATATATAGAAACTGTAAACAGGAGTAGATGTAAGATGTACAATGTACAATGTCCAATTTTAAATACTTATTCAGACTAGTATACTTTATTATTTAAATGTGAAGGTTTATATAATTATGACCAAAAAAAAGTATGAACCCATCAATTATCCATTGTACAATGTACAATGTACATCCTACATCCTATGTATATATTGTAAATGTGCACATTGTGCATTTACTGAGGTGTACAATGCACATGTATGTATTGTACAGTGTATACTGTACACATATAACTAAAATACTACTAATGGTTCCTATATGTATACACGAATATTAACAATACATCATATAATGTAAAAAAATACAATACATATATGTAAAACTTTATATTATGAATATTAAATACGCCCACTAGTATGTATGCATACGACGTACGTATGCCGTACGTTATACTTGTGTAGTATACCATATTCGCGTTTATTCACGCGAATTTGCGAATATCCGCGTTTTTGTGTAAATAAAACTCATTCGTAATTAGCGCGTATTCGTAAACGCGGATATTTCGTGCGGATATTTCTCGCGAATATTCGCGCGAAGCGTGGCCTCCTGGTCAGCCAAGCGTAACCTTTGACCTCACGCAGGCGGTTCTTGAGCAGGAGAAGTACGGACACCGTACACGTGCAGGCCAGCCACAGTAACGGCGCCACGAAAACGTCCAGTGTAATGGCGGGTAAAGGGAAACCGGAGAAACCAGTCGTTAAACCGGAACCAGTCGTTAAACCGGAACCAGTCGTTAAAACGGAACCATTAGTAGAAAAGGGTAACGCGAACGATAAAGACAAATGTAATGAAAAAGAAAAAGATACGGAAAAAGAAAAGGAAAAAGTCGAAAAGGTGAAAAGTCCGAAAGCCGCGCCGAAAATCCTGAAAAAAAATACTAAACCCAGGAAAACGAATAGTTCGTCGAACGATAGCAAAGACTTGGAGCCGCCTAAGAGAAAGAAAGCCAAGACGAAGCACTACGAACAGACCGATGGTTCCGACGTCGACTCGCTTAACGACTCGAAACCGACGGTGAAAAAGAAAAAAGACGAATACAAAAAACCGTCCATACTTAAAAGATTCACGAAGATAAAGTTCGATAGCAAACCAGATGTGGTAGAGATAGAGGTAAGACCTACCTTCGATCGTACGGACACAGCCAACTCGGATATGACCGGCGGTGGGGCCGGTATGCCGTCTAATGACGGAGGGGTCGGTGGTGGTGGTACGGGGACAATGGATATCAATCAAAGGGACACGCCCATAAATATGAAATCCAACCAATCGGCGCGAGGCCAGTCGAACCAAGCGGGTCCGGGAACTTTCAATAGAACCGATACCATGAACTCCATGAATAAGTTTAGACCTTCGCCCAAAGATAATAGTGCGGGTGGAAACCCTGGAATGGGCGGTCAAATGAATACAGGCGGTGGCCCTGGTGGGGGTCCACAAAGAAGGCAGTCTATAGGTCAAATGAATACTGGGGGTGGCGGTGGTGGTGGTGGAGGTAGTGGTGGTGGTCCACAAAGAAGGCCGTCAAATGGTCAAATGAATAATAGTGGTGGTGGTGGTGGTGGGGTTCAACAAAGAAGGCAGTCTGGTACTCAAATGAATCCTGGAAGTGGAGGTGGAGTTGGTGGTGCTGGAGGTGGTGGTGGGGGTGGTGGGGGTCAACAAAGAAGGCAATCTGGTACTCAAATGAATCCTGGAGGTGGAGTTGGTGGTGCTGGAGGTGGTGGTGGGGGTGGTGGGGGTCAACAAAGAAGGCAATCTGGTGCTCAAATGAATCCTGGAGGTGGAGTTGGTGGTGCTGGAGGTGGTGGTGGGGGTGGTGGGGGTCAACAAAGAAGGCAGTCTGGTACTCAAATGAATCCTGGAGGTGGAGGTGGAGTTGGTGGTCCACAAAGAAGGCAGTCTGGTGGAGTTGGTGGTGCCGGAGGTGGAGGTGGAGGTGGGGTTCAACAAAGAAGGCCGTCTGGTGCTCAAATGAATCCTGGAGGTGGTGGTTCGAATAGAGGTCAAAGTGGAGGTGGAGGTGGTGGTGGTTCGAATAGAGGTCAAGGTGGTGGTGGTGGTGGTTCGAATAGAGGTAATAGTGGAGGTGGTGGCGGTGGTTCGAATAGAGGTCATAGTGGAGGTGGTGGCGGTGGAGGTCAAAATTCCCGTGATCGTCCGAGGAATTAAAAGTAGGCCGAATTTCAGCGCCGATCTACAAATATCTCGCCGAATTTAAAAAAAGTAAACAGTAAAAACTGCAGACTATAAGAAAATTCATTTTATTCAGCACAATAATATACGGTAATATTAATAAGGTTATATCGTATACGTTGTAGTTATATACGAATATACATGCGCAGAGAAAAGGGAAGTGATTAAATACTAAGTAGTATCGACATCCAGCGGCTAACGAATAAAAACATTAATATAAACAATAAAAAGTAAAAAGTAATGAAATACTAGAATTCAATCAATTATGAACATGACTGGTTTACTAGCGTAGGCCATTACGTACGACGTAATACAAGTGATGTACGCTACGTGGGTTATGAAATCACCAACTATTGAATAAATACTAATTCAATAACACATATATATATTTTTATTGAATATTATTTGTACTATATTTACTAAAATCTTATTTTTAATATTTTATACATGCATATATATATATATATATATGCAACAAAGTTAAGGTTCGTATATGTTTTATTGAAGATAAAGATCTGTATAACAACAAATAATAATAATAATATATACTAATCCGATAAGATGCACAACCAATATTGTTTCGATCTCACCCAGCGGCTTTCCTTATGTAGGAAAATAACAAATATTAAATACAAAACAAATGAAAGAATATACAGACGATAACTTATTTAAATACTAAATATAAATATTTACATGTCTATGCAATTAAAAAGCGTGAATCCTAAAACAATTTATGTATGAAAATATATCGATTATATTATGTAACAACCGATTTAATTTGAATTAAATTAAATATAAATGTATATTATATTACTCAATATATTTGCAAACTTACCTTTAAAACATATATACATATATGTATATATATATATATATATATATATATATATATATATATATATATATATATATATATATAATAGTTGATTAATACACTTATATATTGGTAGAAATACTTCTTTAGAGTGTAATCAAATAATAATGTTAACAACATATTGTAAAGTTCGTATATATAAATACAACTTTAGATGATAATATATACCTGTCAATTACTCCCGATAAATCCCGCCCCTAATAATACTGACCAACCAACGCCGAGTTCAAAAGGTGAAATAGGCGAGCAAACCCGCAGACAAGAACCGGTACCGTAAACAAGATAACGAGCTCAACATGTAAGATCGATGAGCAAACCCGCAGTCAAGAACCGGTACCGTAAACAAGATAACGAGCTAAACATCGATGGGAAATCCCGCAGGCGAGAACCGGCGAAGTAAATGACTTAGATAAATGATGAACAGCTGGATGTCCAAGATCCGTTTATAGGAATATAAGGAAACCCGAAATGGCAAATAGTCAGTCTCTCCCCGGCAACCGTAATGAACACATCCATTCAACACATACACCGGCCAGAACCGCGACTCCGCTTTCGCAGACAGACTCGCAGTACATCAATTCTTGGAGGGCTCCGGCACCGACCGTCATCGACTAAAGCAAATAATTAATCGTGAGTTGACCCACTCTGTTTTATTATTTACTTTGGAAAAACAATATCCATTCATTTAATATTCAATACAAATATAAACTTGTTATTGTCTTGATTATTAATAGCTAGGATAAATAAATACTACTCAATGTAATACTCCATATATATATAAGAAATTGTTACATAACTATTATGATTCTTTCGACAACCGGTCTGAGTTCATGCTGAAGTAATTCTATCTACTTCGTAACAATAAACTTATATAAAACGGGGTATCTTACATTATTGGTGAGTACGCCAGTAATAAAGTTTTCAAAACTTTATTTAGACTAAGGTATTCGTTAATGTTAAACTGTTTACAAACTAATTAAAGTTGTTTCAGACCTTTAACAGAAATTAATAAATAATAATTTCTTAGAAATTATTAATATTACTTGGTTTAATACAATTAAGCTAAGATATTGATCAAAGTTGAATTGTTTTTAAAACTAATTGTTTTAACATTTTTACTGCGATTGATAAATAATAATTCATCGATAGGAAATTATTAATTATTATTAGTAAGGTTATTCAGTATAACAGATTACGTCTAGGATATTAATTGGTTTTAAAACTAATTATAAGCTACTTATAATTATTTAAAATCTAATTAATAAATAATAATTTGTCAGAAATTATTATTAGCACTTAGCGTAATAATAAACGAAATAATTCGAACAAAGAGTAGTAGTAGTTTGTTTATATATTTCTTTAAGTATTAAAACAGAAATATATTGGTGAAACGCAATACGCACCCAGATATAAAGCTTATAGGATATTGAATAGTTAAGACCCAGTAACTTGTAATATATATAAGTCATCTACCGACATGGCGAATATAGTAGAAAACTCGATTATTAAGTTATATAACAACTACTTAGATGTGGTAGATGGTAGCAATGATGCACTGTTATAAGCATGTCTAGAACGCATAAAGGTATTCAGAGGAAATAATGCAACCAAACGGTTTTTAGCATAATTAAGTTTATCAACAAAAAAATACATAGTTTAAGGATATTAACGATATACTAGTAATATATAAGGAAGTATTTTGTAAACAAGGTAATACAAATGGAAGGTGTGAAATAGCACCCATGCGAATATTGACACATGGTAAACCATTTAAGCGAAATGCATATAGAATTCCACTACTTAAACAATATATAGTCAGAAACATATATATGAGATGCTAGCGGATGGTGTAATAAGGAAATCAAATAGCCCATACGCTAGTCCAATACTGCTAGTACCTAAGAGCGATGGTTCAACTATATTTTGTGTATATTTTAGAGAGCTTAACAAGTAGACTATTAAGGATAGTTATCCGTTACCGAATATGAAGGACATATTCAATAGATTAGGTGGCTCGAGTATATTCTCGACACTAGATCTAAAGGCGGGTTACCACCAAATACCCCTAGTTGAATCATCAAAAGAGAAAACAGCATTTATAACTGATGCATGCAACTACAGTATAGGCGACATTTTAATACAAACAGATGACTCAGGGGTCGAAAAGATCATTCAATATGTATCTAAGACTCTGAATAGTGCACAGTTAAGATGGCCAGTTATAGAGAAGAAAGCTTTCGCAGTAATATACACATTAAGAAAACTTTGTACATACCTATACGGCGCTAAGTTTATAGTTTACACAGATCATAAACCAATAATTTAAGATACAAAGGTGGGCAATCGAATTAGAGGAATTCGATTGCGAGATAAGGTATAAGAAACGTTCGGAAAACCAGAGGGCTGATTTTATGTCTAGAATAAGGAATGAGATACATAGCGGCAATAGAGGAATATGATAAAATAAGTGCAGTCATGAAGCTACGAAATTAATAGGAAGACCTGAACCTAAGAGTAATAGGACGTGAACAAAGGGTAGAGTTTCCGATATTATGGGAACTCTGAGAAAACGAATACACAATTATAGATGATGTACGCTATAGTTACAAAAATCCATCTACTTGTATAAAAGAATATCCACACCTAGTCCTGCCAAATAAGTATCGCACAGCAGCGATAGCAGAGGCACACAATGAGGTTGACCATATGTCAGTACGGAAAACCCAGATGAGGTTAATAGAAACATATAGGTGGATAGGTATGATAAAGGATATAAAGATACAAATAGATAAATGCGCAGTATGCCAACTGCATAGTAGGAAACCAGAGAGGTATGAAATGGGCGAAATGACAATATCATCATATCCAATAGAATTAACTTCTATGGATTTGATAGTACCATTTATACCTAGTACCAATAATAACAGATAAATTCTCACGATTATTTGTCATTGTAATGGCTATGCAGAAGCAATACCGATACCAGATAAAACAAGCAATAGTGTTATAACAGCTTTTGCATATCAGTTTATAGCGCGACACGGCGTTCCAGAAGTTATTATAACTGATAACGGAAAGGAATTTACCGCATTTGATTTCGAACGATATTTAAAATTATTAAAAATTAAGCATACAAAATCTACTCCAGGCCATCCGCAAGGAAACGGCAGAATTGAGAGATTTAATAGAACACTGAAAGAGTTAATTAACAGACTAGTAAACAATAGGGTACAAAGTTGGGAATCCGTAGTTGCCAGTGCTATGCTAGCTTATAGATCTGCACTGTCAGATACAACTGGGTTCACTCCTTTCTATCTGATGTACGGTAGAAATGTTAAATTACCACTTTCAATGTTACTACAAGTAAATGAGGGTAATTTCTTTGAAGAAAGATTAGATAATCTTTCCAAGGCTTTTAAGGTAGCTAAGGAATTAACACAAAAATCGCGCGCTTTAAATAGATATAGGTTAAAAAGGAAAGCGCATAATAAGATAATATCGATCGGTGATCCAGCCATGCTTTGTGAAGATGATAGGATCACTTTAGCATCGATATGGGATCCGCACTGGAAGGTTGCGAAGGTATTCGGTAAAGAGCTAGTTATTGTTCACGATAAGTCGAAAAAAATCAAAAACAGTCAGCAGATAGAAGGTGAGACTGGGAAAACCACATGTTAATTGGGACAAGGTCAATATGAGAACATATAGATACCAATTAAATCAGTTAACACGAGGAGATGATATGTTCCTAACGAATAGAGTGGGTCATAAAGCTTTATTTGAAAGGAATGTAATGCAACCTCGGGCTGATAGGATAATAGACATCAGGCAGATTATAAACGTTAGAAAGCATATAAGAGCGAAGGAAGGAGATGACACTCCTAGTAAAAAAAAAATTCTTTGAATAATGAATGTAAGAGCATTAAAAGCACTCCTATTAAAAGAACTATTCAGAAGATGAAGAGGTAAACATGAAAGGAAAGAAAAAAAAATCAAGAACGGAAAGATAGAATAATTCATGTGGTGGAAATAATGACCACGATTGTAAATCAAACAAGAATGTTTGTGATGATGAATAGAGAATAGATAAGTAACTTAGTATTCTATATGGAAATATTTCAAAGAAGATGATATATTTTGAAACAAGACTAGCCACATATGAGAACATAGTTGGTTACTAATGATAGACGTACTGCAGAATGATCTAGACGTGAGCAAATTGAATATAATAACTTAGATAAATACCTAGACGTGTACGAGCAACAGAAAGCAGCACTACATATGGGTCACCTAACAGAAAATACACTACCCAAAATCAAAAATGAAAGACATTCTAAAGT
Source organism: Osedax fenrisi (assembly GCA_964019155.1). NCBI lineage: Eukaryota > Metazoa > Annelida > Polychaeta > Sabellida > Siboglinidae > Osedax > Osedax fenrisi. The sequence goes on from OZ025245.1 coordinate 9,179,610, forward strand.
CAGCAAAATGAAGAGGCCATTCGCACGCTACATTAGAATGTTACTACCAACACTCAGAAATACAACCAATAGAAAAATCAGAAAATCGACTAATATTCCGAGCATTGCTACCTTTCTTCGGACAAGAAGAATACAATGTATACAGACTATTCACAATATCTGTATACAAAAATGGCATTACAATGGAGATAGAAGTCGAACACATATTAGCAGTTAGAACTAAGAATAATTATATCATTGCTCCGGAAGCATGTATCGGAAGTGCACCGATGATATGTGACTCAAATATTTCATATAACAAACGATTCATCTGCGAACGTTCTGTTATTGCAGGTAACGAAATATCAAAGAAGAATTGCAAATTTACAGCAAAAAAAGAAAAAGGCCGAAGAGACAATCGTGATGAGAGTTGGTGAAAATGAGTTCATAGTATCTACGATGGGTGAAGAAGTATACTTCCATTACGGAAAATAGAAAACCAACTCGAGGAAATTAAAAAAAGATGTTTATAAGATGAACATAGTAGACAACACCATTGTAGATAAATTGATTACATTTAATATGACGAGTGAGAACGTCATAATAAAGGAATTCGAAACTATGAATACCTTCCAAGAAGAACATATTGAAAGACTAGAAAAAAAAAAAAAAAATGTTCATATATATAATAAACTAGAAGAAATCAAAGAGATAAGTATTGAAATATAGAGGAGCTCACGCATAATAATAACAATAGTCAGCTGGGAAGTTGGTTAAAGGACATCATTGTTTTTACGTTATTATCGCTAATCATAATCTATATTTCTAGAGATCAAATAAATCAACGACTTTGTGTGAAAAGTGTATCCGCGAAGAAGATGAGGCTGAAGTGGTCGACTTAACTCAATTGAAAGTACCTCTAAACAGGAAGAAGAGTCAGATAAGTAATAATGACTGGAAATTTGAAAATACCGAGATGAAAGAGCTTAGTAAAGAGCAGTAAGTATAAACTGGTAGGTTTACATAATATTTACATAATATGATATCACGAAATATATAAATATATATAAAGATATATGAGATCTAATGATTGAACTAATATTGAGTATGGCAACCTATATATAAGACCATGTCATATTATTATTTAGAATTGGATCACCGAGATCAATAATTTACAAGTAAAGAATGGCGACATATTATAAGACCATATCGTAATTAATAGCATAGAAGCAGAGTATGGCGACCTATATATAAGACCATACCATATTATTGTTTAAATATAATAGGATCACCGAGATCATAAACATTGTTAGTTGTATACAAGATTAATTCTTGCATTGTAATATATTATTGGAGTAAAAATTACAAAAATGTAATTTTAACTAAAAGTAGGGGGCGAATGTAAAGTTCGTATATATAAATACAACTTTAGATGATAATATATACCTGTCAATTACTCCCGATAAATCCCGCCCCTAATAATACTGACCAACCAACGCCGAGTTCAAAAGGTGAAATAGGCGAGCAAACCCGCAGACAAGAACCGGTACCGTAAACAAGATAACGAGCTCAACATGTAAGATCGATGAGCAAACCCGCAGTCAAGAACCGGTACCGTAAACAAGATAACGAGCTAAACATCGATGGGAAATCCCGCAGGCGAGAACCGGCGAAGTAAATGACTTAGATAAATGATGAACAGCTGGATGTCCAAGATCCGTTTATAGGAATATAAGGAAACCCGAAATGGCAAATAGTCAGTCTCTCCCCGGCAACCGTAATGAACACATCCATTCAACACATACACCGGCCAGAACCGCGACTCCGCTTTCGCAGACAGACTCGCAGTACATCAATTCTTGGAGGGCTCCGGCACCGACCGTCATCGACTAAAGCAAATAATTAATCGTGAGTTGACCCACTCTGTTTTATTATTTACTTTGGAAAAACAATATCCATTCATTTAATATTCAATACAAATATAAACTTGTTATTGTCTTGATTATTAATAGCTAGGATAAATAAATACTACTCAATGTAATACTCCATATATATATAAGAAATTGTTACATAACTATTATGATTCTTTCGACAACCGGTCTGAGTTCATGCTGAAGTAATTCTATCTACTTCGTAACAATAAACTTATATAAAACGGGGTATCTTACAATATAATAGAATATATTTCTTCAGTATTTTGCGGAAGATTTAAATGAAATACACTTCTTATGATCGAGGTAGCTTATTCCACATCGAAGCAGCAGACATCCTGAAAGATATATATATATATAATATATATTAATATATAAATATTATGAATACAAATAAGTGTATGAATACTATAAAATAACAAATTACATAAACAATTACACATATTAATTAATAACCAACAAATCATTAATTAAATTTAATCACATTTAATTAACCCTATGAGTCCCAGCCGTTTTTAATATTTATTTTAATAAGTATATTATTACTTAATTTTTAATATATTATTTATAAATATTTATATTTTATATAAATATTTATTGACAAATATGTTTAATAATGCGGAGAAGAGTTATATATATAAATATATATAATATATATATAAAATTATATATATATATGATAAAGAATTAACAAAACTTTTAAATAATAAAACAATGGATTGTTACATTGTAACATTGGATGTTATTTATACATTATATTCTATACATTGATTGTAATAATTTATATACCAATAATACGTATTATTTCTAAACAATTACTTTTTATTTAAAATACTTTATTAACAAATTTACTTTATTAAAAAAATACTTTATTAACAAATTAACAAAAAATAAATTTAGTTTTATTAGGGTAAATCAACAGAATTGCAATTAACAATCAAACTATTTAAAATATCGGTATATTGAATTGAATAATAAAAAATGTGTAGATATAATATATATTGATTTTTGAAAAGATTTTGATATTGTTTTTCATGAAAAACTTATATATAAATTAAAAGCATATGGTGTATCTAATAAAATAATTAAATGGTTTTATAATTTTTTATGGAATAGATCTAAAATTACATGGTTTTTAAATTCTTTTTCAAATAGTTCCAGGGGCGGATACAGGGGGGGCTATGGGGGCTCTACCCCCCCCTCATGATTGTAAAATAGATGATGTGGTTACATCAGAAAAACTTTCAATGTCAATTATAGGTAGGTTTATACATATTTTTTTATATATTCATTAATTGTAATATAATTTAAAGATATTGACATTATTTATAATGAATTAACAAGTAAAAAACATCAATAAATGTATCTTCTGCTAAAAAAAATACTCGCACAATAATCCATCAAAGATCACGTTTTTAAATATCATAAAGAATATGGAAATACTCGGTTATAACCATGTTTATACACACATACTCTTGTTTATCCTACAGTGAATCTATAAATGGCGTATTGTGTATACCATGTGTTTTTTATTTAACAATTAATCACAATCAAGTTGGAAAATGTGTCACTTCGCCATTGATTAAATTTAAAGGTGCGATTGCTGAAATTTAAGAATTTAAGAAAATATTAATCTACTATTTACCACAAGAATTCTTTGGAAGAAAATTCTCATTGTATTGCAGTGATAGAAAATAAGAAGCAATCATCTATAATTCAAGTCAACAATTCCATATCTAAGCAAATTGAATGCAACAGAGAAAAATTATAATAAATATTAGATATAATCATTATTTGTAAAAGACAACATATTTCATTTCGTGGTAATAATGAGTATTCTACTGATCCAAATTCTAATCTAGGAAATGTCAATGCACTTCTAAAACTATGTATAACCTCTGGAAATGGTACCTTAAAAGAACACTTTTTAATGTGTAATAAAAATTCTAAATACACCTCAAAAACAACACAGAATGAATAGATATTTGAATGTGGTGAATATATTAAAGAAAGAATAATTTATGAAATAAAAAAATCTAAATATTGTAGTGTACTAGCTGATGAAACCACAGATATACCTAATACTAAACAAATGGATTTAGCAATTAGATATTTTGATAGTAAGTGTATCACTGAAAAGTTTATTTCTTTCATAGAATGTGAAAATCTTAGTGGAGAAAGTATAGCTAACTTGATTATGGATACACTAACTAAAGTTGAATTAAATCTTGAAAATTTAAGAGTGCAATAATACGATTGAGCAAGACATATGTCTGGCAAAGTAAAAGGAACGTCAACTATAATTCTGAATAAGTAACATAAAGCTACATATGTACACTGTAGATCACACGTATTAGATCTATCAATAGTAAATACGATGGGCATATTATTAGAAATCTGCATATTTTTTAAATATTCTGCCAAGAGGCAAAAAGAGGTAAAGTTTACTAGAAGAAAATATTAAACAAATTTGTGCCAGACATGATGCTTTGCGAGTATTCATCGAACTGTATCAAGCTATACTTGTAATAATAATAATGTTAGATATATATGAAGATAAAACATTGAATTCAGAAAGTATAACAAAAGCTAACGGTCTTTACAATTCTATGAGTAATACACCATTTATTATGTAATTAATTAATTACAATTGTATGTAATAATTCACTTAATTCGTAAAAAATGAACAACTGCTCTCCGGAGTAGGTCAATAGATGCATATAAGGCAAATCAATATATTCAAAGTGTAATTAAAGGGATACAAGTTTGTAGAGATAAATATTGATGAAGTACAATTAGAATGGAATGAAGAAGCACCACATGTATTATCATATTAAGAACAATAAATACATATTTACGTTCGACTATGAGTGCACTATAAATAATATAATCATAATCGATCTTTATGTATATATATAATAAATAATGTCCATTTAGTCGATCTACATGTAGATCGACTAAATGGACATTCTTTATTATATATATACATAAAGATCGATTATGATTATATTATTTCCAAATTTCCAAGAAGAATACAATTGATTAATTTATTTGATTAATAGTTTTTATTAAATGAAATATAAAATATTATTCTATTTAATTAATATAGTATTTAATTTTTATATATATATATACCTACATAGTATTCAATTGAATATTATCATAGTAAATAAGTCTTATTTTAAAAATTGAATGTCAGCCCCCCCTTATAAAATTCCTGTATCCGCCCCTGAGTTCTATTGTAAAATCTGGAGTAGGTCTGTATATTATTAGAGTACATCTGTACCACAATGATCGGTTTTAGGTCCAATTTTATTTGTATTATATATTAATTATCTTCCTAGTATATTCTCTTCAATAATTCATATTGATTTATTTGCCGACAATACAAAAATATATTTATCTTTCACATCTAATCTCTTTTACAAAATAATTTAAATTTATTTTCACAATGGGCAAATAAATGGTAATTAAATATGTTATTATCAAAATGTGCAGTTATGACTTTAGGAAAGGTTACTCAATCTAAATATTTTATAAATAATATTCAATTAGAAAATGTTACTTTTTTATAAACATGATTATATTTGTAAAAAAACATATTTTTGAATTAAATTGTAGATGCATTACTACAAAATCACCTAGAGCATTATTAAATAAAACCTATACAATTTATTGCAGACCAATTTTAGAATATGCTTAAATAATTTGGTCATCTTTTTCAAAGGTTAGTAAATTTCATAGTCTCATAAACCAAATTTAAAGAGTGCAACTATTATTTACAATATATGTAGGCAATTAAATGTGTATGAAAACATTCAACTTAATTGATGTATTTTATTTTTTTTTATTTTAATTTAAATACTTTTTTGAAATCAAAATAAGATTTAAAAAAAGGTATTATTCAAATATTAAAAAAAATAAAACAGAATATTACATTTTATCAAATAACAATTGTAGGATTAAATATTTTTTAAAACAAAATACGTTTTCATATTTATCATTAAATTACTAACAGTTCGTGTATATATTATTTTTTGATATCTCTCATAGTTACTTAGATACGAGAGGGGGTCGGTATTAGGAGGGGGTCGGTAATCGGGTACTTTCCCCTACATGAAATATTTTACTAATTTAAATTTTAAAAAGCTATAATTTTATCAATGAAATAATAAGATATACTTTTTGAAATATAAATTATAATAAACAAAATAAAGATATGCTAGAATATATATTTTTTTTAATTTGTAAATTTTAAATCCATGAAGGTATTAAAATGTATTACAAAATAGTAAAAATCAGTGTAAATCCTAGGATATCTATACACATACACAATAATATTAAAAGAAAAATATACATATATTAATACAACAATAATTTATGTTTGGTAAATAGTAAACCTATGTATATATGTGTACAATTATAATATATTTATATGATATATATTTATAATACATAATGAGTATTATAATGATTTGTATATTTATCAATACATTAATGTTGTTCTCTCATTCCTAACTTCTGTTCATTATTGTATACTTATATACAATATTATTATCATGTTATTAGTGTAAACGTTATACTCCGGGTTATACTATAGTATAATTAGTATACTAATACTATATAGATAATAATATGTACTCTACAATATATATATATATATATATATATATATATATATATATATATATCGGTATTCATTAGGTAACATCCCGATTAGCTAACAATTTATTCTGATCTAGAATTGTTAGATAATATCGATTATACTACTGTATAATAAATGTTACATTATGCATTAATAATTATTATATAATAACAATTATATTTCAATATAATATATATATATATATATATATATCAATTATGATTTTATGTATTATTAAAATGCAATCATTAATTACATACTATAGAATATACACTACTATAGCATGATATATAATTATATATAATGAAAAATAATCTCACATTTAAAAAATCTATATATATATTGTTATTTTTATTTGGTGGAGTCCTTTAAGCCCATCCAGGAACTTAGATGAAGCTTTCACTTATAACCATACATGGCTCTAATGTCCCTTCGAAGACGTTCTCATGTTAAGGCATCCATGGTTTTAACGAGAGCCGATCATTTATTTATATATAATTATATAAGATCACTCCTAAATAATATTTTAAGACCCATTTTATAAAATTAATTAATGGTCCGGACGAAGCTCGAACCCGTGTTCTACTGCTTGTGTGTCTGACGCCTTAGCATATGCATATATATATATATATATATATATATATATATATATATACGTATATTTAATTAGTATACTATATGAGTATGTATATATGTGTATGATTCAGTATGTTCATATGCGTGTATATATCACACCAATACGATATGCGCATATACGTAAACATGCATATTTCTACAACTATTGTTATATATGTACAAGTTATACATACATATATCATATATTATATATGTATGTACATGTTTATATGTATACATATTTAAACTAAACACATGTGCAGTGCACACTGTGAAGTGTGTATATATAAAGACCTATGAGTGCATACGCGTACATCGTATACAGTGCAGGTATATTAAATATATATCCCCTTAAGATAAGGGGTGGGTAAAGGGGATTAAAACAGAAAGCAAAATTCGAAAACAAAAATTAGATCCATGCATTAGTTATTGAGTGTTTTTCCTATACAATTAGTATGGATAGATGCAAATGTTAACATAGTTAACATAAGGGTTAATAGGAAGTAAATTGAAATTAAATTGAATTGTGTATTAATCAGTTTGTATTAGTGATGTAAATGATGCCAGTCAAATATAAAGCATGATGCAGTCTCAGTCTCAGTTACATAAAGTCTCAACTCGGCTCGGGCTCGTTTTGTCAGAGTCTCGGCTCGGCTCGGGATCGCTTGGCTAGAGTCTCGGCTCGGGCTCGTTTTTTTTCCGAAAATGAAAGTCACGGCTCGGCATCAAAAACCAATAGTCTCGGCTCGGCATCAAAATCTCGGCATCATTTAAATCCCTAGTTGGTATGCACTATATTTTAATACATAAATAGTCGTACGTCATACGGTAAATACATTTTTTTTTCGCTAGCTCAAAATCTGTCAGATATGGTATTTTATTTCGATAAAATATCATAACAATTTTTTTACCATTCATGTTTTTGAGAATGTCGAATATAATTGTTTATAATTTATCTATGTATATAGGGGTATACCCTTATAAATAGTATCAAAATAATATTATATCATTATATATTCATTTTAAAAAAATGTAAAGTAAAATTCTATAAATAGTATATATTTACAGGAACATTTTAGGAAAAAATTATTACAAATATTTTATATATGTTATCATTGAAGAAATTACCTATTATCTTGGGTGTTAAAATGTCGTGTTACAAAAAAAATGTGAAGTTGGTCAAAATAATTTGTTTAGTATTTTGTTTATTTCCTATGTTAAATATTGTATGTACCTATGTTAAATATTGTATGTACCTATGTTAAATATTGTATGTATCCATGATAAATATTGTATGTACCTATGTTAAATATTGAATATACCCATGTTAAACTTTGATGGATTATCCCTGCCCTCGTGGTCATCCAAAATGTCTACATTTTTTGTGACTAGTTAGTATACTATCATTTATTTATTTTATCGATCAAGCATAGTCCATCATCAACAAGTCAAATTATTCACCCTTAACGTAGGTCGTACGGCGTATGATAATCTACGACGTACATTAAGCCTGCCAGTACTTTTATAATAGAAGAGCTCTAGATGATACTTAATGGCATTACAAAATATAAATAGTTCAATAGTTTAAGAGCGTTTGTTTTTTTAGAATAGGAGATATTATGGCAGTCGTGAGGCAGGGCCAGAGTTTAGTGAGTTCGCAATAATATCCAAGAAAATAGGAGAAAATAACGGTGAAAGTGTGTGATATAACGATAAAGGTAGGGGATCAGTGGAGGAGGCACAGTGGTATTTCATGAGTAGGTCATTTACATCATACAGTGAAGGGATAGTGCATATACTTAATGAGTCAATAGGATGGGTATTAGATATGGTAGGATTGAGTATGGATATAAATTGAGTAGAGGCGCAGTTGATATTATTAATGCTTGCAATTTTATTTTCAAAGAATTTTTCAAAAAGAGAGTTGAAAATTTGACGTGTTCGGTAAAATGGAGAGTATTTTTCATCTGGAGGAGAGAGAATTTTATTTTCCATTTTAAATAATATGCGAGGATCGGAGGAGATCAATGCTATCTTTTTGTTATAATAGATGGATTTTGAACGAGATATAGTAGATTTGTATTTTTTTCTAGCTAGTGCTAGAGTTAATTATGTTTCAATAAAGGATTTTTAAGAAATTTCTTCTCAAATTTGCGAACACTCTTCTTGAAGATGAAAAGTTCGTGAGAGATCCAGGGAGAAAAATAACGGTCGGTAATTAATGTGGTTTTAGTAGGTGCATGTATATGTATTATTTGTGTATTTATGTATTATTTCATATAATTATGATACTGAATAAATCTTGCATATATATATATATATATATTTGCTTTGAATAATAGTTACAGGGGTATTGTTGTAGTCCATAGTACAAGATTTAAGCTGATCTAATAGTAAATATGTATATTGTTATATAGTAATATTGTCTATATTGTGTATAAACAGTGGGAAAATAATATTTAATTTTAATTTATCTAAAAAATTATCAATAAATAAACAAATTTAAAATTATACTTAAATTCAATAACAAATAAACGTGATTGTGTAGTCAAATTTATTATATTCAACTAATAAATAATAATTATAATGGATAATATTTAATAATAATAGATAATAGTAGACTATAAATATGTGAATGGAAACGCTATTCTTAACGATATGGGTGATTTGAATTGTTTAAGAAATTACATTTGTTTATTTACAATGATGTTTAAAGTTAAAGGTTATATGTATGATATAGTATATATATATATATATATATATATTGAATTTGGATTGAATGTGAACGTATTTAAATTATACGGAATAGGCAAACATTCCCAATGAAAGTTCACTTCGAACGCTAAATGATTATGACTCATAATATAAATAAATGCGCGTTCACGCAAAACAATCATGACGATTTAGTATATTAATAGGTAGATTATTAAATATTATATAGTTATGTAATATTAAGTTCGGAACACACACATAGATAAGTTGTTAACGCGTTCCCAATAGAGGGGGCTTCTTACGTAACTATTTATAGTATACTATAGGTATAACTATACATAGAGCTACGCGTATAATACTTAATAGACAACCTATATGGGCTCTGGAGCTATGTAGGGTGGACCAACCAATCAAAATAAACTTTGTGGCGAAAGTGGGGGGGAACCAATACATAGGATGTCCCCCCTATATTTTATAGTGGGGGGTCATAGCACCCCTTCCCCCACTGTTGCAGCGCCCCTAGCTGCGCGATGTTGGGTAGCTAGTGTAGAGAGGTACATCTCGTATTAGAAGTACATAACTAAAGTAGAGTAACGGTGGCTAGAGGAAGTACTGATCACGTGAGGTTAAGTACATTCTGATTACGTAATGCTCGAGGACGTAACACCGGTACATATGTCCTAGAGGTATTACGTCATAGGACTTGTTTGTTCTTACGTAAACGTTATAGTAGGTTCTATTACATTACATTATATTATATGTTGTATTATAATCATTAACATTAATGTACGCGTGCTTATAAGGATGCTAGTTATTATCGAATGTTTGTTAAAAGAAATATGCGAGGCGGTATGCGAAATCTACATAGCATTCCCTTTTTTGTGTATTTATTATTTCATAATATTTTACTGTTTAATTTAATTTGATGTGTATTTTACTCTGAATAAACAATATATATATATATATATATATATATAATATAGCAGTGTTAATATAGTTTAATAGAATGCCTGAGTAGATAAGCAGGATTAGGCGCTACACTGTTAAAAATGATGGTTTTCTAGACTGGTATTTACTGCAGAAAACCATCGAAATGGTATTTTAAAAAAATATTTATTTAAAACCCTCTAAATGGTATTCTGTGAAACTGACTGTATAAAACCCTCTAAATGGTATTCTAAATTTCTACGGTGGAAAACCATATAAATGGTATTCTTAATTTTACTGTGGAAAACCATATAAATGGTATTCTACATATATACTGTGGAAAACCCTCAACATGGTATTCTAAATTTCTACTGCAGAAAACCCTCTAAATGGTATTCTTAATTTCTACTGTGGAAAACCCTCTAAATGGTATTCTTAATTTCTACTGTGGAAAACCCTCTAAATGGTATTCTTAATTTCTACTGTGGAAAACCATCTAAATGGTATTCTTAAATCCGATAATAGAAAACCCTTAATATGGTATTCTAAAAATTTCACTGCAGAAAACCATAAAAAGGGTTCTATTATAAGCACACCTTAAATACCATTTATTTTACTGCAGAAAACCATTTACTTATTACAGTGTAGATACACATGTCATATTAATACAAACAATGTCCGTATCCATGAAATATGTCTTAGCATATTATATAGATGTGATTTTATATAATTGAGTATACAACCTGATAGGATCTTGTAAAAATCTGGATACATCAACACAATATACCATAATTATATACCATTTATATCGTTATATAGATTACTTTGCTATAGGTAAAATATATAAGTAAACTTATCAATTTTTGTTTACAAACATTTAATCTAGGTTCCGGGATGGATGGACTCAACCAAAATATAATACCAATAATAACAACAATTAAAGTGTTAATATATTGATGTATATTTATGAGGATGATTGTAATTATAAATTCTGATATTTAACGAAGTTTTCATTTATAACCTTAGTTATAAACAAATAGTAATATTGTCGCTTCGAAGCCGCTCTCGTGTTAAAGCATCCATGGTTTTAACGAGATTACTGCCTGCGTGTCTCAGTTAAATCATCAGACACACATATAGTATACTACCTATATATATAGGTATACTACCTACATAGATATAATACATACACGTTTATCACGTCCTATAGGTATACCTATATATAGTATATATGTATACTATATATGTATACTATATATGACGTGCCTCGTTCGGACCAACACAAATAGTTATTCAAATATTATTTAGGTATACCTATTAGGCATATTTAGGTATATCATAAAGTTATATAGATATATCTTTTTTATAAATGATCGGCCCTCGTTAAAACCATGGATGCAGCCTTAACACGAGAGCGGCTTTGAAGGGAAATTGCAAGTCCTGCATGTATGTGACCCAATATATATATATATATATATATATATATATATATATACATATTTTGTATGTTTACTATTTATTATTCAAAAAGTATTATAAATATTTTAATTAATTTGTATAAACAGATATTGGTTAAAGTGATACATTCATTAATAATATACATAATAATAAATAATATATATAAATAATACATTATTATATTTAATATAGGCCAAGAAGAAAGTACTGGTATCGTATATATATAAATATGTGTGTGTTATATTATATCCTGTAATTAATATCTAACTATTTAATATTATTAATATTATTTAATATTATTATGTTATGATAATATACATATGTTATATATACATGTTATATATATATATATATATATATATATATATATATATATATATATATATATATATATACATTGATATTTATATATATATATATTGATTATATATTGACTCTAAATATTTCTGAATATAATATAAAATATTTATATATATATATAATTATCATACTACATGTAATATGTATGTATATATATATATATATATATATATATATATATATATATATATATTAATATACGTTCTACTCCACATTATACAGGGATGTACGATACATTACTGAACACTCCGATTGAAAGTTCGTATTTCAAATATGTTAAATTAAAATTTATATTCGAAAATAATATATTTTTTTATTTTCTTATTAATAAGTTAGATAGATATATATATATAATCAGAGAGTGTAAACACAAAAGCAATGTTAACTAATTATTTTTCCACTCAACTTGGTAAAAAAATTACAAAAATAATAAATAACAAATATAAGAAAATTGTCTTAGGACAATACAATATTTATTTTAAATTGTCAATTTTGTATATCATTAGAAACATACATATTTTATTAAATTGACGTTATTTTGATAATTTGATTCTTGTAAATAATATCGTGATGAATAAATAAGTAAGTATATGCTTGAATAATGTTATCAAGTAGAGGTCACCATATTCAGTTAAATACGAAATAAAATATAATAAATAATAAAATTATATATAAATAAGAAATATATAAATTTATATTAAAAGAAGAAAAATATATAACATAAATGAAATAAAATCATAAAATATGTACAAAAATATAAAATATTAAAGTTTTGTATTCATTAATTTGTGAAAAGAAGCTGTTAATGCATTCCATACCCATGAGCTTTTTTTTTTTTAGAGAGAGGACAAATGTTCTATAAAAAAGATTTTCTATATTTTCTTATTTTAGGTAAAACCAATTTTTTAGATAGGCCTGTGCATATTTTAATTTTGTATAAAAAGATATTGTAAAATTATAGGTAAATATGTAGTTTAACTATTTATATATTACCATATTCATTTACTTTTCCTAGTATTTTAGTGTACTTAATAATTATTAATTATTATACAAATATGAACCGTGGAAAAGTATTTAAACTATTTAACATACGAATTTAGTAGTTTACATATACTAAAAATACGATTATAACAATATAACTATGAAATATTAAAATAATAATTATTCTTTTTTAAATCCTATAATGTAAAAAAATAAACGACAATATATACGTATTGTATTATATATATACAACGTAGCTATGTTAATATAATGCTAATAAGAAACACATAATAAATAACACACACTTAGCATTATAAATAGGTAGTATGTATGATAAATTGTAATATATTATATATAATACGTTTTATAACTAGTAAACAGTACACTTATTAATTATAAATAAACACGGGTAAACCATTGTATTAAATATTAAACAAATTAATTATTCTATGGACCAGAAAGTTATTAACAAAGTATTTCTTATTATTGTGTAAATATATAGCTATAGGAAGACGAATATGTAACAACATGTATTCTACAACATATAAATGTTATCGAATAATAGTAAATTTACATATATATTATCGAATTATATTCAATTTATCATTATTTTATAAATTTTAATAAACATATAAATATACATATATATATATATATATATATAAATATATATATATATATATATATTAAAGTATTGTTTTAAATTGTTAATTACTTTCGTTATACAGTATTCGAAAATTATTTATATTCTCATTTAGCCTATATAAAGGGTTTATCCCACTGCAAGTATTTCCGGTTACTTGCCGGAAATATTGTAACTTTAAAACGATTTTCTATCGAGTTAACTACAATTGTAGTGAGATACTTGCTTACTTTCCGGCAACTTGCACGAAATATAGTAACTTTATAGGGGGTATCCCATTACAACATGATAAAAATGGTTTTAAAGTTTCAATATTTCCGGCAAGTTACCGTAAATACTTGTAGTGGGATACCCCCTTTATAAATGATTCTATAGAATTATTGTTATTAATATTATAAATATATATATATATATATATATATATATATATATAATAATAATTATATAATGCATTGTATATTTACAGCTCTATCTGGGTACCTGATATTATTTATAATATCTGCATTCATACTATATCGAAGATTCAAAAAGAGGCCGTATGTATATTTTCTCTATTATATATATATATATATATATATATATATATATATATATAACTTGTTACCTTGTGCCGTCGAGTCGTAACCGACCCCTGGCGACGTCCATTACAGTTCCTCTCCATATCACTCTATTTCTGGCTTCTGCTAGTATCTTCATGATGTTGTCGTTGGCTATATAATTCTGCACATTGTTCAGCCACGTTATGTGTGGCCTACCCCTTCGCCGTTGAACATCCATCTTTCCTAGCATCAGCTGTAGCTCCATCGAGTCCGCTCTCACCACGTGTCCGAAGTATGATAATGTAAGTTTGACAATTTCTGCCTCTAGCGTTCTTTTGGGTTTTATGCTGGCAATGATTTCTATATTTGTCTTCCTATCTATATAGGTCACTCCAAGCAGGTTTCTCCAACACCACATCTCGAAAGCATCGATTTTTGCTCTTTCCTTCTTCTTTAGAGTCCAGGTTTCTGCACCGTATAGAATAATCGGGAAAATAAGTGTCTGTACAATTTTTACTTTAGTGGCGAGTCTTAAATCTCTATCTTTAAAAATTTTCCTCAGACTCCCCATTGCACTTTTTCCCATTGCAATTCTTCTGCGTAATTCCATATCTATTTGTCCTTCACTTGTTATCAAGGCTCCCAGGAATACAAATCTTTCAACTACTTCTATATTTCCGCCATCAACTATTATAGAATCTAGTTCTCCTGTTGCCATCACCTTAGTTTTTTTGACATTTAGATATAACCCAGCTTTCTCACTCGACGATTTGACTTTTTCTATAAGTTCTATAAGGTCCTCTCTATTACCGGCTATCAATGTGGTGTCATCCGCATATCTCAGGTTTGATACTTTCCTTCCACCTATGCCAATGCCTTTGTCCCACTTATCTAGAGCCTCTCGCATTATCTTTTCTGCATAGATGTTGAATAGCAATGGAGATAGAATACAACCCTGGCGTACTCCTTTACCAATCGGTATGTTACCTGTATCTCCATACTCTGTCCTTATAGTCGCTTCCTGATTTGTATATAAGTTACTAAGCATGACAATCAAATGTTCAGGTACTCCCATACCTTTGAGAGTATTCCATAATCGTTGATGGTCTACACAATCAAATGCCTTCTTGTAGTCAATAAAACACATGAATAGTTCTCTTTGATTATCCCTAGCTCTTTCCATCAGCCATCTCAGGTTTGATATGTGGTCTCTAGTTCCTCTACCTCTTCGGAACCCGGCTTGTTCGATCGGTAGTTAAGGGATAAGGAAGGCCTTCAGTCTTTTTTGTAGAACTCTCAGAAGTATTTTATTAGCATGTGAGATTAAGGCAATAGTTCGATAATTCCCACATTCTTTTTTATCTCCTTTCTTGTAAATAGGGACATATATGGACTTCTTCCAATCATTTGGCCATGTCTTCATTTTCCATATGTATTACATAGATTTGTCATGACTCTAATTGCCTCATCTCCTCCTGATTTTAGAAACTCTATAGGTATTCCATCACAACCTGGAGCTTTTCTGTTAGATATGTGCTGTATTGCTTCATTTACTTCTATCTCTAATACATCAGGTTCATCTTCATATAAATGTACATTAAAATTATCATTCATATTAATATCTCTTCTATATAGATTTTCAGTATATTGATGCCATCTCTTTTTTATTTCCTTTTCTTCAGAAACCACTTTTCCATTACTTAATTTCATAGCACAACCTCTTGAGCTTCGTGAGCCAGTCATCTCTTTTATTTCTTTGAATAAGTCTCTAGTCTTACCTATTTTATTTAACTCTTCAATTTTTCTGCATTTTTCTTTGATACTTTGCTCTTTATCTTGTCTTACTTTCTTCTGAAATGATGCGTTAAGCTTTCGATATTCTTCATACTTTCCTTTGCTACGCATATCCTTTCGTTCTTTGGCAATTTTTAGAGCTTCTTCCGAAAGCCACTTTGAGACTTTCTTCCTTTTGACTTTCGGGACCTTTTTATTTGCTGTCTCTATTAGAATAGTCCGAATATCAATCCATAGTTCTTCTGGTGTTCTGTCTTCTGTTTGCAGTGCGTTAAACCTGTTTTTTATTTCTACACTGTAATCAAGTCCGATTTTTTCCACATCGTATATTTGAGTTTGCATTGATCGTTTTATTCGCTTGAGCTTGACCTTGATATCGGCTATGAGAAGATTATGGTCAGTACCACAATCTGCTCCCGGTAGAGTTGTGACTCGCTTTATGCTACTTTTCCATCTCGATTTGCATAATATGTAATCAATTTGATTTCTGGTAGAGATGTCTGGTGATATCCATGTATATAGCCTTCGGGGGTGTAACTTAAAGAATGTATTCATTATTCTAAGATCGTTTCTACTACAGAATTCTACAAGTTGATCCCCTCTTTCATTCCTCTTGCCCAAACCAAAGTTACCAGTGATATCAATTGATAATTCCTTCCCAACCTTGGCGTTCCAGTCACCTATGATATACAGAATATCGCCATTAGGTATCTGGTCCAATACAGATTGTACTTTATCATAAAATGCATCACTGTCTTCTTCTTCTGCGCTGGATGTTGGGGTATATATTTGTACTACTGTTATGTTTATCGGCTTGCACTGTATGCGTATTGTGGCAATTCTGTCATCTACTGGGTTGAAGCCCAGTACACATCTTCGTATTTCATTATTACATATAAATGCCACTCCATTTCGCTTCAATGTCTCCTGTCCAGAGTAGTAGATTTCATATTCATCTGATGTAAAATGTCCCATTCCTGTCCATTTCATCTCACTTATTCCTAGCAAATCAACACCAGTCCTTGCCATTTCTCTCTTTACTACTTCCAAATTTCCATTATTCATTGTTCTTACGTTCCATGTACCTATTCTCATTCTTTCGTTTGCTATTCTATGGCTTGCCTCTGTCATTTTCGTTGCACTATTTTCAGTTGATGTTCGTCCTTTCGGCTTTAAAACACCCCCGTCATCCGCGTTGCATTTACTTGTGACAATGGAGTACCCTTCCCCAGTAGTAATTATATTAAAGCCGTCCAACCTGGGAGTCTCATTCTTCGACCTTATTGTGATATGTATGTGTGTGTCTGTCATGTTTGTTTTCTTGGGATTTTACTAGAGTGGTTTCCCGTTGCCTGCTCTAGCGCAGTGTCCTAGCCATGTATGGGTTTTCCACAATGCCTCGGGTTTAGTATGAAATTGTCGTTGACCAAGAATTGGTTCTTCCGCTGCCTCCAATAATTGTACTGCTGCTGCTCAGGACAATCGACCTCTTACAACAGATCAAGTTTAATTTTCTGTTTGGGTTTATTCCCATAGACTTTGGCTCTCCCGAGTCGACTACAAGTCAGTAGCAGGCTGTCAGATTTGACGCGCTGAACAAGACGCGTTCGCCCTCCTCCGTTAGTATAAACAGGGTCTACCACGTGAAGGTGGAGGTAGGACTTGAATGTGGAATTAACTTTTTAGCATTTTATGAGTAAAAAAGAAGCCCCAACTTTGTTATCTACCAAACTATCCACACCCCATTAAAACCCCAATCAATATATATATATATATATATATATATATATATTGTTATATATATTTCTATATTTATATATAATAATTAGATTAATAAGATTACAATATAAGTGAAATGTAATGGATTCGAAATAATATGTTACTTACGCCTATAGAAGGAATATATTGCATTCTTGTGATGTGTGTACAGTAGATATGTAAATAATGCCGAGCTTTTTAAAGCCGAGCCGAGAATTTTGGTTATTGATACCTAGCCGAGAGTTTCATTTTCGGAAAAAATGATTGGTAACTGAGTTGAGACTTTAGGTAACTGAGACTGAGACTGCATCAATACTTTAGATGTTAACATAATTTATATCACTATAGTGTACAGGTGTATACAATGCGATGTGTGCATGTACGGCGTACATTGTACACACGTAAACACGTCGTACACTGTAGGTTATATATAAATATATATATATATATATATATATATAATATATATAATATATATATTTATATGTATCCTATCTATATATTATTCGATATCTAACCGAATAATTTAAATCCGCATCAATAACCACCCTTACTGCTAACCCAGACCTCCCGTTCAAGAAGGCTCCTCCTCCACCGAATCGATATCCACGACGGACGCGACGTCGACGGTTCCGAGAGACGGTAGCGCCACCCCTACGACGACGGCGGCGGCGGCGGTAGACGAACATATCGTCGACCAATGGGCTCGTAAGAACATCCCGCCCGAAGAGGCCAGACCGTCTTCGGAGAGCATACACGACTACAGCGAATACTTCTCGTTGATCGGCGACCTCGAGCAGCAGCGGCTCGAAGCCGAAGCCGAGGAAGCCGAGGAGGAAGCTGCGGCAGCTGCGGCGGCTAAAGCGGCGGCCGCAGCGCTGAAGCAGAGGCAACAGGCGGGCTCTAAACGATGGTCTTTTGGTGGTAGATCTACGACTGAGAAACAGTCGAAGGAGCAACCGAAAGAGAAACCGAAAGAGAAACCGAAAGAGCAACCGAAAGAGAAACCCAAGGAACAGCTGAAACAACCGCAGGAACAGCAGCCGCGTAAGAAGTCTATCCTGACGACGGCACCTTCGGATAAAACCGCTGCCAAGGTCGGGGTATTGAAGGTCGGCGAGTCGGAGCGCAGGGCTTCCAAGACCAGCAAGTCTAGCGACCAGTCGAGGAAGGGCAGCGATAAGTCTGACTTCGGAACCGAGATCACTCAACCCGTGACTTCGGCCGATAAGAAACTAGACACTAAGAGGGCAAAGGATGAACGTAGTAAGAGTATCTCCTTTGCTAAAGGGGTTACGACTAGTGCTGCCTCCAAGAAGAAGAAGTAAACACGTGTTTACTTTAATTGATTGGGTTCACCCAATCTATGGCGAACCGGAAACGTTTAAACCACTAAATACGAAACAATTCAATATTAATAAATAGATAATGAATTAGACCTTACAAATATATTATATATATATATATATATATATATATATATATATTTGTTGGTCATGATAGTTGGTGATTTTAATTATCATTTTGACTCTTCCTCCACCCCACACTCTTCATTTAAACAGCTGACTGATTCCCTGGGTCTTAACCAACACATACTTATTCCTAGTCATATTAGTGGTAATATAATTGACCTCATTTTCACCCCTAACGACACCCCAACTTTCATTTCTTCTTGTTCTCGTTCTGACCTACTTACTGATCACTATCTTGTTAACAT
The DNA here is from genome assembly GCA_964019155.1 of Osedax fenrisi. Taxonomy (NCBI): domain Eukaryota; kingdom Metazoa; phylum Annelida; class Polychaeta; order Sabellida; family Siboglinidae; genus Osedax; species Osedax fenrisi. Next base: position 9,199,669 of record OZ025245.1, read on the forward strand.
TCTTGTTAACATTCTCCTTAAGAGGCCCTCATCCACTAAGGTACTAATACATTATTGAGATTTAAACAAATCTAAATTATACGGATCTTTGCCCGCGTAACTCCCACGTCGCCTCACGTATTTGCTAATAGTCTCAAAGACTATTTAAATTTAAAATTAAAGTAACCCTTTCATTGATGTTGATCTGGTTTCATCTCTATTATATTTATATATATATATATATATATATATATATTATATTGCTACATTATGTTATTGTTTAGTTTTGTTTGTTAATTTTCAACATCAGTGAGGGTAATCGCTTTTTACCATATTTGGTGTATAAATAAACCATCCTAATCTATCCTATATATATATATATATATATATATATATATATATATATTTATATATATATATAGATATATAATACATATTATAGACTAATATATATATATATATATATATAATATACTTCATATAATTAATTATTTTCTAATTTATTTTTAAATCCTCAACTTCAAACTTTATATTAAAACCACAAATATAATTCATATACCAATAACAATAACATGCCATATAAAATACTAAATAATCTTATACAAAATGTAAATTATAAGGGTTTGTATACATACTAAACGCTTTATGTAGGTAGGTAGGTATGTATGTAGGTAGGTAGGTAGTATATCAATAGATCTGGTCTATCTAGATATTTTTTTGATAATGACGATATCACTGTTGAGTACGATGAAGTAGTTATTATAGTACCAATTGGCTATAGTATTAATAGGTATACCTATTGAAAATCAATTTTAATTTTGGATCGAATTATTAAATAAAAAGTCTATTTTTTTCAGACATTCGTGAATAATACTGTAGATAATACCCAGCCTATAATTTGTAGTAAAGTTCAGAAATTCTTTAAGGGGATATCGCCATGGTTAAATTCGTTAAAATTAGAAGAAAAAAAAATGTATTATGTAATATTGATTAATGAAATGTTGTTTAGTAATTGTGAACAATTATCTTTGAAATCAGTTTATAAATAGCATAAATGGCATCTTTTATATATTGATAAGAAAATATAAAACCATTACTTTATAATAATAATTTTATATTAGCTAACTGTATAAATCTATTACTTTATAATTTATTTGAATTGTATTTAATTTATTTATTATTGATTTTTCAAATGTGTTTTACTCGGAATACAATTTTTATAAACATCTATATTATTAGGAGGAAAACTAAGATTACTTGTATATACTATACATGAGAGGCATTGATATTAATTCATTGATACTTGAATGAATTAAGCGTGTGGATATTGAGGAGATATTGTAAGTATTTTATGAAAATAGCAGCAAAAAACTTTTATAATTAAGAATATATCAGTTATTTATTTTTAATAATATTATTTAATATATCACACACTCACAATAATTATTTATATATCATAATTCAACGTGATAATTATATACAATTCTATCTATATATCATAATTCAACGTGATAATTATATAAAATTGTATCTGTACATGTATTGCATGTATTGCAAACTATACTTTATATAGCTTATTATCAGTGATGGGCATGATCGTATAAACGATCATCGATTCTTTGTAATAGGTCGTGGTTGTGTTCTGGATGTCCGATCATAATATTCATAGGGGAAAGTATCAGAATACGGACACTCTCGGTATCTCAGAAACCACAAAGCCTATACACACAAATGTTAATGAATACAATATTCATAATTATAATTTATAAACAGTAAACAAAAGTTTCAATGAACATATTTATGATAACCAACCGTGTCACAAAATGTGACGGGTTCGTGTTCAGGTTCACCACTCATGTCATGAGTGTCAAAATATACATCATAATGTTGACATTTTTTGAATTATGTTATGCCATCTTATATATAATTAGATACTCATTTATAACTTGTATTATTAATATGTAAATATTCAATTAATAAGAATTCGTGGTGACAATGGCACCGTATCTGAAAATGTATCAATAAACACTATTATAATATTGTTCAATGATTCTATCGTGGACACGGTGACATTGACAAATAGTAGAACCTTATTCAATGACATTATCATAGATACGGTGATAATGAATAATACCAGTTGATAATATAATAATATGAAACTTATACCTTCTGATATAGTATACTATGTATATATACATAGGATACCTATATATATATATATATATATATATATATATATATATATATATAGCCACTGTTTACCATGTGGTATAACTCATTATTTATATAGTATTTTAAATTTCGTTTCTTATAAGAAATCTATAGATTAATTGTTTTGTTTAGTTTATTCTTTTATAATTTTAGTTTATATACTATGGACCTCTGTATGTCATGTCTGATTTAAATAAATAAATATATATATATATATATATGTGTTATAACGTTATTCATGATAGGTTGTATTCCATTATCGCGATTGCCTATATACCGCGAATGTATATTGCAGTTACGTCACTATCGCTATTCTATAAATACACTGCCGCTATCGCGCTCACTGAAGTGGAACGCATATCACTAAATATGTATTATATATGTTTTGTATCATTTGCACTCGAGCTATATAGTGCATTACTTGTTATAATTACGGATATCGAATATAGACGAATCCATATACACGGTGTGTAGACTATGATTGTGTTATTGTTATCACTCTTATTATTATTATTACATGATTAGGTTGTGCTGGAATAAAGTTTGGTTTACAACAACACATTTGTATCATCATATGTTATCACACGTTATTACTTCTTCATAATAATTGGCAGAAGCGACCGCGATCAACATTGGTGACAGCGGTATCCTGTATAATCAAACCTGGCAGACCGTGTATCGCCACCCGGAAGTGACGATGAGAATCCCGGAAGTGACGACGAGAAACCCAGAAGTACAGACGAAAAACCCGGAAGTGACGACGAGAAACCCGGAAGTGACGATGAGAAACCCGGAAGTGACGACGAAAAACCCGGAAGTGACGACGAGAAACCCGGAAGTGACCTTGAGAAACCCGGAAGTGACCTTGTGAAACACCAGAAGTACGTACGGTACCCGGTTACACACATCGAGTGGGTTAGTGTATCTATAGAGTGCATGCATGATTGTGGTTGACGGCATAATAATGTAACTACCATGACTAACACTAAGACACCAGTCTGTAGACCAGCTAAGAAGGGTCTTAGTTACGTAAAATTAGTGGTTTTCGAGGATGGGTCAGATGTGGATGAATGGATAGCTAGTGCAGTATAGTGCGTTTCGCTCTTAATATATAAAGGGGAAGAGGCAGCAGCGTAGGGGAGCGTACTCGAATACCGACACCCTAACAATAAATCAACATAATTTTATTATTTCTCAATTAAATATTTCCAAATTTTATTTACTAGTATAAAGTATACCTATAGGTATATACATAAAATAGCTATTTTTAAATTTATAATTTATTTTGTTTAACTCAGAGATAACTGGTTTGTCGATATTACGTGCACTGTCTCGAATACCGAAACCTTTTCACATAATATCGACACCCTAAATATATCTATATTTAGGTATACCATATATTATTTAATATCCAATACCCAATCAGATTTAAATGGGCGTAACTTTTAGTTAACATACACAATTCATATTAGTTCATATCAGTTATTTTCCTAAAATTAATTTTCGAAAATATTATAAATATTAAGTTTGAAATTACTAATTATAATGCGAATATTGTAAGTACATATATAAACTCATATAGTAGTTTTATATAGTTTCTGAAAGACTATTTAATTCCAAGTAGAAAGAATATATAATATATAATATATTACATATATGTATAAAATAATATAACACAACGATATGTAAACTATTAAAGTAATGGACCTAATAAACAAATAACGCTGATTGGTTATATAATTTAAAGTGTGTCGTATTACGTGCAATTATAATGATATACCCTATAGGGTATCGTTATTATGAAAATGTATGTTGCTTAGGTAAAAGTTAATAACTATGTAACAAATTATGAAAAATACAAAATATGTTCTGCCCATTGTAAAATATATTTAGATCTATAAGATTTATTTTAAATATTTAAAATACTTACATTTTTAAATGATTGAGAATCGATATTGTAGCTTCAAAAATTTCATAAATTTATAGATGTGACGAGAAAATCAGTTTTTTGTTTATAATTAAAAAAATATAAATATTAAAAAAATATTTAAAATACCTACATTTTTAAATGATTGAGAATCGATATTGTAGCTTCAAAAATTTCATAAATTTATAAATGTGACGAAAAAATCAGTTTTTTGTTTATAATTAAAAAAATATAAATATTTAAAATAAAATTATACTTATATAAATTAGAATTATATTGATTAACATTTCATACATTACTTATTTTTTGATTGGAATTATAGTTTAGGAGATCTCTAGTGTGCATGTCGATATTATAGCACTATCCCCTATATAATGTATCATATACGCGGCGCGGCCAAGTCAGAAGTATCTATGGGAAGGATTATTAGATAAAGAGGTTATTTTTAAATCACTTAGAAGTAGATATAGTCTGGGGAAAGCAAGGGGTATACTATTAAGATAACTAGTAGATAGGAAGCAGAGGGAAGGGGTAACGATAATATATGTTGCTGATGGTTTATTAAAATTGGGGTTAACTCTAAAAGGTAGAGTCGACGGATGGGAAGCTCTAATGATATAAGTCTTTAAATCTAACGTAAGAGATAAATTAAAATATATTAATATTATATGATTATAGATATTATTGTGATTTTAAAATTGTATTTAATCTTTTAATACCATAGATAACGGGGTTGTCCGTATTCGGTACCCGTGTCCGAATACCGACATCTTGTGGTATAATAAAGATACCCTATATACACTAGATAAACTATATATTATTGATGAATCAATCAGAAAAATTACAATTACATTATTTATAATTAATTTTATAAATAATTTATTTTAATTAAATTAGTTAATAATTTATTTATTTTTATTATTTTTAATTAATAATACAATTTAAGTATCTAAATAATACAAATATTAGATTTAGTTTTATTGGTGTTATTAATATTATAACGCACGCAATTTTTATGAAAATCCGAATAGTTCATACACTTCGCGCTGATTGGTTATATGGTGTCCTTATTAAGACATCTATAGTGTGTCCGTATTAGGGACTTATATGACCTCTAGATATATTCTAATAACTTAATGAATATTTGATAAAAAATATAAAAATTATAGATATCTTTTTTAGAATGCTTTATTTTTTAATAATATAGTGTTATATTTTATATCGATACATTTGTATATTCTTGAGAAGGTTTTAATTTTAAGGTTTTAAGTTGAATTTTTTCATAAATTTTTTTCATAAATTTAAAAACGTAATAAAAAAATCAGTTTATTGGATATATCAGCAATATTTTGAATAATTAAAAAATAAAAAATACTTTTTTAGACTATTTATATAATTATGAATATTTTATTCATTAAAAAAAAATTTTTGTAGGCTTTATGGTTTCTGAGATACCGAGAGTATCCGTATTCGGTTACTGTCGGTATTAGGTTCCTTTCCCCTATATACTTATCTATTTATTCAGAACGTTTTCATTTACACGAATCAAATTTACAAATGAAATCACTTTAATAATATATATATACAATAGCATATATACAAAATTATAGTTCAAATGATATACAAAATTTTAATTTTAAAATAAGTTATTCATTTTATAATTTTATTATAATTTTTATTTTTTATTCTTATAAGTTCTTATCAAGTTTAGTGTGAAAATACCTAGTCAATCAGTGATTTTTTGTTTTCTTGATTTTTCCTGTTTACATTCTAATATATATATATATATATATATATATATATATATATAAACATTTAGTATGCAAATATATTATTTACGTGTATATTGAAGTATAATGACAACCTGCCTATATATATATGTGTATATTTTCCTATAGGGAACATACACATATGGATGTATCAGATACGGAGCAGTACACGTATGTATGTATGTTCTTCATATCCGTAACCTATTAACACATGTAGGGTGTTACCTAGGTCATGGCATTTATGTTACCTACTAGGTATACTCTATACTATATATATAAGTATACTATAATTACCACCCTATAGGGTATTCAAGAGATAGAAAAACTGCTTGCCAAATCAAATAATGGTTTCGCATGAGAAAAGTGAACATTTTCTATTTTGCCGAACGTCGTACGCCGAGCCTGAATATTAAATATTGTGAGTTAATTAATTATTTATTATATACATATAGATTAATAATATTAATAATATGTATAAATAAATTATAATAAGTTATAGGAAACTATGGAAATGTGATCTAATTTTGTATATATTAAAACTATATTTATAATGTATGCATTGCCGAGGAGATGTAGGATGGGTTATGATTGGTAATATTCATGTATAATATGTTGTATAATAATTAAATACGCGAATAAATATTATTCATTTATTAAAATAATTGGTTCCATATAATAAACCGATAACAATTAAATGTCTACAAAATGTTTTTGGAAGCAATATATGCAAAATATATAATGCATTTCAGTGGTTATTATAACTTACTTCGTTATGTAAAAGTAAATAATTTATTATAGTAATTTTTTTATTATTTAGATAGTATTAATATATATAAAAGTTATATAATGCCATTATTTAAAATAATTTAAAATAATTTAAAAATATTGTTAAATTCAAAAATATACATGTTTATTTTTGATATTATGAAATATTGGTATTTTTATTTAGAATGTATGTGTATATTTTGAATTATCTAATATATTATTAAAAACATATTATTAGAAAATGTCATAAAGATCCATCAAAGGGTTTAAATTAATATGGGTTTTAAAAATTGAAAAAATTAAATAAATTGTTCGGAGATATAACTTACTAAAGTTTTAGTTGTATATTTATTGTATATTAGATCTGATGTTTTAAAATTAAAATGTTCACTTATTTTAAACTGATATATTTACTTTTAAATATCATTAATTAGATAATAAATTAAATTATGATATTATAAAATAAAATAAATATAAAAACCCCTTAATGTGATTCACAGGAAAACACACACAAAACCCCTTAATGATTATTATTTTATCAGTATCTATTATGACTCCGATAAACATTTTATGTTTTTTTCAGTTATTAAACTATTAATTTTAATAATAATGATGTTCAAGTATGTCCTAATACTAATAATTTTAATTATAATAATAGAGTTTTTCACTATTCATAATTCTTCCTTTATCTTATAAGTCCGGATAACTGATAATTCATCATTAATGAATTATTATTAATCACCCATAATTATGATTATAATTTTCCAAATTAATTCTGAAACTTATGTCATATCTGATTAAATACATTAATCTTACTGTGTTAAATATTTATAAATTGATAATTATCAATATATATATATATATATATATATATATATATATATATATATATAATACTTTTTACAATAATATTAATGATAAAATTGTATTTATTTTAAATATCTTCTTTTGATTATTCAAAAATAATTCATTATTAATCATTTACTTAAATTATCTTTAATTATGTCAATATAAAGTATATAATAAAATATAAATGTAGGTATATATACTGTATGTCCTATACAGTATATATATACTAAATGTGTACATTATATATATAGTAGGTATACCTACTAGCCGTACCCGACACGTATATATTATTTATTAATTATAGTTATTCCTGATTCTGCATTGCTAGTATATACAAAAAATAAATTGTTGCTAAAATATAAAAAAATATAGAAAATATTTCAAATAATATTTTTTACATATTTTTTTTTAAATGTCGAAAAAAGTATAAAAAATTCAAAAAATACACATTTTTTTTAATATTTCTAAACAATTTTAAAAATATTTCAATAAAATGCTTAAAAATATGTTAAATAAATATTTCAAAAAAGGCGTCAGGAAAGATGACAACAAAATCATTTTAATAGCAAAAAGTAAATTTTTCAGGTTTACGGCGTAAACTTTACGCGGTACGAAATTCACAAATATTTCCGAATAAGACCATTTGGTGAACATTTATTAAGATCGGGTATAAGTTATACCGTATAACAGATTTTCGCGAGGTCCACCGGTTATCGAATTAGCTCCCCACATACACACACATATATATATATACAATTGGATTGGTCTCTAATAGTAATGCGCTGGGAAAAAAAGATATATTTATAGATTTAACTATTATTAATATCAATATTGAATATTGTGTAATGTAATATAACTATTATGAAATAGTACGTGTGTATATATATATATATATATATATTTAGATCTAGAATATAACTTAATCTAATTAATTTGAATATAACATTTTTAAATTATAAAATAAAATGTAAATAGTATATAGCCATATAATAATAAAAATAAATTGAATACTTACAAAATATACTAGTTTGTCCAGTAATATTTTTCTAATTTAATATCAATTCCCGCAGTGTTAATTATAATTCATGATCATTATAATTATAATTTCCTATGCACTCAAAAAGTTCTAAATAGTTTACTAGAACTTATTAAAATATTAAAATATTAGATGTAATGTTCGTATAAAAGTAATACTTTAAACTACTTATTAAGTATAAAGATAGTTTTGATAACAAATTTTTCTTGAATAATAGGTTTTTTTTAATTAAATATTTATTTGAACTCTATACCAATGATTTTTTCAAATTTTCATTCGGAAAATCTTTGTCTATACTTTGTAAAAAAATTGTAGCATACTTAATTTAACTATTCTGAAGATCTGTTATAATAAATATCAATACTTGAAAACATAGTGTTTATTTACACCGCTATTTTGAATACACGGAATACATTATATCAGCAAATTATACATTTCAATACAATATAAATGCCCTCGATTACATAATATATCTCTGGCTATGATTACTTTACTATTATGTTTATCTCTACGATGTGTTGATATTGCGCATTTCTATAACATCGGTTATTGAAATAAACGAAGAAGAATAATAATTTCAAAATAAAGAATATAAAATGTATTGAAAATAATATTAATAATATTTATTAAAATAACATATTCTAACATTAGATGATTAATATTTAACAAACTATCTGGTAGGTACATAAAGTCATACTAGCGGGTGTAAGCGATTACTTTAGAGCCCTGTTCACTTCCACCTCACTAATACGAATTCCTCAAGTCTACTATTATATTCATTTAGACGAGGGACGTTTGGATGCCATCTTGGAATTAATCTACTCGGGAGTGATGCAAATCTCTGAGGTTAACGTAAGAGACGTTATGTGCATGTCTTCCTTTCTAAAGGTTTTCGATTCAAAATAACTCGTTTATCTTTAATTAACTTATACGTAATTTCATTATTAATAATGATTAACTAAAATATATAATTAATTCTAATTCTAATTCAAATAACAACATTTATAAATAATATATTTTTATATTCAGTGATTTATTTTAGAGAATATATTATTTATATTCATTTATATAAAATCATATAATGATATGATATAATCAATTAATATTGTTAGTTAATTATAATATAGATAAAGACTTTGATCAAAAGATGTAATCTATTTTAGGAAGGCTATAGTCAGGTTATAGCCAAGATATATCTCATTAGACATCCTTCGAGTCGACTGTTGGATATTATTTACAATTATAGTTTATGCATCGTTAAAACATATCGAGAGAAAGTAAAATAGGATTTTAATCTAATTTTTAACGAAAGCATTGAAAAATATGTATTTCTAAATTTAAGTTCTAACGATTTGTACGAATTATTAATATCACAATCTTTTAGTTGTTCCAATGAAAACTATGTTGTTAAGGGCATCGTTTTATTGGTGATGTATAACTTAAACAATAGATTAGATAATCACTTTTGTTATTAAATCTTATTATTTATACAGTATGTAGTAAGACGATAATGTTAGATAATAAAATAATAGATACTGGAAACGTAAATTAGATGAGTATATATGTTAATTCGACGAGTACATTTAAACATTTTTCTTCTTAATGATAAATCTACTTTACAAATGTTGAATAATTATAAAGTAACTTCTAATGCTAGTTTTAATATTTGTAATAAATTATCTTTACACCGATTAGAAAACGATGGTTTATGATTTAAATAATAATCGCAAAGTGCCCATTATTAATGCGATAAAATAGACGCAGTCATATATATTAATTATTAATTTCACCTAAGGAAACATGTTCTTCAAAGCTACCCTCGCGATTATCCAAGAAGACCACCCTCCGACCGATAACGAAACCATAGACCAAACCTAGATTTGTATCGGTGGTTGCCATATCAACAATCAGTACGGCAACGTGGTAAAGATATACCTGACGATTAGCTGTGACTCGTGGTTATCTGAAGGTTCCCCTTACCACGCCACCGTAGCAGTATTAGGGTTAGATATTGACGTGATCAGAGGTATCACCAAGAGCAGAACTAATAGTCAAGTAATACAGAATCGTGGCGAGGTAGTGGTGGATGGAGAAACCTTAAACCCCTATTATGCAATAGGTGTTCTCATATCTCGTCAATCGGATCATTGTATTTATGTTTACGGTGGTATCTATGGTTACGAGCCGGAACGTTACCACCAGCGGCCTCTGGACTTCTATTACTACGAAAGTATTCGGCGACGTACCATTTCGTAATAGTATTTACGGCGATGGTTTCATTTATTATTCGCATTCTAATAATAGAATATATTCTATTTGTTTAACGAATAATAACGCTAAAACGGTACTCTACGAAAATGATGAGATGGAACAATTTTTAGTTTTATGATATATTTTTTATGATTTAGTATATGATATATATATGTAATAATTTATTATTTTCAAATATAATTTACTATATCCATTTAGTATTTGTAGTCGTTTCATATTATTCTAAATACATTTTTAAAATTTTTTATAAATATAATATTCTTATTTATTGATTTAAATATATATCTCTATGTAGTAATTATAATATATAATGTAATATATAATTATTAATCTAAAATTTATATAATTTTTTGCAATTTTATATAATATACTTTATTTTGAAGTTCATTTATTATTGAAACACTATAATACACATTGAAAATTATTTGGTATCTTTTACAAGTTTCTATAAAATATATCCAACTAAACTCTATAGTTTTTAATTGTCAATAAAATAGGTAGGGGCGCTGCAACTTGGGGGATATGTCCCCCCCACTTTAAAATCTAGGGGGACCTCCTATGTATTGGTCCCCAAAGTGGGGGGCACTTTTACTAATTTATTTGGATTCGTTGGTCCCTCCTAAATACAAAACCTTTCCAGCGCCACTAAAAATATGTGATTTATTATTATTACTGAACGATTAAAAGATGTATTATTAACAGAAAACATGGTATATCCATATTTTATTAGATTTGTATAAACCGATTTTATTATAATTAAATTATATAAATGTATTGTTATTAATATTTTTATTTTCATTATAAATATGTAAACATATCCTATACAATTAACAATATCTTTTTATTTTTGTTATCTACTTAAAATTTGGTTCGTTTATAAAAAAATATATTTTAGAAATATTTGTAATATTAGAATATATAAGTGATATTGAATAATTGCATCTTTCTAAACTATCAGTCTGAATTATTAAGAGTTAATATCATTCTATTTAATAGTCAAATTAGAAATATCTTTTCATCCTTACTTATTTGATGATTATCAAATCAACAATATCATTGGCTAGTATAATATATTTGCTTTCATAATTTTTAATTATATCATATTAATCTTTTCACGGCATATATTAATTATTATTATATTATCTCATATTAATCGTTAATAGCAATACTATAAAATAATCTTTTGTAGCTAACAGTTTTCCATCTATCTAAAATATAATAAACAAGTTGTAAGATTAATATTATGTATTTATTAATAAAATATTTGATATTATTTCGTAATCAAATATGAATATTTTTTTATAAAATTAATTTAAAATATCCACATTATGAATGGACAATATTTACAAATTATTTAATAAATACGAATATAGACTAATGAGAATGAATTTATACATTTGAATAATATAAGTATTTTAATTTGAGAATATTTATTATGGCCCCCCGTTTGTTTTGATTACGATTTCAAAGATCAAATTTAAAATATTGTAAATATAATTTAAAATTGTAAACAACTAATTTATAAGGGTAATTATCTCGATAAGCGCTGCTTCTAAAATTACCCTGGTGTAAAAACCTAAATCTGATACTAATGATATATTTCTTATAATATCTACTATATTGTCATTCTTCATATTAGTTTATCAAGTAACTAGTATGTCAAATACAGAAATGAGTATTTTAAATTTGACCCAACAAATCATAATCAAAACAAACTACAATATTGACATCATAAATCGTAATCAAAAATTGGTAATACAACAATATTTAGTCAATTATATTTATATACAAAAACTTAAGAATTATTATTTATTAAGTAGGCCTAAATACAGTTTAACGTTCCTCAGTTTTTATCTTGGGTGGACAGAATTGTTTACTTTTTTTTGAAGTTTTTTTCTTTTTACCTAATTATATAAAAAAGTATTATTATCACAATATTTATATACAATTAATATAATATAAACATATATATATAAATTGTATATATCCAATTAATAATATATACATATATTATTTGTTAGTTATTCTATTGCCTATTTCTCTATATACTATAATAAATATCATAATAGAGAGAGATTCATAATATTACTAAAGCCCAAGATACACTGTTGCCTATTAAGACTAAAGTTACTTGTAAATTATAATATATAACTTCACCCAACCAAATAGAAACATGGGTATTTATAATTATATCATAGATATTAATAATATATTAATGTCTTTGGTAAATAGAAATAAGATACAATTAATTTTAAAATCATTATTATTTTATGTATAGAAATATAAAATATATTTATTAATAATATATATTAACATTATTTAGATTTAGATGCATTCTTAATTTAGTAAACATTTTATAGGTATATTTCTAGTTATAATAAATTCTATTTTTCATAATAATTATAATTCATAACAAAATAAATTTAAGTAATCACATTTTTGATCATAACTTCTGTTTAATAAAAATAAATAAAAACTAAAATATGAGTTTATTATAGGATTTAATGGGCTTTCCAATGATACTAATTTTATTACTATAGCATCAATATAAGAAAAATCTAATTCTCCTAGCTATTAATTGATAATAATAACAAAAAGTCATGATCTAATATTACCCATTTAATCTTATTATACTTATTATTATATAAATATATAATTATATATATATTATGATATATTTGAATGTTTAATTTGAAATTAATATTAAAATATTTCTAGTATAATACATTATTTAATATTATACGAATATAAAAGTAATTATTATTTCTAATATATATTATAAATAGTAAATATACTAAGTTAGTCTCTAAATTAAGTAATTATATATGTAATTGTATATATGAAAAATATAAATTAATTCTATGTAAATAATACAAAAATGTATAAATATGATCAATTCAAGATGGGCATCGGGGTGTATAAATCATTAGATAAATCATTAGACCTTAAGTGATTAAATATTTGACAGTTATTGTTTGACCGTGGCCTTTGATAGTACTATGTGTGTGAGACTGGTAAGCATGAGGAATCCTTGGTACATTGGTATCGATATTGGTTGATAATTTATGAGAAATTAATGAATTGATAGTTTAGTGAATAATAATGACAGCTATTTCATCAACATATCTCACTGTATACATTGTATACACATCACATTGTATCTAGTGCAAGTAGACGTACACAAATGTTATATATAAATATAAAAAAAAAATTAAAAATAATATTTAGGTAATATATTTTGAATATTTTATATTACATTTCAATCGATACCAATATTAAATACAAGAAAATAAATGATTATTCACAAATTTTATAAAGTTTTTAATGCAACATTTTCATTATACGAACAATATACATTGCTCTAGTCAGGAATAAAACAATTTGTTTAATATATATTACAAAATTTTAAATTAGAATCACTTGAACTTAGTAGATTGAAAATAGATCTAACCACAATTTTTATCCTTAACATTTTGAATAATTGTAGAACTAGAGGTGTTGTAAAAAAAAATGTAAAATTGTAAAAAATTAAATGTAATAAATGATTGTATTATATATCAGTTAATATATGGAATTAATTAAATATTGATATAATAAAATCTGTATATTTTACATCTTTTAAAAATAAAATAAACAAAATCTGATTTGATAAATAAATTTTTTTTTAATTTTTATATATATTTTTCAAATCTACTATAATTTTAAATTAATAATTAATAATTCATTATTGTTACATATTTTAAAGTAAGAAGTATTAGATAATTTTTGTTTGTTCTATATTCTATTTTGTTATATATATATATATATATATATATATATTTTTCAAATTTATTATTTTATTAAAATACAAAATTAATAATTTACTATTATTTCAGATTAATGTGATGAGTATTATAAGTATTAATTTATATATAGTATTATATTATTAGTAATTAAGTATTATATTATTTGTTCCGTAATATTATTGGTTTATTTTATTTTGAATGTGTTATTTTATTTTGAACATGTTTATAGAACACAATTTATTATACTATTAAAATATAATATTTATAATTTACTATTATTACAGATTTTTAACTTGTTCTGTTTGTAATATATTTAAGATGTAGCATTTAAATATTAAACTATATAATTAATAATGTATTACTACTACAGGGTACAAATATAAGACGAATTCAATATAGTTAAAGTAGAAATTTAATATTTCGATTCCATATACAAAACAATGTATTTTATTTCTATTTTAGATTATTTTTACAGTAACTATAGAACGTTTTAATTTCTTTAATTTTTTAATTTCGTATTATTCTTTGTTTATTTCTATAACGTATGTTATCGTTAGCAAATAGCTTTATACTTTAGATCATAATAGATAATATATAATTATATATTTCGACTATATATTTGCCCTTAAATAAATTAACAATTGGATGATGAATTGTCGATGAAACAACTAAAATACACACTATCTATTATTATACAGTATTACTATAGTTATAGTGATGCCTTCCCTACATTTTAGTTTTTTAAAATCAATGTGAATAGTAATCAGATATAAATCATGTATTTTAAACAAAATACATGAATACATAATATAATTCTAATATAAGTGTATATCATGAAATATATAAAAATTGAAATATCAACACTTCTGAATATATATATAGAAGCGATATTAGTTATTTAATTATATTAAATAAAAATTAAAGGTATATGATTAAGTATATTTAAATATGAGTCATGTTAAGTATAGTAGTATATGGTATTCATGTTCTATTAATGTTTGCTTGCAAAGCTAGATAGATATATAGATATAGTTATGACCAATAGATATGTAGATAATTAATTTTAAATAATACTAATTTGAAATGTCGTAAATAGATTAGGATTTGAAAATATCATTGATTTATGTATAAAGATATTATATATAGAAGGTAGTTAGATATTTGTTATCTTCACAGATACTACATGTAAAATAAAGAGATGAAATGGTTTTATCTATGAAATCTTATGCTTTCGCACAATCACTGTACAATTTTGTTATAACATTATATTTTATATTAATTACAAAGATAATGCATTGATAATGGAATAGAAAGAGAATTTAGTAGGTTTTTATCGCGTAGATGAAAATTTGTTATAAAATTCGTGAATATGTTAAAAATGGTTAAATAATACCACAACTTTTTTTACAATTATATATTTTATAAATAATAGTTCAAATGTATTTTAAACTAATGTGTTTTAATAATAATTTACAAATATTGAGATAGCTACAAAGGAAGCATAACCTATTGCTATTTAGCACAATATTCTTAAGAGTTAAGTTACACATCTCCTTCAAGTTAAATTTCACAAAAATGCCCCTATTAAATATTCAGTAAACTTGCGTATACGTAATTTAGGTGAGTATTAAATGTGAAAATATAAATTGTTTACGATACTGATTAAGAATAGAGTTATGGGGCAGGCAAACATATCTCTTACACTATGTGTAGGGTAGTAAGGCTAGCAGACAATATCTCTTACACTACGTATGTACGACCTTTACTGAAATCTCTCCATGAATCCACGCGACCAGGTCTCGACTCCTCATAGTTTGCGTCCCATTCTATTTTAGCTTTCTTAGCGCAGCTAGCTTTCTCGTCTTCTTCTATCTTCTTCTTCCTTTAGTGTTATCAGTACGGTTAGTGGGGTGTCTAGCCCGTGGTATGTGAGAGGGGTTTGCGGGTAGGGCAATCAGTAGGATGAGGATGAGATGGAGGAATGGGAGGTGAGGGGAGTGGTTATCGGAAGAGAAACAAGGGATGATGCAAGCAGCAAGGATGGTAACTATGATGAAGGAGATGTTGTAGGAGAGTAGGTTATTGGGTTAGGAGAGATGCGGCAATAGGTGAAGGAAGATGAGGAGGGGGAGGATATGGATGAGAAATAGATGTAACAAATATACCGAAGATGAATGATTAGGATTGGGAGGAGGAGAGTGTAGAGTAGATGGATGATAGGGTATGGGAGAAGGAGGAGGAGAGGGTATGGGAGATGGATGAGGAGGAGGAGATGGTATGGGAGGATGAGGAGGAGGATATACTTCTCGTGCTGATTCCTCGTAGTTTTCATCTGGCGATAACGTTCAAGGTCGGCAAACAGTTTACAGGACTGCACGTACACCGCATGCTTGTACTGAAGGTCATGGGGGTCATGTGGTATATATACACAGCCGTATAATGGCAATAAATTTATGTTATAATGCTAATTTAGTAGTGTGTTGTTTGTGACTTATAGATATAAATATTACCGATGTGATATCTGTTTCCTTCTAAAGAGCTACACATTAAACATCTTTGTTATGGTTGCCGATTTATTAGTAATATTATATATGTCAAATATTAAAACGAAAATAGATTCAAGTGACTTCTATCTATATCAATGGATATAAAATAGTATGATATCTTCAATTTAAATACACAACATTACGAGGAATATTGATATGATGTATTTAAAATATATATATTAAAATTATATATAATTTTATTGTTATTATAGATATTATATTAAAATTGGTAGTAATTATAAATATATATGTAGAAATAAATATTATTATAAATAAAAAGTAGTGGGCCAGATAGTGCGTTTCGACTGCAGCGCTCGTAGCGGATAGTGCCATACACTACATTCAATTGCTTATCCACTTTATCACTATATTGATGGTGTATACACGTATAGCTAGGATGATCGTAGATAGGTGATGATCTATAGGATCAGTATACACTTGAGACATCTCTCCTGGGATGGGGGTACACACCCCACAACAGCAGCATATCACTACAGGTGTACTAGAGGTATCTCTCTCGTTGTATCATAGAGTGTATGTCAGCTGTGATACATCGCTCACAGACACAACTGTAGCCTGATGTCCAGCTATCAAACTGTCCATTCTATAAACTACAACCAGACGTATTATAATGCAATGTGTTCACTGAAGGTGGTGATGATGATTGTTATTGTTATTTTGGTGGATTCCTTTCATCCCATCCACGAACTTGGATGAAGTTTTCACTTATAACTATATGGCTCTAATGTCCCTTCGAAGCCGATCTCGTGTTAAGGCATTCATGGTTTTACTATACACACGTATTAAATCACGAGATCACTTCAAACTATTATTTTAAGACCTATTCTAATAGTTAGTACGGGATTCGAATCCTACCGCTCGCGTGTGTCCGACACCTTACCTAGCCGGCTGACCTACGCAACCAGTATTAAACAGCCCTGGTGTGTGTGTGTGGGCGTAACTATCGCCGGGGTCACGGTGGTTGCCACGGTAACAACCTGCTCGGGGTCGTCTTCGAGGATTTTGAATTCGGTTTCAAGCGGATCGCGGCAATCTTTTTTGTATTTTTTTCGTTTCACTTTCATCTGAGGTCAGATGTTATAGAGGTCAGAGGTTATAGATCAGAGGTTATAGAGGTTAACGAACAGCTATCTATGATAACTATATATATATGATTTTTATTACTTATGCAGTAGGACAATAAAAGAAAATGACATGAAATGCAAACATAATAATCGCATGTGTTGACATTATTTAATAGAAACGGAAACATTTTCAATGAAAGCTTGTCTAGGCTTATATATATATAAGATACATATTACATTATTACAGATATTATAGTAGCATAATCATATTTTAAAGGTGTAGATAATGCTGAAGAAGAGGTGTTATGTAATATGGGTAGAATAATGCTGTGGGGTCCAACAGTGAGGGCAGGTTATTCTGTTCTTCAAATGAAATTAATGTTTAGAAACTTGCGCTGATCTCACCGGTCCTGAATAAACATTAAACTATCATACATCTCACCTCTCGTACACATCTGCTCACTGACTATAAGGTTTATTATCATAATACCAATACTAATAATAATAATAATAATACCAATACTAATAATAATAATAATAATACTAATAATACTAATAATAATACTAATAATAATAATAATACTAATGCTAATAATAAATGTATTGAGTTTAAATGTTAATACATCATGGGTCAATGGCTCAATGGGTCAATGGGTCAATTACATTAACAATAATTGGTGATCACAATAATTTGTTCTCATGAGAGTGACACTTAGTTTATATATATATATATATATATTATAAGCGGAATAGTGTTGGTATTTGAGTGCTGCAGTGTAGTAATTGCTGCTTACACTCGCATTCAATGACAACATTTCATTACAAGGTATACACACTAAGCTAAATGTTTATATATATATATATATATATATATACAGATTACATAATACTATTAACACTAAAAACAGAGTACTCTGCAATTTAATCAGAAATACGAGAATACATCAATAATAGATATTATTGTAATACATCTAGATGTGTATGTTCATACACGAATTGAAATGGCTACTTGTTATATATTGAATGTAGTCGATTATTGATGACGACGACATTGTATCTATGATTAAACAACGATTACAATAATGATGCGATGTTTAATGTGAGAAATCAATGCACTTATTTAGGCATCAACATATACACCGGGAGTAGTTAACAGTATGTTTATAAACATACTGTTAACTAATAGCTATTATTGTTATTCGTAATCTTATTATTGTAGGAATCACGTAATGTCTAATTTGTAGGTAGTGCAACTAACGGAGTGTATTGTATAATTAATTGACCAGAAATAATATAGATACGGATACTCAAATAAGTGATATCGTTAAAACATTTATAAATAAGAAATATATATATATGCGCATATATTTATATACGAACAAAAAATACTACTTAACCTAACATATATAATTTTCGTAGATTTGTTATTAGCATTTCCTCGAATAGAAGTTATTACTGATGCTTGATCATTCACGATATAATGTATTTCTAAACAATGAGATATACCACAATGGCTGTATGCCACTCTGTATAGACTTATATGAACACGTGTATGCATATTTATAACAGAAATTTGTAAATTTTAAGTTATAAATAATTATTAAAAAGTAGTAAACTATACAAAAGTTAATAATCTCAAGGACATTTCATTATATACTTAGTTATTTAATATGTTATTTATATGGAGAATATCGAATATTCCCTGTTTGTTTTTATTATGATTGCCGAGATAAAATTATATAGTTAAATATTTATAAGTATCACTATATAATTTGAAATTATAATAACAACTAATTTATATATATATCGTATAATATATACTATATTTTCATTCTTCATATTAGTTTATCAGGAACAGTATACATTGTATGTCAAATACCGAAACGACTAATTTAAATTTGATCTAATAAATCGTAATCAAAACAAACCGTGGCTAGTATTCGATACAGAACATTTATACCATATCATATCCAAGAATTCTATTTTTAAATATCTATAAAAATCATAAAATAAATAACTTTAAAACAAGTAGAAATTAAAATATTTAAAAAATTACATATTCAAATGCAAAACTAAGTATTTAATACAATACATAATGATTTGTTACTGTTATATTATAGATATTTATGATAGTTAAAACTATTCAATTATACTAGAATGTTTAAAAATACTACGATGATATCATATTTGTTTTTATTAATATACAAAATCCGAACAAAACCCGGTACAAAATATGAATCAATTAACATTTGTTTTCATTATAAAACTAAAGTTTAATTAATGCCTTCTGGGATTCAGAGGGTTAATGAATATACAATATAACATTGATATTAAATTTTATATTGTTAAGAATGATTAAAACATAGAATATAAATAAGATATACATAATATAATAGTATGTATATTAATTGTTAATTAATAATTATATTATATATGTATAGTATTATATTTATGGGTATTATAATTTAAATATGTATTATCAAATTTCATTATTAAATAAATAAATATGTTACAAAAGTATACATTTCCTATATAAAATGAATATTAAATAGGTAATCTAACATTTTCACAAAATATTTTACATTTATATATTAAAAAACTAAATAGAATTAAATATATTAAAATTGAAATAGCAATAAAAAAATATATAAAAATGTAATTATGTTCCTATCACGTACGCTCATTCAATGAATCTCTGTTGGAAACCCGAAAAGACCCGGGTCTTATTTTGAATCCTTTTGGTTAATGAAGGAAGACAATTTTAAAATAATCTTAAATGAAAATACAATTAAATTAATTAAATCAATAAACTATATCTCTATTCTTTATTCTATTCTATTCTACATAAAACATGGTGTAGTTATATACTAGATTACCGAGTGATTATAATATCAAAGATATTTGAGATGACATGTGTGTAATATTATAAGACATGGCATATTTAGTATTATATTATCAATTACTGATAATTCACTTATAATTATAATTAAAAACAATATTAATACACAATTGATGCAGTATTAAAGAAGGTTCCGTTCATCTAAACAATGCTATTTTAGCTCTATCTAGTTAGAGATTATTGATTACTAGGAACCATGTACAAATTAGTTTAATATCATCAACAATTAAAAAAAAGTAAGCCATTATTTGTATTATAAGTTAATTTTTTTTTCAAAACTTAATAATTATTATTTCACATAGAAAGAATGACTCAATTTATTTTGCAATTTCAATTTGAAAATATACTTTTATGATAATTAAGAATTTTTAAGCTTAATTAAATTGTATGGTAAAAAATGTAATAATTTGAGACGACATAATTGAAAGCTATTGATTCAATAAATTAGACTTAATACAAATTAATACTAGACAAGTGAACATTATGAACTGGATACAATTCATAGTTTTAATCTTTTCATTCTAGGAGATATAAGATGTATAGTCAATCTATTATATGTCAAATTAACAAGCAGAAAAACCTATTAATAATTGGTGTAATGTAATAGAAAAATAATGGGAACCAGTTATATATTATTATTATTATTTATTTGAGTTTATACACTTTTTAAATGATAATTAACAAGAATTTTTATAATAATTTGGTAATATGAGATTACAAAAAATTGGTAAAATATGCTCGTGATATATTAAATAACAAAAAGTACTTTATAAATCATAGGCAATTATAAATAAATGAGTTTTTAATGATGTTTAATGAATGAGTGTTTAATGATATACTCTTAATATCCTAATGCACTTAAGGGCAAATCAGATTGAGAAATCAGCGAAAATCACAAAAATAATTTTAAAATGTTTATTCAATATTATTAATTTATTATATGTTATTTAGTATCTGTCAAAATATTATCATTGAAAACGGCCTAAAAATACCATAAAAAGCATCTTTTATAACACACCTTTTAAAATAAATAATGTTGGCTTATAATTAATTTGAAATCTAAATAAATACTTTTATAATAATGCCTACATTTTATTTTATAACATTATTTTATACTTATATATTATCGATTTACAAAATTTAAAAACCGAATTATCTATCTTCATTTATTCTATATTATTATCATTGTAAACATATGTCATGTGATATTATAAACCAATAGAAAATCTAATAAACAGATGCTATATATTTCTTCCTTTATTTGAACTTATATTTATATTATTTACATATATTTATAGTTATTTAATTTATATATTAGTTTTGTATCATTAGTATTAGAAAATAGTTATTTGTATACCATTATTAGCCTTTATATCAGATTTATAGTTGAGTTTATTTTATTTATAATTTGGTTTTCAAATTATATTTTTACGTATATTTACATTTATTTATATTACTTTATATTAATAACATTTAGTTATAGTTATTATTAGTATTAGTTTTATTTTATAATATTAACATTTATATTAGAGTTATAGTTGTATTTATAATATTTATAATTTATCACTATATATTACAGATCTATATATATATATTATTTTATAAATTATATAACACTATATTATTGATTTATTTTATCATATATGTAGACTATACACAATAACACTTTATATTATAATTACATAATGTATTTCATATATTATTTTATCATATATTATATAATGAATGTATTATACTATTATAATTTATAATTATGTATTGAATTTATGAATCTATATATATATATATATTAATTGATATATTATAAAACACTATTATTGCTTTATTTTAACATAATATATATTCTATACATAATAACATACTTTATTTCTATATACTACTATAATTACATAAACAGTATCTGCTTTATTTTATAATAGTGATTTTTACTTAGTAAAACTTTAGAAGTGTTTTACTCAGAATAATTATGTTGTACTAACAAGGTGAATATAAATGTATGTTTAGAAAAATATATCATAGGTATCCTAACATTTGTGTTGCTATATGTAAATGGTATATGAATAAATAACATTACGTTGTTCAATTTTTGTAAATATTATTGAAAAAAGACAATATTGGTGTAAATTAAAAAAAATATTGGAATAAATAAATTATATACATAATAAATAATATAAACACACAATTGTAGCAGTATATATATATATATATATATATATATATATATATATATATATATTGTATACAATACGAAAATAGATAATTAAATTCATTGAATAGTTTTACCTAAACATTAAGTTTAATAGACCTTTGTATTTCCTATCTATTAACGTATAAATGCATGAAAATGGTATGCACACTGATATATGTGCTTAATAGATTTTTGTTATATTAATAACATTCACATATATTGTATAAGTATATATAGGAGCCAGATAGATATTGTAATGTATCAGATATGGAAACAGCGTAACTAGGGTAAACATTATTACCGTGGGTTACCGTGAAGAGTTGACGTAATAACCATTTCGTTTGTTTTAAGTTTAGCCTCCTCGACTATCTTCTGACATTGTTTGTAGCCTTCCTCGTTCTCTAGTATCTTCCATGCTTTGTTCAGAGCTAAGGAAGGTAGTTAGGTATTGAGGTGTGTGTGTGTGGGGCTAAGGACATATAATCAGTAGTAGTCGCTGTGTGTAGTGTGGGACTAAGGACATATAATCAGTAGTAGTCGCTGTGTGTAGTGTGGGGATAAGGTATAGTATTAACAATACTATATATACTAAGGGAGGGAGGCATGTTTTCTAATTATTAATGCATATTGTTGTTATTGTTATTTTGGTGGAGTCCTTTCATCCAATCCAGTAACTTAGATGAAGTTTTCACTTATAACTATATGGCTCTAATTTCCCTTCGAAGCCGCTCTCATGTTAAGGCATCCATTATTTTAACGAGAGCCGATCATTTATTTATATAGATAAGTTGTTTTGATAAATGGAAGTATATGTACTATTTAAAAAGAATCCAGGTGTTCTCTATAGAAATGCGAAATATAATTAACTTTCAAGAATACGGACTATAATAAAGTAATAAAATAACAACAATAAAGCTAATGAGATAATCTCGCCTTATGTTTACTAAATAACTTCACTAACTATTATTATATATTATTACATAATAGTATCCGTACCTTCTACTGTAAATATAAAGTAATAGTTTAGTTGTATCATTACTACTACTGATGATGATAAGATTAACATTCTACTGATGCATGGCAGTCATCACCAGACTGTGGCAGTGACTTATTAGGCATTTGAAACTGGGGGGGGCAACTTCTACACATAATTATTTTATTTTTAATAGCAAACGAAAAATAATCTTTTAAAATACGTCTACTGATTTATACTAAGTAAATATGATTATGATATTATTGATTATGAAAAATATGATATTTTGAAGGTGAAATTCTAAAAGTGGGGGGCATATCATACAAAATACCCTTAAGGCACCGGACTGTGGTGCTGGTAGTAGGCTTACTAATAGTGCATGAAGAAGATAATGGGCATCAGTACATCTTACCGATGATGTCAGTGTAGGTACAATAATTCACGACTTCAATGTGTACTTACACACATATTGAACATCTATTCTAAACTTGTAACTAATCTAAAGAGATATCTATTACTTATAGAGATATTTTAATTATTAATTAGTTAGTATTATATTGATTTCTAAAATGTGATCTATGATGAAAATGTGTAGAAAAATGTGTAGAACTAACGATGTATAAAATAAAAATAAATTTTATTTATCATTTTATAAGATATACTTATTTACTCATCAATATATCTGTGTTTGTATATATATATATATATTAATATAATATTAGTGATGTAAGTAAGCATACGAGGGTTGAAGACTAAGACAACATGCCTGACCACAGCTAATAACCCTCAAAGGCAGACTGAGCCCGCTTGATGTCGTCCTGATTCTTATCCGGATGCACCAGTATCGACATCTGGTGAGTGAATACGGATATTAGTATTATTCAGTAGTGGGTATATGTTAAGTATATTTTGTATTGTATTGTCCGGGGCCCCTCACAGTTATGTATAACGTGTATAAGTCTATGACTTCTAGAGGGGTCCATTTTTATCCGCTATTTGTATTGTATTCAATATATATTTGTGATTTCAATAAATAAATATTATTATTATTATATATGTGGATGTAGATTACGTGGGGAGTGATCTCGTTCGCAATGCTAATATGTGTATTCATTTATATCATTATGTTTAAATAGTAGTATTTATACTGCCCACGAAATCACTAAACCAAACGAAAGCACTCCACGCGAGTTCACTGGATACCTACACACACACAAACACACATACATACACGCACGCACACACACCCATATACGCACACTCACATACATGCACACACACACAAACACACACTCACTCATACATATATATTTGTACATAATAATAGCAACGACTGGATGCCGGCTAATTTAGAATATTACAAGTGACTTTGATGTCGAGTTCGAGTGATTGAACGAGTGTTACACAAGGAGACATGTAGAACAGTATGTTAGCACTAGTATATCTGTAGGTATCATTGTCAACCGATCGTTGAATATACAACACTGTAAAGTAGGTGTTTCGGAGGTGACATCACAGAAAGCAGCGCAATATAGTATCTACCATTGTATTAGAGAGATTGTATATATGTATATATATTTAAATATATATATACGTACGTATAAAATGATGAAAGCGATAATAGGCAGTACAATTAATTTATATAATTGATATAGTAATAGGAAGTAATTGAAATTAACATACCTATTTATATAGAGTTTACCTGTTTGTCATTAATGAATATGTATGATATTCTATATATATATATATTATATATAATAATAATTATATATAATATATAGATAATATATATATAATATATATATACTATATGGGTTAGCTTATACTAAAAAGAGACGTGCTCTCAGTGAACAATGAGAGGC
Source organism: Osedax fenrisi (assembly GCA_964019155.1). Taxonomy (NCBI): domain Eukaryota; kingdom Metazoa; phylum Annelida; class Polychaeta; order Sabellida; family Siboglinidae; genus Osedax; species Osedax fenrisi. The sequence goes on from OZ025245.1 coordinate 9,225,814, forward strand.
TAGCTATCGTTGATTAGCACCGATGTGGTCAGTTAGTGTGTGTAGCTCTCTATTAATCAGTCGTACATAACATCACACCCTTACTATCGAAGTGGTCAAGTTGTATGTGTTTAGTATGCATGACGCTTGCATAGCATGATAGAGAGCCGCTATGTTACTATGATCGTGTGGAGGTGGTAGTGGTCAGTACGGCTATTACACATGCAGCGCTGACCTCTAGTAACTAACCCGGCGATACTTCTTCTTGATTTCACTGAGGGCGGTATCGGGGTCAACCTGTATCCGGGGTCATAGGTTAATGGGGTCGTAAGGTTAGTAACGAGTAGACGAATAGCATAGCAGAGTTTGGTGTTATAGGTCATATCTAGCGGGCATATATGTTATATATATCTGATATATATATATCGCACAGTTATAAAGGGTTATTAAGCTATTTGATATAACATAGTGAACTAGATAATTATATAGTAATAGTGTCTTTAACATATGTAATGATGGGGGTAAAATTAACTTTTTATAATTTGGGGCGTCATCCTTAAAAAAATAATTATACGTTTATAAAGATCTATATAGATCTATATAGTAACTATATCTATATAGTTTATAGATATATTTAACTTATTAAGTTATATAGATGTAGTCTATACGTTTATTCAAATTATTAAGTTATATACATATACAGATAAGTTAGATAGATATAAACTATAAATTATATATGAATAAATGGAATAACATATTGATAATAATCATTTCTTAGAACCAGGCACCTTACATCATTATTTCACCATTTTTATTAATTCTTTATATTAATAATTTTTCATTTATATATCTAACAATTTAAATGTCACTATATACCTAAAATAACATAATGTATAGTTTTGTATTACCATATTCTAAACAATTTATAAAAATTTAAATATAAAATAAGATTTTGCTTTAAAAAAATACAATATTATATTGATTATTCTACACATTTTATACTTTAATATACAAATGGAATTCAATGACTTGTTTATTTACAAGAATAATGTAAATAACTATTATAGTATTATTAAACAAATATTAATCAATTAAAATATAGAAATTTATATTAATATACTATGAAAATTCTGATAATTTTTATTTTTACTATTTAATTGTTAACTTTTACTATTTTTACTTGGTTTTATATATATATATATATTATTAATTAAATATATAATGAGTATTATATAGCAATAAGATAATATATTTGTTATACAGGATTACTCCTGTCGAATAGTCTATATTCCTATCCCGTTAAACTGGTTCGGAGTGTTGGTTTAAGGGGATACGGTAGTTTGTAATTTTCGTTTTTTGATTTTTTTTATAAAATTTATTTTGTGCTAATACTTATAAATAATATATTATTTATTTAAATATGAATTTTAATGGCTGAAAGATTCATATAAACATGTTAAAAGTTGTCTTTTATGAAGGTATGTAAAAAATAAATATATAATATATATATGATGACTATATATTCATCTAAACTATCATATGTATGTATTATATAAGTATATATCCAATACAATATATATATATATATATATATGTATATATCATATAAGTATATATCCAATACAATAAATATAAATTTTCATACAAAATATTATTGGTAAACTTTGAATGCGTTTTTCTCAGTATATATATATACATTATATATGTATATACTATATATATATATATATATATATATATATGTATATACTATATATATATATATATATATATGCTGAATATATATATACATCTAAAATATCATATGTATGTATTATATAAGTATATATCCAATACAATAAATATCTATTTTCATACAAAATTAAGAAATATTATTGGTAATCTTTGAATGTGTTTTTCTCAGTATAAATATTTTCGCCAATTACTGTTATATAAGTCAATGTTTAGGGATCGTTGTTTTAGCTACACTCATAATTTTTACTACATATTATAGATAATATATATATCTAACATTTAATCACATAATATTTAAAAAATATTTATTATTAAATTTTATATGGTACATTTTGTAAATTTTGTACACTAAAATACCGGAAAAAATCGGTAATGACGTTCAACCATGAATTACTCGACGAATATATATCATATTCAAAATATTCTGTGATTGAAACAGAGATATTATTCTAATTAATATAAATATATAAAAATTATTAAAATCGGTAATATATTCAATGAAGGCCGCTATTTTTAATATTATAAAACATCCTATCTAATTGCATGTAAACGCAGAAATTGCGGGCGTTCTATGGTATCCCCTTAACTAGCAGTAACGTAGAACGGACAGCATTACGCTGGTCATTGATTGATCGATAGCAGTGGCATCGCGGTAGCTAACCAAGATAACAAGCTAACCATGAGGACATCGAACGGATTCAAGTTGAAATAGGTGCTGCCGGGACGAGACAGACGGTCGAGTTGTTGACCGCAGGTGAGGTTGGAATCTCGCTTCTCTATAGCTTTCACCTGGGGGAGGGGGGTGGGTGAGAAGTGCCGGTCGTAAGCGATTGTCATTAGTATGATGTTAGTATGATGTTAGTGTATATACTCGGTATATGATGTAATCAGTTTTCACCTAAATGAGATCGTTAGAAAATAAAAATAAAAGCGGAAAACGATACAAGCATACAAATAATGGTAAGGAAAATTAATATTTGATTTTCATTGATTTTTATCAAATCTATACATTATATAATACAAGGTATCAGTTATTACTTGCAGAGTCATCCAGTAACATATACAATTAATTATTATACGTTATTATAATATTTTATTATGTTTTATTTTAATAAACATTGTATATTAATTAATTAATAATAAATAGTGAAGTAAAGTAATAATTATAATGATGAAATATATAATAATAACAAATATGTTGAGATGTAGATATAATACTCATATACGTAATGTAATTAATATAGAACCCCTGACGTAATTAGCAGTAATACCACCACTGAAATAGATTTAGATGTGGCCTATTTTTATATAATAATTGTTCATTATTCTATAAAATTACATGCATATAAGTTAGCTTTTACTCGCCTCATAGATATGTATGGAATTTAAAACCAACATACCCTATTGCTTTGTTATATATCAGTAATGAACCCTTAATTTTTCATCATATAAATAATAATTTAAAACATATTTTTTTATATTTTAAAAGTTCATAGTTCGACACAAATTTACATTAAAAATAATTTATTTAAAATAATACATTTATTTTTATATTTTTTTGTTCAAAATTTAATTAGACAATTTCACGTAAATGTTATATTTCTCTCAGAAAAATATATGATATTACACCATTGATACAAAGAAAGTGGATTATAAATTGATGTATGCATATAAAAGATAGATACACGAATGGCATATTTATCGATATATTAATAAAATGGCATCAGTAATTTTGATAGGATATTATTCATATTATATATATCATATATTAACAAAAACAGTAGGATTTTTGTTGAAATAGATTGAAATGACATCTATCTATATATATGTATATATATATATATATATATATATATATATATATATATATATAGCCTCGTCCGGACCATTAATTCATTTTATAAAATGGGTCTTAAAATATTATTTAGAATTGATCTTATATAATTGTGTATAAATAAATGATCGGCTCTCATTAAAACCATGGATGCCTTAACATGAGAGCGGCTTCGAAGGGACATTAGAGCCATATATGGTTATAAGTGAAAAACTTCATCTAAGTTCCTGGATGGGATGAAAGGACTCCACCAAATAAAAATAACAAAAAAATAACAATATATATATATATATATGTACTTAGATTATATATTAAATTAAAATACATTTAAATCCCACAATTATTAGGAATGTTGATATATAGTATTTTATATAATAATCTTTTACATTTAGTACATTAAAATATATTGTAATTATCAATATTAATATAATTAAATAATAATACTTTCAATGTAAGTTAGTTTTTAGTAGTAAGTTTAGAATGCAGCGTCTCTATCGCAAAGTTCCATACACTACATTCAATTGCTTATCCACTTTCTCACTATATCGATGTATTACACTTAATTATTACATAGAGAACCCACTTGTTATGTTTATTATACTTAAAATTAGATTGAAATACTTGTATATACAGATTTTACGAAATATTCTATACTTTGTGGTTTATTTACTACCTAACCTATACGTAATGATTATCATAACATACAACAATTAAATATCATAATACACTATAAACACGACACATCAATATCGTAATTAACTTAACTTTAATGTGATACGAAATTATTATAAGGTGGTTTGAATCAAGTTTTACGGTTACAACCTACTAAATGTAAGAATTCCTATAACTCAAGTTGAGCTGCTCAGCTATAATGGATGCTACGGTAGCCAGTAACCTCATACGATGTAATCTCGTAAGAGTAATTTCGTACGACTTGTTAAATTTAATTTATTTCATAATAATACAGTTTTTATACGATTATATATAATAACTTATTATATATTTACATCATATATTGTATTATATATATTCGTATAAGAACTGTATAACTATGAAATAAATTAAATGTAATAAGTCGTACGAGATTAATAAATATGTTGTACGAAATTACTGGCATTCGATGCTATTAGATATCAAATTATTATATTTATTAGCGCATTATCTTTATTTTGTATAGTATATAAAGTGTATAATAAATTCATTTATTATATGATTTAAATCAAATACTCAATTTTAACTTGAAGTTACATACATATCTATAGAGAATTATACTCTATAATAAACTAGTCATATACTTTATATATCGATACTATTTATATATCAAAATTTTAAATTATTTGAAATTATATTTGAAATTAAATTTCTCTATATTTGAATTGTCCATATTATGTTGTACACATGTTTGTCTTTACTCTAAGTACAATATCATACTGATGATCATGTTGAATATGTTTACATATTACGAAATCGCTTTTGGTCACGTATTAACTTATTTGATGTGAGACTGGAATTATAATATATATAGATAATTATTATAATATTATATTAAATTATAAAGAATTATTATAAAATAATTATAATAATTATAATAATTATAATAATTATACCATCGAGGGTTTAATAAAATATTTTATATAAATAAATTTCAAAAAAATATCATATTATGATGTATTAATTTAATAATTAAATAGAATAGTTCATAATTACAACAATATATCATATATTATTATATATTATATGTGATATTATAATAATATTATTATAATATTAGCAAATAATATTATATATTATAATAATTATAATAAATTATTATATTTATTATTAATAAGTTACAATAAATTAAATAAAAGTGAGTTATATAATTTATAAAATAATCATATCAGAACTGGTTTATTACCTCAGTATAAAATGTATCAAAATTAGCATCCTTTTCATTATCATTTTTGCTCGATGTTTGTTCATTTGCAATTGAATCACTCATTTAAAATGTATTCATTAATTTTCTATAATAATTCTTAAATAAATTATATTAAATAAATTGTTTATATTTGAATTTTCAAAGATAATAAAAACAAAACAAAAATCAGAATAAAAAAGGTATTCATTTTATATCTCACTAGCAACATAGATTTATAATTTACCATATCAGATAAAATATAAATCTATGACTATAGTATACAGTAAAGCGGAGCTTCGATCACGAGTAAATATATAGAATATATGTCGAATTATAATAACATAAAATATATAAGCTAAGTATGTCCTAAATGAAATATTCTAGATAATAATAACAAAGATCTTGCGAAGCAGGTTTTTTATTTACCTTCGGAAAATCTTTGATAATAATGTAAAATGTAATTCTATGATATATCTAAGATTATATATTCTATGATATATCTATAATCTAAATGTTAAATATAATCAATATGTAATACGGTTCACTATTGCAATTACAACAGCGGTATATAATAATAAATAAACAAGATATCATATCTTTAAAAAATGTATATTTATTTACGATATTAGGTAAATGTTTACCATAATGTGGATAATATATTATTAATTATATTCTATAGATATATTTGAATACATCCTATAATCTCTCAATATCATGGGAGCTCTTGATAATATACTAAAGTAAGCATATTATATAATTAAATAATATTCTATAAATTAATCTAAACGTAAATTTAAATACAAATTTATTTATAATAATTATATAGGCGATATGGGCCGTTTACCAAGATTTCAAACGTTACTTCGCGGTTTTATTTATTTTCATCCTGTAGCGACAGCTTCTCTTTAGACGTTATAGTTCGTCGACGAGTCAACTGTACGTCACCCGAACTGACCGAATGTTTACGTACCGAACCGATGCGTTCCGAACCGGTAACCTGAAGCGATATACTATGGGTCCTCTTCTTACGATCGACGGGTGCATCTATCGAACCATTCGCCAACGTTAAGGATACGTCTTGCAAACTGTTCACCAAATCTGTAGAACGAATAGACTTCACCTCGTCGACTTGGTTCATATTCGAAGGGGGCGTCACCGATACATCTATCGCTGGGGGCGTAACCTCCACACTCGTCACGAGGGGCGTTACTTCCACGCCTACCGCGGCGGGGGGCGTATCCGAAACTGGTTCGTTGTTATCATCAGGCGTAGAGTTCACCTGGAGGTAGGTCATCTCTTTGATGTCGCCGTCGTAGTAGGCATCGAGATCTTTACGAGAGACGAACTTAATCGTCTCGAAAGAGTGATCCATCGAGAATAGTTCGGACGAGTCGTTTGGTGTCGGGTTTTCCGAGTAGCATTCCCTGCGTAAACGGGTTTATAGGTCAATACGGTATGGAGGGGGTGTATAGGGCTGAAAGAGTTACTACAACTCCAGTAATAAGTTATCGTGGAGAAGGCTAAATATGTGTTAATCAGTTGATAGGGAGTAATAATTTGGAGATGTCAAGATATAAAAAATGTCAAACTTCATTAGGTACTATTCTACTTCTACCTACTCTACTTCACTACATTGTATGAGGTATCTTTTTAAGCTACATATTTATTAGGAAAATCAACTATACCGTCTGGTACAAGATATATCTATATCATTATAATCTATATCATAAACTATATCACGTAAAACACATACAGTTAATTTCATGTATATTTGTATGGATAGATATTGTTTAACTATCATCATAGATTTATTATCATATACCTAAAGGATCATATACTTAAAGTGTTAATAGGTTATTAATGTTAACTTATAGTGTTATTAATTTAATAATAAATAATATTGTTTATATTATTGTATTTATATCTATAGTTTGATATACATTATTATTAGACTACAAATATTAAGTTTTTACTAGGATTTTACGCATAGATTGCATGATCTGTATGTTTTATCCATCGATATAAAGAAACATATTTCAGTATAGGAATCCTACTTCTATTTATTTAATAAACCATTATATACAATGCATATAATACGTGTATGCATTATATATATATATAGATACAAAATACAAATTGATTGAATTTGTTCTTACACAATAAAATATAATAATACTAAAATAAATGTAGACAAACACACTTAAAAATATATAAAATATATAAATATAGTTTATATAGTTTATATAGTTTATCAGATAAACATTCATGTATAATATATCTTAGTTATCTAGACATAGTTTGGTTTATTTACTGTGGTAAAACCATAGATTTATAGTTTACAAACGTTTATACGTTTGTAAACTATAAATCTATGGTTAAAACGGAATCGTTAAATTAACTATTGTTATTTTTATGTTCAATATATTCATGCAACTATTGTTAATGCCAAAATTCTCAATAAAGATAAAAAATCAAAATAAAGAGCTAATGTACAACAGCAAATATATAATATTGCAATTTTAAGATAATGATTGATATCAAACTTTAATTAATTATAAACCATGTATTAGGTTACGTTATTTAAAAAGAGTAACAGTGATTCAATATGCTTGCTGTAAAGTAAACAATAATAACAATAATAACAACAATAACAACATAATACTAAAGCCAGGGCTTTGAAAATACTATGCATGGTTCACTAAAATACGTTATATAACATGTGTATATACTTTATGCATTATACATTATACATAATGTATATACATTAATACTTATAATTAGGATGTTCCACTTAGATGTCTACGTGTTCACGTATAATATACGTCGTATATTCTACTCAGAGGAATGTCTGTGCAATCAAGCGTATCGATAACGAAAAGTCCATTATTGCACTAGTCGGGGTGTTATATTAATAATATTAATAATATTAATAATATATTAATAATATTAATAATATAACACAATTCGGGTAATTCCATTATTTCTATATGCTATTGCAGACGAGGTTCTATATCAATAAATATGTATGATATGTTACATCATACACGTTTTATGATTAAATCATGATCATTAATAACATCAGCTACTCAACGAATGAAACAGTGTGCGCAGATAATATATTGTATACGTATATATACGTGTGTGCGTGTATATGTTTGTTCGAGGGTGTGTGTGTATATGTTTTTGTATAGGTATTTATATATATATATATATATATATATATATATATATATAATATACTATTTAAATGTAATTTTCTCAATAATATTATTCTTATACAATTAGCCAAGAGTAGAAAGCCTACATTTGATGATATTGTGTGTATGTGTGTAGTTGTGTATTGGCATGCGCTCGCATGTGTGTGTGTGCGTATGTGTGTGTGCGTTTATAGGTTGCAGGTGGTTTACTAACTCTTCCATAATCGTGTTGTAGCCGTAGGTGAAGAATATCACTACCAAGATAAAGAAGGCCATAGCTATGAAGTCATCTGTTTAATAACAACAATAACAACATTATATACACGTATATATAGGTGTATATAAGTTTATAATATACACTGTATATATATATATATATATATATATATATATTATTACTATATATATTACTACTTCATAAATACAATATATTATATGTATATGATCTAACAGTACAATGTTGTCAAATATTTGTACATGTAAATATGTTTACATGCATGATAAATATAAATGTACGTATGTATAGATGAGTGTATATGGGTATGTGTCATACTTATGAATCATACATTATATTTGTATATGTATATCTATATATATATATATATATATATATATATATATATATATACATGTTGTATGTATACACCAATGTATATATACATGTATACAACACGCTTATAAGCGTGTATAAGTTACGTATATATATATATATATATATATATATATATACGTGTATACACATCTTATATATATATATATATATATATATATATATATATATATGCAAGTGTAGGATACACTGGTTAAACTTATACGTGAATATATACAATAATATCACGTTATATACTACAAAATATATCGATGACTCACGCTTTTGTATTAGTCATCACCGCACCGCCTTCACTATACAAACTCATACAGCTAATAATATTGCTCTATAATCGATATAACCCAGAATTATAACATTCCTAGAACTATAATATGACTGACCTCATAGTTATATGGGTATAGGCATATTCACATATGAACATATGTACACTGTACAAGTTTGTATATATATACAAACTTGTACAGTGTACATATGTTCATATACACATGTTCATATGTGTATATACAATGTACATTGCACAGTGTATACATAGTGTATACATACTATATATATATATATATATATATATATACTATAGTGTACTCACGTATAAAAATACACACACACACGCACACACATACATACACTCACACCTACTCATATACGTATACACACAAACGCATGAACTCACATACCACTACACATATGTCGTATACGAGTGCTACCTACCTACCCACCTATATTGGTCGTACACTATCAACCACGCCTATTCACGAGTATACCCGGATGTAATATTACCTGTAGGTATTGGAAAGGACATGTCCTTGGTATTAGCATAAATGCAAATACCTATGGTGGTATTAACGTGGAATAGAATAGAGAATAGAGAAACGCCTGACATCGCGAGGGGGTATTCGATATATCGAATATTACCATATATGGTAATTTGTATATATATAAATTTGCTATATCCATTTATTGCTATCCATTTCAATGCATATATAATATATATATATAATTATATCGAGTTGCTTTAAATGTATATATTGTATATATTTTGTATATATTACATATTATATAAGTATATTTTTGAAATAAAAATAATTAAACACACTATGCCTATGTATATCTGTCGTATATAGTATTATGTAATACACGTATATCATATGTACATTGTATATCCAACCTCCGCTTATTTCTATAATCGAGGACATTGCAGATAAAGGGGCGTGGTTATCGATATGACGCGTTATTCAGATGCGAGGTAACGGGCTCTTGGCTGGCGGTAGTTACTTTGAAGTTTGGCGCCTTTGTTTACAGCGAAATTATTCTATTTTATAATTTAAAATTAAGAGCTTTTATCGCGAATTATTTATTTTTATTTTATTTTTTCTCGTTTATTATAGTTTGTTTATATTCGTTGATTTATTGATGTTTACATAATAACACATCATATATGAAGTAGACGATATGTTTTAATGGTAATATACCTACACTAGTGTATTGAAATAAACAATGAATATAGGAAATTAACAAAATCAATATGATTTATAGTTATCATATGTCGGTGTGTAACATAATGTACATGTTTACCCCGGGTGTTCACCCCCAATGTATTGTGTACAGGTTATCGTATGGGGTATGTCTCTCACGATAGAAGACGCTCCGTTCCAGATATATCTACACATATATAAGTGACATTTAAGATTTTTAGGGTGACATATTTTATTGGAGAAAATATATACAGAAATTATTTCAATTTCATAAATAATTGTATTTTTTTATTTGAAAATACCACATAGGCCAAAATAAGTTAACACGATCGTAATACTGTGTTAAAGGTTACATTTGAAATACAAGTTAATAGTATATACCCGGATATATACTATTATTTATACTGAATTAGATACTGCATTATACTACATCCCTAAGTGAGCCTATACAAATATATTTCGCATTTAAAATGTAACCTTTAACCCTAAACTCGTCCTTTTTGATTGTAACCCCATTAATGTATTCAAATAACATATTCTATTTTAATATTTTTTAATTAATGTAGAGTAAAATAATTAAATAGTATGATATATCAACGATTTTCGAAGCAATTCCTTCGGAAAATCTTTATATAGGTATATTAATTAAGATATACATATAGAATCTATATTTGTACCTACTATTTTATATGATCATACATTAGTATATAATATCATACACCTGTTCACTGAATAATGTTCATTGTTCATACGAATAATTAAACGTAATTTACATCTTTATAATTGGGTAACAAATAATACGATCATTCATCGCGTCATTCAATTATATCATTAATATCCATTAATATATTGAATGTAATTGTATTGTATTTTTAACAAATTATAAATAATTTGTATAATTCATTCATTTAAGGCATCCTACTATACTTTTATACTTTTATAATATTCTATACTTGAATATATAGGAGGCCTTGCCATTCACTTCATGTCATTTTACAAATTATAAATAATTGTATATTTCATTCAATATTTTAATTTCAATTAATTTATTAGATTCTTTGAATTTTATTAATTTTAATATAATTTTGATATATTATTAGGCTTTAAAGGTCATTTAAAAGGTCATTTAAAAGGTCATTTAAATTCACATTTATGTTTAATTAAATTAATGGGATCATAACAAGAATTCGACAGCAACACTGCAATGCAAGGACATGAACTTTAAATATACTGCGCGCGCGCGCAAAATAGTTTGCTATAGGCTCGTTACATTCAGTGATGTGTTATGCATTTAAATGATTTGCAATATAATTTATATTCATACGCGATTATTCAGATATAATATATAATATATAATATATTATATATAATAAGCATACATGTATATAATGTATATATGTATTATATATATATATATATATATATATATATAATACATATATATATATATATATATATATATATATATATATGCTGTGTATATATATAAATATAAGATATATATTATAAATAAATAATTTTAAATTATTACTATCAGAAATTATTCGATTATAATTCGAATATGTTACGTACGAATGAGATCGATATAGTTTTAGAATGTCCATTTAATTTCAAGTAGAATCAATATATTATATATGTATAATACTATACGTCATTAATATGCTATCCGTTATAGTAACTATACAATGAAGTATTTAATAAATTTTATTTTTAATTAAATTTAAATTATTACAGAAATTACTCGATTATAATTCGAATATGTTACGTACGAATGAGATCGATATAGTTTTAGAATATCCATTTAATTTCAAGTAGAATCAATATATTATATATGTATAATACTATACGTCATTAATATGCTATCCGTTATAGTAACTGTACAATGAAGTATTCGTTAATAAATTTTATTTTTAATTAAATTTAAATTATTACTATCAGAAATTACTCGATTATAATTCGAATATGTTACGTACGAATGAGATCGATATAGTTTTAGAATGTCCATTTAATTTCAAGTAGAATCAATATATTATATATGTATAATACTATACGTCATTAATATGCTATCCGTTATAGTAACTATACAATGAAGTATTCGTTAATAAATTTTATTTTTAATTAAATTTAAATTATTACAGAAATTACTCGATTATAATTCGAATATGTTACGTACGAATGAGATCGATATAGTTTTAGAATATCCATTTAATTTCAAGTAGAATCAATATATTATATATGTATAATACTATACGTCATAAATATGCTACAGTAAATAGTATAATATATAAAACATGGGATGTGGCTCAGTGCACAAATTGGATATTGCACCATGGTGCAAGAGCATGCTCTCTAAGCAGAAGGTCGAGAGTTCGAATCTTTCTGAAGGTATTTTTTTATTGAATTTTGTAATAATATATATTTTGTTAGATAAATTATAATTCAGTTTACTGGAGTTAATATAAACATTTGTAACAATATAAATTATTTTATTATTATATAAATATATTAATAGCATTATATATATATATATATATATATATAATAGAGAATATTAATAGAGAATTATAATAGAGTAATTTCTGTAATAATTTAAATTTAATTAAAAATAAAATTTATTAAATACTTCATTGTATAGTTACTATAACGGATAGCATATTAATGACGTATAGTATTATACATATATAATATATTGATTCTACTTGAAATTAAATTGACATTCTAAAACTATATCGATCTCATTCGTACGTAACATATTCGAATTATAATAGAGTAATTTCTGTAATAATTTAAATTTAATTAAAAATAAAATTTATTAAATACTTCATTGTATAGTTACTATAACGGATAGCATATTAATGACGTATAGTATTATACATATATAATATATTGATTCTACTTGAAATTAAATGGACATTCTAAAACTATATCGATCTCATTCGTACGTAACATATTCGAATTATAATCGAGTAATTTCTGATAGTAATAATTTAAATTTAATTAAAAATAAAATTTATTAACGAATACTTCATTGTACAGTTACTATAACGGATAGCATATTAATGACGTATAGTATTATACATATATAATATATTGATTCTACTTGAAATTAAATGGACATTCTAAAACTATATCGATCTCATTCGTACGTAACATATTCGAATTATAATCGAGTAATTTCTGATAGTAATAATTGTAATTGTAATTTTTTTTTTTAATAATTTATTTATAATATATATATATATATATAAATGTTTTTTAAATAGGAAAATAAATAGCATAATATATAACATGCCCGACAAACAAAATCCTCCCAATTTGATACTAATATGATATTACATAGTATTAGATTACTATGTAACTACTAATTTAATGCCATTTTCATTGTTTATAGTAATGTTAGTATATCTATACTATTTAGTATTGATTTAGTATAATAAAATACTAATTTACATCGGTAAAATATAATATTGGTAAGGGGCGTATACTTTATATATATTTATCCCATGTGTTGACCGCGTAGTACTAAATTAGTATTACTACATAATATACAATTGGAGTACATCTACCATTATAATATTATTAGGTTGTATATTGGGATATATATACTGTTATAATATTAATAGATTATACATTAGGATAGATATACTATTTACCTACTGTAAAATATAATATTAGTATACGTATACAAATTATTGTTTATGAAGTATTATTTTAGTATTATTACACAATATACAATTGGTTGTATATTGGAATACATCTATCGTAATAGTACTACTCGGTTGTATATTGGGATACATATATCATTATAATACTAATAGATTGTACATTAGGGTAGATATACTATTTACCTACTGTAAAATATAATATTAGTATACGTATACCAATTACTTAGTGTGAAGTATTAATTTAGCATTATTACACAATATATAATTGGTTGTATATTGGAATACATATACCGTAATAGTACTACTCGGTTGTATATTGGGATACATATATCATTATAATACTAATAGGTTGTATATTGGGATACATATACTAGTTACCTACTGTAAAATATAATATTAGTATACGTATACCAATTACTTAGTGTGAAGTATTAATTTAGTATTATTACACAATATACAATTGGTTGTATATTGGAATACATCTACTTTAATAGTACTATTCAGTTGTATATTGGGATACATATACCATTATAATACTATTAGATTGTATATTAGGGTAGATATACTATTTACCTACTGTAAAATATAATATTAGTATACGTATACCAATTACTTAGTGTGAAGTATTAATTTAGCATTATTACACAATATATAATTGGTTGTATATTGGAATACATCTACCGTAATAGTACTACTCGGTTGTATATTGGGATACATATATCATTATAATACTAATAGGTTGTATATTGGGATACATATACTAGTTACCTACTGTAAAATATAATATTAGTATACGTATACCAATTACTTAGTGTGAAGTATTAATTTAGTATTATTACACAATATACAATTGGTTGTATATTGGAATACATCTACTTTAATAGTACTATTCAGTTGTATATTGGGATACATATACCATTATAATACTATTAGATTGTATATTAGGGTAGATATACTAGTTACCTACTGTAAAATATAATATTAGTATACGTATATACCATATAGTTATTCTAAAATATAATATAGGAATATACAATGTAAATGTACATAGTAGATTTGTATAGATAACATTAAATGTAAAATAAACATCATAATTTATTTATATAATATAATTAATTAAACTTTAATCATAATATTACAATAGAAGTGCATGATATTTCAAAGAATTAAACATTATTATATATATATATATAGTAATATAAAATCTATAATTATCATTCACATATATTATTATAATGAATATATATTATCGATTTATATATAAAAATAAAATTACTAAAAAATAATTACTATTAAAAATAGTTTTCATGTATAAATCAATGAATCTTATCACAAATAATATATTTTTTTTGTAAAAATATTAGAAAAAAAATTACAATTTAATAAATATCATAGTTATAAAATTATGTATTATATATATATATATTTATTTTTATATATAGTATTACATACACGCACACTTTGTGTGCAAACTGCGTCGCACAGTGTGTATAAAGAAAGTGTGTATAAAGAAAGTGTGTGTGTCATGTACACTTTATATATATATCGATGACACACACATATATACACACATAAACAAACACATGCACACACATATATGTATACATACATACATACACACACACACATACACACACATACACACACACACATATATATATATATATATATATATATATATATATATATATATATATATATATATATATATATATATATTTATATATATATATATATATATTTATATATACACAAACTCACAATATATATATATATATATATTATATGCTACATTATTACTTAAATTAATTTGTTATTTTATATTATTTAAAAATAATTGAATACAACATTTATTATTCAATATTCTATATATGTTAAAGTCCATTTATGATTAAAATTAATGATTCAAATATTACATTTTTATTATATCAAATTTATATAATTAATACCACTTAGGATCAAAGTGAAATAATTATATTATTTAATTTGTAACATATTATTTCAATACACTTTAAATTATTCATGAAATATCAAAGAATATATATATTATATAGTATTACTTATTTTGTATCATTATAATTTTAATATTATTATATTTTTTAGTATATATTATTATATTGTATATTATATATATATATATATATATATATATATATATATTATGATGACCTAGTTAATTTCAAGTTCATGTCCTTGCATTGCAGTATTAAATGTTCTCTATGTGATCCATTATTTTTATATTTAATAATAAATTTTACTTTAAAATTGTCAAGTATATATAATTATATATATATATATATATATAATATATATAAAAATTAAATATATATGAATATATAAATTATTTATATACTATTTTTATAATTAATAATTCATAATTGATATTTACTTTAAAATTACTTACTAAGGAACTTTATTTAATATTGTAGTTTATTTTATTTGCATGATATTTAAATAAACTATAGTTAGTATACTAATTATAATTACCTATATATTTGTTAGACCTATACAGTGAAAGTTGCTTTAATTATTTAATTTTAATCAAACAGTTTTATTATTTAATAATTATTAATTATTATTATAATAATTATTATTATTATTATTATTATTGATTGATAATTTATGTAAGCAAATATAATCGAAAGTATAAAGTATAAATATTTGTTAACGATAACATTTAAATATTAATTATTATTGATTACAAAATTAATTATTATTATATTTATTAATAATAATTATAAATTATTTATAATTAATAAATAATTAATAATTATTTATAAAATAATTAATTATTAATAATTACTAAATATAATTAATAATCATTAAATAGTTAATAATTATTAATTAACTAATTATTTATTAATAATTAAGTTGAATAATTAATTTTTAATAATTACTAAATAATTAATAATTACTAAATAATTAATAATTTCTAAATAATAAATAATTATTCAAATTAAATAATTATTAAATAATTATTTATTATTAATTATTTAATAATTATTACTTATTTAATAATTATTAATTATTAATTATTTAATAATTATTTAATTTGAATAATTATTTATTATTTAGAAATTATTAATTATTTAGTAATTATTAATTATTTAGTAATTATTAATTATTTAGTAATTATTAAAAATTAATTATTCAACTTAATTATTAATAAATAATTAGTTAATTAATAATTATTAACAAGTTAATGATTATTAATTATATTCAGTAATTATTAATAATTAATTATTTTATAAATAATTATTAATTATTTATTAATTATTAAAAAATAATTATTCAATTAATAAATAATAAATATAATTAATAATTATTAAATAAGTAATAATTATTAAATAAGTAATAATTAATAATTATTTAATAATTAATAATTATTTAATTTGAATAATTAATAATTATTTTATTTGAATAATTATTAAATAATTAATAATTATTGCATAATATATTATTAATAAATAATAAATATAATTATTAAATAATTAATAATTAAATAATTAATAATTAAATAATTAATAATTCAATAATTAATAATTAAATAATTAATAATTCAATAATTAATAATTCAATAATTAATAATTCAATAATTAATAATTAAATAATTAATATATTAAATAATTATTAATTATTAACAAATAATAAATATAATTAATAATTATTAATTATATTTAGTAATTATATAATTGATAATTATTAATTATTAAAAATGTCAATCGTCGAAGATAAAAATGGTATACTGTTTGCTGATAATAATTCCAGAATAGAAAGATGGACAGTGTCCATTGGACAGAAAATTGCAAAGATATCTATAACTTTAAACTTAATCCTGATTGTGATAAATTTCAAAACGACAGTCATCCTTCTGAGATGGAACAGACACTGCAAATACTGAAGTCAGAAGTTGAAAAGGCAATAAATTGCCTGAAGAATGGAAAATTACTTGGAATGAATAATGTATCAAAGTGAACTTACCAACTAAGGTGGTAACACTACCAGTAACTGATACATTTAATAAACTGTGTCAATAAATCTGGATAACAAAGGAATGGCCAACAACATGGACTATATCATTGATTCTATAGAATAGGTATACATATACAAAAGAAAGGGGACCTCAAAAATGTCTCTAATTATCACACTATAGTTTAATAATAACTTTTTGAGGGCGCCTTTCTTTGCCACTACTATAGTAGTCTCATAATTCATTCGAGCAAAATCCTACAAAGAGTCATTTTTAATCGGTTAACTAATAGGCAGAATAGATTTTTGTCCAAGGAACAGGTATCATTAGATAACATCGAAGCACCATATATGGTGCTCGATATCGATAAAATTCTAAGCTGTAGACTACTAATGGAGAAATAAATTGATCAACAAAGGCAAATCTATAATTATTTCATCTATAGAAGGTATACATTAAATAAGTTTTTATAGAGTATGACATGATTTGTTATGGCATACCATGTCGAAAAAATGATTACACATCGAACAGATCAATATAATACAATCACAACATAATTTTACAATAAGCTCTATTCTATTGAACAACACAATTGGTCTTCCCTTTACAATGACAGTATATGTATACAGGGTTGTCTATTATCTCCAGTATTATTCAATATATTTTGTAATATATATTTATTGGTTAGAGAAGATTGCAATATTACATGTACTCCTAGAAGCTGAGATGGTATTGGAAAATTAAGTAATAAGTGTACATTCATCAATTTTACATATATATTTGTCATTATACTTTTCTTTTACAATTATAAATTCTCATCTAATCTATATGAATCTTTACTTGCAATGGGTAGTATCATTAATGCTTATTTATCAATAGTTGTTTTTCAAGTATACTATATCGTTCGGCTAATATATATGTATAATATACATTGTATATATATGCCATACTCGAATTAATTCGAATTTTTATATTGATCCTAGTATTTAAAAATGTTCTTGCTGTATAAATATACACACAGTACGTCACACATACACATACACACACACACGAATGTATGTGTGCGTGTGAGTGTGTGTGTATTTATATGTATGTATATATGTATTTTTGTGTGTGTGCGTGTGTATGTGTATATATGTGTGTATATATATATATATATATATATATATATATATATATATATATATATATGTATATGCGTGTGTGTGTATGTATGTGTGTGTGTGTGTGTGTGTGTGTGTGTGTGTGTGTGTGTCTGTGTGTGTGTATTTATGTGTGTATATATATATATATATATATATATATATATATTATTTCATTGTCCCCTAATTACACATGTATATCTGTGTAATAATAGCTATGTGCACTATGGTGCAGTGTGCATAATATAAAACTAGGTCATATATCATATAATGCAAATTAGTAGTATATTATATAGTACTACTAATTCACAATAATACGTGCATATGCCAAACTTTAGTTTTCACGTTCATTGAAATGTAATTTTTGAGACGCGAGAAGCGCCGCCCGCTATATTTTTAAGCTTCTATTTTGTTGTTGCTACTTCGCATATATGTATACAATACCATACAATAGAAGACACGGATATAGACCTTATAGACGATATAGGTAAGTTTACAATAACAATGAATATATTTATGTAAATACGGATTATAGCTAATTAATTAAGTATTACTAATTATTAATATATAAATTACTATCTATCATACATTATGAATCATAATATATATATATATATATATATATATATATATATATATATATACACCTCACACGCATGCATTCACACTGAACATACACACAATACACACACAAACACACACAAACACACACATACACTCACACACTCATACACATATACAGATATACATACATACATATATATTACATATTCATATTCACTCTATTCACTATTTAATAAATAGTATATAACTTATATAAATATATTTCATCTAATATTTAATGTATATAATATATTAAACATATTAATAATATAATCATTATTTCATACTTTATTCCATACTTAATTTTAATATATTAATATTATATCTAATTTTATATAAAATATAATTACTTCATACTTTATTCCATACTTAATTTTAATATATTAATATTATATCTAATTTAATATAAAATATAATTACTTCATACTTTAAAATATATATATATATATTATTAATAATACTATAATTACAATATTGTATTGTAATATATTATGTACTATTTATATAGCATGAAGATAAGAAATCGCTGTATTACATGATTGACTCATCGAATTCAACAATATGAATGATTATATACCAAGGAATGATATGTAATAAATATATTGCAAGAGAAGCAGTCGTGCAAATAAATATAAGGTAATACACATAAGTATATATATTTACTATTTAATAAAGCACATATATTAACTTATTTAATTTTTACTTAATTTAACTTAATATTTTATATTATTTTATATATTATATCAATTGTATATCTCTTATGTTTTTATTTATATATTTAAATAATTAAATTAATTGTAATTATAATAATCTCATACTCCCATAACCATTTCAATATAGGATAACATTTTATATCAAATATAATTATTCCATACTTTAATATATATATATATATAATATACATAATAATACGAATAAAATATTTTATTATAATATGCTATATAATATATTATTTATATAGAATGAAGATAAGAAATCGCTGCATTACATTATGTACTCATTGAATTCAACAATATGAATGATTATAAACAAAGGCATGCTACTTAAAAAGTGTATTGAAGAATGAACAGTCGTATTCATAAAGATACGGTAATATACCTATGTATATATACACATATTATATATATATATATATATATATAATATATATATATAGTTATCCGATTCTCCCTAATTCCTGATTATTAATTAGTGATTAGTCAACTAATATTGTAACGTGGTGAAATCTGACCAATCATAAGCCGTCTTCCCATAAAGCACGTGTTTTATATGTTCAATAATACATATTTATCATTCAAGCGTTTTATTATTTAATTAATGATTATTAATTAATATATAGTTTTACATGTATATATAATTGCAATTATAATTTAATATAAAACAATACGACATTAATTATTATAAATATAAGTATAAATAACATACATATTATTTGTATTAATAGCGTTATTCAAATACTTATAAGTATAATTTTATATATTATACTTTTATATATATTATATAATTTCGATATATTATGTAAATTACTATATTATACTATAGTAATGGGTGTGCACATACACACATACATACGTATAAACACACATATAAATTAAATACATAATATGTATTATTACACAAATATATATATATATAAATATATATATATATATAACTATATATAACTATATATAATTATATATACCTAGTTCATATAATACGATTATTATTTTCAGAAATTACATCGCAACACATCAAGGAGCTTTGGACAATCACATCAAAAAGAGTATGCTATATTACCTGTCTCACATTCCATCGTATATAAAGAGAGAATGGGATCATACTGACACACTAACGGAGTTACCTACTAAAAGGATGAACATAACACCAGAAGATATCCATACTATAGAATGTTGGATATATCCAACATATATCCGATGATACCATACAACAAACATGGGACCTTATATATATTCTATATTATCGCAAATAGAGCTGCTGATCAGTATCTTTATTTGCTTACGTCATACGATTACTATTGATGATATTTATGAATGTATTATATGTATATATAAATATATATATATATATATATATATACTATTGTTATTATTATTTTACTGTATTCAAGAAATTTAAAAATAAAAATATTTAATATATTATAATTGTATTAACATTGTAATAAAATTATATAATTGTGTAGTATAAATATAATTAATTTATGGATCGAAACTTAATATTGATATAGAGATAATTATCTCTACCATAAAGTAAATAATTATTACTACCTTATCTATACCATAAAGTAAATAATTAGTACTTCCTTATCTATACCATAAAGTAATGAATTAGTACTACCTTATAACTACTATAAAGTATTGAATTAGTACTACCTTATATCTACCATCAAGTAAAGAATTAGTACTACCTTATATCTACCATAAAGTAAAGAATTAGCGATACCTTTTCAATGCTGTAATGTATAGGATTAGTGATACTATTTTAATACTACAAGCTACTAGATTAGTATTACCATAGCTAGTACTATGAAGTTATAAATTAGTACTGCCGTATGTATATTGAATAGTAATCTATTAGTATTACCATAGCTAGTACTATGAAGTTATGAATTAGTACTGCCGTATGCATATTGTATAATAAGATATTAGTATTACTAATGACAGTACTATGAAGTTATGAATTAGTACTGCCGTATGCATATTGTATAATAAGATATTAGTATTACTAATGACAGTACTATGACGTTATGAATTAGTACTGCCGTATGCATATTGTATAGTATCCTATTAGTATTGCCAATGACAGTACTATGAAGTTATGAAATGGTACTGCCTTATTCATATTGTATCGTAATGTATTAGTTTGCCAATGTAATATATATACTATGAATTTATGAATTGGTACTACCATATGCATATTGTGTAGTAACGTATTAGTAGTATACTCCCGTTTTATTAACAATTAGTATCAAATTGGCATTAGCTTTTCATCGAGTAATTAGTGGTCTAAATAACAAACATATTGGTAGTGCTAATTTGATACTTTAACGGGGTAAATTGTTTGTCGGGTGGGTTGTGGCTCAGTGCTATAAATGATGCGTTCTAAGCAGAAAGTTCCGAGTTCGAATCTAGCTGGAGCAGGAATTATTTTTATCACATACATATATATATATATAATTACTATATGCTAGGATCTACTTTCATTCGGATCTACTTTCACGCGTATGTATATTTATTTGAATATTTCAACTCCCGCATTATAAATATAACTCCCGCAAGTATGTGTTCATGTCCTTGCTGTCGAATTCTTGTTATGATCCGGATTTTCATTCGGAAAAACTTGTTAATATCATATAATTCAATGTATTAAATAATGTAATATAAAATTGTATATTACATGCATATATATAAACTTTCTTTATATCGATGATTACATTTCGTTATCAATTTATTATAAAATAGTTGATACTATAGTTTAAATAATAATATATACTACATTATAATTCTTATTAAATTATGCTGATGTATCATGTTACCATAGTATTACAATATAATACTATAGGATTATATTGTAATATATATATATATATATATATTTTTTTTATTTTATTTATATATAGTTTATTGACTTCAAAAATACTGTGTGGTTATAGGCGTCGATAGATAAAAAACAAAAACAAAAATAAATAGAGAACGAATAATAACATAAAATAGATATATATATATATATATATATATATATATATAGGATATTGTAATTAATAAATTATTAACTCAAATAATAGTACACTTCAGTCCCACCATCAGACAGTATATGTTAACATCTAGATTAACTTTAGAAAAGTCTATATATAGTTTATTATATAAAACTATATTTTTTACATATATATATTTAATACAAATTATAATAACTACAGCCTTACATTTAGTATATTGAAACTTTAAGAAAATCAATACTTGTAGATATGTTATAATACCTAGATTCAACTCGACACCGCTTACTACATACAAGGAATGGTGGGTAATAATCATAAGTAAATACAATACAAGTTATATTATATTGTGAATAAGTGAACAATACATTGAGTTAATTGAATAAATTAAATATTATAATATTAATTCGCTATTCTATTTGTCCTATTTAGCTATTTGTATCCTGGATTTGTATTAATAATAGATGTATGCCCCGCCCATTTTGACCTATGACATAGCTGTTAGGCTATATCATATGGCCTAACGTATAATACCTCATGCACACCTGTTGTTTCCATTATTTTCAATAATAATATAGGTTACACTTATAGTTATTGTATAGCTCCATAGAGTTAGAGAGTTATTTCTCTTTATAGCTCCGATGCACTTATAAATATATAAGATGAATACGTGTATGTATATATATATATATATATATATATATATATATATATATATATATATATATATATATTATATATATTATATATATATATAATATATACACATAACAAAGTATATAGTTTTAGTAAAGATAAGCTTATTCCACACAGTTCTATCTAGTAATATCGTACTATTAGTCAGCTATAGCAAGGACATAGCATATGTCCTTAGATATAGTTTAATCAATAGAACATACACAATAGGAAATACACAATTACCTTACGAGTGGTGATAATATTGCAAACATTGTTTTGGTTGTTTATTTTGAAATTAAATTCAAATTAAATTAATTTAATTATGAATGAATTCATATATATATATATAGGTATACAAATTATATGTTTACTATAGTAGTATCAGGGAGTACTCTACGATAGTATCCTTTACTAGAGTAGTATAGTAGTTTATTGGCGTAGTATGTAGGTATATACCTACCTATTTACATTATATTACATTAATACTACTACCATCACCACCACAAATATCAACACTACTAATACTACTACTACTACTACTACTACTACTACTAATATTACTACCTACTACTACTTATAGTACTACTACTACTTATATATATATACTTATATTTATTAAATCCCAGTAAACAGTAATAGCCTCATAAAAACAGCATAACAGCATATTTAATAGCCTAAAATGTGTACATTTTGCTATTACATTATGCTTCTATTAATTTGCCATGCTATTATGCTGCTGTTATGTTGCCATTTAAAGTCTATTATGCTATTATTATGCTGCTATTAATTTTAAAAGTATATTATGCTGCTATTATGTTGCTATTATTAGAATAGCAGAATATTATTAATATATAATTTATCCTGCTGTTTATATGTATATTATATATTCACGCCAAATATATGATAACATATACGTATTTCAGAATAAAATAACTGTAAATTAATATAAAAATGATATTAATTCATTAAATGTTAAATAATATTACATTAGTTCAGTGTTACGATAATGTTTAACGAATTCATTTACTAATAATAATATTTAAAATAAAATAATTTCCTTTGTCAATAATACAAAATAGGTGTGTTTTATATTGATATTTGATCATAAATTACTATATGATAATTAAGGTTTTTTAAATATTTTTTTTGGCCACTTTATAAAAGCGTATTTCATTATAATAAAAATATACACAAATTATTAAAAAAATGTATTAGTTATATTCAAAAGTGACTTTATATCAGTTTTGTAGATCAAAATATTATGAAAATCGTGAATAATTGTATTTTTTTAATATTAATATTAAATAATCTTAATTATTAATTAGATATTATACTAAATCAAAATCGCATGTACATTATCCACTTACAATATTTATAATATAATATATATTTCTATACGATAATATCATTTGAATATTGAAAAGAAACACAAAAAAACATTATTTCAGAAATATTTATTGTATTTATTTATGTCTTACTTACACATCCGTTTATTCAAATAAAGCTTTGTTATTTTCGTCGATTATTATCATTTGAATTTTATTCTCATACTATCAACATCATCATCATGACTTCTCCAGTTAAAAAGACCGTGAAAGCAAAAGTCGTAGCCGTTCACCCCAAGTACAATGACATGGTTGTTGCAGCTATTACCTCTCTCAAGGAACGCAGTGGTTCATCAAGGTCAGCTATCCTAAAGTACCTCGCAGCAAATTATAAATTAGGAAACGACGACAAGAAAATTAACGTGCATTTGAAAATCTGCCTTCGTAATGGCGTCAGTAATGGCCTATTGAAACAAGTTAAGGGAGTCGGTGCATCCGGAAGCTTCAAAGTAGCTGTCATCCCTAAACCAGTTAAGAAGGTAGTCAAGAAAGTCGAAGTTAAGAAAGTTGTCAAGAAAATCGAAGTTAAGAAAGTAGTAAAGAAGACAACAAAGAAACCAATTGTTAAAAAAACTACTTCTGCGGCTAAACCCAAGAAATATTCTCCTAAAAAGGTTAAGAAGACTGTTGCCAAGAAGCCAAAAGTTGTTAAGAAGGTAGTTAAAAAAACCGTAGTTAAAGCCTAATTTCTGTATCCTATTCCAAACCCATACCAATCGGCCCTTTTTAGGGCCACCCAAAACAACAACGTTATATGTTAATATATATTATGTTAATATATTGTATTTTAAATTGTAATTTTTACATATTAGGTAAAACATCTCAAATGTAATAATGATGTATATTATTTATATTTTATAAAAATTGTATAATTTTAATATGTATATTTTTGTATATTTATATTTACATAATACGGTTATAGCAGGGCAGAGGCGCCAAAAATCTATGACTAATAGATTATTCGAAATCGGAGCGCGCGATTTCGGAGTTGAGACGCCCGCCTCTAGATATAGGCGTGTCATAGCTTAGCTATGCGTATTTGTTAAATCAACGCGTACACATATTACTGATATATATATATATATATATATATATATATATATTAAATATATATAATGGTTATATAATAACCTATATATATATATATATATATATTTAATTTTTATTTTAAAATATTTTATTGACTACAAAATCACGTGGTGGTTATGGGCGTCATGAGAAGGAAACAAAAATAAAATAAATAAAGTACAATAAAAATAAAGGAAAAGGGAGGGTAGGTTACAATGTTAATAGGTGCGTGGAGAGTTTACATTTAAATAGTGACAAGGATTTCAAACACCTAATGTCATATGGTAGAGAATTCCAGTATTTTGGAGCTACCACAGAGAAAGCAGATTCAGAGTGAGCAGAGATAGTCGAGCGTTGCACAATTTTCATCGTGTGACATTTCCTGCTAGCTCGACTAAGGGTATGCATACTGATCAAGTCAGCTAGGTACTCGGGAGATCTAAGATGTATCACCTTATGGGTGATGCATAGTAGTCTGTACCTGCAGAGATATCTAAACTTAAGCCAGCCGAGTGATCGCATTAGAGTCGATATTGATACTATTGAAGAGAACTTCAGTTTATATAGGGTGCGTATAGCACGTCGTTGTATCTTCTCAAGTTTAAGCATAAGCTTTAGGGGTAGATTGCATAGAAGTGAGCAGCAGTATATGAGTCTACTAAAGACTAGCGAGTGTATTAGACTTTTAGTCATTGAAAAAGTCAATTTATTACGTGATTTTCTAATATTGTAAAGAAAATAGTTGGCATTGCGAATCATTATAGATATGTGGTCAGAGTAATCTAGGTGGGAGTTGATGGTGAAACCAAGAGTTGTTATGGATTGTGATGTAGGGAGGGCTAGTAGAAAGGGGTGGGTGATGATTAGGGGG
>OZ025245.1:9261130-9268630 GCA_964019155.1 Osedax fenrisi
TGTCTCAATAGCTCTATGTATAACTTCGATTCACTTATAAATATATAATACGAATACGTGTATATATATATATATATATATATATATACACATAACAAAGTATACTTTGTATATATATATATATATAGTATATATATATATATATATATATATATATATATATATATATATATATATATATATACACTATAGTGTTAGTAAAGATAAGTTTATTCCACATAGTTCTATCTAGTAATATCGTACTATTAGTCAGCTATAGCAAGGACATAACATGTTTCCTTAGATATAGTTTACACCATAGAATATACACAATAGGAAATACACAATTACCTTACGAGTGGTGATAATATAGCAAACATTGTTTTGGTTGTTTATTTTGAAATTAAATTCAAATTAAATTAATTTAATTATGAATGAATTCATATATATATATATAGGTATACAAATTATATGTTTACTATAGTAGTATCAGGGAGTACCCTACGATAGTATCCTTTACTAGAGTAGTTTATTGGCGTAGTATGTAGGTATATACCTACCTATTTACATTATATTACATTAATACTACTACCATCACCACCACAAATATCAACACTACTAATACTACTACTACTACTACTACTACTACTACTACTACTACTACTACTAATATTACTACCTACTACTACTTATAGTACTACTACTACTTATATATATATATACTTATATTTATTAAATCCCAGTAAACAGTAATAGCCTCATAAAAACAGCATAACAGCATATTTAATAGCCTAAAATGTGTACATTTTGCTATTACATTATGCTTCTATTAATTTGCCATGCTATTATGCTGCTGTTATGTTGCCATTTAAAGTCTATTATGCTATTATTATGCTGCTATTAATTTTAAAAGTATATTATGCTGCTATTATGTTGCTATTATTAGAATAGCAGAATATTATTAATATATAATTTATCCTGCTGTTTATATGTATATTATATATTCACGCCAAATATATGATAACATATACGTATTTCAGAATAAAATAACTGTAAATTAATATAAAAATGATATTAATTCATTAAATGTTAAATAATATTACATTAGTTCAGTGTTACGATAATGTTTAACGAATTCATTTACTAATAATAATATTTAAAATAAAATAATTTCCTTTGTCAATAATACAAAATAGGTGTGTTTTATATTGATATTTGATCATAAATTACTATATGATAATTAAGGTTTTTTAAATATTTTTTTTGGCCACTTTATAAAAGCGTATTTCATTATAATAAAAATATACACAAATTATTAAAAAAATGTATTAGTTATATTCAAAAGTGACTTTATATCAGTTTTGTAGATCAAAATATTATGAAAATCGTGAATAATTGTATTTTTTTAATATTAATATTAAATAATCTTAATTATTAATTAGATATTATACTAAATCAAAATCGCATGTACATTATCCACTTACAATATTTATAATATAATATATATTTCTATACGATAATATCATTTGAATATTGAAAAGAAACACAAAAAAACATTATTTCAGAAATATTTATTGTATTTATTTATGTCTTACTTACACATCCGTTTATTCAAATAAAGCTTTGTTATTTTCGTCGATTATTATCATTTGAATTTTATTCTCATACTATCAACATCATCATCATGACTTCTCCAGTTAAAAAGACCGTGAAAGCAAAAGTCGTAGCCGTTCACCCCAAGTACAATGACATGGTTGTGGCAGCTATTACCTCTCTCAAGGAACGCAGTGGTTCATCAAGGTCAGCTATCCTAAAGTACCTCGCAGCAAATTATAAATTAGGAAACGACGACAAGAAAATTAACGTGCATTTGAAAATCTGCCTTCGTAATCATTAGTAGGTATAGCAATGAAATTTTTAAAATGTCAGAATTTGAAATCTACTTGTGAATATATGATATTTTCAAACTATCCAAAATATCTGTCATTTTCAATCGCATGTAAAATAGTAATTAATAAATATTTTTAATCCAATTAAAATGATTTATGATCAGTGCAATATCCTCTACGAATTGTATAAAAACGAAATCCAAAAATTGAGGTATCCCGTTTCAATTTCAGATTTCATGGTAGGTGCACGTGCGTTTTTTTAGTAAATTATTTATTTTAAAAATAAATATATATTTATTATTATTATTATATTTCTATATAGATTATTAAATTATATGACATATGGTATATAAAATATAAACTAATATTTAATATTGAGTGTTTAATCGACGTTTCAAAATCGTTAAAAAATATCAATAATTTTTAATATATTTTTAAAATAATTTTAATTTATTAAATCGATTTAACAAGTTTTACTAATTATTTTTTAAATATTTAATATAATATGTACTAATTAAATATTATTAAAAAATATAGGTATTATATTAATTTATTTTATACGCTATTTAATTATAAAATTAATAATTTATATAAGCATTACAAAATAATCTGTGTAAATAAATGATTTTTTAGTAAAAATTTAAAACAAATATCATTTAAAAATGTAAAATAAACTTATTGATTTATGATTTAAAAAACTAATAGTCCTAGTACACAAATTACACTTAATTTAGATTAATATTAATCTATGTATCAAACATTTAGATAAGTAATAAAAACAATGACTCTTGAACTCGGAATGTCCCATATTTTTTAATAAATTTAAATTATCAAAAATACTGATTAATTTTACTTATCTAATCGATTTAACAAATTTTAATAATTATTTCTATAAATATTCAATATAAAATATATTAAATATATATCAATACATAATATAGCTATTGTATTAATTTATATCATACACTAATTAAATATAAATATATACATTTAAATAATTATTAGAAAATTATATTTATAAATAATATAGATATTTGGTAATAAATTACAAAAAATATCATTTAAAAATGTAAAATAAACTTATTGATTTATGATTTAAAAAACTAATAGTCCTAGTACACAAATTACAATTAATTTAGATTAATATTAGTCTATGTATCAAACATTTAGATAAGTAATAAAAACAATGACTCTTGAACAAGGAATGTCCCATATTTTTTAATAAATTTAAATTATCAAAAATACTGATTAATTTTACTTATCTAACTCGATTTAACAAATGTTAATCATTATTTCTATAAATATTCAATATAAAATATATTAAATATATATCAATACATAATATAGCTATTGTATTAATTTATATCATACACTAATTAAATATAAATATATACATTTAAATAATTATTAGAAAATTATATTTAAAATAATATAGATATTTGGTAATAAATTACAAAAAATATCATTTAAAAATGTAAAATAAACTTATTGATTTATGATTTAAAAAACTAATAGTCCTAGTACATAAATTACAATTAATTTAGATTAATATTAGTCTATGTATCAAACATTTAGATAAGTATTAAAAATAATGACGATTAAACTCGGAATGTCTCATATTTTTTAATAAATTTAAATTATCAAATATACTAAATTAATTTTACTTATTTAACATATTTTAATAATTATTTCTATATATATTCAATATAAATTATACTAAATATATATTATTACCTAATATAGCTATGGTATAAAGATATTTTATATACTAATTAATTTTATATACATATATATTTATATAATATTGACTTAATATTGATATTATTTATTTTATTATCTTAATATTTTATATTATAATCATAATGATATCTATGTTTATATTTAATATAATATTACTGTTTAAATTCCTTACAGTATCCTTAAAATGGCAACGAAGTTTCTAGAAAAGTACCGCTGCCCTGATCTCGCAAACATTAAAGTTGGTGATGTTTTATATCTTATTAAGAATGGTATGTGTGTTGCTGACTGTTTACAAAAACTAACATTAAATCCTAGTTTCTGAGTAACTGTAATATGATTATCACATAGACTATGCAGGACATATAACATGCACCAGAATAATGTAGGAGTTATATTTTTCTAATAGTGTGAAGAATTAATTAATAATTCTGTAAGAGTGACAGAAAGAGTCACTAAAATACCTCTACGGTATAATGAACAGTTCATTTCAAATCGTGTTACAAATTTACAGAAGGCATTACAATTATTGAATACTAAAATTTAACAATCTGAAAGTGATAATTTGAATTTATTTGAAAAATTAAATAATACAGTTCATGAACAAGAAAAAATAACGCTAATGGATAAATAAAATTACAATATCTCATGTTTCTAATGTATGTTGTAATTCGAAAATAACTTGAAAAATTAAGCATCCATATTAAGCATCCATCAATAATATAATAATGTTGTATATATAATTGTCTATTATCTATTTACATAGTGAATTATTATACTAATAAAATGCCTTTACCTTTAACTTCAATTATATTCATTACAGATAGTAGATGCATTCCATTCGAGACTAAAGAGGATATCGATATAACCTCTGCTGCTATTGGAGAATGGGCATGAAAAGATAACTGTTTTAACCCGGAGTACTTTTTTATATGGTAATTATTATTATATTATTTAAAATTTTATATTTACTCATATTAATATGTTAATATTATATAGGGATTATATACTTGCTTATTGGAGTTGGTTCTGAATACAGATGTTCAAGATATATTTCAAATTCGAAAGAAATCGTGGAAATTTGGTGTATAGCTAGTAATGCTATGTACAACTCTATGTAATGTCGTTATATCATTATGCTGTTGTGTTCACATGTCATAGCTAAACTTATCTATTTATGAAAACACCAAAATAAATATTGAAACACACCTTTAGTAATCATATATATTTTTTATTGATTTTTATTGATTTAAGAAAAGATATAATTGAATAAAGTAAATAATGTAAAGTATATTTAATAAACTATAACATGCACCTTTGAAATAAATAATGTATAACATACTATATGTAAATATACAGATATTGTAAAAAATAAATATGATATAGTTTGATAAATATACACAGCAGTGAAATATTTTGAAAATCTTTAGCAGCTTAACATAAATTGATTCTTCTTGGCTTTGTAATCTGTAATAATAAATATTAATATAAATTAATTGTGAAGTTAAAATTGTTCTTATTTTTATAGTAAATTAATTTATTTAATTATTTAAATAAAAAAGATTTAAAAAAAAAAATTAAAAATTAAAAAAAAATTAATATAAAAAGTTGAAAAAATATGTTGAAAAAAAAAATAGTTTTTTTTTTATTTTATATAATGTAAAATCTTATTTAAAATAATGTGTGAAAAAAAAAATATAAAAATATTGAATATTAGTTGGTCAAAATTGAATTACCAACATATTTGTATCTTTTACATGTAATAGCTGTCTGAATTAATACCCTCAAATCTGGCCATTCTTTTGACCATAACTTTATTATTATTAATTATATCAAAAAAGTAAAATATGAAACTTATATTACTTTTTCATCCTCTTTCCAATGGTATTAATAATTTTATTCTAGCTACAAAATGAAAAATCTCATTGCTATACCTACGTAATGGCGTCAGTAATGGCCTATTGAAACAAGTTAAGGGAGTCGGTGCATCCGGAAGCTTCAAAGTAGCTGTCATCCCTAAACCAGTTAAAAAGGTAGTCAAGAAAGCCGAAGTTAAGAAAGTTGTCAAGAAAACCGAAGTTAAGAAAGTAGTAAAGAAGACAACAAAGAAATCAATTGTTAAAAAAACTACTTCTGCGGCTAAACCTAATAAATCTTTTCCTAAAAAGGTTAAGAAGACTGTAGCCAAGAAGCCAAAAGTTGTTAAGAAGGTAGTTAAAAAAACCGTAGTTAAAGCCTAATTTCTGTATCCTATTCCAAACCCATACCAATCGGCCCTTTTTAGGGCCACCCAATACAACAACTTTATATTTTATAACATCTATTGTATTTTAAATTGTATTTTTTAGATATTATGTAAAACATCTCAACAAATTTAATAATGATGTATATTATTTATATGTAAAAATTGTATATTTATATTAATAAAGTTTATTCTAACAAATAATCTACTTGTTACAATTATACTAATTTAATATAAAATATATGTTGCGTTTTACTAAACATACCAACGTACCATCTGCATTTACATGTATAAGCGTAAATATGGTACATTACTAAACACGCTTGGTACGTTGTTATGTTACAAAAAACGCAGCCTACGTAAAGTACCTCATTAAGATCTAAATGAACTATTATTAGACTATCGTTACTATTAGTATAGGCTACGGATCTACATAACGCAACATATACACGATTATACACTACACAGTAATGTATTCAAATCGTGAATGTCGAAGCAGGCCGCCGTTTGTTATGATATGAATTTTAGAGTTCGAGCTGGGCGGTGCTTATATATGTCACTCAAGTACATATGTTACGCACCGCTGCACAATTTAAAATAATCTGAACGAGTATAGTATACATATATATGTATGTGTATATGTATACTATACATATACACGTATATAGTATATACTATATACACATACTCGTGAGAATATGCCGTATATATCCTTTTTATGTGTATACTATTAACGACGCACTATTTATTATTATTATTATATTTAAGTAACATACTACTTAAAACACATTATAGAATAGCGCTCGCTATTA
This sequence comes from Osedax fenrisi, assembly GCA_964019155.1. NCBI lineage: Eukaryota > Metazoa > Annelida > Polychaeta > Sabellida > Siboglinidae > Osedax > Osedax fenrisi. The sequence continues at coordinate 9,267,790 of OZ025245.1, forward strand.
TATGTGTGTATAATAAATCATCATCATCATCAACACATACGCACATGCATACACGTGCATAAACACATACATAAACACACCTATGTATATTGTGTGTGTATGTATTTTTTATTATCTTAGTATTTCACCTGTATTTTCGGTTTTTAAAGTAGGTTTTTAAGTAGGAGATGTAGGTACATCCCTATACATCACATTATAATGTGTAAATATAATATATAATATAATATACATAATGTTCAGTGATTATTTATCATTGTTCTAGTTACAATATAAATTATACTAATTTAATATAAAATATATGTTGCGTTTTTCTAAACATCCAACCACTATCTGCATGCACATAAAGATGGTAGGGAACCTACGTTACGAAAAAATCTTGCTAACTTGGTATGTTACAAAAAACGCAGCCTATGTAAAGTACCTCATTAAGATCTAAATGAACTATTATTAGACTATTGTCACTATTAGTACAGCCTATAGGCTACGGATCTACAACACACGGGTGATTACATAACAGATACGCGATTATACACAGCTATAGTGTATTCAAGTAACATATTCTATTTTAATATGTTTTAATTAATGTATATTATATACAGTATATCTATATATATATATATATTAGGGTATATATTACTACTACTTAATGTATACTCTATAGAGTACAATAATTATGTAGTATAATATATATATATATATATATATATATATATATATAGAATCTATACTATTTTATATGATCCTACATTAATATACAATATATTAATTTAGTAGATTTTATTAATGTTAATATAACTAATTTATTAGATTTAATTAATATTAATATAACTAATTTATTAGA
>OZ025245.1:9273630-9276130 GCA_964019155.1 Osedax fenrisi
ATTGAAAAGAAACACAAAAAAACATTATTTCAGAAATATTTATTGTATTTATTTATGTCTTACTTACACATCCGTTTATTCAAATAAAGTATTGTTATTTTCGTTGATTATTATCATTTGAATTTTATTCTCATACTATCAACATCATCATCATGACTTCTCCAGTTAAAAAGACCGTGAAAGTAAAAGTCGTAGCCGTTCACCCCAAGTACAATGACATGGTTGTTGCAGCTATTACCTCTCTCAAGGAACGCAGTGGTTCATCAAGGTCAGCTATCCTAAAGTACCTCGCAGCAAATTATAAATTAGGAAACGACGACAAGAAAATTAACGTGCATTTGAAAATCTGCCTTCGTAATGGCGTCAGTAATGGCCTATTGAAACAAGTTAAGGGAGTCGGTGCATCCGGAAGCTTCAAAGTAGCTGTCATCCCTAAACCAGTTAAGAAGGTAGTCAAGAAAGTCGAAGTTAAGAAAGTTGTCAAGAAAATCGAAGTTAAGAAAGTAGTAAAGAAGACAACAAAGAAACCAATTGTTAAAAAAACTACTTCTGCGGCTAAACCCAAGAAATCTTCTCCTAAAAAGGTTAAGAAGACTGTTGCCAAGAAGCCAAAAGTTGTTAAGAAGGTAGTTAAAAAAACCGTAGTTAAAGCCTAATTTCTGTATCCTATTCCAAACCCATACCAATCGGCCCTTTTTAGGGCCACCCAAAACAACAACGTTATATGTTAATATATATTATGTTAATATATTGTATTTTAAATTGTAATTTTTACATATTAGGTAAAACATCTCAAATGTAATAATGATGTATATTATTTATATTTTATAAAAATTGTATAATTTTAATATGTATATTTTTGTATATTTATATTTACATAATACAATTTATTCTGTTACAAATAATCTACTTGTTACAATTATACTAATTTAATATAAAATATATTTTGCATTATTTTAAACATACCATCTGCATTTACATGTATAAGCGTAAATATGGTACATTACTAAACACGCTTGGTACGTTGTTATGCTACAAAAAACGCAGCCTACGTAAAGTACCTCATTAAGATCTAAATGAACTATTATTAGACTATCGTTACTATTAGTATAGGCTACGGATCTACATAACGCAACATATACACGATTATACACTACACAGTAATATATTCAAATCGTGAATGTCGAAGCAGGCCGCCGTTTGTTATGATATGAATTTTAGAGTTCGAGGTGGGCGGTGCTTATATATGTCACTCAAGTACGTATGTTACGCACCGCTGCACAATTTAAAATAATCTGAACGAGTATAGTATACATATATACGTATATATGTATACTATACATATACACGTATATAGTATATACTATATACACATACTCGTGAGAATATGCCGTATATATCCTTTTTATTTGTATACTATTAACGACGCACTATTTATTATTATTATTATATTTAAGTAACATACTACTTAAAACACATTATAGAATAGCGCTCGCTATTATATGTGTGTATAATAAATCATCATCATCATCAACACATACGCACATGCATACACGTGCATAAACACACCTATGTATATTGTGTGTGTATGTATTTTTTATTATCTTAGTATTTCACCTGTATTTTCGGTTTTTTAAGTAGGAGATGTAGGTACATCCCTATACATCACATTATAATGTGTAAATATAATATAATATACATAATGTTCAGTGATTATTTATCATTGTTCTAGTTACAATATAAATTATACTAATTTAATATAAAATATATGTTGCGTTTTTCTAAACATCCAACGACTATCTGCATGCACATAAAGATGGTAGGGAACCTACGTTACGAAAAAATCTTGCTAACTTGGTATGTTACAAAAAACGCAGCCTATGTAAAGTACCTCATTAAGATCTAAATGAACTATTATTAGACTATTGTCACTATTAGTACAGCCTATAGGCTACGGATCTACAACACACGGGTGATTACATAACAGATACGCGATTATACGCTATCTACACACTATAATGTATTCAAGTAACATATTCTATTTTAATATGTTTTAATTAATGTATATTATATACAGTATATCTATATATATATATATATATTAGGGTATATATTACTACTACTTAATGTATACTCTATAGAGTACAATAATTATGTAGTATAATATATATATATATATATATATATATATATAGAATCTATACTATTTTATATGATCCTACATTAATATACAATATATTAATTTAGTAGATTTTATTAATGTTAATATAACTAATTTATTAGATTTAATTAATATTAACCATATAACCAATATAACTAATTTATTAGATTTTATTAATGTTAATATAACTAATTTGAATATAATTTTGATATATTACAATTTCATTTAAATTCACGTTTATGCTTGATTGATATATTATTATATTAAATAGTATGTAGACATTTTTGATTAAATTAATATCAAGGATTTTCTTTAGGAACAAATTTCTATGCCTAATTG
>OZ025245.1:9281130-9351843 GCA_964019155.1 Osedax fenrisi
GGTTGTGGCAGCTATTACCTCTCTCAAGGAACGCAGTGGTTCATCAAGGTCAGCTATCCTAAAGTACCTCGCAGCAAATTATAAATTAGGAAACGACGACAAGAAAATTAACGTGCATTTGAAAATCTGCCTTCGTAATGGCGTCAGTAATGGCCTATTGAAACAAGTTAAGGGAGTCGGTGCATCCGGAAGCTTCAAAGTAGCTGTCATCCCTAAACCAGTTAAAAAGGTAGTCAAGAAAGCCGAAGTTAAGAAAGTTGTCAAGAAAACCGAAGTTAAGAAAGTAGTAAAGAAGACAACAAAGAAATCAATTGTTAAAAAAACTACTTCTGCGGCTAAACCTAATAAATCTTCTCCTAAAAAGGTTAAGAAGACTGTAGCCAAGAAGCCAAAAGTTGTTAAGAAGGTAGTTAAAAAAACCGTAGTTAAAGCCTAATTTCTGTATCCTATTCCAAACCCATACCAATCGGCCCTTTTTAGGGCCACCCAATACAACAACTTTATATTTTATAACATCTATTGTATTTTAAATTGTATTTTTTAGATATTATGTAAAACATCTCAACAAATTTAATAATGATGTATATTATTTATATGTAAAAATTGTATATTTATATTAATAAAGTTTATTCTAACAAATAATCTACTTGTTACAATTATACTAATTTAATATAAAATATATGTTGCGTTTTACTAAACATACCAACGTACCATCTGCATTTACATGTATAAGCGTAAATATGGTACATTACTAAACACGCTTGGTACGTTGTTATGCTACAAAAAACGCAGCCTACGTAAAGTACCTCATTAAGATCTAAATGAACTATTATTAGACTATCGTTACTATTAGTATAGGCTACGGATCTACATAACGCAACATATACACGATTATACACTACACAGTAATGTATTCAAATCGTGAATGTCGAAGCAGGCCGCCGTTTGTTATGATATGAATTTTAGAGTTCGAGCTGGGCGGTGCTTATATATGTCACTCAAGTACATATGTTACGCACCGCTGCACAATTTAAATTAATCTGAACGAGTAACATCTATATATACAGTGAACATGTGTATGCTATACACGTAAATACATATACACGCATATATATACCTACACACATAATCGAGATAATATGATGTATATATCCTTTTTATTGTTATACTATTAACGACGCACTATTTATTATTATTATTATTATTATTATATATAAGTAACATACTACTTAAAACATGTTTTTTGTGCACATTCGAGAATAGTGCTCGCTATTATATTTGTGTATAACAAATCATCATCATCATATACACACATACATCATGTATGTATATTGACAATATAATATTGTGTGTGTATGTATTTGTTATTAGCTTAGTATTCCACCTGTATTTCGGTTTTTAAGTAGGAGATGTATTGTGTAAATATAATATAATATACATAATGTTCAGTGATTATTTGTCATTGTTCATACGAATAATTAAACGTAATTGACATATTTATAATTGGGTACAAACATTATCATAATTCATTGTGTCATTCAGTTATATTGTTAATATCAATTAATATATTGAATGTAAGGCATTGTATTTTTAACAAATTATAAATATTTGTATAGTGCATGCATTCAAGGCATCATCTATCCTTTAGGATATAGGAGGCATATGTATTAATTAATACATTAATGTATTAAACTTATAAGTTTTGATTTATTATTGTATTTTCTTATTAAATTATTCGGATGTACCATGTTACTATAGTATTACAATATAATCCTATAGGATTATATTGTAATATACACATATATATTGTAATTAATAAATTATTAACTCAAATAATAGTACACTTATTCACACAGAATATACTTATTAAATATAAATGTATAATGTGCATCTGATCAGAATATTGACAGTGAATACGTTCAGACTCCGTAGCATAACTTATTATAATAACACTAAGGGTGTTTTTTATAATATAAAATTAAAATATAATATATATATCTATATATATATAGATACATATTATATCATAATTATTATATAATAATAATTATATAATATATATATATATGTAATGCATGTTATTTAAATAAACATATATCCATACATACAATCTTGTATTAAAAACACACCCTAATGATATAGTGATTAATCAATTGAACCAGTTTCACTTGTGGTTGACCAAAACACTTGACATTTGTTTCTACTAACTGTGCACCACCTGTGTTTGACCAAAAACACACCCTAAGGGTGTATCACTCTAAGGCTTGTCCCACCTTCAGGAGGGATCTGTTAAAATCTAGATTAACTTTAGTAAATTCTATAGTTTTTACACACACACACACACACACACACACACATATATATATATATATATATATACTACAAATGATAATAACTACAGCCTTATTTTTAGTATATTGAAAATGTAATAATCCATACTTGTAGATATGTTATAATACCTAGATTCAACTCGATATGTACTACCTGTATTACAAATGGATGTATTCCACGCCCATTTTGACCTATGACATAGATGTTAGGCTATAGAATATGGCCTAACGTATAAGAACTTATGCATACCTGTTGTTTCCATTATTTTCAATAATAATATACACTTATCATATTGTATAGCTCCATAGAGTTATAGAGAAATATCTATCTAGCTCTATAGAGATATACATATATTTAGAGCTCCGATTCATTTATAAATATATAAAATGAATACGTACGTATATATATACGTGTGTATATATACACAACAAAGTATATAGTTTCAGTAACGATAAGCTTTTTCCACACATTTATATTTAGTAATTATCATATTATTAGTCAGCTATAGCAAGGACATAGCATATGTCATTATCTATAGTTTACACAATAGGACATACACCTTACGAGTGGTGATAATATTGCAAACAAATATTGTTTTTGTTGTTTATTTTGAAATTAAATTCAAATTATATTCATAAATATATAGATATATATATAGGTATAAACAGTATATGTTTACTATATTAGTATCAGGGAGTACTCTACGATAGTATACTTTACTAGATTAGTATAGTAGTTTGTTGGAGTAGTATGTATTACATTAATACTACTACCACCACCATCATAAATATCAACACTACTACTACTACCACTACATGCTACTAATTATAGTACTATTATAGTATTATAGGATTATAGTATTATACTACTTATATATTTATTAAAAATATTATTTGTCCTACTTTTTATACTCAGCAAATAATAACAGCATATTTAAATAGTTATTAAAGCTGTTTATAAAGAAATTTTAATCAGATTTTCGAACATTCGGATTTTAAATATGCTTTAAATCAACTGATTTAAACGTTTTTAAAACATCTTTTTACTGCTTTAATAATTAAGTATTAAAGCCTGCTTTAATTTTGATTTAATAATATCCGATATCTTAATATATATTTAAAGTATTTAAATATTAAACATGTATACATGTTATACATGTTATACATGGTATACATGTTAATATATTACTGTTTTAAAAAGTATTTAAATATGCTATTATTGTTTTCTGGTAAAATAAATATTATATGAGAGATTATTAAATCAGAATTAAATCTGGCTTTAATACTTAATTATTAAAGATGTAGAAAGATGTTTTAAGAACGTTTAAATCATTTGAATTAAAGCAGATTTTAAATCAGAATGTTCGAAAATAATTAAGTATTTAAATCTGATGTTATTGTTTGCTGGGTATGTAGGTATAAATTATACATTCACGCCAAATATATGATAAAATATACGTATTTCAGAACATATTAACTGTCAATTAATATAAAAATGCTACTAATACATTAAATGTTAAATAATATTACATTAGTTTAGTAATACGATAATGTTTAACGATTTAATTTACAAATATAATATTTCAAATAAAATATTTCCTTTGTCAATAATACAAAATAGGTGTGTTTTATATTGATATTTTATCATAAATTACTATATGATAATTAAGATTTTTTTAATATTTTTTTTGGCCACTTTAAAAAAGCGTATTTCATTATAATACATATATAAAACAATTATTTAAAAAATGTATTGGTTATATTTAAAAGTGACTTTATGTCAGTTTTGTAGATCAAAATATTATGAAAATCGTGAATAATCGTATTTCTTTAATATTAATATTAAATATTCTAATTTATTATTTATATATTATATTAAATCAAAATCGCATATATATTATCCACTTAAAATAATGATGATATGTTATATATTTCTATATGATAATATGCTTTGAATATTGAAAAGAAACACAAAAAACATTTTTTCAGAAATAATTAGTATATTTATTTATGTCTCACTTACACATCCGTTTATTCAAATAAAGCTTTGTTATTTTCGTTGATTATTATCATTTGAATTTTATTCTCATACTATCAACATCATCATCATGACTTCTCCAGTTAAAAAGACCGTGAAAGCAAAAGTCGTAGCCGTTCACCCCAAGTACAATGACATGGTTGTGGCAGCTATTACCTCTCTCAAGGAACGCAGTGGTTCATCAAGGTCAGCTATCCTAAAGTACCTCGCAGCAAATTATAAATTAGGAAACGACGACAAGAAAATTAACGTGCATTTGAAAATCTGCCTTCGTAATGGCGTCAGTAATGGCCTATTGAAACAAGTTAAGGGAGTCGGTGCATCCGGAAGCTTCAAAGTAGCTGTCATCCCTAAACCAGTTAAAAAGGTAGTCAAGAAAGTCGAAGTTAAGAAAGTTGTCAAGAAAACCGAAGTTAAGAAAGTAGTAAAGAAGACAACAAAGAAATCAATTGTTAAAAAAACTACTTCTGCGGCTAAACCCAAGAAATCTTCTCCTAAAAAGGTTAAGAAGACTGTAACCAAGAAGCCAAAAGTTGTTAAGAAGGTAGTTAAAAAAACTGTAGTTAAAGCCTAATTTCTGTATCCTATTCCAAACCCATACCAATCGGCCCTTTTTAGGGCCACCCAAAACAACAACTTTATATTTTATAACATCTATTGTATTTTAAATTGTATTTTTTACTTTACATATCATCTTAAAATATTTAATAATATATATTTAAATAAGATAAATTATATGTTGTATACTATTATTTATATATTATGTAAAAATTGTATAATTTTAATATGTATATTTTGTATATTAACATACTACAGAATTTGTTTATTCTAACAAATAATCGACTTGTTAATAATATAAATGATACTAATTTAAAATAAAATATACAATTAAATATTTATAGTTGACATAATTATTAAATTGAAATCATTATTTTTTTAGATTTAAATTATTGTTATTTACAGATATATTATTGAATATAAATTTAACAAAAAGAATAAATAATTTATAAAGAATATTATTAATTAGTGGATTTATAAATCGAGGGATATATTTTCTGATACATAATTATGTATTAATTATAATTAATGATCAAATAAACTAAGGTCGGCGGACTTTGATGTTCGTTGATTGTAAAGTTAATTTGATTGTATTGTAGTTTAACTTATAATCGAATGACATCTATACATATAATCAATACAATCAAGTGAACTTACTAATCGACAGCCATAGATTTCCATAATCTAGTATATCAAATTAACTTTATAATCGATATCCGTTGTGTTTGTCCGTTGATCCAATAATTGTAATAATATATTTGATTAGAATGTGATCCGCATAAATAGTATTCATTTAATTATTATTAACTAAATACACTAATCAATTATTAATAAATTGACAATAAATATTAGAACAAAGTTAATCCTTCGGTGCGGATCATGCTCAACAAATAATATAATTATCTTTAAAAACTGCTAAATAATATGTATAAATTATCTAAAATATTATGTATGTTGATTAAATATATTTTTTACAGATTTATATCAATTATGTTACAAACTATGTATAAATGAAGGCCAGTGGAAAGTTGTTGTATTGATAATTTATGTGTATTAAGATATACCATGTTATCTCTATATAGAGACTCTATATATTTATTTATTAGTTAATTTAACCATTTTTAGAATATGATTTATTTCGATTCTATCAATATAAAATTAGTAGTTTGCAAAAACATTGATTTTATATATAATCAGAAAGTATAAATTAATATATTGAAATATAGCACTACATTTATTATAATAACAAAGAATAAATTAAAATTAATAAATAAAGTATTTAAAACACGTAAATATTAAAATAGAAATAAAATATATCGTCTGATAAATAAGAACATAGAAATATTTACAGATGTCAAGCAAGTGAGACATATTTGTTTGCTGAAGACTAGCGAGGGTTAATATGTGATGTATAGGTATATTTAATAATAGGTTATAATAATGTTTAATATGATATTAGTAGGTTTAAATATATATATATATATATATATATATAATTATATGGTATCATTGTTTTATCATATACATTATAATATTGATTAGTAAATTTTTATTTAAAATAATATATTAAATTTAAATAAAAATAGAAATTAATTAATATCTTCTACTTTTAAAGGAATTCGTAGTAAGGTGTACAATTGTTCCATCGTAGTCCCCTAGGACATATATTATATACACAGTCTACATAGGCGATCGTTGAGAACGTAATCTATGAATTATCGGTGAACAGTTAATGTAGATAGTTAATATTCTTGTAAATATTGAATGACTATACCTGAAAAGAATAATTTCTACTAGATTACCTTCAACGGAGAACGAGGACATATGTTCTAGATACGCATGTTCCACGCTCAGCGGCTATTCTCAGATAAACTAATCCAATACCCCTACGTCCAGTCTCTCGTAGGCATGTCTTTTTCTTCACCTCATCGAATGTTCTTTTATATTTGTCATCCACTTTATATAATTCGTAACGATTATTTGTATTTTCTTGAAGCGTAATGATGAATTTGTAAATAGTGATTTATATATTTAGTGTTTAAGATACATTCAAATAATATATATATATATATATATATCAGTAAGAAGCAGTATTATTCTCTATTATGTAATAAAACTTTATTACCCCAACATAAAAATAATGTAATCATATCTGAATATATATAATATATATTATATATATATATATAAATGATTATATTTAGGTATATATATAATCATATAGGTCCTACATGAACATATATTTTCATTTGTGAATATACATAAAATGACTTGTAATTTCTTAATATTCATGAATATATATTAATATACATACAATAATAAATGAATACAATTCTTCGACACATTGAATATATTGTCATTCTGCTCTCTTAAAACATTCAGCACTTCCTACTCTATTCCTGAACTCGTGAACTTTGACAACGTAAACAATATCAGCAATTGCCTTCATCAACGCATCCATAAAGCTAGAGAGATTTCTCTAGCTACATCCATTACATTTTACAATTTATAATTAATTATATAATACTATTATGATATCTATTTGTACACAATTATTATCACATAATATATTATTATGGTAAAGTGTATAATGGATTATCTCCAGGATGCTATATATATATATATTCGAAGTTATATTAGATAGATGGTCTATTTATAGACTACCCAGCAAACAGTAAGAGCAGCATAATAGCAGCATAACAGCAAATGCTAGAGCCTCAAATGTTTACATTGTGCTATTATGCTGCTATTAAATGTATATTATGCTGCTATTATGCTGCTATTAATAGGTCATGCTATTATGCTGCTGTTATGCTGCTATTATGCTGATATTATGCTGCTATTAATTTTAAATGTCTATTATGCTGCTATTATGCTGATATTATTATAATAGCAGCATAATAGACATTTAATAGCAGCATAATAGCACAATGTAAACATTTGAGGCTCTAGCATTTGCTGTTATGCTGCTATTATGCTGCTCTTACTGTTTGCTGGGTACTTTTATAGTCTAATTTTAGTCTATTTGATACACAACATTAACAATGAAAGTTTTATTTATGTTTTAAAATAATAATACATAAATAAATGATAACATAATTTGAAAATAGAAAATTATAGTTATGTTAGATTAGTATACATACAAATAAATAATAAAAATAACTAATAATACATTCTTAAGTTATAGGATACATATTATATATTATTAGATAACAAGTTGTAAATATACAGTAACATCTTCTTACACCAACACCCTAGGAACTATGTTCACAAACATGTTAATATATATTCAGTAAGTACTAGGTACTAGTACATACATGAGGATTGTACTGTATATAAGAATAATGAGTGTTAGCTGTAGGTCTAGGTGAATGAAATAGTAACAACTTGTTTGCTTGTTCACCTATTAACGATATTGCGAGAAGAATTTCACATTATAAATATAAAGTAGAGTGCGGTTCCACAAGAGTAGAATTAGGTTTCGAGGCGGATGTCGCCTATCTTTTACATTAAAAACAACGTAATACAAATCTTTAACATAACATATAGGCTACAACTGCCTCACAACATAATTCTAATGTTGTTGAAGTAGCCTTAACTATAGGATTAAATCAATAAATGGAGATAGTAATAATAATGATTTCATTAATTGTAGTTGTAATAAAATAAACCACATAAAGTATAAGACTTCATCAATGAAATACAGTGTATTCGTGCGATATAGAATAACAACATACATGTACGGGAAACCATCTTTACCTATCTAATATATGTATAACTATGAATATACGATACAGGTGTTAGGTAGTAATCAATATGTATACAGGTATGTGTATCATAATTTGTGTATCATATGCCTGGGGTCTAAGGTTCAGTTGAGCAGTCAACAACTGGAAAGAGAGATGGGTTCACCTCCATGTAGATCTTCTTTTCTCTTTATCCTCTTTATCAATACCTTGGCTCTTTATCAATAACTTATTATCATTGATAATGAATTTTTAATAAACATTAAATCAAAATATAAGACAATTTTGTTTACATATTTGTATTGTATTGTTCTGGGCCCCCACAATTATTTATAACATGTACAAGTCTGCGACTTCTTAAGGGGTATATGATTCAATAAATAAATATTATTATTATTATACTTATATTCATTATATTATAATTTTTTCCAATTTCATTTATATTTTAATTCTGATTTCATATGTATGCATGAAAGTATGAATCTAAATAAGGACATATTAGGACATAACCTTGACATATGCAAAGATTTTTCTAAGGAAAGATATAACACTTACACGAAATCATGTAATTCGATTGACACAAAAAACGAACAGCGCCCCCTACATAGGTTGTTATTTCAAATAATTTTTTGTTTATAATGTAAATTTGTATCACAACATGCTTTTAAAATATAAAATAATATGTTTTAAGTTATTATTTATATGATGAAAAGTAAGTGTTCAATGCTAATATATAATAAAGCAATAGGTTATTTTAGTTTTAAATTCTATACATATCTATGTGGTAATTAAAATATAACATATATTGCATGTAATTTAATAGAACAATAAAAATATGTTTGTATACAAATCGCGTTAATTCCTAAATCTATTTCAGTGATTTCGATACTACTGCTTGCAGTGGCAGGGGTTCATATTAATTACGTTGCGTAGATATGGAGCGTTATATCTTGCTTCATAACATCTTTGGTATAAGTATATAAATGTAATATTATTAATTAATAAAGATGTAATCATGGTTTACCACAATTAATATTAAACTAATCTCTCTATTATTGTAGAATTATGATTATTTCATACAATTCATTTATATTAATACATATTATTATTAATTTACACACATACATACACATACATACAAATATATACATATATATATTATATACAGTCAACTCCCGATAAGACGGATACTCAGGGGACCGGAAAAAATATCTGACTTAGCGAGATGTCCGATTTATCCGAAATTCATAAGAATTAATGCGATGCGTGCGATGTTAGAATGCCACATTATTTAATAGTTCAGTAGTACGATGTAATTCGTTAATAATTAAGTAAAACCTGCATTCGTATAACATGTAATATTAAGTGTACAAGTGTAAAATATTTTACATACGTAGTATATACTACTACCTTATTTGCAAATAATACGATGCCTGATGAAGTTTACACGCTGTATTTGTATCCCATCAATCATTTTATTGTACACTTAGAGTGGTGGTAGTAGTAGTAGTAGTAGTAGTAGTAGTAGTAGTAGTAGTAGTAGTAGTAGTAGTAGTAGTAGTAGTAGTAGTAGTAGTAGTAGTAGTAGTAGTAGTAGTAGTAGTAGTAGTAGTAGTAGTAGTAGTAATAGTAGTAGTAGTAGTAGTAGTAGTAGTGGTAGTGGTAGTGGTAGTGGTAGTGGTAATGGTAATGGTAGTGGTAGTGGTAGTGGTAGTGGTAGTGGTAGTGGTAGTGATAAACATGTTTATAAAATGAATTATCATAAAATTATTATCGATTTCTGTAATATAAAATATCTCATATTTCAGTGGGTTAAATGTCGTTGAAACTTGATTACTATTAATGAATGTTAACTAGTAAACTATGTGGTATGTAGCTTAGTATATTCACTACATTTAAATATATATTCTAATTTGAGGAATTTAAGAATACTCTGTAATCTAAAATATTCGTTCTTTGTATACATACATATATCAATTAGATGTATTACAATCTTATGTTGATAATACTTGCATTACACTTGTCATTTTATTCACAAATTTAATTTCCTGAATTATTCAAAGTAAAAATGTCTGTGAATTTATAAAAATTCCGACTTATCCAGTATAAAATCATAAAATTGACTAAATATATTTCTGACTTATCGAAAAGTCCGACTTTCCAATCCGACTTATCAGATTCATTTAACATGCAACTATATAAAAAACATAACAAACATGTCCGACTTATAGAGAAGCCTTATCCGTAGTCTGACTTATCGAGAGTTGACTATATATATATATATAGTCAACATTTAAATACAAACACACACATATATTTAATATATATTATACATAATCCACAATTTTAGGTAATTTAATTGTTAACCATATACAGTGTATACAGTGGTATAAGTGTATGACTTTGAACGGTTGACCTTTGATATATATTAGTAAATGTTAACTACGCTAGATGAATAGTTTCACATGTTATTTTTACCCTATTTGATATTGTTGCTAATAATATCATAACATTATTTACTTGTGATATAAAACTATACGATTAAATGTTTCTTAATCAATGTGATGCCTTCGACTGAGTTTTGGAATTGGTGAACTTTTACAGAGGAGCCATTTTACCTCATTATATGAGTTGCTTATAATAAACAATAAGTGAACAATACTATTAGTCATTATGAGTCATCTGATTAGTGATGATAAACCTTATGTTTAAAGTCGACTCATTTTTCTATTATTATTATTATTATTATTATAATATTATGCATTATTTTATTTATTATAAATATATTCGAATAATATTTATTTATAAATCTGGTCCAATCTAAGAAAATGATTCATATCTATGTATTTCACTTATTATATTAATATTGAATTTCTACAAATAATATTATTTGAATACTTACATTTATAATTAAAATAATATATGTGTATGTGTATATGTATATGTCAGGTCATTTATCAGAAAAGATATTGTGAATATCCATTATTTGTTGTTGTGATATATTGAATGAAATCATTGATAGACATTAAATTTTAAACTCAATACATTTATTATTATAATATTTTAAATCAATAATAAATATTTGTACGTACAATAAAATGAGAACAATTTAAATATATTTAATTATTTATTCTAAATCGGCTCTCATCTCTAAAATAAACAAGCAACATTATTAATTATTAGTATGTAACAATATATTAAATATATGTTAATAAACCTAATAATCATAGGCATTATGCATATATCGAATAATAATATACATATAAATAATGTAAAGCATGTATAGATAGAATTTAATAAATCCATTGAAGGAATGGATTTATAAACCTTTATAACTATAGTTATTACATAACAATAAGTTAACATGTCATACCCTTAAGGGTATTCTAAGATAAGTTAGGGTTAAACTTTATAGAGGACTGCTGATATTTCAGAGTGATTGTTCATCTGAAGTAAGCATGAGGACATACAGAGAACAGTATCCATTCGCCATTTCTAGGAGAATATATATTGATGACCTTTATCAGAGGACTGGGAACCTAGAATTATGCACGCACTCATTATTCTATAGAACTCTAATACATATATATTTATATATATATATATATATTATATATATATATATATATATATATATATAAATATATATATAAATATATATTGTATACTACTTTGTAATGTAGATTGAAATTGATTCTAGTTTATAAAGTAGTTATTTCAATAAATAACTATTATAATACACTGATTAGAATATCTATTTTTAAAAATAAATATTATTATATATTTCGATGCAAAAAAATAACATTCGAAAATATATTGAATTGATTTGAAAGTTTATCATGATATACATTTTATCTTGAATTAATAATGATAATTATATGTTAAACATTATACCATTTTAATCATGTACAAATATTGTTACTAAGATGATGGGAACCTGTGCTGTAGATTCAAATATTTCAGAATTATTATAACTTTTACATCTTAGTATAAAGCTAGTGAGTGTATCAGAGGAAACACTTATACCTACCTTCACAGTGATGTCAACGTACTTTTCATTAGCAGGAGACCTCTCTTAGATAATTGTTCTCGTGTTTCTGATTACACATCGGATGTCTGAAGTGAAGGGGAACACAGATTAGGAGACTGCGCATTAAGAAACATAGGAAACAACATCTATATAAGCGTTCATGTGTTGAATTCATAGAGCTAGAGAGAACAACTCTTTTTAAATCTTTCTCTCTAGCTCTATGGTTGAATTGTATTTTATAAATATTTTATTAAATAATTTATCAGTTTAGTAATAGTAATACATTAACCCAGCTAACAGTAAGAGCAGCATAATACCCGCAAAAAGCATATGCTAGAGCCTCAAATGTTTACATTGATCTATTATGCTTCCATTATGCTGCTATTAAATGTCTATTATGCTGCTATTAATTTGTCAAGCTATTATGCTTCTGTTATGCTGCTATTATGCTGCTCTACTGTTTGCTGGGAACCTTCTTTTAATTGTTAGCTACAATTAGATTATCAGAATATTACCCCCCAGCACGTAATAGAGGGACATCAGCTCAGTAACTGTAGATAAGGAACGTAGAAATGTTGCTGTACATCTTCTGAAATACATTACACATTTTTTGGTGAAACATAACCACTCTAATCAAAAGTGCACATGCATATACCATATGTATAATATGTATAATAATAATGATAAAATGTACATTAAAATATATCATATATATATATATATATATATATATATATATATATATATATATATATATATATATATGTAATACATATTATGTATTATACATAATACATAATATGTATTATGTATAATATAATTTATATACATAATACAAAATATTTTATCACCACATCTATGAAATAATCATTTTATTTCAAGTATATTTTTACATATGAAAATGATAATAGTAATACAAATGCATACAATTGGGGGTAATACCACAAACCCTACCATGACTAAGGTAATAGCTCATTTGTATTGTTTGAAAATATATAATACATCCAAAGATTTTCCGAAGGAAAGATATAACACTTACGCGAAATCGGGTAATTCGAATTTGTATACAAAATACCCTGGTGCCACCTATAGCGGGTTACTTTTAGGAACTATGCGTTGTTTATAATGTAAATTCGTATTTAACTATACACTTTTAAAATGTTAAATAATATGCTTTACAATTAATATTTATATGATGAAAACTAAGTGTTCATTACTAATATATAACAAACAAATATGATATGTATGTTTTAAATGCTATAAGTATATATTTAGTGAGTAAAAGCTAATTTATATTGCATGTAATTTAATAGAGCAATGAAAACATTGTTGTATGCAAACAGAGCCGAACCTAAATCTATTTCAGTGATTTCGATACTACTGCTAGCAGCGGTTGGGGCTATAACTAAATTACGGTGAATGCATAGGGAGTGTTATATCTTTGCTTCGCAAAATCTTTGATACATCTATGTAGATATTTATATATATATATTTTATTTAATAATATTTATCATCAGTTTACAATATACTTTTGATCAAATATATGGGTTTTCACTATATTGTAAATACAATCAAAATACACTTGCTTATACAAGCAATAATATTATTATTGCATAATTATTGAAATAATCAATAGTATGATTATATTCAAACAATGCAAAATAGCTAATTTGTATACAAATATTGATGAATGCATAATAATACTAATTAATATAGTTTATATATGAGATACAATAGGGCCTGGGATATATATACTATTATATGTTAAATATATGATAAATAGGAGAAGAATTTCATAATATATTTAATTTCAATTAATATTATATTATTTACAAGATGTATATTATATATAGAAAATATATTTTATATCAATAACAATTATATATATATATATAAATTATTAAATAAAATATTATTGTTTGTCCAATATATACTTGAGGTTATAAATGGGTATATAATATAACCAATAATATATTAAACAATGGAAATTAAATCTACAAAATTTGGATACATTATGTATTATATATTATAATTTATTGATAATTTAATTAAACATGTGCCTTTTATAATTTAATTACTGTAAGGCACATACATTTCATATATAAATTATAATACAGAATATATATTTTATATGATTTATAATTTTTCATATTTTATGAATAATGATTCATGAATTATGATTCATAGTATATTAACATTTTACATGTAAATAATTAGCTCAACCTAAATATATACCCTTTATTAGATAAGCCAAACTTTAATATCAACACATCATTCAAGGATACCATCCTTGTATTACAGGTGTTACAGGTGGCCATCATATGGGATACAATATAGGCAAGGATATAGTCCTTGGATGTAGGCTATTAGACTATAGGCTATAATCTATAGGCTATAGTCTATAGTCTATAGTATATAGGCTATATTCTATAGTCTATATTCTATAGTCTATACTATAGACTATAGAATATAGACTATAGACTATAGCCTATAGCCTCTATAGGCTATAGTTAAATACTATTGTTACATTATATATTGTTTATATATTATCTAATAATATATATTATCTATTATATATTGATCTTCATACAGTATGATGAATGGGAATGTATTACCACTATTTGTAGTCTCTGTAGAGTAGTGGTTTCCATGGTTTCCAACCTATTGGTCATGCTCATTAATATGGGTTTTTGTTGGGTTATGACTCATAACTTATAACTCACAACTTATGAGTCATAATTTATGAGTCATAAGAAGAAAAAAACTAATTAAATAAATGCTTGTGTGTTATAGTGTAATACAAATCTATCATCTATCAAATTTAACTAAATGTTTAATATTTAATTTAAGTATATATATATATATATATATATATATAGATATACTCTTAAAGTATAAAGTATAATGCTGAATATTGAAGTATAAATCATTAAAAAATGCAATTATATTTAATTATAAAAATTATTATAATTAATAAAAACTATTATTATAATTATTGTTTAAATTATTGGCATTCTAAATGTGTGTGTGTTATTCATTACAATACATGTATGATCATTTGTACTTCTTAATATTTATAGAATCAAAAACTGTTATTATTAAAAAATGAAGGGGAAGGGGAGGATAATTTAATTATACCTCACCCCTCATAACAAAAGTATGGAGTACCTATGTACATATGTATATATAATGGAATATTCCATTTGCCCCTACACCCACACATAAAATCAAATACATACAAAAACACACACACACACATCTATAATTATAAATTAATAATGTAAATAATTGATATATTATTAAATATACTGTCTATTATACGTTCTCATTCGTTAATCTATGTTTAGTTATTATTAAATTAAATAGTATCTATTCTATAGATATGGAATTCTCTGTGTGTATGCCGTTTTAAGGGGCATGCACATTTAAGTATAATATATACTATATTATCAATATATCGTTAAATTATGAGTAATCATCAGATTTATAAAATCTACTGTTATATGCATAATGATGATTAACGTGGCATGACTCACGCCGAATGACTCATATACCGTAATTAGGTCGACCCTTGTAGTCATAGAGCTAGAGAGAAATTATATATAGCTCTATGGTATAGGCAAACACACACACACCTAGGCATACACAAATAAGCATACGCAGTGTGTATTATAGGGTGTTCACATCAATTCCGTTTTAAAAAACGTACGTGTAACTGCAACTTCAAATGATTCATTCACGGCAAATTTGAAGTTATGAGTCACATTCCTATTTATTTGAAGTTGAACTACACGTTTTCTGAACGTTTTCTGAAATAGGATTAATCCTATTTTCTGTACGTAACAACACATAGAATTAGAGAGAACAGCTAGAATGAACACACAGAATTAGAGAGAACAGCTAGAATTCCACTTGATTCCAATTGATATATATATATAAAGTATATTATTACATATAACTTATCGAATAACTATTTATTAAATATATATATATATATTAAATATACTATTTATTAAATATATATATATATATATATAAAGTGTATTAACAAATGTTTATTATTACATATAACCAGGGAGATATACTAGACTCCCTGATATAACGTATCGAATAACTATTTATTAAATATATATATATATATATATATATATATATATAAAGTATATTAACAAATGTTTATTAAATTAACTTATCGAATAACTGTTTATTAAATATATATATATATATATATATATATATATATATATATATATATTATAAAAAGGTTATATAAGATGGTATACAACTATATATATATATATATATATATATATATTTTAATAATATATATCAACTATACAATAGTAATATATAATATATATTTCAATAATTTATTAAATATTTATTTAAATTATATATATTTCATAAGTTTAGATATAATTATAAGGATTTATGTATTATATAATAATATAGTATTTGTTATATTAGTTAAAAATATTAAATTAATAAATATAATGTATGTAGTATTTATGTATTTGTGTATTTAAAGAAATATATAATACTACTATTAATAAATATAATGTATGTAGTATTTATGTATTTGTGTATTTAAAGAAATATATAATACTACTATTTATACATTGAATTTAGCTATATCCCACAATTAGATTTGTTACAATTGATTTTATTTGTACATATTTAAATATAGGTGGCGATATATGTCTACCCTTACGACAAACTAAAAAACACGGAATTGATGTGAACACTTAAAAATCTGTTACTTCAAATTTGCTGTGAATGAATCATTTGAAGTTGCAGTTACACGTACGTTTTTTAAAACGGAATTGATGTGAACACCCTATTACACACCATCGATATAAAGAAAGGCATTTATTTATATCGATGATAAACACACAGGCATACATAGAGCTAGGGATAAAGCTTTCTCTCTAGCTATATGATACATACATACGCATATACACAGGCATACACACTGGCATAAACACAGGCATACAACATCGATATAAAGAAAGGTTATCAACTTTCTTTATATCCTTGGCATACACACACACATAGGCATACTAATCAACGATGAATCATTGTAAATGTCAACACAATATCTTGTCATCGCCTGCCCATCGATGTAAAACAATATTATTCTATATCGATGCATGCATAAACCATGGTTTATCCCATATAGAACGAAGTAACTTCGTTCTCTATAGTTTAACCATACAAATCTATGAGTCACTGGAACATAATAGTGGTCACGATATGAGTCATACATGGTGAGGTTGTATAGGATATATGAAGTCAGTAACATACATGTGTTATAGGCTGGTATACTTAGAGAGAATAATGATTGAAGTTTTACTAGTCATGTGGTTAACAATTGTAGTTATCATTGTCTACATTTACAACTCAAATGTATACATATTACTGTTTAATGTGTACTCTATATATGTGTGTGTTTGATTAGTATATATATATATATATATATATATATATACCTATATACCTATATACCTATAGGTTCTATATTTAAGAAATAAATGAATACTATATATACTATAGTATATATATATATTGGAAAATCGAAATTAATGAGTATTGTGCTAGGAGAATGATCACCTACAAGTTCGTATGATGAGAATATATTAGTAGGATAACACAACCTTATTACAAGGTCATTGTACTAACGAATATCTTATAGGGGAGAGTGGGGCAGGTTGAGCCGGTTTTTATAAAAACACATGTATCTTATAATGTTATGAATATATTTTAATAAAATAAAGTGCATAAGATATATATAGTTTATGATCAATTAAAAACATTCATAAATCAGTGATATAATAAATAATTAATTATATAATTACATTTTAATTTTTTTTTAATTTGGCTCAACCTGCCCCGTATATAGACGTGCCCCGTCTAATGGGGCAGGTTGAGCCAGGTAGAAAAAATGCAAAATTAAAGATATATTTAACAAATAAACATAGTTAAAGTTATATATTTATATTTATTAGTTATTTAACAAGTATATGCACCAAGATTAATATCAAAACTAATGAAAGTTTTAAGGCTATATGTTATATTAGGAGAGAGGAGAAGATTATCTATGTTTTAATCCAGCATATAAACCAATTATTTAATTATTTAAAATAATTACTCTATTATATATTTAATTAATTATATTATTATTATTATTTAAATAAGTCATTAATAAATTATATAAATTAATAAATAAATATGTTTAATGATACACGGGGCAGATTGACCCTATGGTCAACCTGCCCCATTTTGCTATGGTCAACCTGTCCCATATCACTAGTATATATAAAAGTAATATAATTAATTTGTGAGAGATCATTTTTGAATTATTCATTTTATAATATATAGTATATTAATTATACTTTATTTATATACCATTAATACTGCTATGTTATTACAAAATATATAATAATATCAAAGTTAAACTTACTGTCCCACTAACGAGATTTTCCTAAAATATTAATAATTAAATAATATTTTAATTAGTTAAAATAAATAATTTTTGAGTTGTTATACTAATGCTAAATATAATTGTGTATATATGTATTAAAAATTGCATTAAGATATTTATTAATAGAAGACATAATTGAGATGGCTCAACCTGCCCCTATGGTCAACCTGCCCCGCTCTCCCCTATAACTTAATATATATACCTGCCTACCTACCTCATATAAAATAATACTTAGATGATGATAACATAAATGAGTTAATCTTGTCCTTCATATTATACTCTTATTGCTACCTCTTTAGCCGGCATTTTTGGTGTGATCACCACTTTATACATACCTATACAACAATACAGCTACAATGGCATACGTGACTTCGTGGGTTGTTCTCATCTCTCTATTCGTCATTTCAATACAACTGAATTAATAAGTCTATATGGGAAAGTCCCCGATTACCGACCCCCTCATAATACCGACCCCCTCTCGTATCTCAGTAACTATAAGAGATATCAAAAAATTATATATACACGAAATGTTAGAAAATTAATGATAAATATGAATAAGTATTTTGTTTTAAAAAATATGCAATCCTACAATTGTTATTTGATAAAATGATATATTCTGTTTTTTCTTTATAAATATTTGAATAATAACTTTTTTTAAATCATTGTAAATACTTTATTAATTAAAAGAAAACTTAATACTGCACATAATATTGTAGATCAATAAAATGTTTATAACTTTTATAAAAATAATTTAATTTGAATAACTATTAACCAATATATCTTAATAATAGCAACCAATATGATTTGCCTATATCCGACCCCCTAAATTACCCTAATACCGACCCCATGTGATTTATTGTATCCAATCAAAATAGATTCGTATTTTACTTTAAAATATGTCGTAAGTTGTTTGTGTATCATGTATATAGATTTAGGATTCATGCTTCCAGTTGATTATATACATACTGATTGATAAATAAATATTAAATAATAATATACACTATTTTAATATAATTACTATAAAGTTTAAATTTAAATTTAATATTACTATTAAAACATAAATTCAATAACAAATAAATTGCGTGCATATTATAATTAATTATATGTATGTATATCTACTCTTTGTATTGGATATTATAATACTACAATTATTTATACCACGATTGTTTTAGGGGGTCGGTAATAGGATAAGGGGGTCGGTATTAGGCACATGTATCCGATTACCGACCTCCCTGTTTATTCTTGTAAATATAATTATATCAAAAATTTAAAATAGCCACATTTGTCATTGCCATAATATTACCCTAATTATAAAATTTCAATTAAATATATTTAATATTGAATACGTTATTACAAATAATAATTTAGAAGTCGGTAATCGGGGACTTTCCCCTATATATAGAATATATGGCAATGACAAATGTGGCTATTTTAAATTTTTGATATAAATATATTTACAAAAATAAACCTGGGGGTCGGTAATCGGATACATGTGCCTAATACCGACCCCCTTCTCCTATTACCGACCCCCTAAAATAATCGTGGTATAAATAATTGTAGTATTATAATATACAATAAAAAGAGTAGATATACATAAATATATACTAATATATACTAATACTATAGTTTATAGTTATAAACAAATCAAAATAGATCTTCTTTTTATCTTCATATACTGGCTCCTCCATCTCCTCAAGGAATTAATTAATAAAGTCACTACACAATGTGCTATTATAGATGTACTTATTAATATATTTAAAGCCTTATTATTATATTTCAAACTCAATTAGAACTGATAACGTGTATCTATTAACACAAATAAATATAGAAATATACTTACTTTTATTCTAAATAAATCCCTAATTAAGTATCTATTAATTCCTATTTAATAGATTACAATATTGCAATTATCTCAATATTAATATTACTATCGTACACATATCTGAATTAAAACTATTCAACAATGGAAAGTCGCTACTAAAGTACCCTAGGATACTTTACGCATTACAATGTATACATTTTATAATGGTCATGTATTAATATCATATATAGGTGTACCTAATTATATCTCTTGGTTGGTTATTATTTCGTGATTTAGTAAATGTAAACTTCTAACACTGGTTCATAAGATATATACTATAGTATATATCTTATGAATCTTATGAACTTATAGTATGGCATACTTATCTATATAAGAAATAGGCATGTAACAACTTACATGTACGATGTACATATGACGTGCTTACAGCTGGTGAGTATACATATCCTATATCCTATAGTATTATGTTTCACGAACGATTACTACTATAGTAGTAATCGTTCGTGAAACAGAATACTATAGGATATAGGATACTTCAGCAGTCGAATACCATGTCAAGTATAATTAAGAAATGAACATGAAATACTCGACATCGATTGAAAAGTCTCGGATCAGCATTAAAAAGTCTCGGCTCAGCATTAAAAAGTATCGGCTCGGCATTAGAAAGTATCGGCTCAGCATTAAAAAGTATCGGCTCAGAATTAAAAAGTATCGGCTCAGCATTAAAAAGTATCGGCTCAGAATTAAAAAGTATCGGCTCAGCATTAAAAAGTATCGGCTCAGCATTAAAAAGTATCGGCTCAGCATTAAAAAGTATCGGCTCAGCATTAAAAAGTATCGGCTCAGCATTAAAAAGTATCGGCTCAGCATTAAAAAGTATCGGCTCAGCATTAAAAAGTATCGGCTCAGCATTAAAAAGTATCCGCTCAGCATTAAAAAGTATCGGCTCAGCATTAAAAAGTCTCGGCTCAGCATTAAAAAGTATCGGCTCAGCATTAAAAAGTATCGGCTCAGCATTAAAAAGTATCGGCTCAGCATTAAAAAGTCTCGGCTCAGCATTAAAAAGTATCGGCTCAGCATTAAAAAGTATCGGCTCAGCATTAAAAAGTATCGGCTCAGCATTAAAAAGTATCGGCTCAGCATTAAAAAGTCTCGGCTCAGCATTAAAAAGTATCGGCTCAGCATTAAAAAGTATCAGCTCAGCATTAAAAAGTATCGGCTCAGCATTAAAAAGTATCGGCTCAGCATTAAAAAGTCTCGGCTCAGCATTAAAAAGTATCGGCTCAGCATTAAAAAGTATCGGCTCAGCATTAAAAAGTCTCGGCTCAGCAATAAAAAGTATCGGCTCAGCATTAAAAAGTCTCGGCTCAGCATTAAACACCCCGGCATCAGCTACTGCACTAATAGGAACGTAAATGATGTGTTCGTGTATCGAATACTATGAGTATGACGACGTTCGGTATATGTACGCCGTACATTGTACGGTAACTGTAAAACGTTTTAATTCCTTTAATTTCGTATTATTCTTTGTTTATTTCTATAACGTATGCTATCGTTAGCAAATATTTATACTTTATACTTTCGATTATATTTTCCCCTATGTATTTTCTTAAATAAATTATCAATCAACGATACATTAATATACGTCTTAAGTAGACGTTATACCTCATACTCTTCTCTAGAGAACAAAGGAATCGGATAGAATACGTGTACACTACAATGTACGACTTATCCAATGTAATTGACATGATACTATATTTGATTATATATACCCACATAAACCTATTAAATGTTATCGAGAAATCTGACATATCCGTAAAC
The DNA here is from genome assembly GCA_964019155.1 of Osedax fenrisi. Lineage (NCBI taxonomy): Eukaryota > Metazoa > Annelida > Polychaeta > Sabellida > Siboglinidae > Osedax > Osedax fenrisi. Next base: position 9,303,954 of record OZ025245.1, read on the forward strand.
ATAATTACTGGAAGCTGTGGTATATATATGTATATATATATATATATATATATATATATATATATATGAAACCAAACATATATTTAATTCTGTATGAAATATGTATACACATTTCATATTACACATTACATATTATAATATTAAATAAAACAAAGTATTCTATATATATATAGGTATATTCTAAACTTATATGTTTTAAATAAACGTTCGACATTCATTCATAAATAACACAATGGATAAAATTGCCTACTAATGTTAATTATTTGTTTCATTTTATTCGAAAATTAATTAGAATTAAAAATTCTATAAACCGATATTCGAAATGTAAATATATTTATAATTAATTGCTGAACAACAACAAAATACACACGTAAGTTATACACACATATTAGCGTATATATACATATAATATAACTTCCTCTGCATATATATATATATATATATTAGGGTGAGTTTTTGTAACGTACCACAGTCCCACCTGTATGCTTATACATGTAAACTCGAGTGGGACTGTGGTAATAACTTTTCGACGTCCCATCCCACAGTACCACAGTACCACAGTACCACACTACCACAGTCCCACAGTACCACTTGCATATTTATTGTGTATCTCATGTATAAGCATACAGGTGGTATTGTGGTACTGTGGTATTGTGGTACTGTGGTACTGTTGTACGTTACGAAAAATGCACCCTAAGATACACATATGTGAATACTCGCGTTTAGGGTATACCCTTAGCTTATACACCCTACTAGTTCGGGTATAATGCGCGCACACACACACACCTATGTTCAAACGCATATTTGTGTGTGGTACTTGTGTACGTATATCGTTTACGAATTGATATAAAGAAAGATATAAAGACTTTCTTTATATAGATGGGCATACGTCGTGTGCCTATGTTAATGCTACCACTGCGTACACTGCATGTATGTGTGTACTTATGTACAGTGTACACCACACACACACACATACACACATACGTACAATAGTATGCCATTTTACAGAAGTGAATGTACACTGTCATAGAGCTATAGCGAAAAGCTTTCTCTCTAACTCTATGACTGCATTGTACAATGAACACGTACATTGTACACCAAGCGCATACGACTTATGTATATATAAGCTTACACACACACGCACACACACGCACACACACGCACACACGAATACACAAACCCACATACACACACACACTCGAATGTGTATACATACCATATATTGTGCATATTCGATTGTATGTGTACACACTATATATATATATATATATATATATATATAAATTCATATATATATATAAATTCATATCTTTGTGAACTTTGTATCTGTCACCGATTGTTGATTAATATATACAAATATTAAATTTACAATATTTATATAAATATAAGCGAATATAAGTAGGATATGTAAATAATACGCTAGTGGCTTATGCATGTATGACGTCATATGTCCGATAAGAGATAAGGCTACGAGTAGAGAGATAAGACTACGGCGATTAGCTTACACGCGAATATACCGTGTATATTAGTTGTACACTTACTATGTAAGATATGCATTGTGTACAGTGAACAGTGTGCTGAATGTACACAATGCATGTGCACATATGTATGTCGATATATCGACGATATGCCGACAGAAATTGTATATAAGAAGCCATAAGAAACTTTCTTTATATATAAAGAAAGTTTCTTATGTCTTCTTATATACAATTTCTTTATATCGATGATGTATATATACATATATAGTAAATATATTCTATAGACACTATATATAGTGTATATTGTATAGTGTACATTGTATACTATCAATGTTATAATGTACACGATGAATGCACATCGTACATATGTTATCGTGTTATACACATGCTATCTATATGTATAGTATAACATGTTTACTCTATACTTTATAATGTAAGATCTACAATATCTTCACACACGTATATACGATGTATAATGTAGATTGTATACAGAATATATATACTGTATAATATACATTATAATGTATCCATATATGAACTGTATAATGTACGACCTACATTCTACAGTGTATAATGTATATTATACATAATATATATTCTGTATATAATGTACATCGTATATACGTGTGTGTGTAATACACACTGTATATATATGCTCACTGTAAAAACTAGATAATCTAATACGCGAATAACTAAGTACGAGTCTACTAAATACGTTATTTACTCGTAGCAAGGACAAAGAAAGTGATTGACAGATATAGGCTAGAGTGGGCGTGTCGGAGTGCGGTCAAACTATGACGTAATAGATGTGTATGCACGATTACACGAAGAGCAATAGTTATACGGCAGTGCGCGCATTCATTCGATGTCGACATTTAAACAGATATATATATTACCCTGGATATATACCTGTACCATATATATATTGATTGATTGAATGTTTATTTAGACACTTAAATAAATCATAAATGATTTCTCAAAGGTGTATATAATAGAATACAAATAATAAAAGTAGGTAAACAATAAATACTAATAATAATAATACAATAAAATAGAATAAGCCGTACGGAAATTAATTAATAAAATAATAATGACAAACAATATTAATAATTCAGGTTACCACCTGAGATCAATTGTTGTATATATTTCATGAATGTTTTATGCGATTTTATGGATCTAATATAGGGCGGGAGTGAATTCCATATCTTAGGACCAATATAACTCAGTGCCCGAGTATTCATTTTTGAGGGACGTAGAATAGGGGTAGATAGAAGGTGAGATGCATGGTTTCTAAGTGATGGAAGGGGAGCTCTTTGTACTAGAGAAGCAGAAATATATGAAGGGCAATTTGAAGAGTATATTGAGGAATGAACAATAGATAATATGCGATAAGCAGAGCGTTTGTTAAATGTGAACCATGGAGATAAGTGTTGGTATGAGGAAGTAGAGGAATGGTCTCGAATACGTAGGTTATATGTTGTACGGATTGATGAACGAATAACTCGATTTAAGGGAGAGATAGATGATAATGGAATATTTATAAGGATTGAGGAACAGTAATCTATGCGTGAGAGTACAAGGGAATTAACTAGAGTTTTAGTAAGAGATACAGTAATTGATTTTCGTATTTTTCTAATTCTAAATAGATGATAATTTGCAGATTTAGTGATGGCAATAATATGAGGAATGAAGGAAAGTGTAGAATCAAAAAGTACACCTAAGTTAGATGCAGTAGGAGAAGGAGATATTACAATATTATCAATAAGAAAAGGAGGGAAGTAAGTTGGTGATGGAGAAAGATTCAACAATGTAGCTTTGGAAGTATTAAGGAGAAGATTATTAGAAATAAGCCATTCTTTAATGTCATTAGCACAATTAGAGAGTTGATTATTGAGACCTGGTGATGAATTAGTTGGAAGAAACATATATAGTTGTATGTCATCTGCATAAAGATGGTAATATATATTTGGATATTTAGATATTATGGATGGTAATGGGTATAAATAAATTGAGAAAAGTGAAGGACCGAGTACTGATCCCTGGGGAACACCATATTTCATAGGAGAAGGGGAAGAAAAAGAATTATATATTTTTACACTGCTACTACGGTCAAATAGATATGAAGTAAACCATGAGAGGGCAAGGTCTCTAACTCCAAGCAGGTGTAGACGGGACAGTAGAATGTTGTGATCAAGCGTATCGAAAGCACTGGATATATATATATATATATATATATATATATATATATAGGATACAGATAATGCTTACTTTAAAAAAATTCAAGTAGCATATAATAATGACTATCGCATATCCCTAGGCTATAAACCTAGATGCAGTGCATCCGAAATGTACCTATATGATAATATCGATAATATTATTATAAAATTACGTAAGTCGTATTACTCACTATATAATCGTGTTAAATTATCTGACAATTCTATTATTAAAATGATATATTTATATAATGTTTCTCGCCCGTCGTCAATATTTAAAACATGGTGTACATCATTGTTTTTTTAACTATATATTATTTGTAATGATATACTTATATATAGATATGTGTTGTATAATTGTATTTAATTTTTTTTTTGTTTTGTTTATCTATGGACTGTTTATGTCTGACTCAAATAAATAATAATAATAATAATAATAATAATATATATATATATATATATATATATATTTATCTATATATATTTATATATCATAGAGCTATAGAGAAATGTTCTCTCTTGCTCTATGATATATATATATATATATATATCAATACTATATATATAGTATTACAAACTATAGTTTTTAGTTATAACTAGGGCATCGGGACCATTGTTATAGCCTATAACGTATATGTATACCTATATAGGGGATTAATAATTGTGGGGAATGTGATATTAAATCATGAAGAATATAAATTACACTCGTACGATAAACAATAATATAATCGAACGTTTGAACCGCTAATAAATGTATCGACATATTTATAATATCGATATATGTCGACCTTTCATTATTACGTCATATCGATGACTAATATTCCCATCGGCCTCCTAGAGCGTACACTGTACGCCGTACAGCTATTGCGTAATATGTTACATCACTCGCCCTAGTAATATATTAGGTTGACTAAATATATTTAAATATAAATACAAATATTGCAGTGTAAGTGCGAGTTAATTATATTTATATTAGTGTATTATTTACACATGACACTGGCGTTTGTCAACATACCACGTGAGGTCAATAGTTCATAGTAGTAATATATAGGTCACGTATTTAATTTACTTTAAATACTCTTTGTGTCAGAGCAATCAAGCGTCGAAAGTTACACAACATAAACAATAGAACGGAACATAAACGAAAATAAAAATAATAACGAACGATAGGAATACATAAATTACTCAACATTAATATAAGATTATACGTATTGATAACAATAGTGATACAAATATTGATCAGGGAATGCTATTATAATATATACACAGTATTAACATGTATATATGTACTTGTATATATAGTATACTTATATCCTTATATACTTATATATATACGTATATATATATATATATATATATATATATACATACACGTATATATACCTAGTCGACACGCGACTTATCATTGTTTCACTGACACACAGACAACATCACATCAAATCTTGAACACACCGAAGTAACACTGAAACAAAAGAACAGTACAACATGGTTAATACTAGTTCATACAAAGTTAATACATATACATACAGTATTATAGTGAAGGGTTGTAGGTAGTGAACATATGATATGTCAATATAGATTGAACATGTATTATTAGTAATAATTTATTACTTATATTATATTATGTATATTATGCATAATATACATACTTAATTATACATAATATACATAATTATACATAATATACATAATATATATAATTATACATACATGTATGTACAATAACGTATACGTTAATGTACAATGTATACATTGTACGACGTACATATCATAGTTTATGCTTATCATATTTATCGACATATTACACACACACACACACACACACACACACACATACACACACACATACACACACACACACATACACATACACACACATATGCATACATACACACACACAAACACCCACACAAAGTTAATAACAAAACAGATATTTAATCGAACAGGACTAACTAACTTTATGAAATACACTTTAATAACACATTTTCAAGCTATTTATTTATATTATTATTTTCGTATTATGGATATGTTGTCACCATAGATTTATTAATATTATTATTATATATCACTCACAAATTTGTTTAAAATTTGATTTTAGAGAATAAACAAAATCTACCACTACCAAAACCATTTGCTACTATGATGTACATTGTACGAGTGTTCTTGTTATTACTATATTAGTAGTATACATCCACATCCATACACACACACACACACACACACACACACACACACACATACACACACACACATACACACACATACCCACATATATAGTAATATAATATGTATCTGCCATCGTACACAAACGACCACACACTTACGCACACGCACACGCACACACAGAGCCTGATGGTCATCATAATAGGGTCGGTGATGTCGGTGACCTTGGTAGCGGTCATTGTGGGCAGCGTCCTCTACAGGAACAAGGGCAAAGCAGCCGGCGGCGACCTTGAACAAAACAATGGGTTTGTTATTGTATTCGTATTGATGGTGGTATAGTTATAGTATTAGTAGTAATAGTAGTTATTGTTATAGTATTAGTAGTAGTAGTAGTAGTTATTGTTATTGTTATTGTGGCTGTTATTGTTGTTATTGTGGCTGTTGTTGTTGTTGTTATCGTATACTAATTAGATAATCGTACTAATATGCCTGAAGGCATGTAACCATACATCTACCCATCTTAAAGGACTGCAGATGATGCTATTCTAACACACACTATATATATATATAATGTCACATATATGCTGTAAACTATAATTTATCTATAATGATGACAATGATGCTGACTTTTTGATGCCGAGCCGAGACTTTCATATTCGACAAAAATGAGCACGAGCCGAGCCGAGATTCTAGCCAAACGAGCCCGAGCCGAGTTGAGACTTTAGGTAACCGATACTGGGATGGCATCGATGTTTTAGATTTAACTGGCATCATTTACTTTACTACTATATACCCTATACTGTAGGTAGGGGCGCTGCAACAAGGGGTCGGGGATATGCCCCCCCCCCACTTTAAAATCTAGGGCGACCTCCTATGTATTGGTCCCCCCCACTTTTACCACAATATTTATTTTGATTGGTTGGTCCCCCCTACATACACACCATCGTTCCAACGCCCCTAATTGTATGGTATATAACCTGAGTCGTTACCATGGTTACTATATGCTAACGTATACATAGTAGGGTGAACAGTAGGGTCAACAGTACACAATTAGGAGAACATCAATATTATAATAGATATATTCTATAGAATATGTGATATAATAGATATGGCATTATATTGGTAGGTGTTTAATAATAGCGTAGTGTTTATACATCTATATATATATATATATATATATATAATATATATTAGTATACTATACATAATTTAGTAATATTTAATTATCATAATGTCTGCCAGTAATGAGATAGGAGATAGCAATAAGAATGAAACAACGCCATTAATAAATTCGTTTGTACACACACACACACACACACACACTCATGCACACACACGCTCATGCACACACACGCTCGCACACACGCACACACACACACGCACACACACCCATACATACACACACACTCATGCACACACACGCTCGCACACATACATGTATACGCACTACACTGAAGGGCATTAGGTATGATTGCTATATCTACAGTGGATCTTTTGTTGGTATATTAAATTATATTTCAATGATTTAAATGTTTGAATAAAAGATATTTATGTATCTGTCAAATAAAAATGCATTCATATTTTTAGATTGTATTTCTATATAATTATTTTATTATAAATACGAATTTATTTATAAATTAGGTTCGAATTGAACGTTGTTTTTATATTACTTATATTGACATATAATATGTATTACATTATATTATGAATTACATATAATCATATTGAAATGATTGTTTCAAAACAAGTTTTTACATTGATTTTTGTTTCACATTAAAATGTGTAATACTGTACAATTATATGATGAAATCACTCAAGTGGAAAATAAAAGTTTCACTAATTATTTTGTAGTCCTGTCCCCTACATTTATACGTTGTAAGTTGTAAATATAAATATGCATACAAGCACACATATGTACACGCAAGAAACATTTATTTAAAATTTTATTTCTGTGATTAAATAAATGATACTACTACTAAAAACACCTATATATACGAATGTACAGTGTACATTGGTGTATATGTACATTGTACATTTACATTGTACACGTTTACATAATCAAGTATACTATCCAATGGATAGTATCCATATAGGTGTAGATTATGGGCATTAAGTATGTATAAATTAATGTATGCACACTGTGCAATATTATTGCACAGTGTAATACGTTCAATGATTGGATGTAGGTACTATCAGGTTCATGTATCACTGGTACTATCAGGTTCATGATACACTACTACCGCAACACATATGTAATATCAGCAATCATATTTATTCTTATTTCAATAAATAATATCTAATTTATATACGTATATATATATATATTTGTGTATATAGGTATATAATATATATATATATATATATATATATATGTATTTATAACTCATACTGTACCTATTTAGGCAGTTGCTAATAGCAACTTGCTATATATATATATCAGTTTAATAAAAAGTATATATTCATTATACAAACGCTCATAAGAAACGTATCTATATAGAACATAGATTCATTATGGGTATAATTAGTGGCGATCATACATGACTAAGAAAACTACCCTCTTATTATTATATTAAATGTCCATATATATGATTATGATTATGATATCGTATACATATTTGCATATGATGGTAACACTTCTAAAGTCATGTTATATATAACAATATAGTATACTAATATTATTATAATTAGCGGGAGACGATCAAAAAGGACGAGTTGAGGGTTAAAGGTTACATTTGAAATACGAGTTAATAGTATATATGTATATTTTGTATAGATATCTGTAGGTTATTTGGTTTTATTGGTTTGGATTTTTTAGCTGCATTACATCCCAAAGTGAGCCTATACAAATTTATTTCGCATTTAATATTTAACCTTTAACCCTCAACTCGTCCTTTGTGATCGTAACCCTAATTATAATTAAGCTATATCCATCTATAGGGATAATTATACACACATAAAATAAATAAAACATATGCATAAATGTACATTGTACTAGGTGGGAGGGACATATATTATATACATATATAGTTAAATAACTGGCGATATGCACACAACATTTTGTATTCAATATTAAATATTACTAATTATATCGTTCGTATTCAGAAGTTGTGTGGTATACTAGGTTATAATTAATTAATAATGTATAGCTACTGGTAATGTTAAAGTGAGTTATATAGGTACATATTCGGTACATTAAAAGTCGTATTATATTAATTACATTCCGTATCTCCTTTCCCACTACCATTACACATGAACATACAAACACACACACACACACACATACACACACACACACACAAACACACACACACACACACACACACACACACACACATACTACACGATGCACACTATTGAGTGATTAAACTGAAATATCAATGCATTACCTCTCGTCTCGTCCTACTCACTCGTGGACACACGAACGCACGCAAACATTAACGAAACGCACGCAAACATTAACGAAACGCACGCAAACATTAACTCCCGCCCCCACACCTCACACAGCGATAACGAACCGCTGACCGACTACGAACTAACGCTAATGGCTAGCGGGGAACTTCACGCTAACGGAGCAACTGTGCTGCCCAACGGTCTAGTCGAGGTGAGACGCTCATCCATGCCGCTAGGGGCGCTGGTGAAGGCTAAAAACAACAAACGCCATCTGAGCGCGCGCGGGAGGGCGGCGGTTGACGGCAGAGGGGCGGCGGTTGACGAAGCGCGCGCCCAGTCCAGGTCGCCGACCCGACCCGCGCCCGGAGCTGGCCCGAGCCGACCCTCGACCGGAAATACTAAGCTGGCGATGTTCGGACCGGGTGACGCTAAACGACAGAAGACCAGGGAGCGAATACTAGAGAAACACATGCAGAAGATAGCCGCTACCGTGGGAGGGGGTCAACAGTAGTCAGACCTTAGTGGTCAATAGTAGTGGCCGAGGTAGTGGTCAGTAGGTATGTTTACCACGTCGGTGTTGAGATAAAGCGCGAGCGGTATTGACCTTTGACCTGCTTTTAGGTCATAGAAGATGCGCGATGCCTCGATATCGGCTAATAAAATATCTAACTGAACAATTACTTTATGTATTAATGTTATTGATGTACCTATATATATATATATATATATATATATATATATATATATATATATATATATATATGCGCACTATTATTATTATTATTAATATATATATATATATATATATATATATATATATATATATTAGATATTGATATTCTTGTATTACAATCTTATTATTATTATATTTTCTTATTATATTATTATTATTATTATTATTATTATTAGTATTATTATATCATCATTCTTATATATATATATATATATATATTAATTATAAGGATATTCTTAATATAAGCTACTTATAACTTCTGAATATCCTTCCGTTTATTAATTAAATATTCAGGAAATAAATATTCGTAAATATTCGTAAATATATATGTAGATACATACATACCGTATATACATATATACTATAGATTATGATAGAACTATAAATTTTCATTTGTTAAAAAAATAAAATTTGATAATAAAAATAAATTTCCATGGATTGACAAATCAATAAAAAAAGAGTTATTGAAAAAAAATAAACTTTATAATACATTTATTTCTGATTCTTCATTAAATAATAAAAATCGTTATAAAAATCAAAGGAATAAATGTACTAAATTAATCCGTGATTCTGAAATTGCTTATAACTCAAAAATGTTAAATTTGAACAGTAACAAATGGAAACATTTAAATAAATTATTGACTGATGGCTCCTCTAAAGTTAACCATTCACCTTTTGATACTACCTCCCATGAAACTGCTAACAGATTTAATGATTATTTTAGTGAGATTGGATTACAACTTTCCAGTGATATTGAGTCTATGGCTACTATTACAAATTATAAAAAACAAAATTCTATATCGTCATCTATTTTCTTTCAGCCTACTTCAGTAAATGAGATTTTAGAAATAATAGCAAACTCTAAAAATAGCTTTACACAAGATTTTTACGAAATTAGTATGAGTTATATAAAACTAATAAGTAAATTCATTGCAATTCCCCTAACACATATTTTTAATAAGTGTATCTTAGATGGTTATTTTCCAAATTGTCTTAAAATTTCTAAAATCATTGTATTATATAAGAGTGGTAAAAAAGATATATTAGGAAATTATAGACCTATATCTTTGTTACCACAAATTTCAAAGATTTTAGAAAAAATAATAAAATCTCGTCTAAATGCCTACATTAATAAACATAATGTATTACACTGTAATCAATTTGGTTTCAGGTCAAATAGATCTACTGTGACGCAATTGATAATTTAAATGATATACTAATTAACAATTTAGATAACAAGGTTAATTGTCTCGCAGTATCAATTGATTTAAAAAAAGCATTTGATACTTTAAATACGAATATATTATTAAATAAGTTATCTTACTTTGGCATTAGAGGTATAACTCTAGATCTATTATGCAGTTATCTAACAAATAGAAAACAATATGTCTGTTATCAGAAATATAATTCAAATTTATTAGGTATTAATATAGGTGTTCCACAAGGCTCCGTATTGGGACCATTGTTGTTCTTGTTATATATAAATGATATATCTAACGTTATGGACGACAATGGTTGTATCTTATTTGCTGACGACACGACCTTAGTATTCGCGTATAAAGATATATCGATATTGGAGTCAAAAGCTAACAAATATATTGGTTATATTTACTCATGGTTATGTTACAATAAACTATCATTAAATTTAATTAAAACTTCTTATACTATATTTGGTCAACATAAACCTTATATTTTCAATATTTCATTAAATGGAATACTTATTAAAAGTCAAAATGAATTTAAATTTCTAGGTATTATCATTGATAATAAACTTTCTTGGAAACCGTATATTACTTTATTAGCATCCAATTTATCTAGAATTGTAGCTGTATTTTATAAACTGCGTAATAAAATTAATATAAAATCATTAATTTTATTATATAACGCACTATTTCACTCTAGATTAAGTTATTGTTGTTCGTCATGGGGCTCTAATTATAAATCAGTAGTACACAAAATTATTGTATTACAAAACAAGGTACTTAAATGTATTTATAAACTACCCCAGAGAACTAATATCAACTTCATTTATAAAAGACATAATATATTGAAAATAGTTGACTTAGTTAAAGTCACATTATTAAAAAATACACATTATGCTTTTAATAGAGTCTACAGAACTAAACTATTATAAAAGTTTGTACTTTGTTCGAACAGTTGTACTAGGGCTAAAAATATATTTATTATACCGAAATGTAGAATTAATATTAGTTGTTATGCTGTACATTATGCAAGTATTAAATTATGGAATAATCTAAGTAACAAATTAAAAATTATAAAACCTATTAAGTTATTTATAAAAAAATTAAAAATTTCTTACCTAGCTATTTACTAATTATATTTTATTTTACATGTTTGATGGACTAATGGTGACTATTCAAGCTGATTGATAGAAGTGGAACAGATCCTCAAAGAAATTATTTTTATTTTATTTGTTTTCTTTTATTAAGCTCCGTGATTATTTATTTATTATTATGAATTACTAATATGTAATATTAGATGGATTAACATAGGGATTATATTTCTGATTGTTTGAAACGCTAAATAAATCACTGAGTATTACACTCCTGGGTGTGGGCTACCCATATGGGATTTGGGCAACCCGAAGCTTCCTTCACTTATATATTCCCTTTGATTATCCTTCTATACATATACATGTTTGAATGTATAATATGGAATTATTGGTATAATTAATATAATTTTGGTATAATATTGCATTATTATTTACTCTGGCCAAACACCTCGAAAGTCAATTTGACTATTTTGTTTAGCCATTTATTGTTAAAATTTTTTTTGCAATAATAAATTATCCTTATCCTTATCCTTATCCTATATAGAACTATACCTCAGTAAACGTGTGTATTATCATACTATTGTATAGTATATCATAATATTATAGTATACTATATATATAGTATATATACTATATATATATATATAGTATACTATAATATTATAATACATATTGTATACTATAGTATACACACCATTATAAAGGGCCGACCTCATACAACGTGTCCTTCACTACACAATGAGGTTGGCAGATAAGTCGGCATTACTAAACACACGTGTGGTATTATATGTGGGGTATTATAGGTGGGGTATTATAGGTGGGGTATTATATGTGGGGTAGTATAGGTGGGGTATTATATATGGGGTATTATAGGTGGGGTGTTATAGGTGGGGTATTATATAGCCATAATGTATATTATCGGCTCTCGTTAAAACCCTGCATACCATATATGGTAATATTGCATACCATATATGGCTATATTGCATACCATATATGGTAATATTGCATACCATATATGGTAATATTGCATACCATATATGGTAATACAAATATACATAAGTATAGCTTATTATCTACTACATAATGTAGTCTACATTCATATATTTGTATTTTACATGTATACACTATAAATCTATGACTACATTAGATAATATTGTTATTGTTATTGTTATTTGGTGGAGTTGACCTTTCAACCCATTCATTTTGAGGTTTTCACTTATAAACATCTAATGTCTAATGTCCCTTCGAAGCGGCTCTCGTGCATGGTGTATACCATGGTATCCACTATGGATGTAAATGATGCTCAAATCTAAAGAATGATGTAGTCTCAGTCTCGGTTATCCAAAGCATCGATGCAGTCCTAGTCTCGGTCACCTAAAGCATGATGCAGTCTCAGTCTCGGTTACCCAAAGCATCGATGTAGTCTCAGTCTCGGTTACCCAAATATCGATGCAGTCTCAGTCTCAATACCTAAAGCATCGATTCAGTCTCAATGTAAATAACAATAGCATCGTTTAAGCCTCAGAATGGGTTACCTAAAGCATCGATGCAGTCTCAGTCTCTATAAAATGCATTGCTATTAACTCATGCTTATTAAAGGCATCATTCAAGTGTTAGTCTCAGTTTTCATAAGCTCAATATAGTTTCAGTGTCAGTTACCAGAATCATTGTTTTGTATATCAAACGAACATAATTTCATTACAAACTATAGACAAGTATCATAAATAACTACCAGGAATGTTAATTGATAAGAATCTTAATATGTTCATAAACACAAAAAGTCAAATCAGCCAACTATCAATTGCATAATATTAGAATTATAAGAACAAATATAAATCAAATCTTTATTGGACTATTGTAAGTTACAATTTGTAACATACTTTTAATTAATTTACCTGCTTATCAGTTAATGCCATTAAATAAAATAATTCGATCGTCATTAGCGTATTATATAAATTAACACCGAGATCAATATACGCTCAGAATAACTGAACTGATGCGACAACAACACCTACTATCAATTAATTTCCACATTATTTATAAATTACTGGTAACTACACATTTTGCATATCATCACAAGACACCAACATACCTCGCGAAATTAATAAAGCGATATTCAAGTCTGAGAGTACAGAGAATTATTTTTTGAAATTTTAAAAATATACTAAAAATACTAAACGAACATTTGAGTATATTATAAACAAAATAGCCACCTGTCGATACATATAATTTATATTATGTCACATGAAATAGGAAACATTAATGACAATATGGATAAATATATAAAAATTATGTTTAAAATGTAACTTCAAAAAGCATGATTTCGGCTCGATTATGTTTTGTAAGAGTCTCATTTCGGCTTGGGATCGTTTGACTAGAGACTCGGCTCGTTTGACTAAAGTCTCGGCTCGGCTTGGGCTCGTTTAGCTAAAGTCTCGGTTCGGCTCGGGCTCGTTTGGCTAGAGTCTTGGCTCGGCATGGGCTCGTTTTTGTTCCGAAAATGAAAGTCTCGGCTCGGCATCAAAAACCAATAGTCTCGGCTCGGCATCAAAAGCTCGGCATAATTTACATCCCTAGTATCCACCAACATTATTTATAAAATATAAAATTAATGTGTAATATCGTATCGATACTAAGTGTACAGTACATCTATAACAACGAAGTTCGATGGATATACGGTACATGGTATACAATATAGTATACCATGTATACATGGTATACCGTATAGTACATGGTAGGTATACAATATAGTATACCATATCATGTATACACGTTAAGTAGTAACTTATTAATATGTTATAACATTTCTCATAAGGCAACAATAAACGATGAAACAATGCGCGCATGATACGATTATTAAAGATCAGTAGTATTCGATAATAATCACACTTAGAGAGTTTATACGACATCGTCACGTCGTGAACATGCAGTCATCGCGAGAATTGCAGCAGCTGCATACGTAACAACCTAGTAGTGCTATAGCACTATAGGCTATATGACACAGCCTGTATATAGCCTATAGGCTACCTGTTGCTGAGAAGTTGTAACTGTTTAAAGACCTACTTTCGAAAAATACTAATATATGGATCAACCGAAGCTACTACCTTTCGGAATAGGTACATTCAACTCGATCGGTACCGGTTCGGCTATTCAGTTACTAACCGAGTTAGTTAATTAGTAATACTAATTAAATATATACTAATTTAGTATATATTTAATCTTATTATATTTGTAGTATAGGTTATTTTTATTATATTATATAAATACAATCTATATAAATACATATATTTAAAAGATATATATATATATATATATATATATATATATTTATATATATATAGATATGAATTAAAATTATTATATTTAAAAAATAAAAAGAAATAATAATTATAAAACAATTAATCATATTAAATATGCTTATAATTATATATTACATATAACAATATTTATTTCAGTTGAAACATAATATTGAACTTAATTTATATTTAGTAATCTATATATAGATATATGTAATCTATAGATATATGTAATCTATAGATATATGTAATCTATGGATTATATGAATGTAGTAGATAATACGTTGTATTTTTGTATTATTTTGTATGTCTATTTGTATTACCATATAGGGTAACTATGGTAACATGCTACCATATATGTTACTATAGTTACTATAGTAACTGTACGTACGTACATGGTATTGGTGTTAGCTTATTACGTGAATATGTATATGTATATATAACTCTATAGAGTATAGGGTACTCTATAGAGTTATAAATGGTGTAATTTTCATTATAATGATCACATATTTGTAGGTCATTGAAACATTATATTATCTTAATGTATCTTAATGTATAAATATAAATACTTTTTAAATATAAATAATGTATATGGGTATACCTATATATAGTTGCATGCATTATATATATATATATATATGTATTATGTATTAATTATAAACATATGTATACACTTATTTCTTTATTTATTAATTATAATTTAGTTTAAATTTGAAGTGTTTCCTCCACCGTGTGGTTATAACAAAACCCCGCTTGAAATAGTTATGATGCTATTGTCCTATTGTTATACGCCTATAGGTAGGGTCGCTGCAACAGGGGGGACGGGGGGTTATGTCCCCCCCCCCCCATTTTAAAATCTAGGGGAACCTCCTATGTATTGGCCCCCCTTACTTTTACCACAACATTTATTTTAATTGATTGGCGGGGGACCCCTTACATACACATCATCGTTCCAGCGCCCCTATAGGGTATACCCTATATACAAGGTATACCCATAGGTTGTTATTAGCGTACGTATTACGCAACACCATTGTTTATTATGTATGTTAATTAGGTAATGTACGGTTCATTGTTAGTTATCGTTATGTAATGTTATATAATACCCGCCACACCCGCAGCAGCGTGTATGCGGCGGCCTGGCAATGTTGGTGGTTTTCTATAAATAAATATTATATAACAATACACTCGGAACCCGGATATAAAAGTGGGCGTGTCGGTGACCTACATTTATAATGACTCATGCGTGGTACTATTACTGATAAACTAGTGAAATAATGGATATTCAATAATATGAACCACCATGGTATTATATACATATATATGTATATATCCAAGACCTCCTATAACCTCGTTATAGGAGGTTATAGGATGTTATAGGAGGTCTTGATATATCATTATATATATATATTTATTTAATATAATATATCAAATATATCAAAATATAATTGTATAACATTGCACATGTATATTATATTGTATTTGTTTACTTATTCACGTTTGTTATTTGTATTATAAAGTTTAATTATACATATATATATATATATATATATATATATATTATGATATGCGCGTGTGCAATCTGTTCTCATGCTCGAGGGTATACCCTATAGTATACTATAGTAGTTGGTGCACCATGGGTAATTAATAATTACTAATGATAAAACTGTCACTGTCGCTGTCACGGCAGGTACCTATAGGTCTATAGAGCGTCGTCTATTTTTAGATTGATTACGTAATAATATCCAATTTCATTATTGAAATATACATTTTACAATGTACACATACTATTGTATAATTTCTAATTAATACTATAGTCGTTTTATTTTGAAATGTATAATATTAGTTTCATTGGATCAACAGAACATTACGATCAACGGACAAATTATACGGACATAGATGTCCGTTTATTCATAGAGACGAACAAATAAACGGACATCGATGTCCGTTTATCGTAAATTAAATTGTATTTACTATAATGTTTATATATATTTATAGATGTCCGTTTATCGTAAATTAAATGTTATATACTATAATGTTTATATATTTATAGATGTTCGTTTATCATTTAATTTACGATAAACGAACATCTATAAGTATGTAAGATTAACTTTACGATAAACGAACATCTATAAATATATAAACATTATAGTATATAACATTTAATTTACGATAAACGAACATCTATAAATAAATAAATATTATAGTATATAACATTTAATTTACAATAAACGGACATCTATAAATATATATAAACATTATAGTAAATACAATTTAATTTACGATAAACGGAAATCGATGTCCGTTTATTTGTTCGTCTCTATGAATAAACGGACATCGATGTCCGTATAATTTGTCTGTTGATCGTAATGTTCTGTTGATCCGTTTCATTTGCTATATTGATTTATTTATAAATATAAAAACAATTACGAAATAAATCATTATTATTATGATCACATATGTTATATGATAATCTATATTCATATAATACATCATACGTTTTATTGCGTGTTAATCTATATTTAAATATCATTCATTCATCAGTTATGTTATTTATCAATTGATAAATAACATAACTGATGAATGAATGAATGAAATCAGTTTATAGACAATTGTCTGAGGAGGATCATTGAAAGCTATTATTATTTTTTTATTTGGTGGAGTCCTTTCATCCCATCCAGGAACTTAGATGAAGTTTTCACTTATAACCATATATGGCTCTAATGTCCCTTCGAAGCCGCTCTCATGTTAAGGCATCCATGGTTTTAACGAGAGCCGATCATTTATTTATACACAATTATATAAGATCACTTCTAAATAATATTTTAAGACCCATTTTATAAAATTAATTAATGGTCCGGACAAGGGTCGAACCCATGTCCTACTGCTTGTGTGTCTGACGCCTTAGCCACTGAGCCACACAGGCAGTTTAACTATAAGTAGCTTTATTAAGTCGATACCTCCATATACTATAGTATATGAATATAATAGATTTGGGACATTTATACAATAATAATAAGACTTGTGTACTAGAATTCAATATAATAAGAGTACAGAAATATATATAAAGAGAATAATAATAATAAAAATAATGTCCCTCAGCGTATTTCATCATATGATACAACACATATAACTCCAATAGTAATAGGTTAGCTATTATATATAATAGGAATTCCTATAGGAACAATTGTTCTTGCATACATACTCACCATGCTCATATACTAAATACATGTATACAGCACGCACGATAAGCTAAGCTCATATGAGTGATACACGATAGCCTACATTACTATTGCATATACAACAAATATACATAGGTACCTATAGGTACCTATGTATATTTGTATCAAGTAGGTATACCTACTTGATCATGTATTCGAATAACAAATAACCATTACTATATACACGAATATACCATGGCCTCCTTTAGCTTCTTCTTCCATGGCCTCCTTTGAAGCTAAAGGAGGCCATGAATATACACTCATGAGATACATTCAGGTATATATTGTACACTGTACAGTATGCAGTGTACAATATAGATATATTTCTACACATGTTATGAAACAGAAGAAATAAACCTACATTCATAGAGAAAGATTCATAAACAGCAACAAAAGCTGCATTAACAAATGAGAGAGTTTAATAAACAACAAAGAAACATGCACATCGAGAACAAAGAGATATGCGCATACTCTATATAGATATACACAGAGAAATGCTTGACCAGTGGTCACCTGTGGTCAACCTATAGCTAAGTGGAGACAGCTGTAACATATGTTAGCGTAGTCAAGCTTACAGTAGGGTATATATATAGAGAGAGGGTTCAGCCTATTCCCATGTGGCTTCTTCCATTTTGTCACCAAACCAAAATATGTATATATTTATATAGTAGGAGCTTTTTAAATATATAAATATATATATTATTCTAAACAAGAATTACAATGTGCCTATAATATATTATAATTTGTAATATTAAATATTTAAATATTATAATATTTAATAATATTTATGTATTGAATCACTCAAAAAATAATAGACTTAAACATTTTATAAATAACTGTTAGTAATGTCCCCGGACAATACAATATAAATATGTACAACAAATTGTTATTTTGTTTTTGATTTATCGTTTATTAAGTTGTTGATAAAAACGAGATAAAACCATAACTACCTGGAGTCAAACCCGTGATCTCTAGCTTACTAGCTTTGATTGTTCTACTGAGCCATAGGTCCCATGCTATATATATATATATATATATATTGATAATATGTCTAATAACTATTGAATTATAAACGTACTCAATATTAAGGAATCTCTAAACCTTGTTTAAAATAAATAACTTCACTCACACAAAAGGACAATACGTTCCTGGTAGAATAATGTAGGTACTGTATACTTTAGTCAAAGCCCCAGAGCTTTGCTATAGTGCATTAACCACACAGCTTGCTTATAACCAATACATCCTATAACCTCGGTTATAGGAGGTATTGTTATAACCGTACACATAAAGGACAACTATTAATCTATAATTATAGGATTGTAATTCATACGATATTTTGTTGTGTGATATGATATCACTGATATCAGTGATATTATATCACACTATGCTAATATATATCACTGATATCAGTGATATTATATCACACTATGCTAATATATATATATATATATATATATTTATATATACAGTTATTATGTTATTAAAAACTATATATGCTTCCTTTATCATATGATATCAACTAATTTCTAATGATATACTTGTATACGATTAAATTACTATTACATTGTGCAATTTACATATATAGTTTTAAGTTCATTTTAAGTTCGTAATTATATAGTAATGGCTTGCTAATTTAAATTCTAATTTAAATATCGTATGATATTGCCTATAGACATATATGTCAAAGATTTACCTAAGGAATTTGCTTCGCAAAATATGTGCCTGTGGTGTATATCTATAGTCCATGATGTGTGTGTTATTTTAAAAATTTCTGTGAACTTAGTATATTGATTTTATATATAAAATATAAAAATGTACATTATAAATATACAAATTAAATACATATAATTAAAAATATAAAGTATATATATAATAATATAGATATTAATATAAATTATAAATTTTATCTAAACATTATTCCTTATTTTTATATATTATAATTACATATACATTACATACACTCACATATATTATTATATATTAATGTTTTATTAATATAAACAAAGCCCTTTGACAACAAATGGCTTTGATATAAATATGTAAATATATGATATACATTTTAATACTAACATATTGATTTAATTAATTATTTATTACCCTATGGTAGCTCATAAAAACAACTGGGTGAGCTTTTGAATATAACAAGGAGATAGAACCATTGATGTAAATAAAAGTTTTTATTAACCCCATAGAACTATAATAAATCAATTGTTATAAATTGATCTACAATAAAAAAATAATGGGCATTATTTATATATTATATATAATTCTCAGAATTAAACTGTATACAGGGGAATATAATGTGTGTTAATAAATAAAGTGTAATTATGGAATTCTAGGTAATTATATATATATATATATATATATATATATATATATATATATTAACTTAAAATATACATAGCTATTTATAAAATAGATAGAATCTATATGATAATATCTATAAATAACTATATATTTACATAGTATTTTACATGCTGTATTTTATAACTTATATCTTACAAAATATAATATATTAACATGTTAACACTGCTATTGTGGAACTATAGTTATAGTGCAACTATAATTATATATAGTCTGACTATACCGGTCTGTATAGTCATAGATTTAGAGTACCAAGACTGGTAATCTAAATCTATGGTATAGTGTGATATTATAAAAAAATATATATTACAATTTTTAAAAATTGATCTAAAAATTGTAATATATATATTTTTTAATTTATATGTATTCGTTTTAAAAGGATATTAGACAAATTAATGAAATGTATAATACATTATGTATTACAAATTTGTATAAAGCTAGAGATTATCTTCAACGATTTGATAAAAAATCTTTGTTATCTCTATATATTATATAATATAGATCACAATATTGTAATAAATTTTTTTATAATTAAGACATTAGAATTCATATTAACATATTCACTCTATTGATTTTATTATCACTTTTATATTTGTGTATATTTTATATGTATTTATATTTGTATTTCTTTAAAAATATAGAAATATAGAAATGTAAATATAATAAATATGTATGTATCATACATAATGTATGTATGTATGTGTGTATGTATTATTCATATATAACATTAAATATGTTAACAAAAGTATATTTTGTATTATCAGGAAGTACTATAGTACGCTATAGTGTATATTATAAGTATACATAGTATACTCTAAGATTTTGTGAAGCATCCTTAGAAATATCTTTGGTATACTGGTTCATCAGAATATCCAGCTAACAGTAAGAGCAGCATAATAGAATAACATAATAGCCTCAAATGTTTACATTGTGCTGTTATGCTGCTCTTATAAGTTTTATTTTGTTGCTATTATGTTGCTATTATGCTGCTTTTATGCTGCTTTTATGCTGCTATTATTATCAGAATTGCTATTATGCTGCTCTTACTGTTAGCTGGGTATTAATAGTATAGAAATATTCTATTTCTAATGATAAACTTTAAATATATATATATTATTACAGGATTTTACACTATCAATATTAAGGGATTATAGATATCTTAATAAGTATATTTTAATAATAACCTTCGATATATTTCAACTCTACAAAAAAAGGCTGTTCGAATTGTAAATAAAAATATCTTTAAAATTGTCAATAATATTTTTATTTAGACTAATACTAACAATTTATTTTTATGTTCTAATATATTACAATTTTAAGATTTATTAACCTATAATATTGTATTCATACACAATGTACATTTAAAGAAATGTCCAAGCAGAATATCATTATTATTATATACAAAAATAGATTTCATAATTTCAAATTACCTTATATAAAATCAAGCCATCATCATAAATAAATATCATATAAAGGCATTAAACCATGGAATAATTTATGTCGAAATCAATTATTATTTACAAAAATTTATATAAAAAACTTTAAAAAAATATTAAAAAAACATCTTTTATCAAAATATGAAAATCAATTAAACAATTGATTATCTAATTTTATTTTTGTTTGGATTTTACTGGATTTATTTATTAAACTATCATCTTGTTTGTTTTATTGTTTTATTTTTTTCATTTTTATTGTTTAGCTATTCTATTCCTTTTATAGTTTGGCATTCAGAATTCAACTCGTTTCTGTGATTTTTTAAACTTGACTTATTGATACATATTTTTTATTCTTTACATAATTTATTTTTAAATTGACTTATTGATACATATTTTTATTCTTTACATCTTATTTATTTATATTTACATTTTTTTACTCATGAGAATCTAACTTATCTAGAATATATTGATTAGGGAAGTTCTCGCAAAAAACAAAAACATTTGTTTATTATCTTCTCCATTATTTCATGCTTTACAACATGAAATAATAAATCTGATTTATTTAATATTACTTCTATATACATATGTATATTTATTATATCTACATGGATATTTATTTATTTAATCTATTGAATCTATTAAAAGCTTTATAAAATAAATATAAAAGTATATTTTTTTAATTTCTATTTAATATTACAAATATAATGATACACACAATAGTATTTTGTTATTTTAGAAATATATGTCAAAAATAGTTTTATTGAATATCAATTTTATTTAAATTTAATTATATTCATCAAATATACTTATTTGAATAAGCTTACAAATACACACAGAGTTCATACATATTGTAATATCCCCAAATATTAATAACTTATATATAATAATAATAAGAAATATTATAAACTATATTTGATAAGATATAGGTTATATCACTATTATACCTATGTTACTATTATGCTACTTTCCCCTACATGAGAATTTCATCATAATTATGTGTATTCACATTGTGATAATACATTCTCAATCATCATATTAGCACATTGTATTAAGATCAATATATTATGTAACTATAGCATTTAACTGTTGTAGGCCATATATCTATTATATTATTGGATCATATAATCTCACTATTAAAAACAAAAATATGTCCTTATGTAATACATAATATGTATAGGGTAACAAATATTAATGTGTTATATAATAATTAATATATAATCATTATTTATATAACACCTATATTCTTAATATAGATATTTCATATAAATAATATAATATTTATTTGAAATTAAATAAATAATGAAATTAATTACCCTGTTATACCCACTTATACATTAATGTATAGGCTATAATTTAAATAATGTATATGATAAACCCAATCCCCATGCTCCTTATTACATTTATAGTATATATTGTATACTATTTAATTTGTATGTATTCTGCATTCATAGATATTTGTATAAAAAAAGATAATTTGCATTATTTGAATATAATCATAATATTGATTATTTCAAAAATTACATAATATTAACAAAATTTTTTTTATATTAATATTTTATTTTAGATTTTAATACAATATAGGGAAATCATATATATTATTTATAGGTATATTTTAAATAAGTGATATATATTATTGAATTAAATATAGATATTTATTCAAAAAATCTAAATAAAGAATACACTATTAGCAAAGCCCTTTGCTATTAGTGTATGGCTTGATTTAATAGGCTTGAAACTAGGTATAGAGCTTGGGTGACTCTGACCTCTGGTGAAGGTCGTCTACTTGTTTGCATTGTGATTGACATTTATTTATCTACAACATATAATTGATATAAAACTGTTCTTTTATAAATCTTATTTCTATCTTTCTATTGTATATTGTATATTTTAATGTACATTACCATTATTATATATATATATATATATATATATATATATATATATATATATATATATTATATACATATTAACTTGTGATTAAATAATCAATTTCACCAGTAATGTATTTCATAAGAAGTCAATATTGATACCATACTTTATAAGTGATTATTATAACTTCTCTATATTATATGCTTGCATATTATTCTGATAATATGAGGGTGTCTAAGAATTAAGCGAAGATTGGCTATATTAATATTGCTAAACAGAACAATTATTTGATCAAATATTTGCATATTACAAATTATATTAAAACATGGAATACTTATAATGATATTGAACATATATATGTCTCCGCATCCTTATTCTGCTAATATAGGTTCTCCTTCACCTCAGACATCTTTAATGTTATAATCAACCTGGACTCCAGGTCCTGAAGGTGATTATCTAATAGTGTTTTCCTGCTGATGAAAGTACCTTGATATCAACATGCTATTAGGTATACAAATCCCCAGGGACACTCAATATCTTTATGCTCAGATGTAAAAGTTATAATAATTCGCAAAAAATATTTTAAACTATAGTTTAATCTATAGAAAAAATATTTTATACTATATAAAATATATATATCACGTATTATTTTATTTTTAGAAAACATGTTTTACATGATAACAATGATAAATGTTTATTATCTATCTTTCCGTTATTAATGTAAGATAAAATTAACACATCATTAAATATTACTTTTTTATAATTTTTGTTATTGAAATATATAATCATATTTATTTATAAAAGTAAATATTCTATTTAGTATGTTATATAATAGTTATTTATTGAGAACAAAATAACTTTATTACTTAGAATTTAATACAATATACATGTTATATATTATATATAATAAAATAGTTTATTTGATATACAAATATATATATATATATATATATATATATATATATATATATATATATACATATACGAGTAAACTACCTCTTAAACTCAGACTCGATGGTAAACCAAAATGCAACTAACACATCAAGTGACTGAGATATTGAATTATTCTTACACGTATTACATATATACAAAACAAAAATAACACTCGTAAAAAGTCAGAGTTAGCGGTAGATGAATGTATATATATATATATATATATCAGAATAGAATACCAAGTTAATTATAGGTTACAAGTCTACTGATAAAGGTCAGAAATATGTCTTCTCCTAGAACTGGTGCATAGATACTCTCCTCTTCAAGTCTATTTCAGATGTAAAATCACTGTGAATCTCAGCGTTCCTCTATAAAACTTACCACCTGACTTATTATACCGAGGTATTACATGTTAACATACAGTTATGTGACAACTAAACCCAGCCAATCAATGCTTTTATAGGTTCCATCTATACAGGCATTACATAATTTATATGTATGTTTTTATTTGTGTATATTCGATATATCCGCAATGACTTATTATGATTATTAACAGATATATTAATATGTTACTACTACTTGATATTTGTTTTAGAGATATTCTACGTTGGTTTATAATATAATATTTTAATTATTTTATTTTTCTTATATTATTATACATACTATATTGTATATATGGGTATTCTTGTATATTTTATATTGTATATTGTATATTGTATATAGGTATTATATTATTAATTTATATATATATATATATATATATATTTAAAGTATTATAATAATACTAATAATAATAATAAATGTATTAAGTTTAAAAGTTTACAAATATCTCTTAATGGAAATCACAACAACAACAAATTGATATTCACAATATATTTATCTGATAAATGAGCCTGTCACATAATATTTTATCTTAATTATAAATGTCACTATTCAAATAATATTATTTATAGAAATTCAATATTAACATAATACATGAAATACATGGATATGAATCATTCTCTAAGATTGGACCAGGCCTATTAATATACATTATTCAATAATAATTAACAAATATAATAATTAATAATATATTATTATAATAATAGACAAATTAGTCGACTTGAATCATAAGATATTATCATCACTAATCAAATGAGTCATACTAAACAATTGTATATTTCTTTGTATTGGTCATTTCTTGTTTATTACAACAAAAAACCTCATAGAAAGAGTTAATGGCTATTCAAAAAATGCAGAAATTGAACAACATAAAAATTTAGCTGAATGAATAATATCGACTACGAAAAGTTTAATCGTGTTGTTTTTATCACCAGTAAACTATGATATGATATTAGAAAGAATATCAACTAGAGTCAGAGTGTCAAGTGAGAATATTCTTTAATCATAGTTAACATTTAATAATATACATCCAAGGTCAACCGTTCAAGGTTATAAACGTATACCACTGTATACAGTGTATATTGTTAGATATTCAATTATCCAAAATTGTGGATTATAGAATATTATATTAATTTGTATATATCTATAATTGTATATATATATATATATATATATATATATATATATATATATATAATAATAATATCAGAATTTAGGCATGACCAAGGTAATCGAAGAAGCGCAATGCTTATCTAGTCGTTTACCTGAAACATATTCCCAATTAACAATTATGTATATATATATATATATATATATATGTGTGTGTGTGTGTATTTGTATTTGTATGTGTGAGTGTATATTATCGATGTAAATAAAACTTTTATTTATATCGATAGTGTATATATGTTTTAATTAATTAAAATATTTATTAATATAAATGAATTGTATGAAATAATCATAATTCTACATTAATAGAGAGATTAGTTTAATATTAATTGTGGTAAACCATGATTAAATCTTTATTAATTAATAAAATTACATTAATATACTAATACCAAAGATCTTATGAAGCAAGATATAACACTCCATATCTATGCAACGTAATTAATATGAACCCCTGCCGCTGCTAGCAGTAGTATCGAAATCACTGACATAGATTTTGGAAGTAACTCAATTTGTATACAAACATATTGTTATTGTTCTATAAAATTACATGCAATATATGTTAGATTTTACTCACCTCATAGATAAATATAGCATTTAAAACTAAAAAAAACATATTGATTTATTATATATATATTAGTATTGAACACTTACTTTTCATTGTATCAATTATAATTAAACACCAATTTCGCATGTGTTTCCTTAGGTAAATCTTTGCATATACCAAGGATATGTCCTAATATGTCCTTACTTAGATCTTGAATACCGTTAGTCATACTTTCGTGCGTATGATTGATATCGAATTAAAATATAAATTTAGTCGGGGAAAATAATAATATAATTAATTATAAGTACGGTACACATACTTGTATACATTGTACACATACTTGCATACATTGTATACAATACCTATCTCGTATATCATTAGGTGAACCTATACCATTGATAGGTAACAATGGTGTCATACTTGGCTGACCAGGCTGACCGGAAAGCTGATATCCTACATTTATGAATATTCTGTATTTCAACGAAGAAGCCTTAATGTGTTTTATTACAATTACAATGAATGCGATTATATTATTATCTAATTGATCCAATTAATAATTTAATACCTATAGTTATTTTTATATTTACAATGCGAAATTGTAGTTTTCGTAATCTCGTTAAAGTGAATGACAAACTTGTTATTGTTCATTAATATTTGCTTTCAATTAACCTTGATTATTATTATATACAGTAAAACTGCTTGTAGTCATAGAGCTAGTAAGAAACTCTTTCTCTAAAATGTTTTCTTTCTAGCTCTATGCTGCTTGTAGTGCTCACGGAATATATCAGCACTCGTGGGAACTATATTGTAGATACACCCTACGGCTCTTACTGTATACGCAACTTTTTATATTATAATGCGTATACTATAACTAGGTGCGCTGCAATAAGGGGTGGACGGGGTAGATAGGGTGGACGGGGTAGATAGGGTGGATAGGGTGGACGGGGTGGATAGGGTGGATAGGATGGACGGGGTGGATAGGGTGGATGGGGTGGATAAGGGGTGGACGGGGTGGATAGGGGGGATAGGGGGGACATGTCTCCCCCCACCCCACTTTAAAATCTAGGGGGACCTCCTATGTATTGATCCCCCCCCACTTTTACCACAACGTTTATTTTGATTAGTTGGTCCCCCCTACATACAAAATTGTTCTAACAAAGAAATTATTATCAGTTATTTTTAATATTCTTATATTTTATTGTATTCGTTCACGTTTCTAACTTTCTAACATTATTTTCTATTTTCTAATTATCGCTTATTTACGTATTTATTTTTATTTCTGTTAAAACACGTATGAAATTCTCATCGTTATATTTGTGTATACATAAATCATATACCCATCTGTATACCTTCGCGTGTACTTTCCTGACATCTGAGGATGCTCGATGATTCATTAGACTCGATGAGTTATAAAACTATTGAGTCAATGACTCAGTAGTTTTATAACAAGATAACGTAATATATGATATGTATTTAATTATCTTATTATAACGAAACAAACAAAATATACAAAATAGTGAGATAGTCTTTTGAAACGTTTGACTATAACAATGCTGTATGTATATCATACGAATAGCTAATTATAAATTGTACACATTTGAATGGTAGTGTCACATTACTAATGTGTACGTAGACAATGGCAGCTATTGTTTACGTTTTCAGTTAAGTTCACGAGTTCAGGAAGCGCATGTATTAAGATAGTAGAATAGCAATATATTCAAATTGCATTCGTGTATTACGTTATATATGTATTACTATATATTCATGAATTACAAAATTCCACATTGTTATGTATATTCACAAATGGAAAGATATATTCATATGATGAGGTATATGATCATGGATAATTAAACATACTCATTTATATATATATATATATATATATATATATATATATATATATATATATTATATAATGGTATATATGTATATTTAGATATAATTACATAATTGTTATGTTGGGGTAATAAAGTTTTATTACATACTAGAGAATAATACTGCCTCTTACCAATATATATATATATTATTTGAATATATAGCTCAAACACTAAATATATATATCGCTATTTACAAATTCATCATTACGATTCAAGAAATAATCATTACGAATTATACAAAGTGGATGACAAATATAAAAGAACATTCGATGAGGCGAAGTAAAGGACATTCCTACGAGAGACTGGACGCAGCGGTGTTGGATTAGTTTATCTGAGAATAGCCGCTGAGCGTGGAACATGCGTATCTAGAATAGGGGCGTCATAAAAGGGGGTGGGGGGTGGGTGGGACATATCCCCCCTACTTTTAAAAGTGGGGATATAATATCTAATATCCCCCCCAATTTTAAGATCTACAAATTATTTTATTCTTTATTAATATTATATTTTTGCTATTTATAGTCTTCGTTATGATATTATAGATTTATCTTCTTAGAAAAGTATATGGTAATAATTGATGAGTCTGAGAGATATCCCCCCCACTTTTAATCACCATGTGACACCCCTAATTTAGAACATATGTCCTCCATCTCACTCTTTCTCTCTCAAATAAGAGTTGAATCTAGTCAAGACTAATCTATTAGGGTTGTTTAAAATTTATAGAAATATTAACACTGCTCATTAACGTGTCACGGATGATTCATCGATTCTGTTGGCAACGATGACCTATATTACAGTGGCTTGGTAGATTATATGCGTAATATATGTTCTAAGTGACAATACTAGATCAAACGTGTGTACTTTAATTCAAATCCCTTTAATGATATTTAATAATTTTTATTTCAATAAAATATTATTTCAAATAAAAAACTTCTATTAAATCGCGCTTATAATTATTATAACTCTCATGATATAACAAAATTATCCCGTATAATTATATATGTATTTAATCTACTAGTATTTTATTATTGATATTAAACATTATTATAACCTATTATTATATATACCTATATATTTGCAACGCTTGCGATATACTTCATTAAGGCTCCCATTGGAGGTACGTCCTTCGCGCGTGCAATGTAAATATATATGGAAATTTATGCCTTATTATAAATTCAATTACACAAATTTAATAGTATGTAATCAGAGATTTTAATAATTACTAATCACTTACTTTTTCTACAAAAATAAAAACAAACAAATGTTCATCTACTTGTTATGAAGTACGTAATTATTTCTATGCTCTCATTTGTCAAATGATATATTTACTTCTATTTTCGATAACATTTATTGTAACTGGATTTACATTCTATATATTTATTAATTTTAAATTAATCTTTGTTATTCAATAAAAATAGTGTTATCGTTAGCAAACATTTCAATATAGTAATTTATACATTTTGCTTAAATTTTTATAATTTTAATTAATAACTATATATAAAAATGTTTTTGCAAACTACTAATTTTATATTTATAGAATAACATTAAATATTCAAAATTATAAATAAACAATACTTTAATGGATCAACAGAACTTTACGATCGACGGACATCGATGATCGTCGATCGTAAAGTTATCAAAATATAAGTCGATCTTATATTCTATACTATGGAAATTGATGAATGTCGATCATTAAGTTCACTTTTAATAGTTAATTATATTTTATTGTATGTAATGATGTCCGTCGATCGTTAAGTTAACCTTATATGCTGAACGATCGTAAAGTTCATTTGATCCATTTAAAATTGTTAAATTAATTAATGATGAATTAAATTATATAAATAAATTATCCTCGCTATAACAGTTGCACCAAACTTTATTTCAGCCATTTAAGATGTTTATACTTTATACATCTGTGAAATGAACTATATTTAAGTTCCATTAATCAACACAGACAACGAATAATTATTTATATTCATAAATATTTTAGATACATTAAGCTGCGCTTTTCTACAAAGGTCATCGCCTATACTTTACATTAAAATTGTATTACGCAGTTTAAATTAAAAAGATAGGTGAACTCCACAATGAAAATTCTATTTTTGTAGAACAGCACCCTTTAAAATATTATTTAGCAGTTAATTATTTAAACTTATTCTATTTTGGAAGAGAATTATATTATTTTCTGCATGATTTTTATATCACCGAAAAAATAAACTTGTTCTACTAGTATTAATTAACTAATAATATATAATATTTAATAATAATAATAATATTTATTTATTGAAATCTCTTATATATATTGAATACAATACAAATAGCGGATACAAATGGACCCCTCAAGAAGTCATAGACTTGTACATGTTATAAATAACTGTGAGAGGCCCCGGACAATACAATTAGTAACATATTAAATTAGTTACATAGTTACATATTTAATTAATAATAATTAAATAAATACTATTTACAGTTCATTTTGTTATCAAATATTATTATTATATTTAAGTATCAAAAAATATATACTTCGATATATGAATTTACTAATTAATAATATTATTTTTATTAATTATTTAATGTTTATTTTCAATATTAATATATATTTTATGTAATTAAAAAAATAATATTAATTTAATAATTACAAATACTATTTATTAATTATATTTGAATTATCTGAAAGGACGACGATTATTATAAGAATTTCAGAGTTCAAGGTGGGCGGTACTTATGTCATTATACAGTATTTTATGTTCATTTGGTGATATTATGTAGCTAACAAAAACAGAAAAATAAAACTAAACTAAATAAACCCTAAAATAAAAATGGACTCTGAAATTCTAATAATAATCATCGTCCTTCTAGATTCATTATATTTAACCTAAATATAATAATTATACTAAATAATATTTAATTATTTGTTGTATATGAATATAAATAAATAAATAATATAATAATTTTCATATTATCTATATTTAATAAGTAGATTATGTTTTAGAATAAACCTTATCGTGTAAACATAATTATATCAATATTAAAATTATACTAGTTTTACATAATAATTAATCTAATTTGTATAAATACAATTTAAATATATTTAAACCAAACGTGTTATGTCAACCATAAAATAAATTAAATAAGTTGTTAAATAAAATGTTAAATCAAATATAAAGTTGTTGTTTTGGGTGGCCCTAAAAAGGGCCGATTGGTATGGGTTTGGAACAGGATACAGAAATTAGGCTTTAACTACGGTTTTTTTAACTACCTTCTTAACAACTTTAGGCTTCTTCGCAATAGTCTTCTTAACCTTTTTAGGAGAAGATTTCTTAGTTTTAGCCGCAGAAGTAGTTTTTTTAACAACTGGTTTCTTTGTTGTCTTCTTTACTATTTTCTTAACTTCAGTTTTCTTGACAACTTTCTTAACTACCTTCTTAACTGGTTTAGGGATGACAGCTACTTTGAAGCTTCCGGATGCACCGACTCCCTTAACTTGTTTCAATAGGCCATTACTGACGCCATTACGAAGGCAGATTTTCAAATGCACGTTAATTTTCTTGTCGTCGTTTCCTAATTTATAGTTTGCTGCGAGGTACTTTAGGATAGCTGACCTTGATGAACCACTTCGTTCCTTTAGAGAGGTAATAGCTGCCACAACCATGTCATTGTACTTGGGGTGAACGGCTATAACTTTTGCTTTCACGGTCTTTTTAACTGGAGAAGTCATGATGATGATGTTGATAGTATGAGAATAAAATTCAAATGATAATAGTCAACGAAAATAGCAAACCTTTATATGAATAAACGGATGTGTAAGTAAGACATAAATAAATACAATAAATATTTCTGAAATAACGTTTTTTGTGTTTCTTTTCAATATTCAAAGCATATTATCGTATAGAAATATATAACATATCATCATTATTTTAAGTGGATAATATACATGCGATTTTGATTTAATATAATATATAAATAATAATTTAGATTATTTAATGTTAATATTAAAAAAATACAATTATTCACGATTTTCATAATATTTTGATCTACAAAACTGATATAAAGTCAGTTTTAAATATAACCAATACATTTTTTTAATAATTTGTGTATATATTTATTATAATGAAATACGCTTTTATGAAGTGACCAAAAAAAATCTTTAAAAAACCTTAATTATCATATAGTAATTTATGATCAAATATCAATATAAAACACAACTATTTTGTATTATTGACAAAGGAAATTATTTTATTTGAAATATTATTATTAGTAAATAAATTCGTTAAACATTATCGTAATACTGAACTAATGTAATATTATTTAACATTTAATGAATTAATATCATTTTTAATAATATCATATTAATTTACAATGAACTTATTCTGAAATATGTATATTTATCATATATTTGGCGTGAATGTATAATAAACATTATGTTTAACATATAAACAACAGGAAATATTATATAAATATATTTAAACTCTCACTAATTTTATTTTTCTACTTATGAATGTCATTAATTAATGATAATAACATTGAATTAATAATCATTTGCTAATGTATCATATTGTGGCATACACGACGAGAAGCTACGTGTATCATACAAGTTGTATGTATCGAATAGGGTCCCCTCGTTTGTTTTTTTTACAATTTATGTGTCAAATTTAAAATATTCGTCTAGGTATTTGTCACACTGGTTTGATAAACATGATTAACTAATATTAAGAATGAAAACATAGTATATATTATAATATCTATATATAAATTAGTTGTTATTATAATTTTAACTTTACAGATAAAATATTTAAATTTAGATCTCGTAAATCGTAATCAAAACAAACGGTGGCCATATTTGATATTATTCAACAGCTGTACTATATGTGTTGGATTCTACATAAATAAGCAGGTGTTTCGTACTATACGACCTTATGTGCAAGTGTCGGTAGTTTATATTGACGATCACGACATGGTACCTACCTTAGTAGATTTGATATCGATAGGTACCTAAAATGATCGTTAATATATTTATAAATTTTAATTTGTAAAGTATCCTACTTGATATTGGCGAATAGTTCAAAATTCAGAAATGTGTAGCATACTATGCTTACTATAGAGACAATTGCAGTATATTAATCTACTAAATATAGGGATTTCATTAGTATACAGATATGTTTAGATATGGATTTCTTTATATTAATAGTTACAAATTAGCAGCTGCTAGTTCTGATAGAGTTTGAAATATAATAAGATTAATATGTGAATCGATAGTTAAACATAATTTATTCACTTCATTATAAAAAGGAATACTGAGAAAATGAATATTATATAAGGAAATCAATGCATTTGGTTTAGCTAGATTTAATGTAATTTTATTTAATATCGAGGAAGAATAAATTAGTTCAGAACAATTCACGAAGCTGTGTATGGATGAATCCTGTATAATTATATATGTATTATCAGGTTCGGAGGAAAATATTAACACATTTATTTAATCATCATGTAAGTATTATTTTATATGAGGTAGGTATACATATATTGGTATAACTTATATACAATATTTATTATTAAAATGACCATATAACAAGGTAATGTAATACATTTATATTAATAATATATTATAATCATATGCCCTTTTATTTGTCCCTACTCCTTTCACAATAATAATTAATGTTGACATCCAAATATAGTATAAATTGATTTCTAAAATATAGTATATACTAATCATACATATATAAATATATATGATTACCAATTTAGTATGATTAAGTAAATCTTTATTTATAATATCAGTCATGAATAATTGCACTGCAAATACTAATAAATGTCATATTAATATTTAAAATCCCTGTCATATTGTTAGTATTCGTTTTATCGAACTTTTATATTTCGTTAATTATCTAACATGATTTCAATCTAAATAATCTGATATACCTATGTATAACCTATGTATAACCTATGTACATGTTCCATATCAATGTAAACATTTCATAATAACTTCGTCTCGGAGTGAGATTTCACGAATAATTAAATATTTCGCTTAATTTGACTGATTCGCTGAGTTTTTCAAAACCAATTTCACAGTTAATGTGACTTATTATATTATTAATCAATGTATTAATTAGTAATTAATATTTACGCATATATTATAATATATATATAACTGTGTGGCTCAGTTGGCTAAGGCATCAAACACAGAAGCAGTAGGACCCGGGTTCAATATCCGTCAACCATTAAAATAGGTCGTACAATATTATTTAGAAGTGATCTTATATAATTGTGTATAAATAAATGATCGGCTCTCATTAAAAACGTAGATGCCTTAACATGAGAGGGCCTTTGAAGGGACATTAGAGCCATATAGTTATAAGTGAAAACTTCATTTAAGTTTCTGGATTGGATGAATTCAAGAAAATTCAAATTCAATTCCTTAGATATACCAAAAAAGACACCAAAATAAAATAACAATATATATATATTAATTCAATTAATTTCACTGTATAATGTAAAAATAACACAAACTCATATATGTTCCTATACAAGGATATACATATGAATGTATTTAACAAAGATTTTGAGAAGAAATCCTTAAAAATATCTGTGATATAACTATAATATTACCCGGGGATACCTATATAAATAGCTACAATTGCCTATCTGTATTTCATATAATTGAATAATCAGTAGGTTCATCGAAAGATAATTTAGGTAACCCTGCAGTACATCAAACATAAATACATATATATATATATATATATAATATGTAAATATAAATATATATAGATAGTTTATTGGAATAGTTTAATGCCATTATTTTTTCATTTAGAATTCTTTTTCGTTTTCTTTCTTCGTTATCCAAATGGCTTCAAAATATGACCTTCGTCTTTTCAGGTTGTTGCCAGCTATATATATAGAGTACATAAAATAATAATAAGTAAGGTTTCGCTTTATTAATGTAGATAATGATAACTACAATTGTTAACCACATGACCAGTAATACTTCAATCATTATATGTGTCATTATGTCATCATTATGTGTGTCTATGCGTAAGTGTCTGGTATTTTACAATGTTAACTGTGAGAAGTGATGTTTCTTTCCTTCAAACATTATTACGAATAATACTCTTTTAATTAAAAGTAATTATCTGTGGCAGGTAATTATATATCATTAATTATCCAATAGCTTATACACCGAGTATATCTCAACAATCATTGATGATAATAGTCAAGATCATTAATATCCAAGTGGTATTGATACGAGAGAAAGGAGAATACTTTCATCGTAAAATGATGTAATGTCCTCCAGTCACTACTTATCTTGATTATAACATGTCGCGCATATAAAGGGTAGATTTGAATCTATTTTAAATTAAGTAAATTTGTTTCAGATTTAATTATTATATTTTTTATTATTTTAATAATGCTGTTATATTCGTTTAAGTTGTTTATCTGATGTTTTCATTTATTTTATCTAAGGTTTTCACAAATCCATCTATATATAATATTTATACATTAGGTATTGCATAACGGGATGTAAAGGTTGAAGATATCTACATTTATTGTTATATAGTTGTTTGTTGTTCTCTTATAATGGTGGTGATTATTACTATTATTATTATTAACAATATATATATTATATATACATTATACCACTTTATAAACTTGGCTTAACACATATAAAACAAGGTAACACGTCTATCACTCAGGTTGAAAAACTATACACCAGCACCGATGCATCTATCGGAAGATATCAGTAATCCTATCAGAAGATGAAACACAGATAAGTAATGACATATTATAAATAAGTGGACATGTTTGAACCACTTGAAGAATGCCTACTTAATTGATTAATTTATAATTTATTTAAGCAAATATATAATCGAATGTATAAATATTTTCTAACGATAACATACGTTATAGAAATAAACAAAGAAAGCCTATTTAATTGTGCTGATTTTAATAATTATCAAGGTATTTTTTCTGAATTTAATTTTATTAAGGATCATATAACTATTTTATATACATATTTTCTATAATATACACTAAGAATGATATTTCTTTACAATAACTATTTTTATGTTAGGTATTGTATCGTATCTGATTGGACTAATATGGACGCGAACCAACTATTGCACAAAGTTCACGATTGCGATGGCTGGAGAAAGTATGTTGTTAAGGCAGAAAGGACTGAATTGATCCCCCCTACAATTTCCGAGTTGCGGGACTAAAAGTAAGTATTGTATCGTAAGAAATATATTTAAAAAATAATAAAATATAAAATTTCAATAAATAGAACATTATCACTATTAGAGGACTATGTAGTAATGCTTATCAAGTAATATTATAGTATAAAGCGTTGTTCAAAGGGGCGGTTCCAGGTGGGGTGGCTGGGGATATAAACCTTCCCCTTATCTAAATAACTATTTTATGTACTTTATAATATTAAAATATATAAAAATTAAATAAATTTCATAATTAAATTTAATATTATATTTATGAGGCTCTCCTTTTGATCAAATCATGGAACCACCCTGGTTCACATCAACACATAGTAACCGATGTTCATAGTCATATATCGGCTGCTTTAAATTAAATCATTGATATTAGTAAATGTTTCAATGGGAATAATCGGAATCAGCTGTGATATCTGACTATAACATGAAGTCCTCTAGAGGTCAGGGGTCGGTTACTGATAACGAGGCGCAGGTTAACGTCACCACTCGCTGAATGTAATCTGGGGCTATTTATGAAATATCTCCGTTTAACATTCATTTTGTTATTATTAAGAGTTGACTATTGTTTTTATAAACGGCCCATAACTAATATGATTAACTGATAGGCAAACTAACTATCGTATCATATAAATATTCATCAATTAAAGAAATAAACTATATCTATTCCGCGATGTAATGAAATGAGAGCTGTTGGTTTTCATGTTTATTGGTAGTAAAATGTACAAAAGACGCGGGGGGGTGGAGGGGGGTGTTCTGATTGGTCGGCGGTTTAAACACCACTACAGCTTGACTAGAGATAGAAAACACACACGCAGTAAACATGCACGACCTACATAAATGCAGGGCATAGCCTCGACCTTGAGCGATACAGACAGACATGTTCAGACACTTCTCTCCTGTGAGAATAGAGTGTACGTACGATAGAATATGTAATTTATTGTAGAAGGAAATTAAAAGTCGGAAAAAATAACGTAATTGAATCGGACGAAGAATATTTGGCAACATGTAAATTATGTAATATTCGCTAATAATAATTGTGTGTACTACGTAGCGCTTAGTTTGTCGTTAAGTTGAGGCTACACTCGCAGCGAATATTCACCAATAATCGCGGTTTTACTACCTCACACATATTAATGATATTATCGAAATCGAGTGTTTCGAGTGTAGAATATTCTCAAGGTTATGCAAGTGTGTCCTCGTGGTAACAGTGAATCCAACCTGATTAACTGTTCACAATAGCTACAACACTGGGCTACATAAGCTATGTAAGCACTAGCTATTGTGTTGTTACTAAGGTGATTCCTTACATGGCGCAGAGAGAGAGAATACCTTCAATTATTATGTATTATTATGATGCTCATTTAGAATGGGAAGTTTTACCTACATTAACACACACACACACGCGCACAAGCATAAACACACACGCACACACACACACACACACAAGCACACACACACACATAAACACAAGCACACACATACGCGCGAGTTAAGTTACCTGTCCCCCTTCTATGATGCTCTGGATGTTTGTCAGGAATTCATTCTTAGCATCTTCCGTACTGTGAGGAGATAATGTAGAGGTCATCGGAGTAGAGGTCATTAGAGTGGATGTAGAGGTCATTAGAGTAGAGGTAACGGTGTAGAGGTCATTAGAGTGGAGGTAATAGTTGAGATAATGCAAGCAAGGGAGACAATGCAGAAATATTGGAGATAGTGGTAGTAAGGAAGACATTGGAACCATTGCAGATATAGTTAGTAGGTATTAGATGGTGCCTATTGATGGGTCTGTTGATGACTAATCATTAAGCTCTTGATTGTTAGAGAATATTAGAGTTTATCTTTCACAACATATATTTTCACAACATATATATTCAAGGTTATTTTAAGGTCATTTGTTGTAAATATATTTGCTTATTACATCTATATTATGTATACATACCGATATAGATTATTAATATTATTAGATATATAATATAATGTTATATGAATAATATATATTATAATATAATATATGATATAATAAATAATATGATTTATGATATAATATAATATAATAAATAATATGATATATTATATAATAAATAATATGATATAAGAAATAATATTATAAATAATATGATATATGATATAAGAAATAATATTATAAATAATATGTTATAATAAATGATATATAATATAATATTATATGAATAGGAAATACCAGTCTATAATTACAGTTATCTGATGTATCTATTTACAGTGATTATGATATTGACCTTGAGAAATCGTACATCCGCTGAGGTCTACCTTTTGACCTTGACTTCTCGTGAACAATCGTCCAGGTCACATTGTTGGGAGTAATTAAGGACAATTCATCTCGTGATATGGCTGTCATGTATCTGTGAGAAATTATAATTATCACGTAGTTTGTTTAGATCATAATTATAATTATATAGAATATTACATAAATATAATGAAAGGTATTATAATATACTACAGTAAAGCATTTCTCTATGAATATACAATACCGTAACACTATACTTTCAACTTTGTTTTTATCGTTCATTTAATTAGATATTTATATATATTTCAATATATATATATTTACTTATATACACATATTTACTTATATCTAATAGATAACTACATATTTCGATATTTACATATTAAGTGCTCTTTATGTTTAGCAAAAGATTAAAACCTACTTCCTCATCTAACTATGACTACCTTATTTCACATTTACATGCTTTATGACATAGATCTATGTCGAGGCTAATCGTAGTAGTGAGGCTTATTCATTTGAATAGCTAATGCATCCTTAGTATGGATTCAATACACATCAAATATTACAAAAGAAATACTGTACTTCATGTTGCTCACTAATTATTGTATACAAACTAAATAATGTGAAGTAAAAGTGTTTAGATTAGATGCAAGTTAATAGGAATATGTTTGAATAAGTTTGTTACTATATAAATGTTGTGTTTGTAATAAAGAATATATAATAGAGTGTGTATTATAAAGATACATTTATGAAAATAATGTTATAAATGATTTTTTATAAATATAAAGTACAATAATTTTACAATTAGATATATAGATTATAATTTTTAAAAATGTAATAGAAATTATAATTAATATAATAACAAATATTTTAATATAATATATTTTTTTTATGAAGATTGAATTGAAAACTAAAAATATATAGACAACCAAATATAAATAAAACCACATTTAATATTATTATATAAATCATACTAGACACTATTGGTAAGAGGATACATCTAATGATAAATACCTGGTCTGTACGGAGTGCTTGGTTTTTCCTAATCCATTCGTTTCATTTTTCAATATCTAAAATCGAATACACGTTATTTAAAAATAATTATAATAATCATTCACAAGAAGTTTTCGTTGCTACAATCGTGTATTATGTAATAGAAGTATTATATAGATGTGTATAATGATGCGATATATTTTCTTTATAAATGACTCGTATTAATATTCTAATGTTGAATAAAGATAATGTTAATCGCAATCTTTTCTATTATCACCCAGTTTGATAATCCTATTAAATAGCAATACGTATTAACCATTCACACTACTAAAATGTAATGAACGTAATCGATAACACATTAAATCTGCATCAAAACATCACACGATTTAAAAGTATCGTAGCGGTGATGCTAGGCTGATTTCTAATGTGTACACGCGATGACATTACATTTCCACATTTATTATATCGGAATTAGGTGACGATGTTATTTCATCTTTATCGATGTTATTTCATACAAAATACTAATGCTACTGCTACTGCTACTGCTACTGCTACTGCTACCGCTACCGCTACCGCTACCGCTACCGCTACCACTACCACTACCACTACCACTACCACTACCACTACCACTACCACTACCACTACCACTACCACTACCACTACCACTACCACTACCACTACCACTACCACTACCACTACCACTACCACTACCACTACCACTACCACTACCACTACCACTACCACTACCACTACTACTACTACTACTACTACTACTACTACTACTACTACTACTACTACTACTACTACTACTACTACTACTACTACTACTACTACTACTACTACCACTACCACTACTACTGCATACGTGTGGGACGTATGTGTTAGTATAGGGAAACCTTGGATTTTTTACTCTTTTGTTTCGTGATCTGCGAGTACTTATCTTTGCAGAGGATCGCCACTCCGTAAACAAACACAAAGATGATGGTAACCACGTCCGACATAGCCACTAGAGATGAGGGGTGAGAGAGATGAGGGAGATGAGAGGGAGGAGAGAGATGAGGGAGATGAGGGAGATGAGAGAGATGAGATGAGAGAGATGAGAGATGAGAGAGATGAGGGAGATGAGAGAGATGAGAGAGATGAGAGAGAGATGAGAGAGAGGAGAGAGATGAGAGAGAGGAGAGAGAGATGAGAGAGATGAGAGAGATGAGAGAGAGGAGAGAGAGATGAGAGAGATGAGAGATGAGAGAGATGAGAGAGAGGAGAGAGATGAGAGAGAGGAGAGAGAGATGAGGGAGATGAGAGAGATGAGAGAGAGATGAGAGAGGGAGGATAGAGATGAGGGAGATGAGAGATGAGAGAGATGATAGATGAGAGAGAGATGAGAGAGAGGAGAGAGAGATGAGAGAGAGGAGAGAGATGAGAGAGAGGAGAGAGAGATGAGAGAGATGAGAGAGATGAGAGAGATGAGAGAGAGATGAGAGAGGGAGGAGAGAGATGAGGGAGATGAGAGATGAGAGATATGAGAGATGAGAGAGAGATGAGAGAGATGAGAGGTGAGAGAGGTGAGAGAGATGAGGGAGATGAGAGAGATGAGAGAGATGAGAGATGAGGGAGATGAGAGAGATGAGGGAGATGAGAGAGATGAGAGAGATGAGAGAGATGAGGGATATGAGAGAGATGAGAGAGATGAGAGAGATGAGAGAGATGAGGGAGATGAGAGAGATGAGGGAGATGAGAGAGATGAGGGAGATGAGGGAGATGAGAGAGATGAGAGAGAGGAGGGAGATGAGAGATGAGAGAGATGAGAGAGATGAGAGAGATGAGGGAGATGAGAGATGAGAGAGATGAGGGAGATGAGAGAGATGAGAGATAGATGAGAGAGATGAGAGAGAGATGAGAGAGAGGAGAGAGAGATGAGAGAGATGAGAGAGGAGAGAGATGAGAGAGATGAGAGAGATGAGGGAGATGAGAGAGATGAGAGAGAGGAGAGAGAGATGAGAGAGATGAGAGAGATGAGAGAGATGAGAGAGATGAGAGATGAGAGAGAGATGAGAGAGATGAGAGGTGAGAGAGGTGAGAGAGATGAGGGAGATGAGGGAGAGCGTAGCGTAATTAGTAGTCGGCAACGAGGATTATCATCCGCTAGATTATGATGTACATTTAGGTGTGAAGATATGAAGAAGTTAACATATTTTGATATAATAACCTGATGAATAGTGAATATATAGCATTGCGTGGAAATGAATTGTAAATTATTATTTATAAAATAATGTCGTACTAATTGGAGGCTGTGCACGGATACAGAATAATATGCTAACATATTTAAATGACAGTTTATTTTAATTCAACAATTACAATCAAAACTACGAGCGCAATCGACGAGAGAAACGACGAGATAAATCTACGAGCGAAAGTTACAAGCGAAATCTACGAGCCATATATACGCTTGAA
The DNA here is from genome assembly GCA_964019155.1 of Osedax fenrisi. Classification (NCBI taxonomy): domain Eukaryota; kingdom Metazoa; phylum Annelida; class Polychaeta; order Sabellida; family Siboglinidae; genus Osedax; species Osedax fenrisi. The sequence continues at coordinate 9,347,235 of OZ025245.1, forward strand.
ATCTACAAGCGAAATCTACGAGTATACAAACCATTGTGTACGTGATCAGAAACATTCAGCCACGAGACTGTTCCGTACATCTGTAGGTCTCCTATGTTCAACTCTATCCTCTGTGTGTAGGGGAGGACATGTATGTTGAGGAGGACATATTTGTTGAGGAGGACAGATGTGTGTAGGAGGACATGTGTGTTGAGGAGGACATATGTGTGTAGGAGGACATGTGTGTTGAGGAGGACATATGTATTGAGGAGGACATGTGTGTTGAGGAGGAAATGTGTGTTGAGGAGGACATGTGTGTTGAGGAGGACATGTGTGTTGAGGAGGATATTTGTGTTGAGGAGGACATGCGTGTGTAGGAGGACATGTGTGTTGAGGAGGACATGTGTGTTGAGGAGGACATGCGTGTGTAGGAGGACATGTGTGTTGAGGAGGACATATGTGTTGAGGAGGACATATGTGTTGAGGAGGACATGTGTGTTGAAGAGGACATGTGTGTTGAGGAGGACATGTGTGTGTAGGAGGAAATGTGTGTGTAGGAAGACATGCGTGTTGAGGAGGACATGTGTGTTGAGGAGGACATGTGTGTTGAGGAGGACATGTGTGTGTAGGAGGAAATGTGTGTGTAGGAGGACATGTGTGTTGAGGAGGACATATGTGTTGAGGAGGACATATGTGTTGAGGAGGACATGTGTGTTGAAGAGGACATGTGTGTTGAGGAGGACATGTGTGTGTAGGAGGAAATGTGTGTGTAGGAAGACATGCGTGTTGAGGAGGACATGTGTGTTGAGGAGGACATGTGTGTTGAGGAGGACATGTGTGTGTAGGAGGAAATGTGTGTAGGTTAGGGTTATAATCGTATAACAAATGATACGACTTGTAATACACAAAATTAAATGTAGAATATATAATTATCTCGATAAGCCCTGCTTCTATAAATATCCTGGTATAAAAACCTAAATCTGATCATAATAATAATTACTAAAGTGTTAGAGGTTATAGGTGTACAATGTTCGCGGCAAGTTGTTAACAAATATGTGCGCTATACATATTTTCTATTTACGTTTATTTCTACGGTAAATGAAGAAGTGTTACATTATTTATTCATGTTTCGTACTTTATTAGTTAAATAACTAATGTTATTGTTTATAAATATCCACATTTTATACTTCTACTATATAATTTCTTAAATAAATATCAATCAAACGGGAATATGAAATTAACAACATTACTCGTATAATAAAATTAATTTATGATTTATATTCTGTAAAATCAATGTTTTAAAATGAACTCACGAATGATAATTATCTATTATAATAGATCATGCGAGGACTGTAGATACAAACATATACTACAACTATGGTGTACCAGTAATCAATGTATAAGTCAATTCGATGTGTTTTAGTATGAAATGATTTAATACGAATTGACTCGGTATGAAATGGCTGGTATTCCATTTACTAAATATTAAGGTACGCTGCACTGACCACGACTTATAACGAGATATTTACAAAAGCACGTGATAAAAAAACGTATCGAAACATAAATATACTGTATCCGTGTATATGAAATATGACATATGACATATGACATATGACATATGACATATGACATATGACATATGACAATATTAATTGCAATTTAATATATTTAATATAATACTTATATTCTAGTATAACTAAACCATTATTTTTATAATTTCACTATATATTATATAATAAAAATCGAAATGACCGGTGGACCAATAGTTCTGACCGTAGAAATGATCGTAATATATATGTTATCAGGTACGCCGCACTGAAGGTGTTGCGTTCACCGAAGCGGAACACGCGGGCCTAACCTTGCCGTTGACCTTGTAATACTCCTGCGTGAGCTCTTCAAACAGTTCGCCGTAGTCAACGTAAATCTTCAGCGTTTCGTTGATGTGTTCACCGACGGACTGCATGCATTTCAATGCTTCTGAGCAACGGGGGTGTGGCGGGGGGGGTCATTAGTGTTGTACTGAAGTAATGTACTGAAGTAATGTATGTATACAGTCTTGTACACCTCTACGCTGCGAGAAAGGGGTTTTAACGCGATGTAATTGTATGCATTTCAACGCTTCTACGCAACTGGGGGTGAGGATGGGGGGTCAAGGTGGGCGTCATTAAGGGCAGGAGAAACATGTGAGTAATTTTTCATGGGCATTTATGTGGCGAAGATAGGTGATTTTTTTTGTTACTAAAAGCGTGATAACTTATGAAATAAATAAGAGTGACTACATTTTGTTATGTCTTATTAAATTTAGATCTATGTTTAGATCTATGTTTAGATCTATATATATATATATATATATATATATATATATATATATAGTTATAGAATTATATAACGATGAGAATGAGACCTACAAAACACTAGTTTTAAATACTTTTAAAATAACAGAATTTCCATTAATTTTAGTTCCCCAACGGATTGCATTTCAATGTTTCTACACAACAGGGGGGTGGGGGGGGGTGGGGTAATTAATATAGTATTAAAGTAATGTACTGAGGTAATGTACGTACACAGTCTTGTACACCTCTACACGTATGCGCTGCGAGAAAGGGGTTTTAACGCAAAGTATTATAGATATATAGATATATAGGTAATTCAATTAATTTAAATATATATTACCAATTTATTATTTTAGTTCACGCGCGCAGACTTATAGATTGTATATTTATCAGAGATTTCTTAAAGATGGTGTATTATACGATTACATAACGACATCACGATACAAGTACATGTTCACTTAGTAAGTGCATCGCGTATCTATAGTTATCATAATCATTATTTATATTCATTAACAATAATAAAATCAATATAATTATTAAAGTAAACAATTACAATACACAACATTGCTATTTTTATATATTACTATTCATCGGTTGATTGGTTGCTCGATTATGTTTGAACGCACGGAATGCAGCACACTTAATAAACTACCCATCATGAATGTGTGTGTGTAGAATCATTATATAATACAAAGATTTTCCGTGGGAAAGCTGGTTTGACAATACACGACAGAATTATTGAAATAAAAACGACACTAGCTCAAATGCGACAGGTAGGAGAAATCAAATCTATATTTGGATTTCATATCTATTTACATGTAAATTTGAGAAAAAATACCATAAAATAATTTTTCATAAAGATATACATATATATATATATATAAATATTCAGTTAATATCGAAAAGTAAGTGTTCTATAAAAATATTATTTGGAGATATCAAAAGTAATTTCATAAAAATGTTACTGATTTTTCAAGGTCAAAAGTAGATTGTTTCAATCATTGTTATTTACATGTAAACTTTCAATAACGTGAAAATGTCGTAATTTGAAAATATTTTTTTTTTAATATATTTCATATATCTATTATAATATCAAAAGTATATTAAATTAATTACCTTATGAATTATTAATAGTAAATATAATATATAATAATACATGTGTATCCATCTTGTGGTTTATATGAGAACTATATTTGTATTATATCATATGGCTGATTCATCAATAACAATATGCACGATCGCTACAGATGTAGTACCTAGTTTTACATTTAGATGTAATAGGATGTCCACAAATATACATAAATATAGCAAGTATATACATTTATATATATATATATATATATATATACATAAACTGCCTTTATAGCTAAGTTGGCTAATGCATCAGACACACAAGCAGTAGGACACCGGTTTAAGCCTCGTCCGGATTAAATATGTCTTCAAATAATATTTAGAATTGATCTTATAAAACTTTCATTAACAACATTAATATATATATAGACATTATTGTGATAAATAAAGTGAAATGGAAGATTATTAAAAATGCTGTATATAGATATATCATGAATAAAGCATAAATACTGCCCGCTACTATAAAGAGAGCCTAGCATTGCTAAAGAGAACCGAGTGCTACTAGAGAAGACTACTACAGCTGTTGCTAAGGGAGGCTGCAGCTGTTACTAAGGGAGGCTGCTGTTGCTAAGGTAGGCTGCTGTTGCTAAGGGAGGCTGCAGCTGCTAACCCGATAGTCGCATCTGTTGGGGGGAATCCTCTGGCACTAGGTCTCGCAGTTGTTTCAGCAACAGCGGATATCTAGTGTAAGCATGGTGTTAGTGGTGTAGTGGGAGGAGTTATAGGAGTGGGAGGAGTTATATGAGTGGGAGGAGTTATAGGAGTGGGAGGAGTTATACGAGAGATAAGAGCGGATATCTAGGGTAACGGGTGCATGGTGTTAGTGGTGTTAGTGGTGTAGTGGGAGGAGTTATAGGAGTGGGGGGAGTTATAGGAGTGGGAGGAGTTATAGGAGTGGGAGGAGTTATAGGAGTGGGAGGAGTTATAGGAGTGGGAGGAGTTATACGAGAGATAAGAGCGGATATCTAGGGTAACGGGTGCATGGTGTTAGTGGTGTTAGTGGTGTAGTGGGAGGAGTTATAGGAGTGGGGGGAGTTATAGGAGTGGGAGGAGTTATAGGAGTGGGAGGAGTTATAGGAGTGGGAGGAGTTATAGAAGTGAGAGGAGTTATACGAGAGATAAGAGCGGATATCTAGGGTAACGGGTGCATGGTGTTAGTGGTGTAG
>OZ025245.1:9352043-9409543 GCA_964019155.1 Osedax fenrisi
TAAACAAATGAATTTAGTGAAATATCAATAAATAATTCCATAGAATTATCAACTATATATTCTGAACATTTGAACAATATATATCTTAAATAGAATTTACTTTTTTATATATGTACAATGTACATTTTACATATATAAAAAAATATTTATACAAATATAATTATGAAATATCATATTATATCATTGATAATTGATACCATTGTTATATAACATTATAGAGTATTTATATTGTATAATTATTATTATATAAACATGATTTATACGTGTTTATATAATGAATAAAATAGATAATTTATCATGATATCAATGCTATCATAGCATACATGTGTTCCCTCATGTATATCTGAAATAAAAAATAGATAAATTATTGAAAATAAAATAAAACGATTGGAAAATATAATTATATATTTTCTGAAATGACTTGTACCATATAACTTCTTAAGCGGGTATCCCACTACAAGTATTTCCGGCAACTTGCTTGAAATATAGTAACTTTAAAAACGACTTTCTATCGAGTTAACCACAATTGTAAGTGTGATACACCTTACTTTCCGGCAACTTGCCTGAAATATAATAACTTTATAGGGGGTATCCCATTACAACATGATAGAAAATCGTTTTAAAGTAACAATATTTTCGGGCAAGTTGCCGGAAATACTTGTAGTGGGATATCCGCTTTATACATATTCAGAAAGAAAGCATCAGGCTTACGATAGTCCTACAACCATGCTTACTACACATACACACACATGCTGTAGGGTAACCTAGATCTAGAATGTTCTGCATCCTTGACTGACAGGCACAGAAGTTACTGTACAACTTGAAGTGGTTGGGCGTAGAATACAAACAGGTCTCCGATTGCGATCAGCTTAGACTGTGTGGGGTGTGGAGGGGTGTGAGGGGTAACGAGGGGGCAGGGGTTAATGAGGGGGTGTGAGGGGTAACCAAGGGGTGGAGGGGTGTGAGGGGTAACCAAGGGGGGAGGGGGGGTAATGAGGGGGTGTGTGGAGGGGTAACCAAGGGGTGGAGGGGGGTAATGAGGGCGATGGGGGGTAATGAGGGCGGTGGGGGGGGGGGGGTAAGAGATAGGATAGTTAATGCATGATTAAAAGATACGATAATAAAGGGATGAGATTATTAATATAATTAAGGAATAGTTAATTAGAGAATAATGCGAGATAATTGAGACAGCACAGAAACAATACAAGTTTAATAGAAGTACTACAATAGAACTACATGGTGATTAAAGCGTTTGTTACTATTCACAGCTATTATGATACGGTAACACTGATTAAGAATGACTGACTGTTTGCCTAACTTATTCAAACACCCACACACACACAAACACACACCCACACATACACACACACGCCACACACCCACAAACACATACACACTAACTCATACATATAATTACATTGATTATTTCGTGAATTTCGTATTATTTCAATAACGTATCGTCAACAGTGACTTCAACTTGTGACTTTATACGTGCTTACTCAGCACAATACTGTTGCAAGTGTATCAATACTCAGTGTAATCGCTTGAATACTTTTAGTGTGGGCAGAAGTGGGGGGAGTGGGAGTGGGGGTGAAGGTGATGGGGGGGAGTGGAGGGGGTGCAGGGTTGTGTTCAGCGGTCACAAGTAAAGTGATTTATTCACGATATCACAATTACCAGCTTAGTCGAGATAACACCATGCTATACACACATACACACACACACACACACATAGGTATGATGTAACCACTACAGGTACTATTGCAACATGCATTCAGGAGGTAGGACATGCACCATCATCAGGAGATACACAAGCCATGCACAGGGTGCTATCATGCATGTGAATAGAGTACAAAGGACATATTGTGAGCCCGAGTCGAGACTCTAGCCAAACGAGCCCGAGCCGAGTTGAGACTTTAGGTAACTGATACTGAGACTGCATCACGCTTTAGATTTGAGCATCATCAACATCGCTAATGTGAATAGAGTACAAAGGACACGTTGTTTCGCAATACAACAGCACTGTCAGACTAATCAGCAATACTTCTATACTGTTCCCCTGACAATGCCTGCCTTTAATGCTTACACCAGAATGTGAACTACTGCTACTACACAACAAGGAGGGGGAGTTACATGCATCAGGCTTACCATTAGAACACAAGTCTGAAACGGGGTGAACGGTTATAGTGGTTGTGTTGTACGTCATATATTGATTAATTAGTAAAGGTTATTATGTTGATTATTATAATACTTAAATATTATTATATTAATTATACTATTGGTTCAGCACATGATTATTTAAACAATTATTATTGTATCGAAAAAGTAAATTATAAAGTACAAATAATTCTCTACTGAATACTGAATATTTGAGGTAGACAATTAAGTAATAACGTATTTAGATGGTAGATAAGTAGATTATCGTATCTCGGTATTATTATCGTTATTATTATTATATATCTGTTAAAATGAAAATCTGTTTTATTATTTTATTATTTTTCTATCTAATCTTTCAGAGAAATCTACTTAGGGATGAGTTATTTATTATACTAGCAATATTCATATTTATTCAATATAATATTATTTGGTATATGATATTACTTTTAATTTTATGTAATAAATTGTATTTCTAAAATCATTAATAAACTATTAATTTTTATTTTTAAATTTTATAATTTTAGAAATTGTATAATTAATTATATTTTATTCTTGTTTAGGAAAAAGTATCTATATGTATTTAAATATATATTAAAATTAATAATTAATTATATAATTCATATATGATTTCCATATATATATAGTCACTTTTATTCAATTATTAAACATTTTAAATAATGAATTATATTCATTATTAATTTTTTAATAAATAATCCAGTAATCATGGAAAAATAAAATATAGATTTTTATTATTAATTTGAATTATTAATTTGAATACTAGGTATTACATAATATCGTTTTTATATAGAGAATATGAAGATATAATTTTTTATAAAAATATGTTATAAGTAATTTTGATAATAATTTATATTTAATTTTTTAAATTCCAAATGTGTAACCTCTTTAATAATGTATAGACTATTTATTAATATAATAATAATAATAATATTTATTTATTGAAATCTCATATATATATATTGAATACAATACAAATAACGGATACAAATGGACCCCTCAAGAAGTCATAGACTTGTACATGTTATAAATAACTGTGAGAGGCCCCGGACAATACAATACAAATAGTAACATTTTTTTTCTTGTGTTTTGATTTATAGTTTATTAAGTTCTTTATAAACACAAGAGAAAATCAAGAACTGCCTGGAGTCGAACCCGGGACCTCTGGCTTACTAGCTTTTGGTTGTCCCACTGAGCCATCGACCCCAGACTTATATATTATACATATTGAGTAAACATCAAATTAAAAGTTTACATATTACTTTGAAGTCCTTTAAAAGTAAAAAATATTTTATTTTAATATATGTATTATAAAAAAACTTTTAAGAGAAGATGATTACTAATATTATTATATACTATACCTATACTCCATACACACACACCACTACACACACCACTACCCATATGTACAACACCGCCACTACAACATACCTGATGTTGACAGGTTTTAGTGTCAAACACCCACCCCTACCCACACCACTACCCATATGTACACCCCTACACCCCCGCCACTACGACATACCTGATGTTGACAGGTTTTGGTGTCGTGATTAGCTGCGTCCAACAGCCCGGCGCAGAAGTCTCGCTGGAACGCGATGATGTCCCTGAGGACAGAGGTCAGCGCCGAGGTCAGCGATGTGGGGAAGTAGTGCTCGTCTCGAAGGGGTTCGACGTAGCGGTCCATTAGACGGTCGAGGTCCTTCACAAACTCGCACTCAGTGTCCACTAGTTCTCGGATTATCTAGCGGGGGGAGGCACCAGGGTATGTTATTGTCATTGTTGTTGTCGTTGTCGTTGTTGTTGTTGTTGTTATTAAAGTTATGGTTATTATTATTATTATTATAAATTCAGTATATTTGTCATTGTTGTTGTTATTATGAGTATTATTATTAATATAAATGCCGTATATTTTATTTAGTTAATTATTATTTTAATTTCAAGTAATTTATTATTGAAAATAAGATAAAATTCTTATATATAATGATTAGTTACTATATATTTATACATATTTATATTTATTTATATAAATATATATATATATATATATATATATTTATACAGAATTTATTAATGAATTTATAATTTTAATATAAGCTTTAATAAATTTAAACTTTATACATTTATTATATTAATTAATTTATAGTTCATTAGTGATGGTTTTATTTGTATATATTTAAATTTCCCCATTGTTATTTCCATCTGTTATTACATGTGCCTATAAGAGGTGACACCGTACACCTATGTAAAGTGACACACACATATGTAAAGTGACATACACATATGTAAAGTGACATACACATATGTAAAGTGACATACACTTATGTAAAGTGACATACACCTATGTAAAGTGACACACACATATGTAAAGTGACATACATATATGTAAAGTGACATACATATATGTAAAGTGATATTCACCTATGTAAAGTGCTAATAAAACAACTATATATCTATATATAGAAATGCTTTGAAGGGACATTAGAGCCATATATGGTCATATAAGTGAAAACTTCACGTAAGTTCCTGTATGGGATGAAAGGACTCCAGCGAAATAATAATAATGATAACAATATTTATAGTGCCTTTATTATGTTACAGTATTCATTTGTTAACGATGAATTTCATTACAGTAAGTAATCACTGAATAGTAACAGTATGTCGGCGTGTAGTGATGCGCTGTCTATTATTGCATTTTGTTTTTGTCTTCGAGGCTAAATCGCTCTAGCAAAACGAGTCTTAAAAATATATTTAATTAAATTTAATATATTTATTTACGGACGACAACAACAGAACATATGTGCTGTATTACTATGAAGCCCTTTAGGAGAATAAATTATATAAATATAATTGTCTATTAATAGAATTTTTTTTTATTTTTCTTCAAATATTACAAATCAGCTGGAGCCTGAGGTTCTCCCGTGAATAAGCTGTGGATGTCAACACCGCTGAAGCGTATACGGGGGAACAGTCACTATCATCCCTCGCATGTATAACTTAATATAATGTAATATTATATAATATAATCACGCGATTAACTCATACAAACTGTTCGGGTACGAATCAGGGTTGATGGTTTTTTCGGTTTTTACGTAAAAACCAAAAAACCCGGTTTTTATCAGTTTTTATCTGGTTTTATCGGTTTTTATGGTTTTTACGGTTTTTACAATTAAAACAAGTACAAATTATAATTTTTTCATAACAAAAAATTAACTAAATTGTATTATTTTCATTATAATTTTAAATATATAGACATCATATAATGGAACATAATTATTATTCAACATTATAATAAATTTAATAAGTTCCTCAGTTAAAAACCATTATTGTTAAATAATAGCTATTTAAATAAAAATATAATATCAAATGTAATTATATAATATGATTACATTTGATATTATATTTTTGATTCATATTTATAACATTTAATTTGATTATATAATAGTTGAAAATATTATAGTTATTTTATTTGCGTTTAGAGTATTTCGGCTATAGCCACGCCCATAGTCCCACCCCTTTTGAAATCGCCGGCTACAGTGTCTGGTAACCGTTACAATATACTAAAAATTGTAGTCTAAAATAGTACTTTACTTTATATTATTTAGTAAAATAATTAAGTTTGGTAATATTTGGCTATTACATATAAATAACTATTATTAATAATAATGTATTATCATAAAAACTATAATTTAAAAGTTAAATTAATTTGTTAAAAACCGTAAAAACCATGGTTTTTTCAACTTGAAAAAACCGACGAAAATACAAATTTGAAAAAACCACTTTTAAAAACCGAATCAACCCTGCTTTTAAAGCAGTGCTTTACTTCATATTATTTTGTAAAATGATTAAGTTTGGTAATATTTGGCTATTACATATAAATAACTATTATTAATAATAATGTATTATCATAAAAACGATATATTTTTACATTTCAATATATAAATAATTCATAATTAGAATATTCTGCCTAATGGTGGCGTAATTAAATTTGTTATCACATAATCATTGTATCGTAGGCATATAAGTGTAATTAGATGAGAGTCCTACCCACTCACTGATATAACATATAATGTAGGCAATTATAATTTATATTTTAAAAGTTAAATTAATTTGTTAAAAACCATAAAAACCATGGTTTTTACAACTTGAAAAAACCGACGTAAAAACCGACGTAAAAACCCATTTGAAAAAACCAATTTTAAAAACCGAATCAACCCTGGTACGAATACATATAATACACATAGGTATGATATGATAATGATTTAATACGTTATATATCCACATCTGTTATTATTATTATTATTATTATCAGATTTAATTTTTAACACCAGGATAATTATAGAAGCAGAGCTTATTTAGATAATTATCCTTTTATACCCTATTATACCCGGTTTGATTTGTTTTTATTATTTTATTGATTATTTATTCACGTACGTCTCACTCATGACTGTGCTATCACTTTATGTGTACTGTCTAATACATTGATATCATCATCATCATCGTCGTAGTAGTGATATAAAGGTTAAGAGCCCGCTACTGTTAGTACTCCTATTAGCGTGCGCTGAACCTTTAAGATACGTTGCCCATTACTCATGGTATCGCTTCCCGTAATACAACGATCGTAGACCACAGAATCTAGGGTGGCTCGCTTCGGTTTCACCTGGTGAGCATCAATGAGATTAACAATAATTATCAATAATTATTACTTTTTGTTGTTTTTGTTTGTAATAGAATAAATGTATAGTGATAAGTATTCTATACACAAAGGTTAAAGTTCACGTGAGGGAGGGGGTATGTAATCTATATTTTATTATCTATTACATTTTACTATAATCATTGCACAATTATTACTGCCATATCAATACTCTTATCATTGCAATAGGTACTGCTATTTGTATTACTATATATACATATATATTTAACTATTCTAAATAATTAATAGTTGTGACGGCGTAAATAAGTTGAAACAGTAACAAAGTAATAATTCCACCATTTCCCTACGCCTCTAGTAATCTCTACATATCACTACTTCGTTATCACTACCACTACCACTACACCCAGCTAACAGTAAGAGCAGCATAATAGCAGCATAACAGCATATGCTAGAGCCTCAAATGTTTACATTGTGCTATTATGCTGCTATTAAATGTCTATTATGCTGCTATTAATTTGTCATGCTATTATGCTGCTGTTATGCTGTTATTATGCTGCCATTATGCTGCTATTATGCTGCTATTAATTTTAAAAGTATATTATGCTGCTATTATAATAATAGCAGCATAATAGCAGCTCTTACTACCACTACCACTACAATAAATACTATTATGATAGTAACCCTAGCGAATGAATCAGATCTAATGCGACAGATATGAGTGATCTGTTCCGCGGACTGGAGCAGATTAACGATGTCCTTATTGTCTGACGGCGTGTCCTTCTTGACATCCACCGCCTCCTCATCCTCATCCTCTTCACCGCCCGGTTTAGCAGTCTCTATAATGGGGTGAACGAGAGAGAGGGTTGATTGATGTGAGAGGGTTATATAAACTAACATACATATATGGTATATTCAATGTATATTATTATTAAATTATTATCGTATTACTATTATTTTGTTATTATTTTCTTCCCGCACGAGCGAAGGGGTCTACATGACCCTATTTTAGTGCAAATAAACCTAATATCATCATCATCATCATCATATAGTCAAAATTATAAAATTGATATATTTTCTAACGGTAACACAAACGTTATTGAAATGAATGTAAAATAAAGTCGTATTCATATCACGACATCGGGTCAGATTACATAGCCAGATAGATCGGCTGCTTCAATTATTCATTGTTTGAAATCGACTAAATACCCGACATTAATTTGAAGTAGGCGATATCTCGCTATACAAATCTGGTCGGATGAACGCGACTCGATACGAAACTAACGAATAAAGAACATAAACGCTGTATAGTTAATATAACCAAAGACTTTCCGAAGGAAAGATATAACACGAGAAATCGTGTAATTCGAATTTGTATACAAAATAGCCCAGTGCCACCTATAGCGGGTTACTTTTAGGAACTATGTGTTGTTTATAATGTAAATTCGTATTTAACTACACACTTTTAAAATGTTAATTAATATGCTTTAAATTAGTATTTATACGATGAAAACTAAGTTACCATAACTTTAAGGGGGGGTGGTGTTATGTAATACTGAATACATCTGACCGATGTGGTCAATGCGAGGCTAGAGAGGGCGGCCATTACGCAGGGAACACTGTTCGCAGTACATGTGATGTTAAGCATTAAAGGGTTATCACAAAGAGCAATCGTAATTATCAACTAATATATATATTTACATACACATAAATAATAAGAACTTAATACTATATTTCGTATTCAAAATTCTCGATTTATATAAGAAATTAGACATATATTTATAAATAGATAGTTTAACTTACATATAAATTACTTTTTGTTAAATATACGCACACATTATTAACAAACAGAGATGTAAGGACATAATATGTCCTACACAAGGACCAGTGTTAAAACTCACATTAATAAAAGCATAGACGAGAGTTTAATTATTACATTTCATCTCGAGTATTATAGATATCGTTAATTTATATTAAAAATAAAGATTTATTGGACAATTTGTTTGAATCGAGTAAAAAGAGAAAGAGAAAATTTAATAAATTATTACAGATAAAATCTGAAATTTAGTTTTAATTTTGTTTCTATTTTTTATTACATATGTAGTACTTTTCAAGTAATACACATATAAGTGATATTACAAATTATTATTATCCTTTATTTGATAAGAATATTATGATTTAATAAGTTATGATTTAATAAATAATGAAGGTGTAATAGTAAACTCTTAGGAAGAGAACATTTTACCAAGGATAATCAATTTTAAAATAAAAATTAATTGTTTTTTTAAAGACAGTAAATAAATAAATAGTAATTTAATACAAAATCAATACAAACTTAAATAATTATTTTAAATATATTCCTCAAGAGAATCATCAACCGTATGGCAATTCTAAATTATAAAACGTCGACTTATTTAATATATATTTTTCTCAATAATTATTTTATCACTATTTCAAGCGTTTCATTGCCTAAAGATATTGTATTAATTGACCAGTAGTCTCCTTGATTAAAGCCTGACCAGAGAGTATCAAGTGTTTACACATGATTACTACTGATGACCTGTATGACGAGAAACCCGACCCGTTATATTTACATCATGAAGTTGGTGCAACGATCTACATCGTTGGCATACTCTGAATCAGCTTCCTCAGTTATTGCTCCGAAAAGCTGGAATACACTTCCTTATGATATTCGTTGTATAACATCACTGCTTTCATTGTTTAAACGTAAACACTGTTTGTCGATTTTAAATCATTTGAATTCGTTCTATTTTATTATTCGTTTTCTATTTATTTTTGTTTTTTATTATCTAACGACGCCTATAATCACCATGTGTTTTTGAAGTCAATAAACTATATATAAATAAATACAAATATTTATATAGATATGCTTGTAACAAAATTACGTTTTGTTATTTTATTCGGCTCGAATCCAGATTGATAAATCACGATGATTTTAAAACCATACTACCATCACTACTAATACTACTAATACTATTATATTGATAACTCTATTAATACAACCATCGCTACTAACATCTATATACTACTATTACACCATCTCTACCAATAATATAATATACCCTTATCTACCAATACTATCACTATCACAACTACTAATGCTACGAATATACTTAAGCCCACTAACCGTTGAACTTATTGGGAGCGGGCACAATCAGCGAGTGTATGATGGTATCGCTGATACGATGCTGTACTGGAGGAGGAGGACATATCAACCTGGACGGGAGAGGGAGGTTACATAGGTATCATTCACATAGTCAGAGATAGGCTGTTGTTCTTACGTCATCTTTATTCTATATATATATAGACATTGGTAATATTACTGATTTCTTATAGTATCGTAGATAATATTCATATAATAATAATATTCATATTTTTATTTTTAAATATTAATTATATATATTTATATTCAAATTAAAATGTCATAGCACCTTCATTCATAATTTAACAGATAAAAATACAATAAAAGTATTTTGCTAACATTCCTTCTCATTAAAAAGTATATATTAAGTATACATTACAAACTTTCAATATATAGTGAAGAGTACAAAGTTAATCGAAGTAAACAAAATAAGTCAAAATATATAAGATGCTAAAAGGTAACGTTCCATACATGTTAACTGTTCCATTTGACAGGTAAGTGTTTTAAGGTGTACCCTACTCTACCCTACCCTTAAGGAAAGAAAACAAGTGACTGAGAACAATAGTGGACTAGATGATACTATAGTAGAACAAAGAACTAGATAATAATAATAATAGAATATTAATAATGGACTAGATGAAGTAATACTAGGACTCTAATGAAGACTATATGATACTTGGGAGATAGTGAGATAGATGATACTAGAGAGATAGATATTATACTGCCTGTGTGGATCAGTTGGTTAAGGCGTTAAACACACAAGCAGTAGAACGTGGGTTCGAGCTCGATGAATAAACATCCAGTGTGTGTATGTGGTTTCTAGAGTTTCTCAATGTGATAAATAATAATACAGTTCCTCTCTTCTTTTATATATAGACACTATATCACTATATATAGATACATGTATCATGTAATATGGATACTAATAACAATAGAGAATGAGAGGATACAAACTGTTCAATGAGATTATCAGACCCGCTAGAGCCGCAGCCTCCGCAGTTATCTTTCAGTGCTTTCATGTCCTTATTGTCTCCTTCCCGACACCTTCTCAAGGTCATGTACAGTGTTCGCCTCTCACTGCTGTTAGGTAATTCATTAGTTTACTAGCATTACTATAGTACTATTTTAAACACGATAAAATAATAAATGCATGATAAAGTATAACAAAACATATACTTATGAACATTTGTATTATTTATAAAAAATATATATATATAATAATAATAATTATATGTTAGAAGTTTAAAATATATTGGTACTTATAAGAGTTTTCAAATTAAGATGTAAATATGTTGTTATATATCACGATTACTATGATTCGATGGCCTTATTCAAGATTTACGCGCGTGTGTTATATTGATTGATTATTTATTTAAGCAAATACATAGCCGAAAATATAATCGAAAGTATAAAGTATAAATATTTGCTAACGATAACATACGTTATAGTATATTAATGTAGGTTTTGAAAATGTTATCTTTTAACTTAGTTTTATACAGAGTAGGATCACTACTTATTATTACTCGCCCAAGCTATCGTTTAATTGTATTCGATATTTAAACTGTTAATTATATAGAACCGGAGGGTATTCATAATTAGGTATACTATATAACTAGTATACTGTTAAATATATAATATGTATATATATATATATATATATATATATATATATATATATATATGATCCAGTGGTATAGTAATTGAATTACAGATTGAGAGATAATTATTTCGATGCCAGTTCAAATGGTTTTCTCTTTCTCGTAAGTATCGAGAACTTTAAAAAGGAATTCACCATCAATAACATAATGTAATTACCAATATTGATCTCACCGCTATGAGAGAAACACGTACGTAGTGTTCACAATATCTATAGATTTACAGATGGATATATAGTATCATCTAGTTATAATATATATATATATATATATATATATATATATATATTGACTGTTCGGATTGCATAAACCAAGGCGTTTTTTTTGGACATCAATTCATATTTATTTGTTCTCATTATTTTTGTTTATTTATTTTGTTTGTTTACCTAATAAACTATATATTATATATTTATAGTAGAATACAGTAACACACTGAATACCTGTAATAGTGTATCACTAACCAGTTGTTGAGGATGGAGTCAATGAAGATCATGTCGAGGTTAGACGTGATGTTGCCGTCGATAACGAGTATCTCGTCTCCGCATTGTAAACCTACGACGCGTAAGGTAGTGATAGAGAACCGATAGTCGGCGACGGCGTGGGTTGAATCCCGCGCGGGGCACATTATTTACATTTTCAATCATTTTTGTAACTTATACCATGGTACCTCTGCATACTACCATTTTAACATAATTATTAATTATCAATATTATTGATCATTCATTATATTAATTATATTAATCATGTTAACTCATAGGGGCGCTGCAACAGGGGGGACGGGGGGTATTCCCCCCCCCCCCACTTTAAAATCTAGGGTGACCTCCTATGTATTGGTCCCCCCACCCGAAACAGCGCACGTAAAAGTTAACGTCACATACGGATATATATTAGAGGCATGATTAATTCATTATGTTTTTTATTGTATATAGTCTATTTGTTCCTTTTTCTTTCGTTCATCCGTATTTCGTGTCTCATTATACGTACTTACTCGTTACCCCTAACCCTATCCCGCATACCCATATCATTCGTACGTATAATAAACTATCAATCTATCTCTTACCCAGTAATGAAATGATTAACAGCAAAACTTTCTAACGTTGGTAAACATCTAAAGTGGCTGGCATGCGTAAACCAAGGTGGCGTTTTGTTATTAAATGTAAACCCAATGTTAATTATTGTACCATATCGATTTGGATATCAATTCATAACTATTTTTTATTCCAAGTGTTTGTTTATTTATTTTTTGTTGTTTACCTAATAAACTATTTATTATTATATGATTTACGATACTAGAAGGACTAAGAACCATGGACATGCACTTAATAAACTATTACTATCCACGACGTACCAATTGTTTCTATTTATTAATCGGAGAGATTTTTGATTATTGATTACGAGATAATATTTGGTTCTCTCCTTTGAGCATAACCTGTATTTTCTAAAACTGTATTTTTTGAACCCAATAAACTATTTTCATTCATTCATACATATATATATATATATATATATATTATCTGTTACCTATTTGTCTCACTACTATTTTACACCAGTGAGGGTTATTTCTTTAACCAGTGTCTAAATAAACAATTCTATTCTATAGATGTGAGAGTTACATAGCTTAAAATCATGTATCACATTTACTGCAGTATAAGGTAATACTAGATTAGAATGAAGACACAGAACCATGGTGCACTAAGCAATAGTACACATTACAATACCCCCCTGTATTACATAACAATGGCTCTCACTAGGATGGTAATGCATAGAATGAAATGCATATGGACATCTAACATGAGGAACAAGTTAAAGATCCGGGAAGCAAGAGCTCAACAAAGTAAAGTAAGCAACAATGGCCCCCATATTACATAACATAACAATACCCCCTTTATTGCATAACATAACAATACCCCCCATATTGGAGGTATTGACCAAATAAATCCTAGGCTTTCACTGATCCTCCATAGATGTATGATATACATAGTATGTCATATGTCTATAAACTGATTTCATTCATTCATTCATTCATATTACATAACATAACAATACCCGCCCATATTACATAATATAACAATGGCCCCTTTAATACATAACATAACAATACCCCTTCATGGTATTACATAACATAACAATGGACGCCGCCCTAACCTCCTCTAGTGGCCGATGATTGGACGTGAACTTTCGACACAAACACTTTGATCTGGTGTTCGCGCGCAGTGTTTGCGAGCAGTTCCGCTTCAACTTTGAACCCAAACGCCTTCTCACTCTCCGTGAGGCTCAACTGTACCTATAGGTGGGATCGGGTATTTATTGTTATCAAGGTTAATCAGTTTTTTGAAACGGTTTTTTCATATAAAATTATTGTAAAATATATATTAATTTCAATACTATTAGTATAATAATATTATTACAAATAACATTCAATATAACAATTTATTAGTGAAAATTATTTTAATAAAAAAAAAATCAATATTCTTCACAAAAAAACCAAATAAAACAACACCCTGATCGTTATGTATGATAATATTGTATAAAGGTTGCATCGTACATGATAGAATGTCGGGTGAATGTTGTACACAGTGACACATTTAAGAAGTTAACACTAATATCACCCTAATAGAGTGACATCAATTTAGTTTTTCATTGCTTACGTGAAATTCGTACAGAAAAGTGTCTGTAACATATTTGTAAGTGTTCGCATCAATTCCGTGCGTTTTATTTTCACGTAATTGTAAACATATATCGCCCCCTATATTTGATTTTGAACTTTAGGAATACGACTCATTTCATACATTTATACACAGAAAATGTTCTGCAAATGATTCACTTTCTGTACAGATTTCACGAGTAAGCAATGAAAACGGATTTGATGTGAAAACCCTATAAACAATACACATAATCTAATATACTCGAGACATTTATTCGTGTGAACCATACTAGATATAAACATACAGGAGCGGTAAGTGCTGTACATGACTGCATTAGTGTGCATGTAATGTATAGGTTGTCAGTCTCGATAATAATCATATCATAGTATTACAGGCATTTCTCCTTTGTTATATTAATACAACAGTGTATGGATGTGCACTGCTTGTATGGCTTAGTTAGCTAAAGCATTAGACACAAAGGTAGTAGGCTGAGGGTTCAAGCCTTGTTCAATGTAACAATAGCAATAAGTAAGGGGACACGGTGACCTCATGCCCTTAGTGGGGTGGGTACTATAGCAACCCTTTATTGTACTAATACACCCATATGTGGGTACATTATTATTATTATTATTATTATTATCAGATTTAGGCAATGCCAGGGTAATTATAGAAGCAGTGTTGCTTATCGAGACAATTACCACTTTATGTAAGAGGATAAGGGGCCACTGTCATACCAACAGGGGGGGTGGAAGGGTACTATTGCTAACCTGATACACCTGCTTGGCCACCAATTCAATGCCACTTGTGCAGTCCTATTAATGTGTTGATATAACGATGAATAACGATGAATCACTACTGTTACGCAATACTACTAATTGGTTTCAAGGACGTGTGCTTGCTATCTCTATAACGGTAACTATTATATTCTGAAATAGATACTTTAATGGTATCCCATTAATGTTAATTCAAAGATAGACGGAGATAATTAAAAGACACCAACAATGTTTTATATTTTAGTAAAATAAATGTTCATTTTTTTTTTTTAATGTATATTTATTTATAAATATTTTATTTATGCAAATTTATTTTAAATACGGTTTTACTTTAAAGATTTGTTTCTATATCATTAATGTTGATATTCCATATAATATAATGTGTGTTGGTAATAATACAGTATTAAATTATATTACGATTTGAATATAATAATATTGAAATCATCAATTTACAAATTATTTTTTGCATTCATTAATACATTCATTAGAAATTTATATTTTTGATATGTAGCAAATATTTTGTAATTATACTCTTTTTGATTAAATTAATTTATTATAATTAATTCAAATTTATAAAATGTTATTTCACATCAAGATTATTCTATATCATCATTTAAATATTGAACACAAAAAGTGTAAAAGTTTATATGTATGTCCATGTATGTATGTATGTGTGTGTGTGTATGTGTGTGTATGCCTATGTGTGTATGAGTATGTGTAAGCCTATGTGTGTAAGCCCTATAGCAAGTGTATGCACAATGTGTTCATTGAACATGTATCACCATGAATCACCACACTTATGTCAATACACACACACGATGCGCTAAGAACCGTTTTATCGAGCACCGTATCCCCATCGAAGGGTAGGGTTTGACGCGACGCCCTTATGAAGTGGGCGTCGCTGTCGTAACAGTACCGCAGACAGACGTGCTCCAGTGCTTGCGTGGCCGTTATAGCGGAGGTGAGGCGTATGCAGACATCCCGGTTGTCTGGGGGTAGGGATGGGGGGTGGGTAAGGGTAGGGTGAGGGGGAGTAGGAGGGAGTGAGAGGGTGGCCGTTATAGCGGAGGTGAGGCGTATGCAGACATCCCGGTTGTCTGGGGGTGGGGGGATGGGTGAGGCAGGTGACAGAGGGTAACTAGGGGAGGTGTGAGTAGGAGAGAAGGAGGGTGGGGTGTGGAGGGGAAGGAAGATAGAAGGAGAGATTAAGAGAGAGAGAGAGAGAGAAAGAGAGAGGGGAAATGTAGAGTAATATAAGTTATGTTATGGTAAATAGAGGGGCTGATACAGTGTGCTAGGCAGACAGAGGTAGGTAGAGGCAGGTAGAGGCAGGTAGAGGGAGAGAATCACACACACATTAATATACAAGTGAAGGACTAGAATAGAATATAGATATGAGAGAACATAGAAATCTAATATTATATTAATATTAATGGTAATAGTCAGGGATGGAGTTAAATATGTTTATCAGATATTACGAATACAAATATTTATGTTGTGTTTTAAATAAAATATAAACACATAATAAAAATGAAAACTCAAAAAATACTATATTGGAATTTTATTAACTTTTGATATATTGCAGGATAAAGATAGTAGTTAAACAACAAGGACATATACAAGGACATGGGGCAGGAGATATTATTTGTAGGTGGAGTGTATTAATGAACGAGGGTGGGGTTTTGATATCACCTCCTAATGAATTATCAGATATACTATTTATATATGTAAATGATACACATATATAGACATATGCACATATATAAATGTATGCATATATATATATATATATATATATATATATATATATATATATATATAAATACTGCTTAAAAACTATCTGTGTGGCACATTGACAGGATGTGGATTTAATAATATCCAGACCATTATATGGGTCTTGAAATAATAGTTAGAAGTGATCTTATATAATTGTGTATAAAATAATGATAGGCTCTCGTTTAAACCATGGATGCCTTAACACGAGAGCGGCTTCGAAGTGACATTAGAGCCATATGGTTATAAGTGAAAACTTCATCTAAGTTCCTGGATGAAAGAACTCCACCAAAATAACAAAATAAAATATATATATATATATATATGGTAATTGATAGTTTGGGTTTATTTGGTTTCATTAGTTTTGTAGCCGTATTTAATCTCAAAGTGGGCTTATAAAAACTTGTGCTATATGTTTATCACTAGCATATTTGTATATAATATATTTACATATATATATATATATATATATATAATGTAGCTATATAGAATGTATATCTCCAGGTTTATCTATAGACTATTTCAGAGGCATAACTAAAGCCCTATAGGTATACATCAGAGTTGAACAAAGAGACAATGATAGCCTATAGGGAACGAGAAGAAGAGGATAAAGAGGGTAGGGTAAACGGATACGTACTAACCAGGAAGTAGAATATGAAGGTCGTATACATCCCCTCCTCCTGCTACTGCCCCACTAGCTCCTCCGTTCTGTTTAAAAGAGCCTGACCTTGACCTGGATAACTGGACACGCGCCGTTTGACCGCTGTCCTTGCCATTTTGTGAAACTAAAAGATGTGAGTGTTGGGTCACATTTAGCATCACTATTATTAATTGTTAGTTGTTTATATATGTATATATGTATATATATATATATATAATTTACGATCTTGTGAATCAACATCATCATTTAATACATTATTAAAAACTCATTTATTTATAATTGCATATGAGTTATAATGTAATTTTTATTATTTAATATATCACGAGCATATATTACCTTGTTTTTATATTATATTACCATTTTATCACAAACACTTTTGTTAACCTTCATTTAAAAAGTGTATAAACCCAAATAAATAATAATAATAATAATAATAATAATAATAATAATAATAATATTAATAATATAATAAAAAATATGAATACAATATATTATGTTTCTAATTTCTTTTAAATTATTTAATAATGGATTTATATATATTATATATATATCAATATATATATATAAATATTATATATATAAATTATATATATAAATCAATTATTAAATAATTTAAAAGAAATTAGAAATATAATATATTATATTCATATTTGTTATTATAAGATATAAACTTCTAATAATAATTTATATCATTATAACATTATTGAGAATTGTATTGGTGTATTCTCATTGGTCTATTCTATGAATATGTAATCATACTTTTGTACCACAATGATGTGTGAATGGTTAAAAATTAATTTACAGTTAACAAAACCTTTCTATTGTGAACTACGCTATATCAAAGTTCAAAGGGTAATATTTATATTAACATAAATAAGTTATATAACAAAATGATAGTAATGAACTAACTACAATGCTATAGACCGACCTACTTTACATGCGCAAGTTATCATAGCTGTGCTGTGAGGATCACATTATCATCAGATAACACGCAACGAGTGGGAGAGTCCGTATGAGATGTTAGTCGTTAACTTTATTAACTAACATTGCCCGAGTGCAAACATATAGTATATGTTATATAGCTGGGACCACATTTGTGAATGATAATCGCGTCTTTTAATTAGATCAAAATGTTAGATGTAATATGTTTTTCAAATATTCGCAAAGGTAAGTAAGTTTTAAGTATAAAAGTGACATTTTCGATTGCTCATTGTATACATCGTACACTGTATACGATGTACACTTTCGTATGGCTTAAACACATTAACGAATGAATGAGTGATAATAGAGCGGTGGATACGTACCGGGAGATGAACAGGTCGGATAGAGGTCGCGATGATTCGACCTCGACACCACTACGGAGTGTAGCGCCACCACGCAGCTAGCTCGCAGTCTGTCCAGCGTGCACTTGGTTTCTCTGCAGATGGAAGCTAGCGCCACCTTGTAGGGGTGGTTAGATGTAGGGTAGGGGGCGATTAGAGACCATGGTGCACATAGTATCATGAATACAGAACCGAGGGGGGGGGGGTGGTTATGTAAGGTAGGGCGCGATTAGAGACCATGGTACACTTCGTTAAGGGGGCGAGCGCCACTCGGTCTATTAATAGATTTTAACATGCAGGAGATAGGGAATTGGTACGTGTTTTAAACATAGAGTATTCACAATTTTATCATATAATATATATTCTTATAATTTTAACTATTTTAAATAATATTGTGAAAAATAGGGTCAATAAAACATCATTTTTTAGATACTTATATGATGATTTTAATCACAGTTTTTAGATGTATATATGTAAAAGTATTCAATTATACATATTTTCTCATAAAAAAAAAATAGAATACAATTTTTTTTTATGATAAAACGATCGGCGCTCGTCCCCTTAAGCGTATTATGAATACAGAAGCGAGGGGAGAGATTAGTTTATGAATCATGTAGAAAAATTCTATTTTATTAGCATAATCACTGTGATGTATTAATATTTGCATTTCATCGCGAAATTATGTTGCGAGGAAATAATTGCTTTAGGAAAATAAAATTATATATCAATGTATGAAAAATAAATATATATAAATCTATAAATAATATTTATAAAAATCTGTATATTTATTAAATATATATATTTAAAATATATGGTAAATATTTAAATTGAATAAATTCTATAATTTATATATATACATAAAATATCAAGAATAGTATTTATATTAAAAGATATAATATTGATATTAGGTTGAGGTGGAACATATTACCAATGACACCACCTCCTTCTCCCCCTCGTCGCATCACTAACCATAGGATTAGGAGTGAGGTCTGTATTATCATGTAGGGCCGCGATGTAGCAGGCTATACGGTAGCGGTGGACGTGCATGCGTTCTATGCTCGCATCCCATTGGTCCAATTGTCTCTGTGGTGGTGGCAGTGGTGGTTGTAGTGGTAGTGGTGATGTCAGTAGTGATAATGGTAGTGGTGGTAGTGGTGGTAGTGGCAGTGGTGGTGGTGGCAGTGGTGGTTGTAGTGGTAGTGGTGATGATAGCAGTAGTGATAATGGTGGTGGTGGTAGCCATGGTGATGGTGGTGCTAGTGATGGTGGTAGTGGTGGCAGTATATGGTGAAGGTGAAGTAGAGTGTCTTCACAGTGTAGTGTAGTAAGTATACTGATATTATTACTCGAAACAAATTATTTTAATATATAAATGATGATAATTAATAATAAAAGTGATTTTAAAATTAGAGATTATTTTAAATTAGATATTTAAAATTATAAGAATATACATATAGATATATATATATATATGAATCTCTAAAACGAAATATAAAGTTAATAAAATTTATATACAAAATTTTCTACATTAAATATTAACATATTTCTATAATATATAATTTTAACAAAATAACAATGTATATACAGTAAAACCTCTCTATAAGAAACCTCTTTATAAGAAAAACCTCTTTATAAGAAAATTGTTTACACATTTGGTTGGAATTCAACCTTTTCCACATTAAAAAACCTCTTTATAAGAAATTCTTATAAGAAAACTATAAGAAAAACCTCTTTATAAGAAATTTATTGTATACAAAATATAAAAAATAATTATATATAAATAGAAGTATTGTATATTGATAACAATTATAGAAATTAATTATTATATAAGATATTGTTTTCTTTTACAAATATTTTATATTACATATAAATATAGCTTTACATATTAAATAGCTCTAAATGAAATAAAAATTAATTAATAATTGTTATTGAATATCCATAAATGTATTAATATTTATTAAAATTAATTAATAAATGTTATTTTTAAATAAATCATATTTCTAAACTATTCTTTTGATTAATACTTTTAAATAAATAAATATACTATATTTATACAACCTATAGGTTATATAAAGCATTTTCAATTATAAATTAATTATTAAAATCAATGGAAAAGTAAAAACCTCTTTATAAGAAAACCTCTCTATAAGAAAAAAAGTACTGAAAAAAAATAGTTTCTTATAGAGAGGTTTTACTGTATATAGTACATATATCTATAGTATAAGTTG
Organism: Osedax fenrisi; assembly: GCA_964019155.1. Lineage (NCBI taxonomy): Eukaryota > Metazoa > Annelida > Polychaeta > Sabellida > Siboglinidae > Osedax > Osedax fenrisi. The sequence goes on from OZ025245.1 coordinate 9,373,084, forward strand.
TATACTAATATATTATAGGTTGTATACTAATAATTAGAATAAATTCCATACATTTTAAAGATAGTTAAAAATTACATAAATTAAATTAAGTAATTATTATTGACCATAATTTATGGTAAATGTTTAAATATTGATATGTTTGTACAATTTAGTATTATTTATTATTCATTTTAATAGCACATGAACATATATTATAATAAGATAATTATCGGTAGAATAATACTTTTATACTTTCTATAATATATTCTCTTAAAATATTATTTTACTTAATTGGGATCAGAAAACTTCACATTTAATAATTAGATACTCTTTTAAATTTGAAATTTAATGTAAAGGTAATTCTATTTATAAGAATTGACAAGTATTTGATCAAATAGCTTTGGAAGGAAATATTTATCATTTAAACAAATATTTTTCTTTTATATTAATTATAAATTATAATGTATAATTATAAAAAATCTGATAATTTTAATTAAATACTCTATGTAACGTTATTATATTATAGATATTTTATGATTGAATTTTATATTTATTATACTATATTAAATATGTGTTTTATATTTATTTGTAATGAATAACATAGAAATTAAATTTATATTAGGTTGATGTTCATTAACTTAAATAGGTTTAGTTTTCATTAGATAGGGTTAGTCATGGTTTCGAGTTACATACAATATGCTCGCTGAAGAAAATGTATCTAAGTAATAAATCGATGAGAATATTTATAATTCTGTGTTTTAATTCTATGCACATAGTTGGAAATATATGTGTATGGATAATAAGAACAGTAGTGGTGGTGGTAGTATTCACTGACTGTTCAGTAGACTAAGGCATTTAAATATAGGTAGTAGAATTCGAGTTCAAACACCATAAGGACCCAAATAGTTCTTAACAAAATATTTAGAAGTGATCTTATGGTGTATGAAAATAATCGGCTCTTTTAAAATATGTATACAATAATACGAGAATGGCTTTGAAGGAATATCAAAGTAATTTGGTTAGAAGTAATCTATTTATATATTGGTAAAAGTACTCAACCAAAAGAAAATATCAATACCATATGTAATAGTAGTGTAACTATAAAAAGGAATGGTTGTATAGTCTAGCACCAGGCAAGAGTGGGTACAAGTGTCACCTGGTGAGAGCTATGTTAACTACTACACACCTGGTTAGAGATATGTTAACTACTACTACACACCTGGTGAGAGCTCTGTTAACCACTACACTCCTGGTGAGAGCTTTATTAACTACATTGAGCTAGAGAGAAATAGAGTGGTAATACTCAATGCCTGGCAGTATAAGTTAATGCGGAAAGCGGAAATAAATAATCAGCCTTCTTGCGGTGACCAAATATTCAAATATAATATTCTTTTGATCATAACTTTTTTATTATTAATTATATGAAAAAAGTAAAATATGAAACTTATATTATTTTTTTATTCTCTTTCCAATAGTATTAATAATTGTATTTTAGCTAAAAAATAAAAAATCAAATAGGTCAATCCGCCATTTTGAGGTGACCAAATTAGATTGACGCTTTCCGCATGTCAGATACCTTGTTTACTACCCTATTTTTCTCTCTAGCTCTATGGTTAACTAGTACATACCTGGTGAGAGATATGTTAACTACTACTACACATCTGGTGAGAGATATATCAACTACTACACTCACCTGGTGAGAGCTCTGTTAACTACTACTACACACCTGAATAGCTCTCTTCTGCCTGGTTTCGTTGGCAGACTTCAGTTGTACCTCTCCTATCCTCTTCATCTTCATGTCCTGTGTGTGATGGGTAACATGGCATGAGATATCGCAGGTTACAGTTCAATATAGGGGGCGCTAGTCTATCTAAAAGTATGATATTTATAATCTATATTGTTATTTGTTATTTTGTTATTTTATTTTGGTGGATTACTTTCATCCCATCCTTATAACCAAATGGTTCTAATGTCCCTTCGAAGCCCCTCTCGTGTTAAGGCATCCATGGTTTAACGAAAGCCGATCATTTATTTATACACAATTATATAAGATCACTTCTAAATAATATGTTAAGACCTATTTTAATGGTTCGGATGGAGATCGTACCGTGTTCTACTGCTTGCGTGGCTGACGCCTTAGCCGACTGAGCCACGCAGGCAGTTATGAAACTATAATCATTTCACATATATTCAGAAATATTATTCCGATATTATTAACTCTCTCCGTAGTTGAAATATTCGTCAAATGTTGTTTAGAAATGTTTGCCGTTAGTCGAGAGTCATCGATATGACATAGAAATGATAGCGATATGACATCGATATGACATATACATGACAGCGATATGACATATATATGACAGGGATATGACATCGCGTTTAATAATATATTTAGGCAATCATGTAGTCAGAAAGTGTACACGCGGAGGTTTGATAATATTAATTATGTCGCATATATCGATATTTCGCAAACATTCGTTTCAATATGTTGGCATTAATTATGTATCATCGGGTACATTAGCTACCTACATCTAATCACACTGTATTAGCTATAATGTCCGATGATGAGTCATACTGATGACATCATAACGAATGGGTGTAACGCAAACTATAATGTAAAGCGAGAATTATTTAATAATTAAATAAGTTGTTATTACACTTGATGCATAGAATAACATTGTAGAGAATGAATGTATACAATATTATAGCGCAGCAAACATAATATCAACTACATACTATTATCAAAGATTTAGCGAAGCAAAGATATAACAATCCCTATCTAAGCAACGTGAATAGTATTCATACATCCCGCTGTTACCAGCAGTATATATTAATTTAGATTTGCCGCTATAGCAGCAAATATATTTGTATACTACAATATTATCATTGCTCTATTAAATTACATGCAATATAAATTAGCTTTTACTCATCACATAGATATTGATAGCATTTAAAACCAACATATACTATTTTTTTGTTATATATTAGTAATGAACACTTAGTTTTCATAATAAAAATAATAATTTAATGCATATTATTTTTCATTTTAAAAGTGCATAGTTTGATATGAATTTACATTATAAACAACACATAGTTCCGAAAATTGACCCTATATAGGTGGGGCTGTTGGTTTTTATATACAATATAAAATTACATGATTTCACATGAGTGTTATATATTTCCTTAGAAAAATCTTTTCTATTATTATATGTCATAGGCTATGATTCATAGCTTGGATGTATGCCCATACTATATATACACACTTATACAACGCAATAAAATATATTCTAAATATATTATGTATATATTATTATACATATGAAAACATAGTATCTATTTCTTATACATGCACCCCCTACCATCACAGCTACACATACATACAGATATAATCTCTCCCTATCTCTCTTGTTATCTTGTTATCAATATAATATATACATACATACACAATATACACATAATATACATACTTTACTATTCATATACAATACTCTCTCCGCTTACATAGTATCTCTCTCTGTATTCTCAACACACACATACATATATATTATATAAAATATATATATATAAACACATATCTCTATATCCCATGCACTTGCTCCCATCCTTGTCATCTACACCTACCCACACCCCCACACCCTGCCTACTATTCATTCTGTACCCACACCCACACACACAACTACACATCCACACCCACACACACACCTACCCACCCAAACACCCACACCTAAACCAACACCCACACCCACACACATACTCCCACACACATACCCCCACCCACACACCCACACCCACACCCACCCAAACCAACACCAACACCCACACCCACACCCATACCCCCACACACACACCACACCCACACACATACACCCACACACATTCATCCACACACACCCACACACCCACACACACGAACCATTTCGATGGCAGTAGTGTTCTTAAGAATCTCCGCTCTCAGCAGTTTCGCCGAGTCGGTACGATTAGCTCTTCTTGAGAAGGCAGCGGCACTCGCACAGTGACAGCACTGTATCCACTCGCTGACTTCTGATTGGTTAGAAGACTGCGGCGAGTGGGGCGGGGGGTAAGGGGGTGATGGGGTAAGGGTTGTGGCAGCGGCACTCGCGCAGTGGCATGAGTGGTGTGGAGCTAGTGGGGTGGGGCTAGTAACCTGTATACGATAGGCATCCCCGTAATAAGTGCTCAGAGAGAAGTGCGTCTCCTTGTCTACATCTCGCGATAGTAGCGCTCCTTCGATAGCTGTGTGGGGGGTGGGGGTGGGGTGGGGATAGGGGGGCATCAGCTACTGCTACAGCAATATAGTCTACTGTTGGTATTAGTAGAATAATGGTTATACATGTATATCTAATGGTAGGTAATGAATCTAAAGGTAAGATTTAACCAAGATAATAAGGATCAGATGAATGTACCTTTCACGCTATTAATCAATTAATTAGTTTGAATATTATTACCATTATATAATTTATGATATCGTTAATAGAATATAATAAGAATACCACGGCTTCTAATAAATATATTATATCTTTATATCACCATTACAGGCATTGCAGGCATTGAAGATAGCAGAAGATTGTAGAAGTTTCATTGATAAGCATTGTGTAAATCTTCAACACGCTATTCAATATAAATGAGAGATTAAATGAGAGTACTCCATTATTACACAATACGGTTGTACACTATGGTTGTACAGTGGTTGTTTACTGTGTATATACACACATATACAATGCACAATGGATATATTTCATCATCTCATTGTAACATATTAGTAAACGATAAGTAGTGGACTGTTTATAAGATAGCGACCCAGCGACTCGATGTGATCACAACCCTCTGCGGGCCTGTTACATGCGTTTCTCAAAGTGAGGCTGTGAGGCTGTGATTCAGTAGGAGGAAAGGTAGACGCAGTGGACCAGGTCAGTTGCTGGCTATATTGTAGTTGTGTATATATAGCAGCAGTAGACTACTGTATATACAGTTGATATATTGACTAGGTACAATGTAAGTCTGATCAACTGTACAGCTTTCCTACTACTACTACAACCACCGCTCCCTTAGTGACTAGTGACTAGTAATAGCTGGTAACGGCACGACTAGTAAGTGGTATTCTATTATCAGTGCTACATAACGTTACATAAAACATACCTATGATGTGTTTAGCATCCTCAGCGAGCTGCGAATGTTTACGTTCTTCTTCGTACAGTAGCAGTGTTGTACCTGTGTGGGGGTGGGGGTGTTACTGTTGGGGGTGTGGGTGGGGTGATGAGGTGTTACTGTGGGTGTGTGGGGTGGGTGTGGGTATGAGTGTGTATATGTGTAACCTTGCTCTGCAAGGAAATATAATGTAAATCGTTTCATTGTATATATCTACAATTTATTATTATAACAATGTATATATACATATATATATATATAGGGGCGTCGGAACAGGGGGGGCGGGTGGGATGATGAGGAGTTTGATATTTGAAAGCTTGGATATGAAGGTGAAAGCTTTCATGATACAAACAAATACTATTTAAGGTAACATTTATAAAAAATATACTTGAAAGCATATATGATTATAATTATATATAATTATATATGCAATTATATAATTATAATAAAAATCAATAATAAATAAACATAAAGGATCAGATAATAGTAAAGATGATTCTAATTAAATTGAATAATGATAGAAATAATTTGCACACATTCATTGAAGATATAAACAAAAGTATTTTATATTTTATATATACAAGTTTTTATATTGATTCAAGGTTAATAAAATACTTTTATAAACATATTATATAAAACATTTTATAAAATATCAAATAACTTATAATAAATGTTTATAATAAAATATTATAATAATTTATTTTTATTTTAAATATATCTAATTTAATTTTCTCAGTATATCTAAGTATATCTAATTCAGAGAATAATAATAAGACATATAATATAAATTATTATAAATATGTATAGTATAGTAATGAAAGTTCAAAAGACTATGTAAGGTACCTCATCTAGATAAAATAATATAACATTATTAATGTTATGTTAATATAAGAATGTGATTAGATATTATCAGTTAATATGTTAATATACGTTATCATTAATATTTACAGAATAAAATATACTGAGTTGTTTGATTCCATAATGATGAAAATTAAAACCAAATTTTATATGAGAAAACATTATTTATACATTCTTATAAATTAAAGTAATCATTATTAAAAATAATATAATTCATGAAAACATTTTTTTTTTTTAAGATTAATCTTATTAATTTTCTACACTAAACAGTTATTAAAAAATGTTATTAAAAAATGTATGAAGAATTAACGATTGAAAGATCGAATTTCCATATGTTCAAATCAAGCAATAAGTTCAATACCATCTGATGAGGATAAACATATACATGATGGACCAATCTCCTAAAATTCAAAAAATATTTTCTGGCATATGAGATTTGATCAAATTTTATTGGTTTGCCCCTCAAGTTCTGTGTCATGTTAGCCTGGATTTAGTAGGCTACGAATAATAAATACGTTGTTACGGTCTACTATGCTAGATAGTAGATTAAATGCATTAGTATTGGCAAATATCAATCAAAAATAATTCATACAATTGAGATGGGTATATTTATAAATAAAAATCTATATTTATATAATAATAAATTATGTAATGTTTATTATTTATTTTCTAATATATTCCTACTCATTGTTATACAAATTAAATATTATTAATTGCATATTAAAGGGTTAACATAGACTAAAGAGGTATACGATATTAATAAGATATAGTTAGTAATTATATTAGTAATAAATAATAGGATATATAATATAAAATAGAAATAAATAGCCCCCCCCCCCCATAAAAAATATCGTTCCGACGCCCCTATATATATATATATATGTTCGTTGTATATATATATATTATATATGATATATTATATATATTATATATTATATATTATATATTATATATTATATATTGTATATATGTTCGTCATATATATATATATTAAATGTATATATATACATACATATATATATATATATTGTTATAATAATAAATTGTTAAAAAATACAAATATATATATATATATATATATATATATATGTATATATATACATTGTTATAATAATAAATTGTAGATATATATACACAGATATATGTGTGTGAAAGTTAATATATATATGTATGAATATATTTGCCTATCTATTATTATTAATAATAACAATGTCTAAAGTTGTTACACCTTTCTCAGCCTCTCTCAACATAAACATGTCTGGTGATGTATTATATTTACCCCTTTAACCAGACACCCATACACACACACCCACACTCACACACACACCCACACACACACACACACACACATAGAAGTGACATCTGTATAGTGCATTAATTCATTGATTATAATGTTTATTGTTATTGTTAATTCATCTCATCCAGGTTTTAGGTATAACTATATGGCTCTAATATTCCTTTGAAGTCACACATATATACACACTTACCTATATATATATATATATATATATGTATTATATGCTAAACTTCATGTATATATTCTATATATTATATTTACTATCACTATTATATATATTATATAGTGATATTCTTGTATACTTGTATATAAAAAATATAAATATTAGTAGTATTTCTAATATTTAATATAAAATATAAGTTTTCAATGTGTTATATTATATAACTTATATATATATATATATATCACAATAAATATTCATCATATACAGTATTATGAACAGGGTAATAACTGGGGTCTGTAGTTACCAGGCCTATAGAGATAGGGTCCCCCTGTTAACTGGCAACTATAGGTGTGGCCTACCTCTTAAGACCGCAAAGTAACGCTTCCACACTCGCTTAGACACGAGTTCTATCTTCTTACTGCCCCGTCTCCTTCTCGTTAGCCAGTTCTTTATCATTAGATATCTGAGTGATGGGAAGGGTTGAGGGGTGGGGGTTAATTAGGTCTGAATCATTAGATATAAGGAGGGGTAGAGGGGTGTTAACTGGGTATGTATCATTAGATATAAGGAGGGGTAGAGGGGGGTTAATTAGGTTTGTATCATTAGATATAAGTGAGGGTTAGAGGGGGGTTAACTAGGTTTGTATCATTAGATATAAGTAAGGGGTTGATGGGGTTAACTAGGTTTGTATCATTAGATATAAGTGAGGGGTAGAGGAGGGTTAAATAGGTATGTATCATTTGATATATGTGAGGAGTTGAGGGGTGTTAATTATGTCTGTATCATTAGATACTCAGGAGGGTAGAGGGGGGTTAACTAGGTGTTTATCATTATATATAAGTGAGGGTTAGAGGGTGGTTAACTAGGTTTGTATCATTAGATATAAGTAAGGGGTTGAAGGGGGTTAACTAGGTTTGTATCATTAGATATAAGTGAGGGGTAGAGGAGGGTTAAATAGGTATGTATCATTTGATATATGTGAGGAGTTGAGGGGTTTTATTATGTCTGTATCATTAGATACTCAGGAGGGGTAGAGGGGGGTTAACTAGGTGTTTATCATTATATATAAGTGAGGGTTAGAGGGGGGTTAACTAGGTCTGTATCATTAGATATAAGTGAGGGTTAGAGTAGGGTTAACTAGGTTTGTATCATTATATATAAGTGAGGGTTAGAGGGGGTTATCTAGGTCTGTATCATTAGATATAAGTGAGGGGTAGGGGGGTTAACTAGGTATGTAGCATTATATATACATGAGGGGTAGAGGGGGGTTAACTAGGTCTGTATCATTAGATATAAGTGAGGGGTAGAGGAGGGTTAACTAGGTATGTATCATTAGATACACAGGAGGGGTAGAGGGGGGTTAACTAGGTCTGTATCATTAGATATAAGTGAGGGGTAGAGGGGGTTAACTAGGTCTGTATCATTAGATATAAGTGAGGGGTAGAGGGGGTTAACTAGGTCTGTATCATTAGATATAAGTGAGGGGTAGAGGGGGTTAATTAGGTCTATATCATTAGATATAAGTGAGGGGTAGAGGAGGGTTAACTAGGTATGTATCATTAGATACACAGGAGGGGTAGAGGGGGGTTAACTAGGTTTGTATCATTATATACACAGGAGAGGTAGAGGGGGTTAACTAGGTATGTATCATTAGATATAAGTGAGGGTTAGAGGGTGGTTAACTAGGTTTGTATCATTAGATATAAGTAAGGGGTTGAAGGGGGTTAACTAGGTTTGTATCATTAAATATAAGTGAGGGGTAGAGGAGGGTTAAATAGGTATGTATCATTTGATATATGTGAGGAGTTGAGGGGTTTTATTATGTCTGTATCATTAGATACTCAGGAGGGGTAGAGGGGGGTTAACTAGGTGTTTATCATTATATATAAGTGAGGGTTAGAGGGGGGTTAACTAGGTCTGTATCATTAGATATAAGTGAGGGTTAGAGTAGGGTTAACTAGGTTTGTATCATTATATATAAGTGAGGGTTAGAGGGGGTTATCTAGGTCTGTATCATTAGATATAAGTGAGGGGTAGAGGAGGGTTAACTAGGTATGTATCATTAGATACACAGGAGGGGTAGAGGGGGGTTAACTAGGTCTGTATCATTAGATATAAGTGAGGGGTAGAGGGGGTTAACTAGGTCTGTATCATTAGATATAAGTGAGGGGTAGAGGGGGTTAACTAGGTCTGTATCATTAGATATAAGTGAGGGGTAGAGGGGGTTAATTAGGTCTATATCATTAGATATAAGTGAGGGGTAGAGGGGGTTAACTAGGTCTGTATCATTAGATACACAGGAGGGGTAGAGGGGGGTTAAATAGGTCTGTATCATTAGATACACAGGAGGGGTAGAGGGGGGTTAATTAGGTATTTATCTTTAAATAACAGAGAGGAGTAGCGTACAAAGAGAGAGGATATTAACTATATGTAAGGCGGGCGATTCACTTTGTGAAGGTTTCAATAGACTATGATAATACTACGACTACTACTACTACTACTACTACGACTACTACTACGACTACGACTACTACTACGACTACGACTACTACTACTACTACGACTACTACTACGACTACTACTACGACTACTACTACGACTACGACTACGACTACGACTACTACGACTACGACTACGACTACTACGACTACGACTACTACTACTACGACTACTACGACTACTACTACTACGACTACTACTACTACTACTACGACTACGACTACTACGACTACTACTACGACTACTACTACTACTACTACTACTACTACTACTACTACTACTACTACTACTACTACTACTACTACTACTACTACTACTACGACTACTACGACTACTACTACTACTACTACTACTACTACTACTACGACTACTACGACTACTACTACTACTACGACTACTACGACTACTACGACTACTACTACGACTACTAAGACTACTACTACTACTACTACTACTACTACGACTACGACTACTACTACTACTACTACTACTACTACTACTACTACTACTACTACTACTACTACTACTACTACTACGACTACTACGACTACTACGACTACTACTACGACTACTACTACTACTACTACTACTACTACTACTACTACTACTACTTTTTAAAAAAATATACCTAATGATAAATTTGACCCAATGATAAATTTGATTTTTTTATTATTAAACTTTAGTCATAAACGAATAATATAAACTATAATATACATGTATATAAATAGGAATATAAATATATAAAGATATTGTCTCATGATCCAACAAAAAAACCCAATGACCCAAATTTGGGACACGACCCATAGGTTGGGAACCACTGCATTACGATATCAACTCTAACTGGATGTTAACTATTCCTCTGTAGAAGCGGGTATGTGTGTCTATTAGATGATAGTATGTAGGTACTACTGCTATCAGTAGTAGTGGTTCATATTAATTATGTTGTATAGATAAGCAGTTTTATATATTAGCTTTACAATCTTTATATGTACTATATTTATATAACCTATATATATATATATAGGTTATATATATATATATATATACTAGATTTCTTTATTCTATATATATAGACACTATATCTTGAAATAATAATAGAATACTAATTTTTTTACCCTTACTGCTTCTAGCTGTATTATCAAAATCACTAATATCACTATTAGAGTTTGATGCGGTTTTTATATAATAATGTTTGCATTGTTATATTAAATTACATGCGATATAAATTAGCTTTTACTTCTCTCATAGATATGTATATCATTTAAAACCAACATATATAATTTCTTTGTATAACATTAGTAATGAACACTGAGTTTTCATCATATAAATAATAATGTAAAACTATTTGGTTACCTTTCAATAGTGTATGGTTGGATAAGAATTTAAATTATAAACAAACAAATGATCCGAAATAACAATATATGTGGTTCGTGTTTTGTGTACAAAATCAAACTATGTGATTTTGCATTAGTATTATTTATTTCCTTAGACAAATATTTGGTACTTATTTAGAATGCAGTGCCCTTGTGATATAACAATACCCTACATATTATACATATGTCATTGTGTGCTAGCAAAGATATAACACTCCCTATATACGCAACGTGATTAGTAGTCATACATCCCACTGCTAGTAGCAGTATCGAAATCGATTTAGGTTTGCCGCGATTTGCATACTACAATGTTTTCATTGCTCTATAAAATTACATGTCACATATATTTTTATAGCATTTAAAACCAACATATCTATTGCTTTGTTATATATTAGTTATTATTCTAATTATGTAATTACGTGAGACCGATGTTACGGGAGATAAGGTGTGAGATAAGGTGTGAGATACAGGAGAGTGTGATGGCACCCCTGTATACTAGCTACATGGCGTAGTACGCGCTAGTCATGCAGTAAATCATGCCAGTCAAATCTAAAGCATGATGCAGTCTCAGTCTCAGTTACCTAAAGTCTCAACTCGGCTCGGGCTCGTTTTGTTAGAGTCTCAGCTCGGGCTCGTTTTTTTCCGAAAATAAAAGTCTCGTCTCGGCATCAATAACCAAAAGTCTCGTCTCGGCATCAAAAGCTCTGCATCAATAACCAAAAGTCTCGTCTCGGCATCAAAAGCTATGCATCAATAACCACAAATCTCGTCTCGGCATCAAAAGCTCGGCATCAATAACCAAAAGTCTCGGCTCGGCATCAATATCCAAAAGTCTTATCTCAGCATCAAAAGCTCGGCATCAATAACCAAAAGTCTCGTCTCAGCATCAATAACCAAAAGTCTCGGCTCGGCATCAATAACCAAAAGTCTCGTCTCGGCATCAAAATCTCGGCATCAATAACCAAAAGTCTCGGCTCAGCATCATCAGTACACCACTAGCGACAACACTAAGCTACCTACAGTAGGTGACTACTAACCCAGCTTTACGAGTGGCCGCGTTGTTAGCGAGGTCCCCCCCGGCTGCCGCCAGATTACGATTACGCAGCGACGCCGACCTATCACTAGAGGTCGTAGAGGTCATATCATCGCTGTCGGAACACGCCGTAGAGCCCCCCGGGTCACCCCCGCCAGCCACTACTACGGTGGTGGTGGCGAGGGCTCCGGCCGTGCAAGGTATCACGGCGCCGGGCAACGAGCCGAGCATTCTCTTCAATGTTCCGCTGTCTAGACGTTTTCCTCCTGACGGGGTGGGGATGTTAGCATGTTATAGGGTAGGCTGGGATGGGGTGTTAGCATGTTATAGGGTAGGCTGGGAGGGGGTGTTAGCATGTTATAGGGTAGGGGGGGTGTAGGCTGGGATGGGCGAGTTTATTTAAAACACTAGTTTTTTTATTTTTTTTTTATTAGAAAGAAGAATAATTGCTTTTGAGGCAACATCATACAGACATATCCTTGGTATATCATATAGGGAACATAAAACAAATGTATTTGTATACAACACGATAGAAGAAATTGTGGGAAAAACAGAAAATATTCTAACATCCATCAAGCGAAAACACTAGTACTGTAGTCTATAGTCTGTAGAAGAATACCCTCACTCATAGACATCTAAGATAACATATACATATATATATATATATATATATATATATATATATATATGTATATGTTATCTTAGATGTATATAACGTATTTACCCTCACTAATGTAAACTGTAACGAGAACATAAATAACACAAAACAAAAAATTAGAAGAAAATAAACATATTACAAATTGTGATTTATAATGTAATAAATGTAAATATCAATTAATAACACATTAAACGGTTAATTTGAGTTATAAAATATTATATAAATATTTAAATAAAATTCAAAAACATTATTTAATATTTTAACTTATTCGTTGCGTACACATTATATCGTTTGGCTATTTCATTTTTATTGTCTTTGCAAAAGGAAAAATGTCATATGCTGCATATTGAATTTATTTCATAGTTTTATTAAAAATCTGCTACAAATTTACTATATGCATATCATATGATATGATATGCATATAGTAAATTTGTAGCTAAATTTACTATATGCATATCATATGATATGATATGCATATAGTAAATTTGTAGCAGATTTTTAATAAAACTATGAAATAAAATCAATATGTATATATATATAATAGGTTGGAGTGGAATTTGAAATAATTATGGCGATATGGTTATGATTCGCGATAGTGATGTAACGTTATACGTGAATTAGTGACATTATTTATTCTCCACGTATAACGCTACATCACTATCGCGACGCATAACCATATCGCCATAATTATTTCAAATTTCACTCCAACCTATAATATATATATATTTATTTTTATATTTTGTGAATATTTAAGCATATATTAAAAAAAATATAGATTTATATATAAATATATATACAATTATAAATATAAAAATATATTATTTACATTTTTTTTAATAAATTATTATGTTCATTACTTTATTTCATCTCTTAAACTTATAAATAGGCTGAATATATTCAATATGATATACAATAAGATCTTTATCTATGTAATCTATTATAAACCCGCATTAAATATTATACATTATATATCTATGTTGTATACATGTATCTACATCTCTATTCATGAGAATTGGTCGGACACCTTTCTAGGATCTATGCAAAGCTCTTGAGACTGGCACATACAGTTATTTACTATGGCTACACTAAATCTATATGTAATAGCTTAACGCTGGTAACAAGTAATCGTTATCGTCACTCAGAGTACGGCGTTGCTTAGCAACCGAATATAACAATATAACGGTTATGCAGTGTATTAAGTAATACTACTTACATACAATTTGTAATACTAATTATTAATATAATATTAATAATAGTATTACAAAGTTTGGAGCCAGTAATTAGAATGTAATAATTAAAAGTAATAGCAATATATTCTACTATGTAAATTATTTTTTATTATTATATTTATTATAAATATAAATAATTATTATTATACGACTATATAATTATATAATAATCAGAATATTCAAATTATTTGACAAATAAGATTTAAAATATTATTTCATATTGAAATAATATCAACAAATTATTTAAATATCGAATAATATTTTTAAGGGGATAGGCGCCCTTACAATCTAATAATGTGATTTAATACGTACTCTATGTAAATTGATAGGAATTTCTTACATATTCTGTAGTAAGTTATAAATCGTTCTAACTATAATTTCAATATAGGTAACACTATTAGAGTTACTAAACATTATTTTATATGGATGAATAATAATTATATTGATCTATAATATGTATGTTTTTTTGTGTATATTTCATTCAGTTATTATGTTATTTATAAAGTTTAATAAAAAGTGTTGATTTATTTAATAACATAATTGCATATTGTATTGTATTCATAATTTTAGACAATTTCTTGCAAAGAAAATCTTTCTTATTATAGATCTAGTTATTATCTATATATTCTGAAAATTGTATTATTATATTTTCACTACTGTGGGCGTTGTTAGTATTTAATGTATGTTCCAGAATAAAAATATCATGAGAAAATTAAGATCTAAAGTAAATATTTTATTTACTAGTATGATTACAAATAATAGCTTAGAAAATAATATACAAAATTACAGATACAGGAATAACATATTATATGTCATATATAAATATATATATATATATATATATATATATATTGATTATTATTATAAATTAAAAAAATATATATTTAATATATAATTTTAATAACCAGTTATTTTATTATCATATAATTAATATATTACATTATCATAATGATTATTTAACTTAGATGGATACAGAAGAAGCAGGCCGCCGATATATTTATGAGTTGGGCGGTCCTACTAATATATAAGAGCCGCCCATCGATGTAGTATATGTCACTCAAGATAATATGTTACGCTTGAATTCACACGCTAAAATATTCCATACGAGTAACATGCATATGCTGCTTATGTGTATTATCATATTAACATAAATATATATTATATATATATATATATATATATATATTATAATTATATGTATGATAATATAATCCATTTATATGTTATCCGTTATAGTAATTGTACGATTAAATATTTGTAAATAAATTTTATTTTTTATTAAATTTTATTTTTTATTAAATTTTAATTAAACTATTAGATATTATTCGATTATAATTCGAATATGTTACGTACACATGATATCGATATAGTTTTAGAATGCCCGTTTAATTTCAAGTAGAACCAATATATTATATAAGTATAATCCATCGATATATTATCCGTTATAGTAACTGTTCGATTAAATATTTGTTAATACATTTTATTTTTTATTAAATTTATAGAGAAAACCCTCTACTACGCACCTGCTAATTACGTAATAGATTGTGTTGTGTTATAAATAATGCAATGAATGCATGTGTGTATTGCACTGGTGTATTTAGTATACAATGTATACTATACATTGTGTTATATAGTGTACAACAAAGTATATGAAAGCTGAAGTACACACACATATATAATAAAATAATTTCTAATATTATAAATTAAAATTTAATAAAAAATAAAATTTATTAACAAATATTTAATTGTACAGTTACTATAACGATAACATATCGATAGATTATATTATTATATATATAATTATAATATATATTTATATATATATAATATATATTTGTGTATTTGTGTTAATATGATAATACGCATGAGCAGCGTATGTATATCACTCGTATGGAATATTTTAGCGTGTGAAATCAAGCATAACATATTTACTTGAGTGACATATATTTACATCGATGGGGGGGGCTCTTATATATTAGTAGGACCGCCCAACTTGAACTCTTAAATGTATACACATACTATTACAGGACGTAATTTGTATAATATATATTATATAACATATATATATATATGCACACATTTTAATTTTTTAATTTACGGAATTTCTATAGAAATTGTTATTTTTTGCAACTATACATATACAAATTTAGAAAATTACGCCTGTAATAATATTCATATATATGTTATTTATATAATGCAATAAAAATTAGTAGAATACATATACTAGTTTTTGTTATATCTAAGTTTATACACACATACCTAGCGCGAAATAATTATTCTGAGAAAACAGCATTTGAAAGTTGAAAGTATACATATCTATTGATAATATAACAATTTAGAAATCAATTTTATGGCATTTCTAGATTGAATTCGTAGCTGATATTTATACAGATACTAAAATACACTACATTTATTAATATTATGGAATAAAAAATAAATACAAAATAATTTTTTTTTTATCATTTTGAACACTGGGACATCCCCTTAAACTTGATGTTTATAATCATTAATAATGTTTTAAATTTAATGTTTACATACAATTAGTGTTGTTAAAAAACGCGTTTTTTATTATTGTTTGTTTAAAACATGTTTTAAACGGTTTTTTTCGTTTTTAATTCGTTTTATTCGTTTTTTAACCGTTTTTTTCTGTTACAAAATATAAAATTATTTAAATAAAGTAGATATGTTGTTAAATAATAAAATAATAATAAAGTAAGTACATATTATATGAATAATCAGTAATAATTCAAATAATATATTATCTGTATTATTAGCATTATTAAATCATATTGTCAAACTATACATTAGTATGACAATTATAATAATTATAATATTTATTTTGTTACAATATAACACTGAGTATTTCTGTATTATTTAATGTTATAGACATGGAGATTATATCACAATCTATAGATATATGTACATTATATAATTAATATTATAAAAGCTGTATGAACTTTCATATTTATATTATAATAAATTATTATAAATAATAAAGTAAAATTAGATTTCTTTTATGTTCTGATATAATAAATTATATAATAATATATATTATGAACTTTCATATTTATTTTATATATTAATATATTATTATTAAAAAAATATGAAAATTCATACTATTTTTTTATATAATATTAAACATAATATATATCATTATACAATTTATTATATCAAAACATAAAAGAAATCTAATTTAACTTTTAATAATAATATTATATTTGCATACACATATTTTATACATTTATTAAATAATCATTCATTTTTCAATTATTATACAATTTATTATATCAAAAAAAAGAGCAGATAAATTATTATTTGTCAAATTGAATTTAAATTTAAATTTAAATATTAACAATTAAATAAATATATGTATAAATGGGAACACGTTCATAACCGGCGCCAAAAATATATGACTAATAGTTTATTCAATATCGGAGCGCGTGCTATTAATAGATGGGCGTGTGTGTATGTATATGTGTGTATGTGCGTGTGTGTATATTTGTGTGTACATGTGTGTGTATGTATGTGTGTGTGTGTATATATATATATATAAAGAATGTATCTTTGTCAATATATATATATATATATATATATATTACATATTATATATTATATATATATATAAGTATTTTACGTGTACAGTGTGTAGTATATACAAGGACATACGTGTTCTTGGTATATCTATAGGCGGATTATATTAATTATGACACGCCTATATCTACTCCGATATCGAATTAACTATGAGTCATATATTTTTGGCGCCGGTTATGAACCACAACCTATAAATGTATGTCTCTTGTTTTTTTCTGTTTTTTTCGTTTTTTATTTATGTTTAAAACGGTTTAAAACGCGTTTAAAACGTCTGTTTAAAACGTGTTTTTATTAACTCACAACCCTACATACAATGTTAAATAATTTATTTATTAATGATCATTTTATTTTAAAAAAATTTAATTTTTTAAATTATTTTATATAAAAATGAACGCACCCTTAATATTATATTAAATATATAATAATTTACATATAATATATCATAATCATATATATATATAATTATTGATATAATAATATTTAATATAATAATTAATGAATACATTGAAATTATGTAATTAAATATTCATATAAGTAATGCAAATTATGTGTTATGATAACCACTATTTTATAAAAAATATTAACTATTACAGATTTAATATTTTACTTAAATCACGATCTAGTTTATATAAGTAATTAACTATTTGTTATAACAATATTAAAAGTTCATTTCAAAAGTAGGCTTACCAAATATCTTAAACATGTCCTTATTATTTTTAAATTACAGAGAACATGTAAATTAATAAACGTAAACAAGTATTAATAAAACGTTATTTATTTGAATATTAATTATTTGAATTTTTAAAAAAGCAGTAAACATATCAATAATAATAGATTTAATTAATGATTTTCCACAAGTATTTCCATATTAACTACAAGGATTTTCCAAAGTATTTTCCGGAAAATCTTTGTTAACTATAAGAAATATGTATAGATTTTTAGAAATACATAAATAAATATAATATTATATATATAAATATATACATATATTATCATTTAATATATATATATATAATTTTCACCAGCTTTCATTTTAATTAGTGATTTTATATTTATAATCAATCATGTAGTTAACAAGCACCTATAATTTTCATACACTATAGTGTCTATAGGGATTATTAATTGAGTTTATAATATATATATATATATATATATATATATATATATATATATATATGTATATATATATATATATATATTTACAAATAGGTATTAATTAACTTTTTATCAGAATATGTGTGCATAGATGTTATCAAATATAACATTAAATCTATATTCATTATATGTTTAATATATGTATATTTGTGTATGTAAATTCTGGTACATGTATATGTATTAGTATCACCCTCTGTTTAGTCATAGTACACAGGGATTACGCCGTTCAGATTGGTAATTTATTTATAATTATTGATCGCGAATATTTTACAAGAACTATATAATATAATTAATTAATTACACAAAATAAATAAAAAAAATAATTATTGAAGCTGTCCATCTTTTAACTGTGTGGTTTAAATTATTTATATTTCTATATAAAAAATTGTCAAAATATAAAAAAATATTTTTTTTCGATTTACCAAGACATTTTTTTTAACTTTATCTATAATAAAATATAAAATGATATATATATATATATATATATATATATATATAATGATAATAAGTGTAATAATGAAATATTACAATAAATACATAAGACAAATATTGATTTATAATATAAAAAATGGTAATCTCTTCACTATTTGAATGTAAAAATATGAGAAATTTCATATTTGAAAAAAAATTATGAAATATTTTAAAAAATGTGTTAATAAATTGGATTAATTATAGAATTATTTCAATGGTTTGAAAATATTATTTGAATATTTCTGATCTTATCGTCAATAAATATTTGTATAACATTATTATTTTATTAATAAAATATTATATCAATAATATAGTCATTAAGTTGAATTGATATTTAGCTCTATTTTAAAATTATTTATTTATAATATGAATTCAATAAATTCAAGAGGTATTTTTTCTATATTAAAATATTTATAGGTATTTTCAAAAGCTCTGGAGCAGATCGAATACAGCATATAAAAATAACTATCCATAGTGATAGAAATACTCCAAACATTCTATGTCAACTTCGCTATAAATATCTGTGAAAACTGAACTAACTTAATGGGTTATTTACCCCTACGACTAACCGAATGATTCCGAAGGTGACTGAGGGGGAGGAGGTAGAGAACTACACTGGTCCGTCGCGTGACTATCTCTACAACCGTTGGACACGTCATACACGGACTGGGATGACGAACATTTCACTTCTATCAGATCTGTGTGTAGTGTAACGGGATGTTATACTTATACTATAGGCTATATACTATATACACACACACACACACACACACACACACACACACACACACACACACACACACACACACACACACACACACACTTATATATATACCTTACCTTACCTTACCAGGTCGCGCTTGCTCTGCATAAATATATATATATATATTATATATATATATATATATATATATTGTTATATATATCATGATGCTATTATCATCTAATATATTATATGTGTAGAGTTGAAATTATATTTTCTATTATAGTATATTACATATGTAGATTAAGTGTCTACTATTAAAATGTCATATTTTAATACACAAGTATCCTAATACATCTGTATAATCTACTATAATCATATGTACATATATGTAAATATATTATATTGATTATTTATTTTATAATATATTTGTGTTATATACTTTGTATATATATAATATATATATATATATATATATATATATATATATATATATATACATATAATATCATAGTAAAACGTATACTGCTATTTTTTAGTGTGATAATATAAATTTAATTATTCTATTTATATTCTGGATAAAAGAAAACAATTTGAGATTCACATTATTTAATAACAATACAACATTATGAATGAACATATCCGTACATGTTCCTTGCCATAAGGTCTTCTAGTCACTCTATAATACACGAATGAACGTGTAATGATGGCTCTTACTTCTCTCTAATGGTTAATGATTGATGTAGTTGTTCGCCACTTGAGAAGTGGTTCATATAGAAGTAGTTTATTGTTAATGTATTTACGGTTGAAGTTAATGTCGTTTCGTATTCGTTAAAATTATAATTATTACAATACTGAATAATAAATAACAAATTATAATTATTCTATCAATTATTTTAATTAACATTCATTATAAATTTCAATAATTTATTGTTTTGTTCGAGATTAATATCGTATAACATTAATACATTTAAAAGATACTGATTTTATAACATTAATATTGTTTAATATTAATAATATTTAAAAAATAATTATTTTATAAAATTAGTGATACTACCTAATAATTGTATAAACATTATCATTTGAAATATACAATTATATATTACTAAAAGAATTCTTCTACAATTACCAATTAGGCTAATCCTATTAAAAGCCTAACAAAAGCTGTGTTATAATGATTACCTAAGTATGGTAATGTACTACATTTATATAGAAAAGGTAATCGTTGATATTAATAATAAATTGTACAGAGCATAGAACAACAATTAATTAATTAATTAGTGTTAAATTTGTTGATAAATTTTTAGAAATATTTAACGAAAAGTATATTTTGAATATTTTATTTAATATTTCAAATTAAACATTAACAATTATAATTATGGATCATTTAACCATAGATCACTCTAAATCTAAATATTCAACTATTTATATATGTATATATAATGTAATATATATAATGTATGTATTGTTTATAATATAATATTATTATTTCACTACAATTAATGTTTATACTTTAATTTAAATTATACTCTCAACGATTTATTAAGGTTTCTTCTCAAAATATTAGCTACTAATTTATTTGCTAATTATAATTGTTCGATATTGTTGTTCATTGTTACTGTTAGAATAGGATGAATGACACAAGTAATAACAACAGACTAAACACATTGCCTCCACAATAGATACCACAATAATGTATTACTTACTTAGATGAAAGTAGTATATCTTATATAGTAGGGTTAATCTTAATGTAATAATTAATCGATATCATTTACTCCCACTAAACTCCCATTACAAAGTATTACAAAGTATACTCTATTTTTAGTTTCATCTCTTTACATACCACCAGTTGTCGTACAATATCCAGTTATAACATGTACGAGCCCATATAGTATTGACTATAGGCTATGTAGCCTGTTATACGTTGAACTACATGTACCCTTGTGGCTCAGTTGGCTAAGGCATCAGACACATAAGCAGTAGGACACGGGTTAGAGCTTCGTCCGGACCATTAAAATAGGTTTTACAATATTATTAGAAGTGATCTTATATAATTGTATATAATTTAATGATCAGCTCTGGTTAATCAACAATTATAAAACAATGGATGTCTTAACATGATAGTGCCTTCGAAAGAACATTATATCCATATGGTTATATCCATATATGTATATTCATCTAAGTTCTTGGATGGGATGAAAATTCCACTAACATAAAATAGTATATACTATGCTATAGTCCCCTATATAGACTAGGCTAAATTCTGTTACACACAAGGCCTAGTTTGTAACACTAGTTATATAGACTAGGCTATTGATTATTATACATACTATACAATAGCCACCCCTTAGCTGACCTTGAGATGGAGGTGAGGGCAGCGAGTCAGGCCTATCTCTGCCCGGGTACATCCTGCACCCCGCCACAGCATCGTTAAGAGAGTGGGGCCTTGTTACCGTGCGGTTACCGTCGGTTACGGTTCTACCCCCCGCACTGGAGGATGGACGTCTTCTGTCTGAGCGCATGGGTACGGTATCACCTAGGTGTGTGGAGGGGGCAACGTTTGTATAGTGATCTACATGTTATGCCCATAACAATGTGTATATATATATAACATTGATAATATATATATATATATATATTATCTGGGGTCGATGGCTCAGTGGGACAACCTAAAGCTAGTAAGCCAGAAGTCCCGTGTTTGACTCCAGGCAGTTCTTGTTTTTCTCTTGTGTTTATCAAGAATTTAATAAACGATAAATCAAAACACAAGAAAAAAAATGTTACTATTTGTTTTGTATTGTCCGGGGCTCCTCACTGTTATTTATAACATGTACAAGTCTATGACTTCTTGAGGGGTCCATTTGTATCAGATATTATTATGTGTGTGATTCAATAAATAAACATTATTATATATGTATATATCTATCTATACTAAAAATATATACTCTACTGTTTTAAACTATTCTTGTGATTTTGTTTTCAACGGATCATAAACTCTTGCTTCAATATCTAATCGGGTTTATAAACAATTCTAAATTCTGAATATATATATACTATACTAGTGTTGGAAATGATTTTGAATATCGAATAGAATATTCGAATATTCGAATATTCGATCCTTTCAAATAGTAAATTTTTGAATTTTACAGATATTCGAAAAGTCGAATATTTAATTTAACTATTCATAAAAACTATAAAAGGCTTACATATATTAATACTATATTATATTATTCCCTATTAATCTTTTATTTATTTATTATTATATTTAGTAACAATAATAATAAATATATATACAAATATTATACAATAAATTAATACTATTTACTTCCTTTTTTACTACCTCACCCTCTAATTTTAAATATGGAATCTGTTTTGGAATATACAATCATTTCAGACGATATAATTATTATATAATTCATTATTTTATTTAAAATAATAGAAACTTTTCTATTATTATTACTAAATATAATTTTAATTATAATTTAAAATAATAGAAACACCTTTATTATCATTACTAAATATAATTTAAATAACTATAAATAATTAAATTTAATTAAAGGTTAAATATTGATTATTAAATAACTATGAATTGTATATCAATAATTTACGAACATAGTTGATTTCCACTCTATTAAATATAATTTTCAATAACTTTATTTAATAAATTTAAGTAAATAATGAGTGTATATAAATAATGTATGAGCATAATTGATTTCCACTATACTATATTATATTATATTTTAAAATATTTTTCGACATTTATAAAAAATATTTTTCGACATTTTAAAAAAATATATTTTGTAATATTTTTTTATACTTTTAGTATTTTTTTTATATTTGTCCTCTAATTTTTGAAATATTATTTTAATATATAAATATTATATGTTGTATATGATTTTTAGAACATTTTTTTAAAATATATTTAGTAATATTTTGACATATTTTTTACAAATCTGAAATTTCCAACACTACTATATACACTATATATACTGTATACAGTGTATATTATACATTCTCTATAGCTACCGTGTTGCGAGGGAGACTGATGAGGAGGCTGCTGAGGATGAGATGGAGGTGAAGGTGTAGAGGTCACAGAGGTCACGTGATGACGACAACGGGAGTGTTTAGCGTGTTCCTCCAGGTGAGGGGGTCGACTAGACATGTTATTGTACTCCTCGTATGTTATAGTTCGTTCTCCTGGTGGTGGGAGGGTGGGGGGGTGAGGGGTATGGGGGGGTGTAGGGGGGTAGGGGGGGTTTGTATTGTATAGAATTATAGAATTATTATATAGAATTATATAGAATTATATAGAATTATATAGAATTATATAGAATTATTATATAGAATTATTATATAGAATTATATAGAATTATATAGAAATAGACTTATTATATAGAATAGGATTTAACCTACTTTATATTAATTATTTAAAAATGTTTATAATTAGATTAGGAGGGGGGGTTATGTATTATATAGAATTATAGAATTATTATATAGAATTATATAGAATTATATAGAATTATTATATAGAATAGTATTTAACCTACTTATATTAATTATTTAAAAATGTTTATTATGAGATTATTTATATATACAATTATATTCTTGATTTAGGTTGAATAACTGATAAACTTTGAATATACTACAACTTAATCTCATAGTAGTCTAATACGGTTGCTTGATTTGGATGTTAAGCGATTACATAGAAGAAAGTATAACGTTGAAATGTTTACAATGACAACGTACGTTATTGAAATAATCAAAGAGTAATACAAATTAAAAAACTGTAAAATATGAGAAAAATATGAGAAAAAAGAAAATATAACAAAAAAGAAGCCTATGTTGATTGATAAGATAACAAGAGCAATATTTAAAAAAATAGGTTTAAAATTACATTTCCTACTTTTCTGATGTATATTTATATACCATATATTATATATGTATATATTTGTAATTATTGTATTCGAACATTTGTATATATTTGTATTTATTTATCTATATTCTAACCTATATCTTATGTTTATCAATATTTGTATTACATTTATTAACTTGTAATGATGTTGTGAAATGTCTAATATAAATAATTATAACATTATTATTATTCTTTACTAAAGTTAGCACCTATATATGGAATTGATTGATGACAATGTGTTTCAATTAATTAATAAACTTACTTAATTTGAAATTTTTTCAAAATCTTATAAGTGAATACAGTTAAATATTTATTTTTAATTCTACTTTTTATTTATTTAAATTATTAGCTTGTAAAATGTTGTCTTTTTATTTTTATATGTAAATAAAATAACACTAATAATAAAGCATTATTAAATGCATATAAAATTTATTGCAGACCAATTTTAGAATATGCATCCATAATGTGGTCACCTTTTTCAAAGGTTAGTAAATTTCAGAGTCTCATAGACCAAATCGAAAGAGTGCAAAGATTATTTACTAGAAGATTAATTACAAGATGTGTAGGATATTAATCAAATATTAAAGATACAAATTCATCAAATATTAATTATAAATCATATATAGAGTGATTGGTATATTTTAAATTAGAATCACATGAACTTAGAAGATTAAAAATAGATCTAACTACAATTTTTAAAATTTCAAATAATTATACAGATATAAATATATCTGTTTTGACAAACAACTTTTTTTTAACAGAAATTTATAATTTTATATTGATTTATGTTTCATTTTGTATCTTAATTATTGCATTATCTCTTCAGGTTTTTTTTTTTTAAAATGATTTTTGTTATAGAAAAATTGGGTTTTTATATCTATATTTCAAATATATTATAATATTAAATTAATAATTCATTATTATTACAGATAAAGTCGGAAGTATTATTTTATTTTTGTTTGTTCTGTATTAGATTTTGATAATAATTTGTTTTTGTTATAGAAAATTCGGGTTTTTTATATCTATATTTCAAATATACTATTATATAAAATTAATAATTCATTATTATTACAGATAAAGTGGGAAGTATTATTTTATTTTTGTTTGTTCGGTATTATATTTTTGTTTTATATATATTTTGTATATATGTTTCAAATGTATTATATTATTAAATTACAATATTAATAATTTACTATTATTTCAGATTATAGTGATAAGTATTATATTGTTTGTTTTGTAATATTATTGGTATGTTTTGTTATTAACGTGTTCTGTTTTTGTATAGGTATATTGGTTTATTTTATTTTTAACGTGTTCTATTTGTATATATATATATTTTAAATTTATTATACAATTAAAATATAAAATTAATAAAGTACTACTTACTATTATTAAAGATTTTCATAAGTATTGCATTATTTGTTTGTTTCATTTTAGTATTGATCTAATTGATTTTTAACATGTTCTGTTTATAATATATTTAAAATTTTAACATTTAAATATTAAACTATATAACTAATAATTTATTACTAAAACAGGGTACAAAGATAAGAAGAATTCTATAAAGTTAAAGTAGAACTTGAATATTTCGATGCCACTTACAAAATAATGTATTTTATTTCTATTTTAGATTATTTTTAATCACTCTTTTATTTCTATTTTGATAATTTTTCGTTTATTTTCTCTATATGATTTATTTCTACTTACGATTGTTTTTCGTTTATTTGTTACTGTAACTGTAAAACGTTTTAATTTCTTTAATTTTTTAATTTCGTATTATTCTTTGTTTATTTCTATAACGTATGTTATCGTTAGCAAATATTTATACTTTATTCTTTCGATTATATTTTCGGTTATGTATTTGCTTAAATACATTATCAATCAATCAATAATAATAATAACACCATTAATTAAGAATAATTTTTGACTAATAATAAAATTAATTTAATAAATAAAATAAAATACAATATAATATTTTCAAACCATGCCAATCAAATAACCAATATGATGAACTTAACAAATAATTATAATACAACATTATAATACATTACATAACAATCATGAAAATTCATGGATATTAATTTTAATATTAGCAATAGATTTAATACTGTAAACAAAATAAAAACTATAAAATTTCGTTGTTGTTTTCTATAAATTTGTTGATTATTTTGTCTTTATTTATTCTGTATCTATATTTATTATAATTAAATTTTATTAATGATTACATTTTATACATTATATTAGTTCACAATGAGAAAATCAATGTCACTGTAACTTCACAATACATTATTGTATTGTAAACCCTTGTCGTGTGATATGTTTAGAATAAGCTCCATCCATCTTCATCCACTGCAAAGCTCCTCCACTTCATATCTAAATTCAAGAATTTTAGAAAGTACACTCCCTAATCAATAATCCCTCACACACACACATAACCAGTCCATTAGCTTTAATAAGCGCTTCTTAAAACTTACTTTTTTTGTCCTATCTTCATCCAATCATGAAACTATTCTATATTTTAAGCAATGATATGTCTATATTCGTTATTGTTATCTGGCTTTCCTTCACATTATCATCATCATATTTATTTCAGAAATTGTCTCCCTCTTAGCATTGTTCTTTTTATTATCATGTACAACCCTCACTAGTGAAGGTGCCAGTATTACCCTAATGTTAGTGGCCCATTATAATATAACAATATTGATTAACATTTTGTAATTTTTATTTAGTAATTTATAAATTAATATAATATTTCTAAATATCATTAGATCATTTAATTTTAGAATATAATTACTAATAAATAATTCAGACGTATTTGATATATATTAATATTAAATATTATTAAAGGTAATTGGTTTAAATTTAAGATTTGTTTGTTAATAATTCTAATAATTTTTTTTTTGCAATAAGATAATAATATTTATATTTGATTTATAAGTAATTCCCCATATTTGTATGCCGTATGAAATATTAGATAAAAAAAAAGTTATATAATGAAATCATATTTTCAGTACTTAAAAATGAAACCTTTTTCATAGAATATATTATAGTTGATAATTTGTTTGCTAAGTAATCTATATATGTTCTTTAAAAGTTAAATGGTGATCTAAAATGAATTCTAAGAATGTGTAGCTACCTACAATTTCAAATTTAGAATTTCCGATATATATATATGTCTTTTAAAATCCAGCATTCATAAAAGGTAACATTTTTGATTTTTCAATATTCAATTTCAGTTTATTGATATTATACTAATTTATCAATATAATATTGCAGGGATTTAGTTAATAATTCATTATTGTCTGCATATATTGTAAGTGATGTATTATCTGCATATAAGTTTACATTAATATTGACTGCATATTTCAAAATAGTGTCATATCATTAATAAATAATATAAAAAAGAGGCCAAAGAACTGATCATTGGGGTACTCCTATATTCTATAATATATTTCAATGATAATGCATTATTTATTCTTGTAACAATAGATCTTTTATATAATTAACTTTTTACATATATATATATATATTACTGTTATATCCCTATGTATATCTAGGGAATTTATATGATTATATCTATGTAAACAATCATCAGCAGTAACAAATGTTGCTGTCTGGATAAGTAAGTCATAGACTTCTTAATTACCATGACATTAATTATAAAAAGTGATTTATTAATGATGTTTTCTATTACTACATGTATACTTGTATACTTCTACACTTCATACCAATGATTACAACAATATTATAAATAATCTATAAGGAAAACTACAAGGATTTACCAATGATGTAAGGAAAGTATTGATGGGATTCACTATATTGTATAGGTATGTGATAATATATTTACTATACTACCTACTTTCTTTATATCAATGGGATTTACATACACACATACATACACATATACATACACACACACACACACATACACACACACTACATATTGATATTACAAAGAATGCCTATTGTCTCTCTCTCTGCATGTGTGTGTAACCTATATGTCTGCTAAGGGTATTGTTGCCGGCTTTCATCAATCCATTGTTGCAGCTGGCGCCGTGCTGGTGATCAGAGAATTTATTGATTAGTTTTTATTATGTCATATTTAAAATTCATAGAAGATGTAATGCATACAAATTGTATATTGAATTTCATAATATATATATATATATATATATATTATTTTTGTTATATTGACAATAACAACAATCTATATTCATGCATGATAATGTAATCAATATACATCTGTAAATAAATAGTATTGATTGTATATATTAGTATGATACACATATAAAGAATAATACATAGCATACAACCTATTACAAATACGTACATACATGGCGATATAATACATACGTATTATGACTAATTATAATAGAGCTATATATATATTCTATAGGAACATGATTATATAACATTACAACATAGATATAAACCTTGGAATCAGCCTCAGATGAGTTTATCACAACTCTTTTTTCATATATTTCCCTACAACGTGGGGGACACGTGTCAGATTATTGTGACATGTGTCAGATGAGATAGATCAATACAATACCAACAGATATATTGTAACTACTTTATACTAAGATGAACTATATAATATTCGTTGAGATATCAATATTACAATTATATCTCTTCATATATATATATATAGAATTAATTTGATTCGAAAAATATAATAAAGCGTTATTAAATATTAATAAATAGTGTATATCTATAAATAGGTTACCTAGGACATGGGGGAGGTCTTCCATTGGACAGACGACGTCGGCAGTTAGCTTTAGCAGGGGGCGTGTCTACGTTGAGGTGGGTGGATACCGAAGACGAAGGGGCGGAGTAAGAGGCAGCCGAACAGGCGGAGGTAGTCGAGGAGGAGGCGGAGGTAGAGGCTGAACAGGAGGATGCGGAGGGGACGGCCGAAGAAGAAGGGGGCGTGGCAGCAGCGGGGGGCGTGGCGGTTTTGACGGCGGAGTCGAGTGGTAGGTTAGAAGACGAATTCGAGGGAGTTTCGCAGGGTGAACTCGGGGTGGAGATAGCTTTACGTGCACGTACCCTCTGTGGTAGAGATGAGGCGGAGATAGATAGAGATCATAATGTGGTTATGAAATTGAATTACGTAATCATAGTAAGCGACGAGTACTATTATGCAACAATAAGCGACTACTACTATAGTATGCTATTATGCAACAATAAGCTAGTACTATATATAGTATACTATTATGCAACAATAATCTAGTAATATAGTATACTATTATGCAACAATAATCCACGACGAAGAATTACACACGTAACCTTATAGGGTATGTGTGTAATATATATATCGCGTAATACGAAGCGATATTGCGTAATCATAGTAGATGCAATATAGGTTATAGGTTACAGGTCATGTGATCTTCATGCGATAACCTACATGATGTATAGGGCCTATACCAGTCATGCTACCCCGCATGCGGGCTTGGTTACAACATGTATTATAAGAGGAATATTACGGTAGGTAGTGATGACCTAGTGACCTAGTGATGACCTAGTGACCTAGTGATGATACGTACACTAGAATGTTGGGCCTATACGTCATGGGTGCCTGCCTATAAGCGTATTAGTGTATATTATCATGGCCTCCTTTAGCTAAAGGAGGCCATGATAATATACGAGTACCTATAACTAAGGATACCTTTTTAAAACGGTGACGACAAACTTCTATAACTTCGAGGACACACTTCGCGCGAATATATACACCGATAATTGCGAATAATAACCGCAATTTGTATTGATTAACGTGTTGGATGTTTGCGAATATATTCGAAAAATGCGAGTGAATATTCGCGTGAAGTAATGCATCCTCATAAAAGAAGCATACAATGTATACTATACGTTAAGTACACTCGATGAAACAATGTACTAAGCCTTAGTGACTAAGGTAGGTACCGGATACGGTTGTAGCATGGTTAATGGTACGGATGTACCCAACATTACTCGTTGTTACCATTAGCTGCATACTATAGTGATGTGATTACTATAGTTATCACTATAGTGCTGTAAATGATGCCGAGCCGAGACTTTCATTTTCGGAAAAAAAAAACGAGCCTGAGCCGAGCCGATACTCTAGCCAAACGAGATCGAGTATATCCGAACCATGATTCTAACAAAACGAACCCGATCCGAGTTGAGACTTTAGGTAACTGAGACTGAGACTGAATCATTCTTTAGATTTCACTGGCATCATTTACATCACTAGTATTACACACGTACAACGTACGTATGTAATTAGCTGTCATGCGCACTATACGATATGGGATGATCGTGATAGACAGTCGTTAGGTACAGTTGTACCTAGTCGTGGGTACTTTAACTACCGGTTGTAGTACTAGCAAGGGTAACGTAGGTTGTCAGGTGTAATAGGTACCTAACTATCTATGAACTACGGAGTTAAATGTACCTATAATGTAATTAAAATTACTTATAATCTAGAACGTTCCCCTAGGTTCGAGGGTAACTATAGGGTAGCTATAGGTCAAGGTTACAGTAGCGGTGTGAGGATGACAGCCTAAAGAGATGCTACGATGATGTGAAGGTCACGTGAGAGGGTAACCTCTGACCCCTAAAGCGGGAACACATGCATGAACTACGACCGGACACTGAACATACATAAGCCCTACCTAAACATTATGCTATACGCTATAGTACCATTGCCATACATTACATCTAGGCACAGTATACTGTATACTATAGTACAGACTATAGGCTAATATACCTTGCAGCTGGGGGCGTTCAGAGACCTAGTGTTGTTCAGGTACACGTCTGTGTCATTCTGATGGAGAGGGTTGTGACACTATTATAGTACGGGGGTGGGGGGTACTTCCGTGAGGGTTTATAGTATACGTATTGGGTATTATAGGGTATATCCAATGTTTACTGTATATTTGTATATTGTATAATGTAGATATTACAATATGTACACTTATCTAATGTAAGTAGCAATGTACAGTGTACATATATATATATTATGTACATTGAATATACTATTGTGTTATATTGTAATATTTATACATAGGCAAATATATACATTTAAATATCACATTCGATATTTATTGAGATTATAATAGTCTTCTATTGAAAGGAAATATCCTTGGTTACCTACACATACTCTTTAGCATGCCATTAAGAAATACCCAATTTGATATTACACTTTCATCATACGCAACTAGCTGCCCAATAGAATGTCTACTTACTACTGTACACACTGTACACACGATACTGTACACAATGTACACACGAGATGTATGCCTGCAGTGTTGCAACATTACAATAATGTCACTACGTAAGTCTGTAGTAGTAACGAGGCGGGCTCTATAGAAGCATGGGTACACTATATAGGGTACACTATATAGTATATACTATACGCTATCTAGTGACGTCATCGTGACGTTATCGCCTGGCTATAGTGTTACGTAATAGTTGACCAATACGGTCATTTGATGATGCCGTGTTAGTGATGTTATAGTGGAACATGGCCGCCTAATTATTCGCTATACGGCAATACACTCGGCTAATAGTGGTGGTGGTGGTGGTGACAGTGATAGTACCGGTGGTGGTAATGGTGGTGGTAGTATTAGTATTGTGGATCCGGTGATTATGATGGGTGATGATGGTGAATGTAGTGGTAGTGGTGATGGTGTTGTTAGTGGTAGTGGTGATGGTGGTGATTATGGAATGGTGATAGAGAGTCGTAATGTTTTACCAGCAGTAAGCTACTATAGTATTTTGTTATTTGGTGGAGTCCTTTCATCTCACACACATATATGTGAGGAATATAAGGGTAATATATGGTTAAAACATGTGTAATAGACAATCTAGACTTGTTTATACATGATCTCGTTTAACCCCAATGATGATATCGCGAGCTCTGAGAGGGAACCTCTTTAAAGTGGGCGGCGTGCTTCGGATAAGTGGGAGTGCGTGCGACGCACGCCGTGCGTCGAGGGGCGTGTCTACCACGAGCGAGAGAGATGACATAACATCCGTAGTTGATGTAATTAGCGGTCACTCGATATTAGTGCAAACACACAAGTAGCGAGATGTCGTGATCAACGTATGTAATGCTACAGTTGTTATATACATAGCGAGTATTATATATATATATATATCTATATTGTTATTGTTAATTTTATTTGGTGGAGTCCTTTCCTCCTTCATCCCATCCAGAAAAGTAGATGAAGTGTTCACTTATAACCATATGGTTAAACAAATATAAGCCATATATATATATGGCTCTAATGTCACATCGACGCCGCTCTCATGTTAAGACCTATTGTAATGGTCCGGATGGGATTTGAACCCGTGTCCTACTGCTTGCGTGTCTGACGCCTTAGTCACTTAGCCACACAGGCAGTTAAAAATATATGGTTTAGTGAAATATATATATATATATATATATATATATATATATATATACCGCATACAGTGAAGTCCCGATTATATGACCTAATCATAATAGTCCTAGAAGATATCGTATAAAGGAAGTCATTATAATGTTTCGTTGGCCACTCGTGCAACACGTATTGCTATAGCATTACTATAGTATATGTAATACAGATAATCAATACACGACCCCATCGACATTATTTAGTGTTATCCCAGCGACATCTAGCACGCACTAATGAAAACAATAAATAAAGTTTCCTATTTTAAAATATAAATGTTCTCGATACATTGTACTTAGATAATAACTAAGCATCTGTATGATATCCTATAGGTAGTAGAAATACACAGTTAGCTACACTAATACAATACAATGTATATGTATGTA
Organism: Osedax fenrisi; assembly: GCA_964019155.1. Lineage (NCBI taxonomy): Eukaryota > Metazoa > Annelida > Polychaeta > Sabellida > Siboglinidae > Osedax > Osedax fenrisi. Next base: position 9,406,971 of record OZ025245.1, read on the forward strand.
TTGTTATTTTATTTTTGTGGAGTCATTTCACAACATCCGGGAATTTAGATGAAGTTTTCACTTATAACCATCTGTCCCTTCGATATATATATATATATATATATATATATATATATATATATATATATATATATATATATAGAGTATAATACATATGATTAATTATTATTTATATTATAATGTATTAAGAAATTTTATATTTTAAAATAGGAAACTTTATCTATTCTTTTCATTAGTGCGTTCTATGTGCCCATGCTCCAATAAAAAGTCACATTATCAATTCATACAGTAGACATAGGAGGTAGATACTATTGTATAGTTACCAGAAATATGTACAGCATATAGTATCATGTGGGAAAGGGTCGGGCAAACAATATCTACTACCTTAACTATTACTCGGAAGACGGTTATGAATTATTCATGAACGCGCCTCAAAACCGGTATATGCATTTGTACAATGTACGTCGCATAATGAAACGTATAGGTATCAAATATACACACAATGTGCGTCGCACATACTCTACACACTCACGCACATACACACATCTATTACGTGCTGTGTATGGTGCGGCTCACTGAGGTGTCTATATACGTATAGGAGAGTGTGTCTACGGATTAGTGCTATTGGGGAGAGAGGCTCGGAGGAGGATGAGGAGGATAAGGAGGATGAGGAGGAGGATGATGAGGAGGATGATGAGGAGGATGATGAGGAGGAGGAGGAGGAGGATGAGGAGGATGAGGAGGAGGAGGAGGATGATGAGGAAGATGAAGAGGATGAGGAGGAGGATGATGAGGAGGATGAGTAGGAGGAGGTTGGGCATGTTTAACACGTCATCATAATGTAAATATATACGAATGTATACTATGATGTATTTATTTATTGGTGAGATAGTAGTTGTTCTGTATCACTTCTATGTTTGATTATAAACTGTATTATAGACTATAATGTATGCTATTATAATATATATGTATACACATTCATGTATACATACACGAACTCCTATAGGCTATAACTATACATACTCTTAAGTTACGCTACTAATAAGTGTACTATATAGAGTACCCCATGGGGTATACCCCATATCCCTTTGTAAGCCCTATAATGTATAAATATTACTCATATAGACGGGAGGAGGAGGAGGAGGGGAGGAGGAGAAGCAAGAGGAGTAGGCGGAAGAGGAGTGTATGTTATATGTGTATATATGTATACATTACTACTCCCCTCCTTATACTACTGTATCAACTATATAATATTGTACAAGCAATAAATGTCAAGTATGCGTAATTCTCTAGCCATCCCTGACTCTTACTTCCTCCTCCTCTCCTCCTCCTCCATCTATCGCAGACATAGCTCGCTCATTACCGGCTAACATGATTCATCTTCATTACTCGCTCGTACAATTCACGTCATTACTACTACCCTCCTCTCCCCCCCCCTTCCCCTCCCCTCCCACTCGTACCACTCCTATGACCATATATAGGCACATGCGCGGTTGTTAATGTGCACGTGACCATTAAGTAACGCGCACGTGACTATGTAATAAAGATGGCCGCCGTACCGCTAATGTAGCCGAGGCCCTATCGATTAGATCATAGCGAACATGACGTAATACATACGATAGAACGAGATACGGCGATACACGGCGAGATGACGTATTTATACTGATATCGTTATGGTTATGTTAATACAGCTCGTGTGTGTTGGTGTGTGAGAGTGCGTACAAAGGTGTGTGTGTGTGTTTTAAGTAAACATACACACAGTAATTGTAACGTCATCATATATATATATATTATTATATATTTATTATAATTATAATAATATATTATAATTGCATTATTAATAAAATAATCTTAACAACAATAATAATAATGACAATGATTATACTGATATCAACTTCAGCATTACAATGCACCATACTGCTTTAGTATTAGTTCAACTCTCACTTCCCTAAACGATAGAGTTCTTAGATATATCGCCACGTCCCACTGTATTCTCCTAACACCCAATATTAAAGCAGACTCCATTAATATGTATAATACGTAGCCCTATAACATCCATTAATATCATGATTCACATTCGGATATCATCATATATATATATATATATATATATATAGAATATCGCACATTTATTGAGTTTTAATTAATCTTTTCTTTCGCAATTATATTTCTTAATTTCACAATTTATATTTATTCTGAAAACGCTCAACCATAATATTTGAATGTAAATAGGTTGCCGCACGGTTACTACATTATACATAGAAGTTACAGTATATACCTACTACTGGCCTCTAACGTGTTATATGAATGGATATACCATAGGAAGGCATACAATGTCTATATCGTATATCGGTACGTTATTAATACAATAATAGTATTAATTTAATAATTACATAATTTATGATATACAATACATTTTAGAATAATTGTATTGATCGAGTCACATAAATGTTGGTATACCATAAATGATGGTATACCATAAATTAGAATATATTATAATTTATAGGTTACAAAAAACTATTTAAAAAAATATATCCTAAAAGTGTATTGTTATTAAAATAATTAGGTATAGT
>OZ025245.1:9412043-9497043 GCA_964019155.1 Osedax fenrisi
GCCGATCATTTATTTATACACAATTATATAAGATCACTTCTAAATAATATTTTAAGACCCATTTTATAAAATTAAGTAATGGTCCGGACGAGGCTCGAACTCGCGTCCTACTGCTTGTGTGTCTGACGGCTTAGCCACTGAGCCACACAGGCAGTCATGTGTATATATATATATATGTGTATGTATTCGCATACGCGGGGTATACGCACTCGCACACTGGTACGAATAAAGTCTGCTTCAGAACAACAACTGCTGCAGCTGGTCACATGACTAGTATCATGTGACAACGTCTCGAGTAACGTGTATAGGTGTCGCCACTATAGCAGTGTAATCACGTGACCTAGCTCTATAGAGTAACGTATACCATTACAGTATAGCGTGTGTATATCAACATAAACACATACACACGCTATCATATATTATGTCATACGTGACGTATTCATCACATAGACGTATGGAACATAGCTTATCGCGTGACATTCGGCTACACAGATAGTTACACGCCGAGGCTAATACGTTATGTATGATGATAACGTGGCCACACTAGTGTGTTGTGTAGTCACGTGACTACGTAATATCCGGTAGTTACGCAAGGACATGTCCTTGGTAACACGGCTGCTTTGTAGTACAGCGACGCCGCGTGTATTGCGACATGTCAATACTAGTTATCACACACACACACACACACACACACACACACACACACACACACACACACACACACACACACACACACACACACACACACACACACACACACACACACACACACCGGGATACATATACCCTATACTATCTTATATTACATAACCGCACGGACACACTCACGTATACTGTATCAAGTAACGCCAGCACTGGCATCGCTCTCGTGTGTACGGCTGTATTACGTATACGCAATAGTATGCATTATGTAACCTCTCCGTATACACTCTATCGTATACACTCACTCGATTAGGTAACATGAACACACACACACACGTGTGTATTACGTCATAACACACGTGATATGACGTAATAGTAGGAGGTAGGCGCGCGCGAGAGTGACGTAACCTTGTGGAAGCTGTCGCGGAGACTGCCGAACGAGTCACTTTTGAATAGGCGAGGCATTTTATTTACCTGCGTATCAATGAAAGGTTTACTCGATGTGGTCAGTGGTCGGTGAAGTTAAGCGAGGTTAAGCGAGGTTAAGCGAGGTATGCCGAGTGGGGTTACGTGAAGTTATTGTGGTTAATCGTAGAGTGTTAAGTTTGTTTAAACGTAGGTCGAGTTAGCGGTTAAACGTGGTTAGGTTAGTGTATGACTGTTAAGTATTGTAATGTTAGGTTAAATATCATAAAATACTCACACACACTCATACATATATATACATATATATGTATACTTTCCAACTACCGGCCAATTTCCCAATTACTTCTATTCGCCAAACTACTTGAAAAAACTGTTTACTACCAACTCATACACTTCTTAAACCGTTTCAACATCCTTGATTCGAGACAACATACTTTTAGACCCAACCATAGTACTGAAACTACTATAATACAGCTCCTGGATAACCTTATAATATCAGCTGATAATAAATCACCAACCCAAGCAATCTTCCTAAGCGCTTCATTGACCGTCCTCGGCATTCGATAACCTTGTCCACGATATCCTTTTAACCCGACTAGAACAAATATGAATTACCCGAACTGTGCTAAAATGGATCTCTAACTTTATTCGTGATCGCTACTTTTCGGTAAAAATTAATTAAAAATTGTCATCAATCCACAAACTGTATTATGGTGTTCCTCAATGTTCTATTCTCTCGCATATCATCTTCGCGATTTACTTACTGCCCTTCTCAAGTATACTAACTACCTTCCCCAATGTTCACTACACACTCTACGCCGACGATATTGAATTACACTCTGAAACCACAAACTCTAATGAATTACAACTCTGCATGGATACTATACACAACTGGCTAACATCTACCACTTACAACTTAACGTTACTAAACCGAACTACTCAAAATTAATGCTAACTCCAACTTAGACAATTTTCCAATACTCTTCCTCATCATTATACTCTGCTGATCATATCACCTCACTAATAAAGACAACCTCGCACTTTTAATATAATATTAGGAAAATTCGACCTTTCATTGACTTCCCTACGGCTAAACTCCTCATGCACTCAATTGTTCTCTCTAGACTAAAAATGTATAACACCTTCTTCATTTGTACAAAACTGCCTCTATTTCTGAACTATACCGAAGTATCAATATATCTATACACAACCATATACCAACTAAAAACTACTTACTATACTACCTCTGTGACCAATCTGCGACTACAACTTAACTGGTTTATTACAACTCAACAAAGTAACTATAAAACACTGAATATTCTCCATGAAATACTGATAACCACCGAACCCACTCCACTCCACTACTTTATATGTAGTAATAACACCCGTCTACTGCGACCCTCCTCTACACCAATCCTAGAAGAACCACCTTACAAATTTACCAAATTTTGAAAAAAAAACTTTTCACAGGAAGGCTTCTATTCTCTGGAACAGGCTACCGAGAAATTTAATGACAATAGATATGAACTTCTCAATATTAAAAACAAGAATAAAGATATTTATCATTGACAACCCCATTATTTAAACCCCCACTTCTATCATATCAAAATTCTTTGTTTTGCCTCGTATTTTATGTTTTCTAGTTTTTCGTTTTTTCTCATTCTCACACTCTCAAGAATATAATATTACTTGAGTGTCTAAATAAATAACTATCATCATCATCACCACCATCGTATATATATATATATATATATATATATATATATACTATATATATATACGCATGTCTAACCGTGCAGCATTGTACAAATCTGCAGGCGTCTTGAGGCGTGGTGAAGTTCAACCCGAACTCGCGTTCAGTGATCCTTTGTTTCCAGTGAACAAAGCATTCGTTCACGCGGCGTATATCGGTCCCTAGAGGGGTGATGAAGGTGTCGACACGTTAGCGCTAGACAATGGGTTAACACGGTAACCTATTGTCGTGTATACGATAGTTATGTAATGTATAACTTACAATATTGTTATAATTTATTAATATTAAGAATGCATGCTTACTATTAAATTAAATACATGTTTAATATTTTGTAATTTGTGAATATTATATCTGATATAATTATTATTATTATTATTATTTTCTGAAGTTGTATATATATATATATATATAATAATAATAATAATTATACCATACTTTTTAGGTATGACCATGGTAAGTGAAGAAGCGCTATACTTATCTAGTCGTTTACATGTTTAACTTTCCTATAGGACAATTATGAGGAGAAAAGTATCATACAAGTAAAATTAAGATAAATAAAATAAATACAATTTTAAGATATAAAGTTAGAAAAAGAAAAATATATACAAAAGAAAAACATTATCAATAAAAATGTAATTATTTAGTTTTCCATTAGAATAATACATTTATAAAATATTAGAGATATTAAATTATTAAATTTATATACAGAGTAGCCAATAATAATTGTAAATAATGAGGATAGATGGCGTATCAACTTCGGGGATATGGGTGCATCAGGTCAAATGCCTTAGGGATCATATTTGTGACAATAATAAGAATACTGGCAATAATTGCCTCCCATTACAAGTTATATCCCTTTCCCCGACACGTACCATACACACAACAACACACACACACATATATATATATATATATATATATATATATATATATATATATATATATATATATATATATATATATATATATAATATAATAATAATATTTTTGAAATATCATATATTATATATATATATATATATATATATATATATATATATATATATATATATATATATATATATTGAATACAATACAAATGGACCACTCAATACGTCATAGACTTATACATGTTATAAATAACTGCGAGGGGCCCCGGACAATAAAATACAAATAGTAACATTTGTTTTCTTGTTTCATCCACTTTCCCACTGAACCATATACCGCATACATATACTCCATACATATATGTATATATAATATATATATATATATATATATATATATATATACATATATATATATATTTATATATATATATATATATATATATATATATATATATAATACAGATGATATTGTGTAATACATGATTATATCACTCGTGTAACCTACATGTAAACTCGTAAATAAACCAGTAGCAATTAACACTACACACTGCACTGCACACTACACTACACTATACATTCCACATAGCACTACACACTACACTACACACTACACTACACACTACACTTTAATTCATGATCATGTGACTGCAGCGCGACCTAGCTCACCAGCAGGGAAATGAACAGTACATCCGGTACAACATACAGTAATAGTGTAGCGTGACGATGGGCGTGACGATGGGCGTGACGATGACAACGGCGCGCACGTGACTTATCGATTCAGTTAGCGCATGCGCTGTTCATATCACGTGTTAACTCCCAGTGTTAACCCCAGTGTTAACCCATATCTAAACAATACACATTTGTTATATATAGCGGTTAAATATGCTATAGAATTATAGCATATTATAGCATATAAACCTTGACACTTTGTCCTCGGAATTATGACGTATAAGATTATAATTACAATTATTAATATTAATTACAATTATAACGTATTCGTTAGTTTAAAAACTACAACTATTATACAACTTATAAAGCTGGTTAGCGTACTGTGAAATGTATAATTATATAATAGAAATTATATGAAATGCAATTATATTTAATTTACGGTAAACACATTTATATTGTGGATTATGATTACAAGGATATATATATATATATATATATATATATATATATATATATATATATATATATACAGTAGAAGCTCGGTAACTTAACATGCCGATAACTCAACATCCAAAAAATATTTGGTTGGATTAGTATCTTTTACATGTTAACAAAAACCCTATTACTCAACAAATATAACTCAACATACATATAACTCAACATCGTTTTTATAATCCTAGCCTATACATTACATGTAAATGTACATCCGATAACTCAACATTTATGAAAAATCAAAATATCACAAACATATGTTTTTGGATTCGTATCTTGTACATGTAATAAAATTACATTGCTAAATCTACATTGCTCAACAAATATAATTCAACATACATTATTCAACATGGTTTTATTTAATAATATATGGATATAAATATATAAACGTAAAAATACAATTACAATTATTATATTATCATACGAGTACTATTTTGAATGCATTTATGTGAACAAAACATTAATTAAGTCATTAATTTATACATCCGATAACTCAACATACTCGCTAACTCAACATGAAAACTCCGTCCCGTCAATGTTGAGTTATAGAGCTTTGACTGTATATATATATATATATATATATATATATATATATATATATATATATATATACATACTATAATACATAGCATAGAATATATGATTCTGATATAAACTAGTACACCTATATTATAACAGAAAGTATGGCTAGCGTGGAGGTATGGACTGCATGTTATGCAGTGTAACGAACAGTGTTCGTTGAACACGGAGTATAATACTGGTATTTGTTATTATAATACCTATTAGTAATAGAATATTATATATTAACTATATATATATATATATATATATATATATATATATACATGGTAAGTGTATTATAATGAAGTTCCTGTATTCCTGACTAACTATTACAATTGTATATATTGCATATGTATATTAATATAGTATATATATATACACATCTATATTACGCATTATATATGCATATATACTATATACACACCTCTATAATAACGTACATTACTATAAGTACTAGAGGTACAATAGGAACAATGGGAGGCACACGGTAACACATAATAGCCGTAATGTGGCGTACTAATTCTATTACATAACACCGACGGTACAGCATAACAATAGTAGAACGATGAATAATGTATACGTTATTAAATAGATATTACGGTGAACTACGTGGTTTGTCGATAATCTAGCGCTGTTGAGATGCGGTAGTGCGCAGTCATGCGTGACCGACAAATATAATGTATAACGCGCGGGTCTAGTGAATACGTCATTCACAATAGTGTATAGTGTATCCGACCTAATGAAACTGTCACATATATATATGATGTACAGCACACTACGATACGATGTATATTGCGTCATTAAAGTGAGGTATAAATATCAAATGTAATAGTATATATATAACTAATATGAGTTCAGGTAGTTGTAATTTCGCTAATACAGATCCGCTAAAATGACCCGCACAAAGGTTTCTATTACGCAACACACCGTATTACTATTACGTAATAGTGGAGGTAGTGGCGACGGTAATATAACATGTCGGTGTAGTAGTAGTAGTAGTTAGACTTCCGGTACTAATGTCCGTAAGTAATGTATTCCGGACAACCACTGCGTTTAATGTTAATCCGATGCCGCCACAATCGTGCGAATATTCGCCACAATTAAGCGAATATTCGCCACAATCATGCGAATATTCGCCACAATCATGCGAATATTCGCCACAATCATGCGAATATTCGCCATAATCATGCGAATAGTCATCGTTTGTATAGATCACCATGTTGGATGATTGAGAATAATAGCCCGTGTGGTAGCCTCAGATATAGGTGTAATAATGCCGACATACGATACCCCCCACCCCCAACCTTATAACACCTTTCCTCACCGTTAGTTATTACCCCCTCTCCCTCTATATCGCGTAATCCCCATGATCTATCTCTCTATGACGTAATCGAATGCATTGTTATGTAATAGTGGAGCGCGCCGCACGTACGCATGCATACGAGTACTATCAGTGATATCCTCGACTTAGTACTTAGCCACCTATAGGTCGTGCTATAGTGGTGGCTGGGTGTGTGCATTATGTATTAGGGGCGTGTGTGTGCAGTGAAGCGTGTCGCGCTAAATTACGCCTAGAACAAGTGACTAAGTGCAGTGTCTATCACCATATATGGTATATATATATATATATATATATATATAATATAGCGTGAACGAATAACGCTAAATATTCGTGTATTTAAATGCATATAAAACCATGGTTAATATGATATTAGAACATTTCATTGTAAATTATATACTCCACACTTACTTACACATGTTAAATCTCAACCTATCTGACATTAACGTTGTGTCCTCTTTAGTCTGGCCGACATTAATACTGTCTGAATAGTTCACATTGAATAATATTACGTTATTTATAATAAGTTTCCATTATTCTGGAGGATACGATGGTATGTGTAGAGGGTTAGAGCTGTAAAATACGATGGTATTCGATGGTATTGGTAGAGGGTTAGATCTAGAGGGTATGCTGGTATGAACAATGGAATAAAGCCTGAGGGCAAAGTTAGAGAGATTGTGCACCCATAGGTAGATTAAATAGATATATCCTAAAGGAAATATCTTCTATTGTAATAAATTGAAATATTATCATATATATATATATATATATATATATATAAGTGTGTGTGTGTGTGTGTGTGTGTGTGTGGTATTCTAATACGATATAATTGCGTACGTAATAATGCTATAGTAGTATACATACAAATATCAATTGCAGTATGTATATATATACTATAGTATAGTATACTATAGTAGTAGCAATAGCAGTATGTGTTGTTGTAGTAGGATTATATCGTATACTAGCTATACTTCGGTAGCGTAGCAATGTTAGCCGCCGTAACAATAGGACACGTGACGTCATATCTCGGGCGTGGGAACACTGCACACACACACACACACACGATTACGTAAGAACGATGTTACGTAATGATCAGACTGTGTGGCTGGTGTATGGGTGTGGTGGTGTAGCGGAGGCATACATGTATACAGGAGTCTATCGAAATGTCCATATATAGAGTTACTGTTGTAGTTATAACTAGTGATGTAAATGATGCCAGTCAAATCTAAAGCATGATACAGTCTCAGTCTCAGTTACCTAAAGTCTCAACTCGGCTCGGGCTCGCTTGGCTAGAGTCTCGGCTCGGCTCGGGATCGTTTTTTTTTCCGATAATGAAAGTCTCGGCTCGGCATCAAAAAGCTCGGTATTATTTACACCACTAGATGAAATTTACATTATTATTCACTGAATCTCGAAGTTGGCGCAGATTATTTTTTTTAATTGATGTAAATGTGAAATATATAAAAATTAGTATTAAAATGTAATTTCAAAAAAGCATCATTTCGACTCGGTAATGTTTTGTAAAAGTCTCAACTCGGCTCGGGCTCGTTTGGATAGAGTCTCGGTTCGGCTCGGGCTCGTTTGGCTAGAATCTCGGCTCGGCCTGTGCTCGTTTTTTTTCACGAAAATAAAAGTCTCGGCTCGGCATCAAAAACCAATAGTCTCGGCTCGGCATCAAAAGCTCGGCATCATTTACATCCCTAGTTATAAGTTATAACTTATAACCCATACAGTGTATACAATGTACATTGTATGCAGTGTACATCGTACACAACATGTGTTACACACTGTACACTGTGTACTGTATAACACATGTAGGGGGGGGGCTGTATTGATGTGTAACTACCGAACATTCCTGTAGTGTATATCGACCTAGTGTAAGGTCATACACTTATAGGCAATATGTACGTGTACAATGTACAGTGTACAGTGTACAATAGAGGTGGGTTACGTGCAACGTGTATTGACCGGTCTATAGATACAGGAACACACACACACACACACTCGACAGAGTGTAGCGAGTCAATAGTATTGATGCGTATAGTTTTCATAACGCTTCTCTATCAAGGACATCAAAGCTGTTATCTCTCTCTCTCTCTCTCTCTCTCTCTCTCTCTCTCTCTCGAGTATCCCCCTCGAGTAATGCGAATTCACAATCTGACTGTACAATGTACAATGTACATTATACACTGTACAATGTAGGGATCATGTGAACAAGCGTCCGTTCGCGTACTTCATTAAATAAGTAAGGTACGCGATTTAAAATCGCGAATTATAAAACAATAAATGTATGGGACCAAGAATATAACAAAGATGTTTTTTCTCAACAGGGTTTTGTATTTGTTACAATAATTATGTATGTAAGTTACTTAACGTGTTCATACATTTATTGTTTTATAATTCGCTGTTTTTAAATCGCGTACCTTACAAGGTACGCGAACGGACACTTGTTCACATGATCCCAATGTATAATGTACATTGTACACTGTACACTGAACAAGTTACACTATACAGCGTACTTGCGAACTGTTACTGTATTAGGGTCTCACACAAACGGGTTCCGTTAATCTCAACACAACGTTACAGCCACGTACACGTATTACAGCCGTATTTTCATCCGTTATGTTTTCATCCGTTATGTTAGCGTAATTCTCGTAGTAAAAGGGTGAACATTGATATAGATATGCACGCATACATTGCTAGGCAGATAACCCCGAACAGTGTCATTATATGTTAAAGTGGCTAGCGAGTTAACCCATCAAAACATACATAACAAATCCACAATAATATATATTTATATATAGTTGTGTCACACAACTTATGTGTATTTCAATGTTATTAAACATATACGCTTTCCGATACTCAATACCGTAACGCAGCAACAAGCCGTGACACGTGTCATGTGTCACGTGTCACATGTCACGAGTTTCATTGATGTGCAAGCTCTACGATGTTCCATCGCAACGAGATGTTATTACGCAAGGAGTATATGTCTATCTTTTGGCTCATTAGTTAAACTTTACATTAGTTATCAGTATATGGTATCAGTATATCGTCTAGTATATATAGTACACTAGTGTACACTTTATAATATACATTATATATACTATTATTCACTATTATTCACTATTAGTCACTATTAGTCATTATTAGTCACTATTAATCATTATTAATCACTATTAGTCACTATTAGTCACTATTAGTCATTATTATACACTATTAGTCACGTGTTTAGTTTGATGTAGGGTACGTATATATTCGTAACCACTACTATACCAATGTAGTTGTACGTTATATACAGTTTCAGTTGTACCAAGCAATATATCAAGGAGGCCCACATTAAATATTGTATAAAGTAATCAATTTAAAGTCGTTTAATCGGAAAGTGCGTATTTAGGGGCGTGTTTAGGGGCGTGTCCGAGTAGGGCAACGAGCAGTGCTCGTCGAGCACGGCAACAAATCGTAATGTAAAATATAGGACAACTTTTATTTTCGATCATCTTGTCATATATATATATTGCACATTGAACATTGCACTGTTGTTACTGTAAAGTAGTATACTATTACATAGTGTAATACATGGTATACTATTGTACTTTGAAATGTAGAATACAAAATGATATTATCAAACTCACCCTTTTTTAAGAATATTTCAATCAACTTATATGTATGTCTAGGTATCATGTATTTATAAATATGGTAAATGTTTATATATATAATAATTGGATACAAGTACATAGGTATATTAATATGTAATATATTACCCATGATGTATAGCATACATAATAAATATAGCAAATATATTGTGAATACATAACTTAATATTATTATATATTCTAATAGTATATATATATATATATATATATATATATGTATTATGAACAATATATTATCTATTAATATATTAGTATTATATATATCTAAAAACTATATCTAAAAAGTAATACTAACAAGATAATTGTTAGAATATTAATAAAATAATATGATTTCATGTTTAAATATATAAATAAGTAAGAAAACAATATAATAATATATTTTGAAATCTATATATATATATAATACCATTTAAAATGCATACGTATTTCAATACGTCGAATAATAATAATACAATACATATATATTTACCGCGAACTACAATGATGTATTGTAGTAATAACGCAATAGACATTATCTGATACATTAACGATTACCTTAGATATGATGTAATCCTGTATCACGCGAGTAATTAGTTAACTATCGACCACCGCGTTACCGTCTATAGCAGTATAGCCGAGAGAGGATAGATACACTTAAACACACGCACACACACACCACTAGTGTAGGTACTGAGCGAGCCGACGAGTTGCGACTAGAATTGACACGATTAGCTGGAGACGGATTGGTCGAGCGAGCGGGCGGGCGTGCGGGCGCCTTCGTGTTCAGCGAACCGTGACGGCGAATTCTAGACGCGATAGAACTCGCCGCGCGCCCTATATCGATCTATCGTGCACGATAACAATAACAACAATGCGATATCGATACCTACGCGGCTAGTACACGGCGTACATAGCGGTACTTCTGGTATTTATCTAGGCGTAGCGGGTCGGTAAATAAGAACTGGAACTCTGAGCCGATCTCGCCGAGTGTACGGTACCTACACGCGTGAACTAATTCGGAGACATCGCGCGGTGTATTAATAACGCGCACACATGCGCACGCGTGAGTGTGTGTACTATGTTTTCTAGTGTACACGCTGAATGCGGCCAGTGCATTGCGTAATAGTGTAGTAGTAGTAGTCTCAGTCATGTAGTAGTAGTAATCGTATACGAGATTAAATAATGAAGTAAACGTCACTATTGAATAGCATATGATTCACTATTAATACGTATCCAATTCACTACACTCTACGACATTAATTCTATACATAATTATCCACCACATATGATAATACAATCATTAATGATAAATGTGTGCGAGATTTCATGTAATCATGTAAGATTGATCGATACTCTATGTATTATGCATTATTTAGCCGTATATAATATAGTATAACATGATGGATAGCGGAAACAAGTCTGGCATAGCGTGACACATTAATGTTATAGTCACGTGATATATCACACCCACGTGACTAGCATAGTAGACATTTCAATTTGAAACCCATAATCCACGCTTCCGTGTACAGCCTATGTTAAACCTCAGTCAGTCAGACTTACATTAGCTCTATGGAGCTATATTATAGAATGTATATAGTATACTATTAGAGTATACTATAGGCTGACATTATTGGAGTGACAACGCGAGCCACGCCTATACGATTTGATTTGCTTTCGAATATAAACTCTATACTCGAACAGTTGACGCGTTATTATATTTCCCGGCGAAGTTGTTATTAAAGCTTTAATAATAGGCCTAGGCCGAGTGTAACTTCCACGGAGCGGCGTTTACCTGTAAGAGATACATAGCTCGTACTATAGGTCAACCTATAGGTTAACCTATTGGCAGTGATGGGCACCGGTCCTTTTTCCTGGATCGCCGATCAATGATCGCGATCCTGCCCATCACTGCCTATTGGCGACACATGTGGGGCCGTGAATGTTATTTTAAAAGATTACTGATTACAATACTACTAATTTTGCGATTACTATGTGTACATTGTGTACCGTGCGACATTAATATCTAACATAATGTCTACTTAATATAACTGTATACATTTGCTATAGGATGATTACGAGTACTGGACTTATTTATTTAAATATAATATATGTATCTATCGTCACCTATATATTAGGCAAACACACACATATACTCACACACATACATATATATATATATATATATATATATATATATATATATATATATATATATGCTTATATGCATATATTAAACCATATATTCAATAAGTATGCAATGCGGGCGCGAATGGTATACTTTCTTATTCGAGCGAACTGTAGCTACGTATTATATATCAGTCCCCTCGAATTTAAAACATGCACTTCGATATCCTCAGATCGTAGATATATTATAGCACAACCTCCAGGTCTGAAGATCTTACTATAACCAAAGGAAAGATATTGCACTTGTGTATATTTGTGTCACCTAATAATTCGATATTGCCATCTAGCGGTATTATTCAGATAATAAGACATTTCTATATTTATTGTAATAGTAAATAATAAATTATATACCATATACATGTATATTGTATTATAATATGTATTTACATGATTTTAAAATGATAATATAATTATATAACAATAGAATACACTGATTAGTTATATTTAATATAAACAAATACAATAAATGATAAATATATTGTTATAAATCTAATATTAAAAAAAACTACATGTATTGTATTATATTGTAATGATTTTAAATGTATGTATATAATTAGAAAACAAGAAATTTAAATAAAAATATCACATGATTTAACATTTCATATACTATTTCGCCATCTAGTGTTAATATTGTTTTTTCATTTTAAATTTACATTTCGAGGTACTAGAGATAGATAGGGAGTGCAATATCTTTCCTTTGGAAAATCTTTGCTATAACCTAACTACATAGTACATCTTACAATAGTACACTCAAGACCATCTACTACTATACTACGTCTGCTACTATAGTATAGTTCTGTATACTATAGTAGCAGATATAGTGAGTATACAATACTAGTCCATGAGGTTAGTATACTTACTTAAGTATATCTGTAGATAGGTATATAATGGTAATTATCTCGACAAACAGCAATGCTTTTACAATTACCAAGGTACATATACCTAAACTTATAATAACAATATATATATAAGTAAGTACTAGTACCTTATATTCGTGTAATACAGGTTACAGGTTACAGGTATGACTACAGGTATGACTACAGGTACAGGTATGACTACAGGCATGACTACAGGTATGACTACAGGTATGACTACAGGTACCACTACAGGTATGACTACAGGTACGACTACAGGTATGACTACAGGTATGACTACAGGTATGACTACAGGTATGACTACAGGTATGACTACAGGTATGACTACAGGTATGACTACAGGTATGACTACAGGCATGACTACAGGTATGACTACGGGTATGACTACAGGTATGACTACAGGTATGACTACAGGTATGACTACAGGCATGACTACAGGTATGACTACGGGTATGACTACAGGTATGACTACAGGTATGACTACAGGCATGACTACAGGTTACAGGTTACAGGTATGACTACAGGTATGACTACAGGTATGACTACAGGCATGACTACAGGTACTACTACAGGTATGACTACAGGTATGACTACAGGTATGACTACAGGTATGACTACAGGTATGACTACAGGTATGACTACAGGTATGACTACAGGTATGACTACAGGTATGACTACAGGTACCACTACAGGTACCACTACAGGTATGACTACAGGTATGACTACAGGTATGACTACAGGTATGACTACAGGTATGACTACAGGCATGACTACAGGTGTGACTACAGGTATGACTACAGGTATGACTACAGGTACTACTACAGGTATGACTACAGGTATGACTACAGGTACGACTACAGGTATGACTACAGGTATGACTACAGGTATGACTACAGGTATGACTACAGGCATGACTACAGGTACGACTACAGGTATGACTACAGGTATGACTACAGGTATGACTACAGGTACCACTACAGGTATGACTACAGGTATGACTACAGGTATGACTACATATATGACTACAGGTATGACTACAGGTATGACTACAGGTATGACTACAGGTATGACTACAGGTATGAATACAGGTATGACTACAGGTATGACTACAGGTATGACTACAGGTACGACTACAGGTATGACTACAGGTATGACTACAGGTATGACTACAGGTATGACAACAGGTACCACTACAGGTATGACTACAGGTATGACTACAGGTATGACTACATATATGACTACAGGCATGACTACAGGCATGACTACAGGTGTGACTACAGGTACTACTACAGGTATGACTACAGGTATGACTACAGGTATGACTACAGGCATGACTACAGGTGTGACTACAGGTATGACTACAGGTATGACTACAGGTATGACTACAGGTACTACTACAGGTATGACTACAGGTATGACTACAGGTACGACTACAGGTATGACTACAGGTATGACTACAGGTATGACTACAGGTATGACTACAGGCATGACTACAGGTACGACTACAGGTATGACTACAGGTATGACTACAGGTATGACTACAGGTACCACTACAGGTATGACTACAGGTATGACTACAGGTATGACTACATATATGACTACAGGCATGACTACAGGCATGACTACAGGTGTGACTACAGGTACTACTACAGGTATGACTACAGGTATGACTACAGGTACGACTACAGGTACTACTACAGGTATGAATACAGGTATGACTACAGGTATGACTACAGGTGTGACTACAGGTATGACTACATATATGACTACAGGCATGACTACAGGTATGACTACAGGTATGACTATAGGTATGACTACAGGCATGCTTACAGGTATGACTACAGGTATGACTACAGGCATGACTACAGGTATGACTACAGGTGTGACTACAGGTATGACTACAGGTATGACTACAGGTATGACTACAGGTATGACTACAGGTATGACTACAGGCATGACTACATGTGTGACTACAGGTATGACTACAGGTATGACTACAGGCATGACTACAGGTGTGACTACAGGTATGACTACAGGTATGACTACAGGTATGACTACAGGTACTACTACAGGTATGACTACAGGTATGACTACAGGTACGACTACAGGTATGACTACAGGTATGACTACAGGTATGACTACAGGTATGACTACAGGCATGACTACAGGTACGACTACAGGTATGACTACAGGTATAACTACAGGCATGACTACAGGTATGACTACAGGTACCACTACAGGTATGACTACAGGCATGCTTACAGGTATGACTACAGGTATGACTACAGGCATGACTACAGGTATGACTACAGGTACTACTACAGGTATGACTACAGGTATGACTACAGGTATGACTACAGGTATGACTACAGGTACGACTACAGGTACTACTACAGGTATGAATACAGGTATGACTACAGGTATGACTACAGGTGTGACTACAGGTATGACTACATATATGACTACAGGCATGACTACAGGTATGACTACAGGTATGACTATAGGTACCACTACAGGTATGACTACAGGTATGACTACAGGTATGACTACAGGTATGACTACAGGTATGACTACAGGCATGACTACAGGTGTGACTACAGGTATGACTACAGGTATGACTACAGGTATGACTACAGGTACTACTACAGGTATGACTACAGGTATGACTACAGGTACGACTACAGGTATGACTACAGGTATGACTACAGGCATGCTTACAGGTATGACTACAGGTATGACTACAGGCATGACTACAGGTATGACTACAGGTGTGACTACAGGTATGACTACAGGTATGACTACAGGTATGACTACAGGTACTACTACAGGTACTACTACAGGTATGACTACAGGTATGACTACAGGTATGACTACAGGTACTACTACAGGTATGACTACAGGTATGACTACAGGTACCACTACAGGTATGACTA
The DNA here is from genome assembly GCA_964019155.1 of Osedax fenrisi. NCBI lineage: Eukaryota > Metazoa > Annelida > Polychaeta > Sabellida > Siboglinidae > Osedax > Osedax fenrisi. Next base: position 9,428,422 of record OZ025245.1, read on the forward strand.
TAGGTATGACTACAGGTATGACTACAGGTATGACTACAGGTATGACTACGGGTATGACTACAGGTATGACTACAGGTATGACTACAGGCATGACCACAGGTATGACTACAGGCATGACTACAGGTATGACTACAGGTGTGACTACAGGTATGACTACAGGTATGACTACAGGTATGACTACAGGTATGACTACAGGTATGACTACAGGTACGACTACAGGTATGACTACAGGTATAACTACAGGTATGACTACAGGCATGACTACAGGTATGACTACAGGTATGACTACAGGTATGACTACAGGTATGACTACAGGTACGACTACAGGTATGACTACAGGCATGACTACAGGTATGACTACAGGTATGACTACAGGTATGACTACAGGTACCTCTACAGGTATGACTACAGGTATGACTACAGGTATGACTACATGTATGACTACAGGTATGACTACAGGTATGACTACAGGCATGACTACAGGTATGACTACAGGTATGACTACAGGTATGACTACAGGTATGACTACAGGTACTACTACAGGTATGACTACATGTATGACTACAGGTATGACTACAGGTACGACTACAGGTATGACTACAGGTATGACTACAGGTATGACTACAGGTATGACTACAGGTATGACTACAGGTATGACTACAGGTACGACTACAGGTATGACTACAGGCATGACTACAGGTATGACTACAGGTATGACTACAGGTATGACTACAGGTATGACTACAGGTATGACTACAGGTATGACTACAGGTATGACTACATGTATGACTACAGGTATATTTATTTATTCTATTTATTTATATTTCATATTTTATATATCCTATTATGTATTACTAATATAATTACTAATTATATCTTATTAATATCGTATACCTTTTTAGTTTATGTTAATGTGCAATTAATAATATTACATTTTTATAACAATACTTAAGTAGGAATATATTAGAAAATAAATAATAACCATTAAATATTTTATTATTATATAAATATAGATTTTTATTTATAAATATATCCATCTCAATTGTGTGAATTATTTTTTGATTTATATTTGCCAATACTAATGCATTTAATGTACTATCTAGCATAGTAGACTGTAACAACGTATTTATTATTCGTAGATTACTAAATCCACCCTAACATGACACAGAACTTGAGGGGCAAACAACTAAAAGTGTGATCAAATATATTATGCAGGAAAATATTTTTTGAATTTTAGGAGATTGTTCCGTCATATATATGTTTCTCCTCATCAGATGGTATTGAACTTATTGATTGATTTGAACATATGGAAATTCGATATTTCAATCGTTAACTCTTAATACATTTTTTATTAATGTTTAGTGTAGAAAATTAATAGGATTAATAAGATTAATCTAAAAAAAAACAACCTTTTTTTTCATGAATTATATTATTTATAATAATGATTCCTTTAATTTATAAGAATGTATAAATGAAGTTTCCTTAGTTTAAAAATTGGTTTTAATTTTCATCATTATGGAATCAAACAAATCAGTATATTTTATTCTTTAAATATTAATGATAAAGTATATTAACATATTAATTGATCATATCTAATCACATTCTTATATTAACATAACATTAATAATGTTATATTATGTTATCTTGATAAGATTAGATGTATGTCTTTTGAATTTTTATTACTATTCATCTCATAAATATTTATAATAATTTATATTATATGTCTTATTATTATTCTCTGAATTAGATATAATTAGAAAATTAAATTAGATATATTTAAAATAAAAATAAATTATTATAATATTTTATAATAAACATTTATTATAAGCTATTTTGTATTTTATATCATATTTTTTATAAAAGTAGGATATTAACCTTGAATCAATATAAAAACTTGTATATATATAAAATATAAAATACTTTTGTTTCTATATCTTCAATGAATGTGTGCAAATTATGTCTATCATTATTCAATTTAATTAGAATCATCTTTACTATTATCTAATCCTTTATGTTTATTTATTATTGAGTATTATTATGATTATATATAATTATAATAATATATGCTTTCAAGTATATTTTTTATAAATGTTACCTTCAATAGTATTTGTTGGTATCATGAAAGCTTTCACCTTCATATCCAAGCTTTCAAATATCAAACTTGAAATATTCATATAACAAATATTTGACTTATTCATATTTTTTAATAATAAATTTGCAATATATTTGTGGTCTTGGTAATATAATCTAATTTTTATATTATTTCAGTGCATCGATTATACCACTATATTGATCTAATGTTGTTTTAATACATGATTTTCAAAGTCCATCTTATTGGGCATAATGGTTTCAATGTATTTGCTTTGTTATTATTCGTATTATATACAATCCGTAATTTGATAGTTTGTTCATATAATAATCCCACATTATAAACCACTCTCAAGGCTTTTCTTATATTTATATTATAATCTAATGATTATGCTATTAAGTTTATGCGATGAGCTCCACATTGTGTATCAAAATGTAATTGTTGTCTATTCATTATTATAGTCTTTACAACATTATATTGACCAGACATATTAGCTGCACCGTCATATGAATGTCCTCTTAATTTAGAAATAGGCAAGTTAAGATGTTAAAGTTCAGATAACATTACATTTTCTATATTTTCTAAGTTAAAAATGTCCTCCTCAATTCCTTATATATCTTGAATTCCATCACATTGAATTGAGAAAGTCCAATTAATATCTTTCAATAAAATATTTAATAATTCAGATTTATATAGTTGAATAATGTCATTCTTAATATCACTAGATAACAAGTATCTCTCAGAGATTCTCTCATGAATATTATCATATTTCATGGATGGGGGGGGGGGGCAAACAATACTTAGCCCCCCCATATGTTTGGTAACATTCTTTAGAAACAATTTGTATTAACAAAGACAATATACTACATTTAATATATATAAAATGTATTAATACATATTTCATGGGGGGGGCAAAACATACTTAGCCCCCCCCATATTTTTGAATGGGGGGGTCCGATACCCCCCGCCCCCCTTCCGACGCCCCTACTAACAACACAACACTAGTATACTAGTTACAATAGCTGTAGCTATAATAGGTTTACATCTCGCACATTGGGCATCACATTGGGCATCATATTGGGCATCACATACGTTAATTATCTTCAAATTTTAGTAATTTTATACTCCATGGAACGTGAAATATACGACGTACATATATATATATATATATATATATATACATATACATATTAAAGAATGGTGTATGGTTTAACAGGGTATTCACAGTAGTTAAATATATGTATTAAAATAATAGGTATAGCTGTTATTTTTAAATAAATATATATTTAGTATAAGAACACACACGTGATTATCTCAAGGACATACCACTAGGGGCGCTACAACAGGGTGGATTGGGGGATATGTCACCCCACTTTAAAATCTAGGGGGACCTCCTATGTATTGGTTCCTCCCCCCAACTTTTCCACCACATTTATTTATATTGGTTAGTCCCCTACCTACATACGAAATCGTTCCAGCCACCCTACATAAAAGACCCCGTATGTGTTGACGACATACCCGTCACAATATCCGAGTTATCCGTACGTCGTACACTATCCTACACGCGGTACTAGTCTACGGTATAACTAAACATACGGAGGCGAGGACCGCAGCGAATGTTCTAGATCGTAAACAATTAGAATGCGAGGGAGGACGGGACAGGACGGGAAAGTGGACCATTGTTGAGGAAGGCAATACTTCGCGGAAACAATTAGGTTATTGTTAGCGATAGAGGGACGCCGTTAATGAGACATCGATTACGTAATATACATCGATTACGTAATCTATTACGTAATACTATAGATTGAATACGACGGGGGCGGGGCGTGGCGAGTGGGCGTGGCTATAGCTGTAGTAAACTATATATATAGATGCGTTTCAATTGAAGCCCGCGCCGCAGTCGTGGTAATGCTATTAGCTCGCTTATAGTTGTCCTGTATAGTAGCTTATCCGGACCGATGTTCAGCTAGAGAATACCGGTAACTTACATACACGTATACGTTGTATGTAATCATATAGCGACCCTAATGTATACACTGTATATACTATACAGTATCATTGCACCCGAATTCACGTGAGTTATGTAAAAGTTACCACTGGAATCGTCATATGAAATTTATAAGTTATAATTTAAAACTGAAGTTGTACATTGGGCTATTTAAACCATCGTTTACATCGCTAGATGTTTAAGTTTACTTCTAGTGATTAATGTAGGAACTACTGAATTTACTTGCAAAATAATGTTTTATATAGACGTTGGTTTTAAACCACCTTACATACATATACGCATGTATACATGCATATATACATGTATACATGCATATACAAACGCATTTATATTCTTATATACCGAATCGCACAGTAACGTCCACGAATACACGCACTCACACACATATTATTGTTGTTATTGTTATTGTTATTTGGTGGAGTCATTTCACCCAGGAACACAGATGAAGTTTTCACTTATAACCATATAAGGCTCTAATGTTCCTCTAACTGTTCACACGCATACGTTATAAACACGTTCACGCGTAACTATGACAACGTAAACATACACTAGCGGCACCTACCGGGCTGGTGAAGTCTGACGTCGAATATCTTCTCGACGTTACGGTTGTACGCCGATATCTGGAAGGTGACCTGCGGGCGTTGCGGGCGTTGTGGGCGTGTGTTATGTCATGGAATGTTACGTAATACTACATAGTAAACACCGATGTGTCGAGGTAACGTGTGCTTAGCACATACCATTAGTCACGAAGTGAACACTTTTGATTTTAAATGATATATTAAGGTTACGTACGTTTGATTTTTTATAAAAAAAATTATTTCATTAAAAATATGCAAATATAATTATATTTATCTTTAATATGATGTATATGTCATTTAAAAGTGGCTCGAATTTCTCCAAATATGCATTATAACATACCATAACATATATCTTAATGCATAGAATATTTAAGTTAATGGTGTTAACCCTTTGTGTCCCGGAAGTCATAAATCGTACATTAATTTTATAAAAGAATAGCATGTGAAAACATGTGAACATATGCACTATAGATATCATAGAGTGCGTTTTTCGTAACGTACCACAGTACCACAGTCCCACCTGTAGGCTTATACACGTACATGAAGATGGGACTGTGGTACTGTGGGACTGTTTAACTGTGGTACTGTGGGACTGTTGGATGGGACGTCGACAAGTTACCTTGCATACTATAGTACCACAATCCCACTCTAGTTTACATTTATAAGCATACGTGGGACTGTGGTACTGTGGTACGTTACGAAAAACGTACCCATAGCGTATATTTCATTAGCACTAATTAATGCGTAGAATATGTAAAGAATAACAGGTGATAAACTTAGTATAAGCGAAACATAGATTCTGGGTATCGCTCCGATTATTATAGCAAATATTCGGTAAATAAATTCATTCATTCATTCATATACACTACAGTTATCGCAGCGTTCACTGTGTGCAGGTTAACCTGGAATTCCCCGTTGCCGAGATCTTCGGCGCTGATGCACGTGATGTTCACGGGCACCACGTCACGTGACAGAGCCACCCACTGTCTGGTTACGCCCCCTCCGTCATCGACACGCCCCTCTCCGTCGACGCCACGCCCATCGTCCTCGGCGTCAGCGGCGGCATCGCCTGCCGTCTCCGTAGCATCTACCCCGGCGTCCTGCCCCGTGGCTATGGGACGGATCTCGAACAACTCGGCCCATAGTCTATAGTTAATGGGAAGAGGGAAGGGGGTGTAAGAGGGGTATGGGCGAGATAGTATGGGAACCACTATATTATATAGGAATTAGCGGTTTATTTGTATTGTTTAATTATAATTATTACTATTATTCCTATAGGAATAAATATTGTGAATTAATATATTGTAATATTATATAATATAGAGTATAGGAAATGGGTGCAGTGGAGATATAAGATATAGTATTTGGAAGAAGTATATTCTATCGGATATATTAATGCTTGTAAAGAACATATACAGGTATACCTACTATAGTATTTATATATATAGTATTATTTGTATTAATATGTAGTTTTAAGATATAGCAGGGGCGGATATATTTTATAACAGCCAATACCTGATGTAGAATATATATATATATATATATATTTATATTTATATTTATGATACTGAACAGAATTAGGCCTCATCTAGATTGTCATTTAAGGAAATATCAAAACGGTTTAGAAGTGGTAGAACAACAACCAGTCAAATATTAGCACTCAGACGACTGATTGAGGGAGTCAAAGATAAAAATCTAGAATCAATCCTGATATTCATCGAATTCAAGAAAGCCTTTGATACTATACACAGAGGGAAAATGCTTACGATACTGAAAGCTTATGGGATACCTGAGGAGTTGGTGACGGATATTAGCATAATGTATAAAGATACTACAGCTAAGGTCATTACACCCGATGGAGAAACGGAAACGGAAACTATAATATTATAGATGGTGTCTTACAAGGAGATACGTTAACTCCATACATTTTCATCATTGTTATCATTACGTCATGAGAACAGATTTACTAGGAAGGGAAGATAAGCAAGGTTTCCAACTAAGGAAAATAAAAAGCAAAAGAACACCACTTATAACTGTTACAGATATGGACTTCGCAGATGATATTGCATTAATAAGTGAAGGTATCAAAGAAGCCCAATAGATGCACACTCGAGTTGAAAAATCAGAAAAACGAGTAGGACTAAGCATGAATACAGGGAAAACAAAATACATGAGCTACAACACTAATCAACAGTTTGAAATCAAAGCTATAGATGGGTCAAATATGAAAAGGGTTGAAGACTTCAAGTACATAGGGGCATGGATAGACAGCAGTGCAAAAGATTTAAAAATCAGAAAAGAGCTTGCTTGGAAAACATGTCATCAAATGAGGAATATCTGGAAATCAACTCTTAGTAGGAAAATGAAACTCAGGCTCATGCACACCACAGTTGAATCGGTTCTTCTATAAGGATGTGAGACTTGGACTATCACAAAAACATATCTCAAACAACTTGATGGCACATACACTCGAATTCTACGAATGATATTAAACATTGGTCTCAGAGGTACATTGGTCTCAGAAAGTTACTAACGAAGTACTGTATGGGGCTATAGAAAGAATATCTACAAAGATAAGACGTCGATTCTTAAAGTTTGCTGGACATTGCCTACGTAGAGATGATGAAGTTGTTTCGGATCTAGTTCTTTGGGAACCTACTCATGGAACTAGAAGACGGGGATGGCCACCAGAAAGCTACATCAGGAATCTGGAGTGCGAAACTGGAATACCGGCGAGCGAGATGAGAGTAGCTATGATGAACCGTGATGTTTGGAGAACTTTTACTGTCCGGGAAACAACAATCCCGAAATAATCACAGTAAGCAATATATATATATATATATATATATATATGAATTCACATAAATACATTAGTAGATATGTCCTTGATTCAATATAGTATTACAATATCTTGTTACAATATTATATATATATATAGAAATATATTATATATTATATATTATATATTATATATTATATATTATATATTATATATTATATATTATATATTATATTATATTATATATTATATTATATATATTATACAAACTATAGTTTGTTGACAAGAATTCTAAGGTACGTTAGTACAATAATCATATAGGAAGCGTTTTAATAATATATCTAATAATATCTATATTATATTATATCTATTAATATCTATATATTTAATAATATCTATGTGATATTTAAGTTTATTATAGTTATTATAGTTATTATTAGTATACAAAAATTGCAGATATTACTACACTTGTGTATGGATAATATAATCCGAAGTTTGCGCAATATAATGCACGACTCAAGTATCACTATCACTACCACCATCATCATCATCATCATGATATGTAATGTAATCACATCAATAGAGTATAAATAGGTTAGCGTTACGTTTGTGAGTTGGTCACGGTTCACTGCACACAGATACAAATACGTCCGGGACGGTGGCGATAAGCAACTGTTGGCCAGGCAACGGTGGTAAAGCCGTGTACACACCGCTAGCATCAAGTTACCGTTACCACGTTAGTGTCATTGTGGTAGAGTTTCTTAAACGTGGCTTCAAAGCCCCTTCGCCGTGCCACCAGAAAATAGTTATATAATACGCGTATCGACGGAAAGTATTTCTGAGAACAATTAGGTTACAATGTAGACTACAACGTAACCGTCACATTAATAATTTAAGGAAAACCGACTTAAATTCATCGCGTTAAACAAATATTGCGATTTACATCCCTACACAACGGCATAGCCTATAAGATTAGAGGCATGATTAATTCATTATGTTTTTTATTGTATATATTCTATTTTTTCCTTTTTGTTTTATTCATCCGTGTTTCATGTATCATTTAATGTACTTACTCGTTACCCCTAACCCTATCCCACATACCCATATCATTCGTACGTATAATAAACTATTAATCTATCTATCTATCTATCTATCTATTATATCACACCATATAGGTGCAATGGTGAAGTGATTTAACTTGGGTATAAGTGACATTATTGCGAGGTCATCGAGGTCCCCTAGGTACACACTACTGTACACAATGTATACTTTATTATTGTATACTATACAGTGAATCACGGCTGTCAATAACTTGATTACATTCGAGTGCGGCATGCATTACAAGTATTAACGTAGTATTAACGAAGTTATATATTAATGATTAAATCGATATGAAGGCAATCCTACACTATAGGTACATGATTATACCCGTCTATATTCTACACTCGCGTATTTCGCCCAGATCACCGGTAACCGCTGAACGATTACAATGACCTACACCGTAAGTCCAATCAGTGCTAGACCTATAGGTCTAGATAGTACTGGTAATAGTTGTACCTACAGGTATGCGGTAGGTGGCAGTGCTTACCTGAGAAGGTGTGTGTTCTTGCGAGGAGGTTTACAGGAGTGGCCTTCGCTGTTAGTGTAGAACGTCTTACGGCGTAGAGGCGCGCATAGCTTGTTACCCATCACGTGGGTGTCGGCGTAGTCACGTGGGGAGGTGTCGGAGTCACGTGGGATGTGGCGGAGTCACGTGGGGAGGGGAAAATACGTCTGGCGGTCGCTAGGTCGCTACTATCGCTAAGTCCCAACTACTATCGCTAAGTCCGGTGTACCGTAACCACAGCAACAGCGAAGACACCGACCACGTCCGATGATCGACTACGATAGATCCACTTCCGGAAGAGGTTACATCTCACTATCTGTGGGTGAGAGTTATGTCGTCATCATTACGATAATTAAGCTATTGTATTGTATAAACAGATTAATTAAATGACATTTGTGTAATATAAATTATATATCTTTATATATATATATATATATATATATATATATATATATATATAAATATAACTGCATGTGTGGCTCAGTGTCTAAGGCGTCAGACACACAAGCAGTAGGACACGGTTTCGAGCCTCGTCCGGACCATTAAATGATTTTATAAAATGGGTCTTAAAATATTATTTAGAAGTGATCTTATAAAATTGTGTATAAATAAATGATCGGCTCTCGTTAAAACTATGGATGCCTTAACATGGGAGCGGCTTCGAAGGGACATTAGTGTCATATATGGTTATAAGTGAATTATTCATCTAAGTTCAGGATGGGATGAAAGGACTCTACCAAATAAAAATATTAAAAAAATATATATATAAATATATATATATATATATATATATATATATATATATATATATATATATATATGTGTGTGTGTGTGTGTGTGTGTGTACTCCTAGGTACATGGGATGTAATAACAGGGTATTGTTATACATGTGTTCACTTATTGTCTGCTAAGGTATACTTATAAGTTTATAGCCATACCAAAGATTTGTCATCTTTGGCCATACTATATAGAATATACTACATATGGCTTCCTAGTAAGCCGAATGTAATACATATTTTTGATAATATATGCTATTTTTATGTACATTATATATATATATATATATATATATATATATATATATGTATATATATATTATATTGTTCGGCATGCATAAACCAATGCGTTTGTTATTAAATGTAAACCCAATGTTAATTTTTGTACCATGTCGATTTGGATATCAATTCATATCTATTATTTCCTCCATATTTTTGATTATTTATTATTTACCCAATAAACTATATATATATATATATATATATATATATATATATATATGTGTGTGTTTTTAGCCTAAATAAGTAACGTAATATACATGTAAATCACCACAAGTTTTGTATATTAAAGGGTTATCAGGTTAATAGGTAATATAAACTGTTAATATAGTATATTGTTATGGGGTATTAGGATGTTACTTAAAGGGGTATTACTAAACTAGAATATGGGAGAGGTTTTTATTAAAGTACTATTTATGATTATCATATTGTGGATTACAAAAATGCAAATAAAGTAGTTCTTAGTTATTTATATATCATAGCTATAGCTATGTGGCATATATAGGCATATATGCCACAGTGAGTACAATAGTATACTATTTAAGTATACATTAACAAAGTCTACTTTAACGATATATTGTTATTGTTATTGTTATTTTTATTTGGTGGAGTCCTTTCATCCCATCCAGGAACTTAAATGAAGTTTTCACTGATAACCATATATGGCTCTAATGTCCCTTCGAAGCCGGTAATATATCGTTAAGTATACTTAATATACTCGATAGAGTATAGGAAATAGATCGATCATATCATATTTATTACATGTCTCACATGTGATAATTATTATATTAACTACAAAAGTCATCATCATTATTAAGGAATTAATTGCTTCTTATTTTTCTTATCAACAACTTATTATATAATTCACAATAAGATCACTCTGAAAAATGTGATATATACTTATATATATATATATATATATATATATATATATATAATGTAAATATTGTAATGCTATTTAATATATATATATATATATATAATGTAAATATTGTAATGCTATTTAATTATCTAATAACGATATATATATATATATATATATATATAATTTTATAATTGAATTAATAGTGCTATAGTATACTAGTGTATATATATATATATATATATATATATATATATATATATATATATATATATATATACTATTTAATACTATGTTGCAGCATTCGTATTTCCCGAAGAAACCTTATCATAAAATGTTATCATATATTTTACCAATCATTGAAAATAAAAATAAAGGTCGAATGATTCCACTAATTATCGGCCTATGTGTATATCTAATATTATGTATAAGATAATTGAAAAGGTGGTATATATAATATATAATATCTTCACTTTTAATTACTCTAGATAATTGGCTGTTAATAACTATGTGGAACTGAAATGTTCGTTTTGTCCCTAAGCATTACTTAACAGATTATAATAACACTAATAACACTAATATGTTCGCGGAATTTGTAGATACATCTAGAGCTTTAAATAAATTAATCATTATATTTTATTTAAAAATTAAAAGATAATAATATTCCTTTATCTATAATTAATTTTTATAATTACTGGAATAGAAATCAACATATATTAAATGGTGTGATAATTCATCGGATAGCTTTCCTGTTATAAAGAGTGTTCGTCGAGGTGGCATTCTATCACCAGTATTATTTAATGTAGGCTAGTTCCTATTATTAAGAAATTAAATGAAATAAATACAGGTTATTGCTTAAATGGAACTACCATTAATAATCTCTATTGTGTAGATGATACAGCATTATTGTCACCATCGATAAACGGTCTTCAATTGTTGATAAATTATTGTGAATAGTTGTCTAACCATAATTAACCACATAAAGTTTAATTTTGATAATTCTGATATTTTACCAATTTATTTTTATAAATCATATCATAATCCTGTTAAATTATATATAGGTAATAAACTTATAAATGTTGTTAAATCATATACATATCTTGGATATTGGATTTCAGAGGATTATTTGATGAAATTGGTATATATATAAATATAAATATATATATATATATATATATATATATTTATATATATATATAAACAAAGCTATGCAAATCATAACTTTTAATCATTGCTCTAAGGATACCAAAATTATTCAATTTAAAACATTTATTTATAATATTTACCTTAGTAGTATTTAGATTCCAAATAGATATTGTATGGCTAAACTTAAGATAGCTTACCATTAATATTATCGTATCGGGATGAACTACATACGTAGAAATATTGCATCATTAATGTTTCTAAACGATTATTAAGTTAATAATGTTACAAATAAAACACAAAAGAATACAGGTATCGTGTAATTCGCTTATTGTTCAATTATATGAATATACTATTGTATTCCCATCGCCACTGTTTAGCACGTGATATAAAACAACCTATAAACTAGACGGTAAACTATAAATCTATGGGTATAACTCATTATTTGTATAGTATTTTAAATATAGTTTATTAGTTTAATTGTTTAGTTTAGTTTATTCTTTTATTATTACCATTAATTAATTTTATAAAATGGGTCTTAAAATATTATTTAGAAGTGATCTTATATAATTGTGTATAAATAAATGATCGGCTCTCGTTAAAACCATGGATGCCTTAACATGAGAGCGGCTTCGAAGGGACATTAGAGCCATATATGGTTATAAGTGAAAACTTCATCTAAGTTCCTGTATGGGATGAAAGGACTCCACCAAATAACAATACCAATAACAATAATGTTCGTTTATATACTATGTACCTCAGTATTTAATGTATATTTAAATATATATATATATATATATATATATATACTATATGATACATATGGAACCAAATAAGTCATCCTATTACTTATATTAGTATTAATAACTCAACTAAACATTGTAATATGTTGTTTCTTAAAGGCCGCACTCGATAATCACTATTCATTATCGAGGCCCGAGCTGGGATATGTCCCCCACCCCACTTTAGAATCTAGGGTGACCTCCTATGTATTGGTCCACCCCAAACTTTTATCTCAACATTTATTTTGATTGGTTGGTCCCCCTACATACATAATCGTTGCAGCGCCCCTAGCTGGCACCAGTTATTATTAAATGCAGCTTATAATGATTACACTCGTGCCAGCTAATAAAGTATGCTCTACAGCATAGGGTAATGCTTAACATTACGAATATAGCTATACCTTACATTATAAGGTTTGTTAAAGGGTAATCATATGGGACATTGTATGTTTTATTAATAACTCCCTTTCGTATTTATATACACACACACACATACACACATATATATATATATATATATATATATATATATATATATACATGTATTACAATATATACAGGTAGTATATACAATTAACACAAGTGCATTGTGGTGACCTTACGAGGTCACAACTTAACAATAATCACGTGATGTGAGAGTATTACTGTGATGTCACGCGTGTTAATTAGCTCTGCTATTATTCGCTATAATCATACGTATGATTGACGTTATCTATGTTGACAGACTCTTCTGTTGATCTATAAATCAATCCAGCCCACTAGTTTATATATATATATATATACTATGCATTAAATGTATATGTATTATAAGTTATAATTTATAACCTATATTCGTCTATGTAAATTGTAATTAAATTATGATAGTGTCAACAATATATATTGATAAACTATTATAATGTATAACTGAATTAATTTACAAAGTGTCCAAGGTATATAATATAGTAGTCTATAAACCTACAACCTCAAGGTTGACAATGTTATAATAACTATAGTTATAACTATAGCTAATACTTGTTGAACATGTTACATGACGTGACAATTCAGAAATTACCGCTTAAACAAATGAATAAATCATCCTAATTAGATACAAATTCAGACTATAAAAATATCAAAACTATTACATTTACATTTTACATTTTTCGGTTTTCGGACTGCGAACTGTGCTTATACAACAATCGGCCGTCCATATATATTTGAAGTTAATGTTTCAGATTAAATAAATGGGTTTTCAGTAGTTTCTTGAAGTTGGGAGTTGATGGTGTAGTACGGATGGATGTAGGGAGAGTGTTCCAGGAGTATGGGACGGATATTGCCCATGCGCGAGTGTTAGTTGAATGTAAGTTGTGTTTAGGAGGGAGTTGAAGTAGAAACGTATTGGTGGAGCGTGTAGTGGTACTAGTTGGTAATGTAAGTTCGAGTAGGGATGCTAGGTAGTCAGGAGAGTCATGGTGGATTGCTTTATGTACCAGTAGTAGAGTTTTATATAGGATTCTATGGCGTACAGGTAGCCAGTGGAGTTTAGATATAGCTATATATAGCTATGTATAGCTCTCCATTCCTATAGGAATGGAGATATATGAGTTTGGGACACTGTTACAAATATTGACTATAACAAACAACTAGTTTTCTTTAAATGCGAGGTAAATGGTATTAAATATAAAAAACCTTTAGTTCATTAAAGCAAAACTAAAGGGTTTTGGAATACCTCTACTTTTTAGTAAATTATAACTAAAAGGTTTTTTGAAAACCTTTACTTTTTATTAAATAATAACTAAAGGTTTTAAACCCTTTACTTTTTATTAAATAATAACTAAAGGGTTTTGAAACCTTTAGTTATATCCTCTAGTTTTAGAGACAATTGTTGTTTAATCTATTAGTTAATATATAAAAAAAACAAAAAATAAATTTGATATTTTAATTTTTCGTCAATATTTAAAACATATTTTATAAGTAAAATTAATCAATATATACTTTATAAGTTAAAGATATTGTTCTATATTCACACATTATTAATATTATATGCAAATTTATAGTTTGTTTTAAATTTTATTTTTTATAACAGTATAATTTCACAGAAATATTATTTAAAAAGCAATTATTTCTTGTGTGGTCCGGATGTTATGTTTAATATAGTATGTTCGCTACGATGAGAATAGAGCTTTCTTGTTGTCAGGAAACGTTTACAGCTTTATTCTTTATTTGTTCAAAGTATACAGTTATATTTATGATAATAATTATTTATAATTAAAATGTATATATATATATATATCATAGCTATTTGAATTATGCAGAATTTAATTTGAGATAAATTGTGTTCACCAATATTATAAATAGGGCAGCTGCAACAGGGGGTACGGGGGGACATGTCCCCCACTTTAAAAACTAGGGGGAATTACTATGTATTGCCCATACCCAACTTTTACCACAACATTTATTTTGATTTTTATATTTATTTGGTTCACAATTTATTTGTATAATTTTGTTTATAATTTTATAATATTGTATTTTATAATATATTGATTATATCCTATATATATATTACAATTTTCTATATCATATTATAATAAATAGTACTATATACAATATATTAATACATGCGTTATATTATACATGCCTTCGCATGCGGATAAACATATACACACACACATATATATACACACTGGAATATATATAATATGAAACGATTAAGAAACGAAAACGGAAAATAAATATATAAAAAAATAATAAATAAATGTAGATATAATATCATATAGCATACAAATAAATATAGCTGTCGAGATAAATAATGGAAAATAAAACGTATTTTGTATATGTTCGATTAAATATATATGTATACATATATGTATATATACATATATATATATATATATATATATATATACATATATACTTATGAGCACGTGATCATAATAATAAATCACTGCTAACGTAACGATAATAAACGTTTCAGAAGTGTCCGTTGCTTCTAAATGATGTTATTAAAAACACGTGATATAATAGTCACGTGCAGTTAATCACGCCCCGTCACGTGTCCACACATGAATGAGTCACCTCGTCGGTAAGGAGACGTTGTTTTCGTATTATATACAGACGCATTAGGAAATGAGTAAGTTAAAACTACTGGCATGCATTAGGAATGATAATAATGTTTAAATATAATACAACATTGTGTATTTATAAATTTGATTATTAAATTAAGTATATACTTTAAAAAAAAATTTATATTCAATATTAAGATATTTATAAATTTAAGATAACTTTTGATTTGTAATCTCCCACCGAGTATTAGGAAACAGTCTATAACAGACTATAACAGACTATAACAGACTATAACAGACTATAACAGACTATAACAGACTATAACAGACTATAACAGACTATAACAGACTATAACAGACTATAACAGACTATAACAGACTATAACAGACTATAACAGACTATAACAGACTATAACAGACTATAACAGACTATAACAGACTATAACAGACTATAACAGACTATAACAGACTATAACAGACTATAACATACTATAACAGACTATAACAGACTATAACATACTATAACAGACTATAACAGACTATAACAGACTATAACAGACTATAACAGACTATAACAGACTATAACAGACTATAACAGACTATAACAGACTATAACAGACTATAACATACTATAACAGACTATAACAGACTATAACATACTATAACAGACTATAACAGACTATAACAGACTATAACAGACTATAACAGACTATAACAGACTATAACAGACTATAACAGACTATAACAGACTATAACAGACTATAACAGACTATAACAGACTATAACATACTATAACAGACTATAACATACTATAACAGACTATAATAGACTATAACAGACTATAACAGACTATACAGGGGGTATCCTACTACCAGTATTTCCGGAAATAATATCCGGAAATGTTTGCTAAAAAGTGATTTTTTAGAAAGTTGTAGTGGGCTACCCACTTTAAAGTTACTATATTTCCGGCAAGTTGACGGACACTGTCCGTCGGACAGTACGGGGGTACCCACTATAATTGTAGTTAAATTGTTAGGAAAATAACTTTCTAGCAAACATTTCAGGACATTATTTCCGGAAATACTGGTAGTGGGATACCCCTTAATTATTAACAGACTATAACATACTATAGTATGAGTTGGTGAGATAATATATATATATATATATATATATATATTGAGAGGATTCACATATTAAGGTATACCTACTATAGTTATACTACTATTAGCTATACTACTATAGTTGTATTTAGTACATATTCAGATAGTAAGGTCCCGTCTCGCCAGTACAGCGATATCGAACAGCGCCACACAGCGACTACGGTAGATATCATCTCCAGCCACCACTGGTGGTCAGTTGACCAGTTCCTCATTATCGCCACTAATACCATATGTTCGTGTGGGGCCGGGCAATTTAATTAGTTGTTAGCGATCAACGTATTGTTTACATAACATATTATCTCTAGTCCGTCCATTCATTAAATATATCATACACACACACTCACTCACACACACACACACACACACACACACACACACACACACACACACATACACACACACACACACACACACACACACACTATATATATTAATCTGAAATAATAATGTTTACACTTCCACCATATAGATGGTAAGCGTTTATTATATTGTGTTAACTATTATTAATAATAAACTATAGTTACTACTATATATATAGTATACTATATACTATACTGTAGTAGTATACATAGTAGTTTAAGACTACTAATTGTTCGCTAATCCCCACACATTTCAAGGCCTTATATAAATGAAATTATTATTATTATTATCAGATTTAGATTTACACCAGGGTTTTTGTAGAAGCTAAAGCTTATCGAGACAATTACCCTTAATTTAAAAGGCAGAATTGTGAATACATGAACCCGCGAGAAATAGCTTTAACTATAGTACTAACTATAGTATACTATTAATAGTTAATAGTTACAAACATTCGATCGTGAACTTGTGATGATTCCACACATATATTATTGTAATGTAAACTATTTAATTTGGTAATGAATGTAGGTAAAGTTGTATTGCAAACCCATGGGTTTATTTCATCTAAAGAGGTTTCACAATAGAAGCCCGATATAAGGTTTTTATAATAAGAATACAACAATGTATAATATTAGAGTTTAGCTGACGAGAGAATACAAGTTGCTTATCTGCCCTTTCGCCTATTTATAGATGTATATATATATATATATATATATATATATATATATATATACGTATATATATATGCATATATGAATTTAAATATATTATTTTATCTATAACTTGCGTATAATTATAATTATGTATGCACTATTAAACTGTATGTATGTCAATATACTCAGTAATACACTTTCCTGCACACCTACGACTTTTATATCATATAGTATATATATATATAATACATTATATATACGTGTATGTATTTGTGTGTATATATATATATATATACACAAATACATACACGTATGTGCATGTGTATACGTTATTAATGTAAATGAAGCTCACATCTAAAGCATATATGCAATATCATTCAACACAATGTCAAAAGCATCGATTAAGTCTCAGAATGGGTTACCTAAACCGTCGATGCAGTCTCAGACTCTATAAAATACATTTCTATTAACTCATCCTTATTAAATGCATCATTTAAGTGTTAGTCTCAGTTTTCATAAGATCAATATATATTTCAGTGCCAGTTACCAGAATCATTGTTTTGTATATAAAACGATAATAATTTCATTACAATAAATAATACACAATACAAACTATCAGATAAGGAAAACAATCTCGGAATGTCAATTGATAAGATTCTTAATATGTTCATAAACGAAAAAGTCAAATCAGCCAATCAATTATATAATATTAGAATTATAAGAAAAAAATATCATGTAAATTGCTAATTCAAAGCTTAGTTATATCTATATTGGACTATTGTAAGTTACTTTTAATTAATTTACCTGATTATCAGTTAATGCCATTAAATAAAATAATCGTAAATGCGCGTATTATATAAATACCACCAATATCAATTGACGATACGATCAGTATAACTGAACCGATGCTACAGCAATACCTACTACCTCATTGATACTACCAATTAATAAATATATATGATATATTTTCCATTGTAAATAAATCTATATTATATTGATTATAGATTGTGAAAACGGTTATATTATGTAATTTTTTAAATATTTTAAAAATACTAGTGAGACAGGATCAGTATAATATAAACAACATAGCCACCTATCGATATAAATAATTAATAATATGTCACATAATATAGGAAACATTAATAACAATTGGATAAATATATAAAAATTATGTTTAAACTGTAACTTCAAAAAAACATCATATCGGCTCGATTATGTTTTGTAAGAGTCTCATCTCTGCTCGGGCTCATTTTACTAGAGTATCAGCTCGGCTCGGGCTAGATTGGCTAGAGTCTCGGTTCGGCTCGGGCTTGTTTTTTTTACGGAAAATGAAAGTATCGGCTCGGCATTAAAAACCAAAAGTCTCGGCTCGGCATCAACATCTTGGCATCATTTACATAACTAGTATACGCTCATTATTAAAAATACTTATATTTATATAGGTATTTAAAGAAGGAAGTATACTTTATAGAATATATACACTAGTAACATAGAATAACATAATACTAATATATATATATATATATATATATATATATATATATATATATATATATTTAAATATTTAATTGTATATTATTATTATATTATTATCAATAATATTACATATTTTACTTACGCAATATGTTTCATTATAAATCGTTATACAACTTGTGCATACGATAGTAGCTCTCTATAGAGAAATATCACTACAACTACCACCATCACAACCACCACAACCACAACCACCACAACCACCACCACTACCACTACCACAGCCGCGCTAAGGTCACCCGTGCGGCGCATGTCTAGTCGTTATTGATTCATGTAACCACGGTCAGACTGACACCTCTACTAATACCACTAACACATCACTGATACTATATTATCTATACTACTAATATACACATACAGTACATACATATACAGTACATACACCTATACTTGTATACCCAGTATCTGATAGTGCTACCGGAACAAGTTAACGCGGCAATATCCGGTAGTTGTGTAGCCGAGGTTTCGATATAAGCGAATACCGCTGTACAGTCCACTTCGTCTTACACATATCGTACTCTACTCGAGTAATCGTGATCACGAGTACTACGCAGTACATCGAAACCTCGGCTACACGACTACAACGACCGGATGTTGTCGTTCACGTATATCGTATACTACCCTTAAGGGGACTGTGGCGCCTAGAATTAGTACACGCGTTTACCATATATGGAGATACGCGATAGAACACGTGTTTTAATCATTTCTAAGATATGCTAAGGACTATCTCTGGCATTGTTTTACACGAGAGAGAACACACGTAATATGATTGACGAGAGGTAATAATATAATTACGCGTAGGATATACATGGGAGACCTCTAGATAATACATGACTCTCCTCTTACACGTACAATGTACAATTTACAGTGTACATTGTACATTGTACAGTTTGTTGATTTATGTTGTGTTACAAAATGCCGAGCTGTTGATTTATATTAATGCATATGGTTTGTAGACTATAGCATTGTAGTTATTATCCCTCTAAAATATATCCACCAATCTAGCCTTAACAAGCGAAAAGGAATTCCGAGCGTGTAAGACCTTTCCTGATGGTTTTACAAGTTAAGACTCCTACAATGCCTCCAAGTGGCATACCACGGTCAACTGTTTACCTAGTATCCAAGCTAACTTGTAGGGGATCTAGGAGAAGGTAACTATGATTCCAAATCTTTCTTCTGCCATGTAGTAAGACCTATTTAGGTAAAAGCTAAGAGAGTGTAACTCTGAAATCAAACGCACTGCTATAGTGTTTTCGCCCATAGAAGTATTAGCAAATGAAATACATGAAAAGTACAACACACAACACTAGGGTTAAAGTCCCTAATATAACCTCCCTATAACCGAAACGATCTCTAAGGAGAAGTATGATGGACCTACTCCAAACCGGTAAATAAGGGTAGAATTTGAGAAAGGCGTAGGTAATAAGGCCAAATTATTAAGATGCAAACGAGAAATCATTGTATCAACTATGAACGTTAGAACAATTCGAGAAGAACATAAACAACTAGAACTCAAGTATAATTTCGAAATCCATACATTCTTGGAATACAGGAACATCGAATTATGCATGATGAAACTGTAAAGTATAATAATATTGAACAGAGCACACTTGTAAAAACATCATCATGGACAAATGATAAAGGTGCACCAACATGAGGAATTGGTGTAATGTTAAACAAAAGATAAAAAAAACTCACTATATTAGGTTATATCCCACTCTGATAGAATATTGATAAGCACATTCCATGGAAATCCTGCAACATATATTATAATCATATATTCACAAACAAATTATAGCGAAGATGACGTTATAAATAAATTATACGATGAACTTATAAGAACTATATAATCTATACCATAGCATAATATCCTAATAATTATTGGAAATGTTAATGCAAGTATAGTGAAATATGACGGAAATGTTACATATCATCAATAAACGAATAAAAATGGTGTATTATTAATAAATATTATAAATGAAAAACAATTAGTAATAACAAATACCCATTTTCAAAAGAAGTTAAATGAACTTTTGACAACTATGGATCCATTCTGCAGGAAATAATAGCTTGACTATAACTTAATGAGATTACAATTGAAAAACAGCATCACAAATGTGGAAGCATACAGCACTTTTTATAGCATTGGTTCAGATCATCTAATCGTATCATCTAAAGTAAGGCTACATTTACGAACATTACAAAATAAAACTCCATTATAACTTGTATTTGTTTAATGTTGACATATCCCTTCAGGAGAAATACGTTGTTGAAATAAAAAATCGGTTTATCTTACAAGGCGATGGAGACATTTCAGATACATATGAATGATTCATTGATATACATTCTGAAGTCACAATATTAGTTCCACTTATAATCAAGACAAATACAATATTTCCATTCACTGATAGTATTGTTTCTATAGCTAGAGAAGACACTCGGTAGTACATATAGTAAATAGAGAGTACGAAGACAATGAAAATTAGACTAATTAACATAATAACAATGAATTGCAGAATAAACTAGGTATAATAATCCTATATACAGAATATACAAATATTGCAGTTGATACCATAGAATAAAAGATCAAACAAATCAAAATCGCTGATCTCAACAGAAAGTACATATTAATCTAGTAATTAATAAATGAAATCACTAGTAGACAAAAACTCAAAAAGGAGTGATAAAAGGAAATAACCCGAAAAATAACGTATAAAAACTTGGTACAAACACTTTCAGGATTTATTAGGCAAACCACAAAATATTGAAGACGAAAATGAAATGATAATACAAATTATACAACCTCTAGACATAAAGCATAGAGCTTTTGAAATGTATGAGTACACGTTGGCAAGAGAGGTAATCAAAGAAGGTAAAAGCTGCGGTGTTGATGAATTATGGCCAGAAGTATTAAAATGATGCAATATAGATGACATTATCCTATACTTCTATAACAAAGAACTATTAGATAAAATGAGGTCAACAAAATGGACAATTTTGAATATGATTACAATACCTAAAAAAGGAGATATTAGTCTAAGTAGTAATTATCGTAGTATAAGTCTGAGTTCATTAGTAGCGAAAACTAATGATATATGATACTGAACATAATAAGGCCTCACCTAGATGGTCATTTAAGGAAAAATCAAAATGGTTTCAGAATGGCTGAACAACAGCCAATCAAATACTAGCACTCAGACGATTGAGAGATTAAAGATGAGAACCTAGAAACAATCCTGATATTCATCGACTTAAATAAATCCTTTGATACTATAATAGAGGGAAAATGCTTACGATATTCAAAGCTTACGGTATTCCGGAGGAGTTGGTGACGGCTATTAGCATAATGTATGAAGATACTACTGCCAATGTAATTACACCCGATGGAGAAACGGAATCGGAATCGTTCAATATTCTAGCTTGTGTCTTACAAAGAGATACGTTAACTAAATACCTTTTTGTCATAGTTATCGATTATGTTAAGAGAACAGATTTACTAGGAAGGGAAGATAATCTAGGTTTGTAACTAAGGAAAATAAAAAGCAAAAGAGTACTACCTATAACTGTTACAGATATTGACTTCGCAGGTGATATTGCATTAGTATGTGAAGGTATCAAAGAAGCCCAATAGATGCCCACTCGAGTTGAACAATCAGCAAAACGAGTGGGACTAAGCATGAATACAGGGAAAACGAAATACATGAGTTGCAATACTAATCAATAGTTTGAAATCAAATATATAGATAGGTCAAATATGAAGTGTTGAAGACTTCAAGTAACTATAGGTATCCCCATATAGGGGTATGTATTGACAGCAGAGCAAAACATTTTAAAACCAGAAAAGCGCTTTCTAAGAAAATGAGGAATATCTGGAAATAAACTCTTAGTAGGAAAATAAAAATCAGGCGCATGAACACTACAGTTGAATCGGTTCTGCTGTAAGGATGTGAGACTTGGACCCTCGCAAAAACAATACTCAAATAATGTTATGGCATATACACTCGAATTCTAAGAATGATATCAAACGATGGTCTCAGAAAGTTACAAACGAGGTACTTTATGGGGATATAGAAAAAGTTCTGCTAAGATCAAACGACGACATTCATAGTGTTCTGGACATTGCCTACGTAGAGATGATGAAGTTGTTTCGGATCCACTTCTTTGGGAACCTACTCATGTAACTAGAAGACGAGGAAAGCCACCGTAAATCTACATTGGGACTCTGGAACGCGAACATGGTATACCGGCGATCGAGATGAGAGAAGCTATGATGAAACGTGTTGTTTGGTGAACTTTTACTGACCGCCGGGCAGTGCCCGGGGAACAACAATCCCGAAATAAGCAAGTAAGCATTAACATTATATATTATATATTTTATATATATATATATATACATAAGTTATAATGTAATATATATATTGTTATTTTTATTTGGTGGAGTCCTTTCATCCCATCCAGGAACTTAGATGAAGTTTTCACTTATAACCATATATGGCTCTAATGTCCCTTCGAATCCGCTATCATGTTAAGGCATCCATGGTTTTAACGAGAGCCGATCATTTATTTATACACAATTATATAAGATCACTTCTAAATAATATTTTAAGACCTATTTTATAAAATTAATTAATGGTCCGGACGAGGGTCGAACCCGTGTCCTACTGCTTGTGTGTCTGACGCCTCAGCCACTGGGCCACACAGGCAGTTTTATATATATATATATATATATATATATATAAGCAATACGCAAGTATGTATTACATTTACAGTTAAGGGGTCGTTTTTTTAACATACCAACGTCCCATCTTTATGCTTATACATGTAAATGTATATAGTACGTCGGTACTAACTTTTCGACGTATCTTCCTAACGTACCATAGTACCACAGTACCATAGTAACATGCATCGATATAGAGAGGGTTTATTCATGAATGCGTATATATATATATATATATATGTATATGTATGTGTTTATATATGTATACGTGTAAATAGCGATGGGACGTTGGGATATTGCGTTTTGTATAACATACCAACGTAACGTATATAGTACCATAGTACCAAATCCCCAGGGCTTTGATAGTACCATCTGCATTTATAGGTATACGTATACAGATGGGACGACGGGACGTTACGAACGAACTCTTGCTAACTTGTTATACCAATTGATACAATGAACCATATAAGGCTATAGCCTATAGCCTATATATAGTACGTTGATATGCTACAATAAACTCAGTCTATGTCGTACACACCTATGTGCCGTACACATGTATGAGGTCAACCCTAATGCCCACGAGCGCATGCGCATGCGTTTACAATAGCTATTGTTATACGTCAACTATTACATCATCGCCAGCATTGTTTAGCCGAGCTCTATTGTTCGTCGGACACATAGGTTGCCGTCTCCTGGCTCGAATTACGGATAGACATGTGATCTTTCGAAGGAAGTGTCCTTACGTTTATTAATAAGATGATCCGACCTATACGTGTATGCTATATATAGATGAGTACTGTTAAATAGATATTGATAGTTTAGTTTATCTTTTAAAATAATATAATCTTACAAATAGCGATAATATTTGTAAAATCTAATAATACCATATGTTAATATATATATATATATATATATATATATATATATATGTATATATGTGTGTATATGTATATACATGTGTGTATGTATGTATGTGCATGTGTGTGTGCGACAGTGTGCGTTCCCTAATAAATATATAATATACACGCCATCACATAGTGTGGCTACCCAATATGTAAAGTAATCAAAGTTCGTAATCAGATTACGATCACAGATTGCCATCAGATTACAATCCTTGATAGTCATTCGATTACGAACATCGATTTAAATTTGTGACCAGTTAACTATCATTGGTTACAATCATATTAATATCAATGATTTAAATTTGTACTGTTAAAGTTGACGATCAAAGATTACCAACTGATCGTAAATCAATGTTAGTGATCAGTTAACTATCATTGATTACAAGTTACAGTTCGTAATCAAAGCATAGTTGCTTATCAATGATTGTAATATGATTGTAATCGTATTGTGATCAGTTAATCACAAATACTGATGACGATCAAACTATAATATAACCAGTATCACTGATTACTTTACTTACTGGGTAGAATAAAATCTATTATACAATTTTTCAAAATAAAATAATGTTGATATATATATATATACTACAGTATTATGAAATATATTTAAAAATAAGTCAACCATTATACATATATATTAATTTATTAATTTATATACAAATTAATAATGTACACCAATTATATGAATTAATTATATTTTTTTTTATATGATATAATATTGTAGTATATAATATTACATTATAATATGTATGAATAAATAGATATATAATAAATAAATAATTATATTAAATCGTACTTCAAATTTCGGAATATATAATATTACCACAATTAACTTTACTTACTAGATGTAATATTATTGTATATACAAATTAATAAAAATCTATTAATTCATATGTGTAAATATTACTTAAAATGAATTCCAACTGCACTCCTTAAGTATATATTCCACAACCACAATTAATGATATAATAGTTACGATTAGTCGTACAAAGAGTTACGATCAAAAAGGAAGAGTTGAGGGTTAAAGGTTAAATTGTAAATGCGAAATCAATATGTATAGGCTCACTTTGAGATGTAATGCAGCTAAAAAAAACCAAGCAGGACAAAACTAAACTAATTAAACCAAATAACCCACACATATCTATACAATATATATATATATATATATATATATATATATATATATATACTATTAACTCGTATTTCAAATGTAACTTTTAACCCTCCACTTGTCCTTTTTGATCGTCTCCCTTTACAAAAGCTATACGTTATTACACAACTTAACAGAATAACGTAATAATCAACGACATAATAATATATAGATATCACTTACCGAAGATGTATATACGACCGGTAATAAAAGCATACGACAGTCACACATGAGTGCACACTGCACGTGGTGTGGGTTACGTCATGATGCGATGTTATCGTAAGAGGATTACGTAATAGGAAATGGTAGTGTAATAGCGCATGCGATAATCTACTGAATACAATATACACTGGGATATATATATATATATATATATAATTATTTTAACATATGTAGGCTATAGGATAAATTATTAGAGATATGCAAAAGGGGCGTATTCGGCAAGATAGATAATCGAAAAGGAAAACGAATAAACATGGAGGGGTGAGGTTAATGTTTATAATCTTTGTACCGACTCGGTATTCGTATTGAGACACATAATACGCCTTTATCGAGGGGCGTAGTTAATATTATAATGGGGCGTAATCATAGAGCTTTCTCTCTAGCTCTATAGATATATGGGCGTAATTATATGGGCGTAATTAACGAAGTGGGGGCGGCATCTAATGGCGGTAGATGGGCGTGTCGATATCGTAAAAGCAAGGAAATGATAATATCAAGGTCGTTGGTAATATCAAGCTATGAAAGATAACCATATGTTCTGATACTTTATAATTCAGGGACTATAATACATAGGCGTGTATGGCTAGCTAGAATACTTTACTACTATGACGTCTATTCGTGACCTCTAAGTATACTTAAATTATGTATTATAATAACACTAGCTGTATTACTACTTATGAGTATATACGTTAAGTACGTTATCATTGCATGTATAAATAACGGTATATATTGCCCATATATGGTAATGGATGCATATAAGTGATATACAGATGAATTGTACATGTATAATACACATTCGTCTACACGTATTGTGTATTACCTTATGGGTGAGGGACGATCTATCCTGTGCATACGCAATAAAACAGCTTAATCGTGACGTAACAGAACAACGTATACATTGTGTACATAATTGTATGCGGTAATGATGTACATTTTATAGGTTGTTTTTATAATGAAAATAGGCTGCTCCAAATGAGAGCCGTATAGCATTGTACGTGGCTAATTAGCTCGCAGTTTGCACATTTCACACAGGGTATTGATTAATAAATAGTATAACAAACATTCACATACACACATACGCACACACATACACATACACACACACACATATATATATATATATATATATATATATATATTCATATAAAATAATATATCCTAAGTATTATATATAATAGATTAATAATATAGATACATATCAATATGATAGTAATACCTTAAGTTACAATAATAAGGAACTTAAGCTACAATAATACTCATTAAATGTAATATATAAAGGTAATATGACATGTCATATATTGTATAGTAATATGACACCTGTCAATAGTTCACCTGCCACGCGGTATAATGTCACCTGACACGTCTTATTATTGTGTAACCTGACACCTGTTATGATGGTGCCTGGGAAAAGCTAGCATCACTTTTAGTAGTTACTATTGTTTAGAAATATTCATTTTTTATATTCAAATTACAATATATATATATATATAAATTACAATATAAATTACAATATATATATATATATAATTTACAATATAAATTATAATATATATATGGTAATATGTTAGGCTGTGTTACGTGTAAATGCTGTATATAACAACGGGGTGGTACAGTAATAGGAGATATGTATTGCCCTAATATGGTATTAAATCACAGTTTAAAGCACAGGCGATATCACGTGCTAATAGATCACGTGATTATAAGTTATTAATATATATCGCACACGTGTGAATCATGTCGTGCGTATAATACACGTGTATTATTATAATGATCATAATATCAATAATGATAATAATAATAATATATTATTATAATACTACACATTTTTATTATAAAAGAATAATAATAATAAGTATTATAATTATAATTATAATATTTGTTGTTATAATATGCAATTACTTAAAATGGTATTTATATTTCAAATGTATATACGATATATTATATAAATATTAATATACATAATTAATAACGTTTTACTATTATACATATATTGTACGGGTTACGATCAAAAAGGACGAGTTGAGGTGCAAAGGTTAAATTATAAATGCGAAATAAAATGTATAGGCTCACTTTGGGATGTAATGCAGCTAAAAAAAACTAAACAGGACAAAACTAAACCAAATAAACCAAATAACCCACAAATATCTAAACATAACATAGGATATATACTATTAACTCGTATTTCAAATGTAAACTTTAACCCTCAACTTGTCCTTTTTGATCGTATCCCTGTTGTATTGTTATTGCAGTTGTACCCAGGCCCGTAGCCACGGGGGGGGGGGGCCTGCGGGGGCAAGGCCCCCCCAGAGATTAGGTAGGCCCCTAAAACTTGTTTCATATTAAGTTTTTTTCATATAGTAATATTCAATTATATTTATATTTTTATTTTATTATTTTATTTATATTATATTTATTTATTAGAATGTATGTATGATAGTTATATCAATTATAGTGAGGATCCAATTCAGTATTTATAGTTTGATAACATATTTTCTAAAATTATGGTCAATATTAAAAATAAATTTTAATAATTTAATTTCATCTGATCTCGGAAATGTTTGTCCTAAATGTACAAGTTGTAGATCAATTTTGGAAATAAAATAAAAATATTTACCGATAATATATGTTATAATATTATATATATATATATATATATATATATATATATATATACAAAATAATGCAAAAGTTTTACTGAGTATTACTGATACTTGGTTAACTACTGATGATTATACTCTAGCTTCCCAACTGACCTCTGATTGTTTTTAAGTATTGCTTACTAATAGGTCTACATCACATCATCGTGTTGCTTGGCTCTGTTATTCTCATCGGAACTTAAGATTATTTCGTCATCCACCCCATATTTATCTTCACATGGAATTATGATCTGTAATATTCAATTTCCTTCATTATTCACCATTATAATTATAATTACCATTATACTTATTTACCTTACACCTTTATATAGCCTATGGAGTTTCTTAGCTGACCTCTCTTCTATTTTTGAATCTTTCACATTAGTTAACACGGTTATTCTTGGTGATTTTAATATTCAAATTAATAATGAAAATCATGCTTCCTTATCTCTGAATAAACTTATATTTAATTATTCTCTGACGCAATATGTTTTCCTTACTAATAACACTAATAGTAATACTATTGACTTTTTTTATATCTAGCTGATTCTAAATTAATTTCATATCCCACTTAAAGTTCTCTAATATCTGATCACTTTGTCATATTACTTGATTTGAACTCGCCGGAGACACAAATTAATCGACTTTCTAGATCGTTTCGGAAAATATCCTTTATTGATAAACCAATATTTTTTAACTCTGTGTTCCATCAACTTAACAACAGTATATCTTCTGATTTGTCAACACTTTTTGATTATTTTAATTTGGCATTATCTCATTCGCTTGATATTGTTGTACCCTCCATTACTTTTATCAACCGAACTATTCTAAGTTTTCCTGGTTTAATACTGAGCTTATTAAACTAAGGCAAATACTTCGTAGACTACAACGTAAATATGCATCCTATAAATTTGGATTTGATCTTATTTCCTTTAAAGTTTTCGATCGCTTTATAATAAAAAACTTCTCTCTACCAATTCGTCATACTATACTGATATGCTCGGTAGTTATGGAATATCTTCTAAACAAGCTTATAAATTATCTTTCACCTTAGTAGGTAAAACCGAGACCAAGCATCTTCAGGATCAGCCTGATTTAGTTATTTGTTCATTGTTTGCCAATTTCTTCCAACAAAAAGTTTCTAGCATTATCAATATACTTCCAAACATCAACTCGGCACGACTCAATCTCAATTTAATATCCACTCATAATCACTGTTCATGTGTTTCGCTTCCCACACATTACATTGCACTCTCTTTGATGACATCCTTGAAATCCCCCTTTATCTTATTCCACTCAATCTACTTCTTTCATTATCACCATATTGTATTGGACTTATCGCGTAAATCATTCATATATCTATTATATAATATATTGTTCCACGCTCAATGAAATATGTATAGATTATTCCGATTTAAAAAAAAACAACTCTTGACCAATCTAATGTATCAAGTTATCGTCAAATATCCCAGATATCATCCATAACTAAGATCTCAGAACGAGTTGTGTCCACTCAACTTATTAATTACAGTATGTGCTAATGTAGTATAATGCTATTGTTGATAAATATCAAAGTGCGTATCTTACTTTAATCATTAATGATATTCTTATAGGTTAATCATAATGATATATCTTGATAATAAAGCCCCATTGGTCTATATCGTATTACTATAGTTATCTAGTGCTTTTGATACTCTCGATCACAATATTCTTTCTATTGGACTTAATTAAATTGGAATACACTGTCAAGTCCACAATTGGTTTATGTATATTGTTTCATCTAGAACATATTCGGTGAATATTAACTTCTCGTTGTCTCCTCCTTAATTTAACATACATGGTGTTCCACGAGGCTCTGTTCGTGGCCCTATTTTGTTCATTATTTATATTCTTCCTATAAAATCAATTTTCAACAAATATCCTAATATTAACTATCATATTTATGCCGATGACTTCAGATATATCCATTTTCAGGTTCTAGTGATTTTGGCTTGATTCAAATATCTATGTTTAATTGTATTACTGATCTTACTTATTGGTTATTTCATAACTCCATTTCCTTAAATATGACTAAAACTAATACTATCATATTCTCAAGACACAGTTAACTGTGGATAATTCTCCTCTATCAATCATTCATCTTTTTATACTATCTCTTCCAACTTCTCAATCTATAACTATCCTATGTTTCACTATAACCTCTCAACTATACTAATCTCCACACATTAATAATATGATACGCACTGATAAATAATTTCTATATAATATTAGAAAATATCGTTATAAGCTTACCTTTGCCATGACTAAATGTTTAATACACTCGATTTTATTCAGTAGACTTATCTACTAATGTTATTATTGTTTACGTTACCTGTTAACCTGATCCTACTGATTTATTTTAATTTATTATATGCATACATTTATATTTATATAGTGTATAATATTCACACAGTGTATTTTTATTTATTGTTTATTTATACCCTGAGTAATTCCAAGACCTCCTATAACCTCGAGGTTATAATAGGTCTTGGTAATTCACATTGTGCGTCAATATAAATAATAGAGGATTCTAGTAAATTACTAGTAGTGATACTAGGTATACCTGGTATACCTGTATCGTGATATTATTACAAGTATACTGGTTTATATTCATTACATTTTAGTTTTAAAATGTTGTGGGGCCTTGCCCCCCCCTGGTTGTACCTATAGGTAAACGGGATTGATTTAGTAATATGTTGAAGTAATGCAAGTATTCATATTTATTTAAAGTTGAAAAACCAAATTTTTTAAATATGTTGATGATCTTATTTATTAAAAAATGTGTTTTATTTATTATAATAAAGATATATCTATTCTAATATCTATTAGTTTCGAAAATGTTTACTGTTATTATAAATCGTTTGATTCAACATATATGTTTATATACAGTGTTTATTAAACACGTATACATATTATTTTATATATGAAAAAGTAATTATAATTATCAATAATTATTGATTAATATATTATTATATGCATATAAATATACTATACAATAATTATAGTATAAAACTCTATGGGAGTAACCACTTACAACATTTGTAAATCCACTATATAAAAAAGTATAAAATATTAATATCAAATATATTGTGAAATAAGAAAATTAAAACGTACTCCACGCTCATGATTATTCGAGCTATTAGCTAATGTTCGTGAATAATCGAGCTTTTTGACCGAACAAATATATTACCTATTTTCGAATATTCGACAATTCAGGATTTTCGAGCGAATAATAACATGACTTATAATATTTAACTTATAATATTTAACTTTGGTAAATATGTAGTTTATTATTTATAATATACATATATGCCTATATATATTTTTTTTTTTTTTTTTTATTTGGTGGAGTCCTGTCATCCAGGAACTTAGATGAAGTTTTCACTTATAACCATATATGGCTCTAATGTCCCTTCGAAGCCGCTCTCATGTTAAGGCATCCATGGTTTTAATGAGAGCCGATCATTTATTTATACACAATTATATAAATCACTTCTAAATAATATTTTAAGACCCATTTTATAAAAATAATTAATGGTCCGGGCGTCGTCCGGCGGACGAGGCTCGAACCCGTGTCCTACTGCTTGTGTGTCTGAGGCCTTATAAAGTGGCAATAGCCACTGAGCCGAACAGGCAGTCAAGTACATATATATATATATATATATATATATATATATATATATATATATATAGGTAGACATGGTTATCAATAGTAAAATAAATAATCAATAAATCAATTTAATTTAATTATTATTGATTTTTTTTTAATATATTAAAGATTTTGTGTATATCCATCGATTTATTTGTATTTTAATAAACAATATTAAACAATATTAAATACATATGTATTATTAGTAGATACTATCTACTAGATACATAAAGATTGTAAATAAATAAATGAACATTAATACATAATTGTGATATAATCCTACCTATTGAAATAAACGAAAATTGAAGTTCATAAACAAATCTTAAATAGAATATTAAAATGAATAACGAATATAAAAACATGTTTATGTTAATATATAAAGGACATGCTATACTGACATATGTCCTTGAATATAAGTTGACATATACGTTATGTTAAGTAAACTAATATATATAGCAGTGATCGGTAATCCATATATACATGTAAATGTACACATGAATATATTCATTACGACATCTTTATTATAATTAAACATGCACAATGTACCGTTAATTAATAGTAAACTTGACCACACACGAATAGTTCACTTGTACCCATAGAGCTAAAGAGAAATAGAGTGGTGGTAATACTCAATGCCTCACAACGTAAGCCAATGCGTAAAGCGGAAATACAAAATCAGCCATTTTGAGGTGACCAAATATTAAAATATAATATACTTTTGATCATAACTTTTTTATTATTAATTTTATAAAAAAGTAAAATATGAAACTTATATTACTTTTTTATCCGCTTTACAATGGTATTATTAATTTTATTCTAGCAACAAAATTAAAAATTAAATAGGTCAAATCCGCCATTTTGAGGTTGCCACATTATATTGACGCTTTCCGCATGTCATATACATTGTTTACTACTCTATCTGTCTCTAGCTCTATGCTTGTACTATACCCCAATCATGTGATCATGTGATAGCACAATAACAATAATTCTGTTTATAAATATCATATTGGAAGTGTTGTGACAAGTAGTTTTTGAGAATATATATGAATAATCCACACACACATAAACACACGTAAATAAATGTATATACACATATATATACACACACATATAAACATATATGTATATACTAGTATTAGAATTTTCGCATTTAAATTACGTAAGAGTTCAAGGTCACTTACGGGTAATCGGGTCAGAAGATGGAAATGTGGCATACAACACTAACTATAGGTATATCACGCCTTCTTTGTATTCGTAAGTTTCTATAGATAGAAACTATAGTTAGAAAATATTGTGTATTTATATACATATATATATATATATATTTATTAATATAAATATATGCATGTTAGTATGACATCACACATGATGTACTAGTTTCGGATTATGACGTAACACTACCGCGTCGCGTACGTGTATAATTAGGTGATGTAATGTATGCATTAGTCACGTGACCAGTGTCTACAGTGTATGTGCCCTATTGGGCCTTATAGGACATATATATCGTATGAGAGATGGTTAATACTATGTATATACCACACACACACTCGTGTGCGTCGCACGTTTTGCGTAATGGAAACTTTATACACACCATATATAAATATGTATATGTATATGTATAATATATAAATATGTATATATATAAATATATATATATATATATATATATATATATATATATATATATATATATATATATATATATACATATATACATACTATGGATCATGTGAACAAGCGTCCTTTCGCGATTATAAAATCGCGTACCTTACAAGGTCGGCGAACGGACGCTTGTTCACATGATCCATAGTATTATTACATATATATATATATATATATATATATATATAGATATACATGCTATAATCTAAACGAATACCATGGTGACACACACTGCGCGACGCGTTGATATTAATGAGAAGCGGGTGACCACGTGACAAGTACGAGCGGCGCACGTGACTCTGTCGGTAGGTCACGTTCGCCTCACGTGACACGTGCACACGTGATCGCTACGTAAACATCCGCCGCTAGCGCGTGTGCAACATTGTAACCGACGTTCAAACGTACGTGTACAGTGTATTGTACGATTACCAGTGGTAATAGTATTACCTTGTACCCTCGTTGATTAGTACACGCATACACATAGGTTCAGGCGTATGCGTACACACACACATACGCATACAGATAGGCGAGCACAGGAGTTTAAACCTCCTCCTATACTGACTATATATACGTATATATATATATATATATATATGTACGTATATACGTATATATATATATATATATATATATATATATGTACGTATATACGTATATATATATATATATATATATATATATATATATATATATATATTATTACTATTATTATTATTATTATTATTATTATTATTATTATTATTATTATTATTATTATTATTATTATTATCAGATTTAGGTATAATTATACCTACATTATACTTAAGTACCTGGGTAATTGTAGAAGTATTGCTGCTTGTCGATATAATTACCCTTATATTGTACATACATACATTCATGCATGCATACATACATACATACATACATACATACATACATACACGCATTCCTATACTATATATGTGTTACGTAACGAAGTGACGTCATCATCATCACTCCATTACGTAACGCGCAGACGTGCGATGACGTAACAGCTACGGAACACACTACCACGTGACTGTTGTATCGATTGATCACGTGACAGACACCGGAAGTTAGTACTGCCCCCCTCCGTGAACTATCAGTACTACTATAGTAGTAGCGGTATACTACAAACACAAACGCTTATACATATACATCAGATTCACAGACGGGTGGCCAACGCAAGGTCGGGGTTAGTTGTTCTGTGAACAATAAAGTGTCCTAGTATTATCTTAGGTTAATCCTAAGAAATATCCTTAATATTAATTATATTGTTCTAAGATAATCCCGAGTTCTCAGAACTACCGTGGACCTACAGAACTACAGCCCTTCATATGAACAGCAGAACTACAGCCCTTCAGATGACCAGCAGAACTAAAGCCCCACAGATAACCAGCAGAACTACAGCCCTTCAGATGACCAGCAGAACTACAGCCCTTCAGATGACCAGCAGAACTACAGCCCCACAGATGACCAGCAGAACTAAAGCCCCACAGATGACCAGCAGAACTACAGCCCTTCAGATGACCAGCAGAACTACAGCCCCACAGATGACCAGCAGAACTACAGCCCTTCAGATGACCAGCAGAACTAAAGCCCTTCAGATGACCAGCAGAACTACAGCCCTTCAGATGACCAGCAGAACTACAGCCCTTCAGATGACCAGCAGAACTACAGCCCTTCAGATGACCAGCAGAACTAAAGCCCCACAGATGACCAGCAGAACTACAGCCCTTCAGATGACCAGCAGAACTACAGCCCTTCAGATGACCAGCAGAACTACAGCCCCACAGATGACCAGCAGAACTACAGCCCTTCAGATGACCAGCAGAACTACAGCCCCACAGATGACCAGCAGAACTACAGCCCTTCAGATGACCAGCAGAACTAAAGCCCTTCAGATGACCAGCAGAACTAAAGCCCCGCAGATGACCAGCAGAACTAAAGCCCCACAGATGACCAGCAGAACTAAAGCCCTTCAGATGACCAGCAGAACTACAGCCCTTCAGATGACCAGCAGAACTAAAGCCCCACAGATGACCAGCAGAACTAAAGCCCCACAGATGACCAGCAGAACTACAGCCCTTCAGATGACCAGCCATACACTGCTATATGACATTACTACTAGCGACGGCTTGTTAAATAACCGGATATTGTGTTACTCTAAACTGCATGGTGTACTTCCGGTTATTAGTGAAGCACATTATCTATATCGGTCTACTACTAATACTATGTAATATATATATATGTATACATATATATATATGTATACATGTGTGTACAATGTATGTATACGTAATTCTTATACACGGTACACTATACATTGTATACAATGTACAGTTTATAGTGTCCGTATATAGTATAAGCATTATATATAATGTATGTAAATTGTACACTGTACAATGTACAGTGATCAGTGTACACTGTACAGTGTACATTGATCAATGTACAATGCACACTGTATAATGAATAGTGTACGCACTGTATAATTTATAAGGCTATATACAGTGTACAATGTGTACTATGTGTACAAGTTGTATCGTAGACATCCCGTGTGAAGACATTCTACATCGCAGTGCATCATCCCACATATAGAATGTATGCTAGCATTGTAGTTTTATAATTTACGCCTTGTTAATGTAATCATAAATTAACTTGATATCTATATAGGGTTATAGTCGATAATATAGTTATCACGATAAGCTCTTATTCTATAAGTATACTAGTGTACAAACTTAAATATGGTAATAAATAATATATATTTATTTAAATATATATTATAATAGTTAAAATACCAAAATAATAATAACGATATATATATACAAGGCTTAACCGTAAGCACTGATCGCCATTACATAATATAATCGATATGTCTGCGAAAACAACATTATGTCTACTGTTACGATAATGATGTATGTTTTCTATGTTTTCACGTTTATTATTCATCCCTGTTATTTGTGTGTTCCGTGATATTACGTTATATAGATAGTTATACACACATATATGCGTATACACACATACACACGCACACAAATACACACACATACACTCACATATATATATATATATATATAAGTAATGAGGTTATATGAGCATGCCAAATTCTACTCGGTATCTTACTTATTTACTATTTAATTTCCCCATCAAGTATTTTCTTAATTATATTTGATATGTGTCATAATTTTAATATTTAATAGCCTATGACTAATAGGTATGATAATATCTTAATAAGTTACATTTTAAACATAATTTTTATATATTTATCCATATTTGTATTAATATTAACTCATTAACCGCTGGAGGCGAGGGGGAGCGGAGTAAACCTTGCGCTGTAGACGTAAGAGAACACGAAAAATACTTAAAATACAAGGAAACATGTGTCACCTATATTATGTGACATATTCAATGTACATATTCAATGACGACGTTCTCGTAATGTATTTTAGAGTCTGAGACTACATCGACGGTTTAGGTAACCCATTATGAGACTTAAACTATGTTTTTAACATTGAGACTGCATCATGCTTTAGGTATTGAGACTGAGACTGCATCATGCTTTAGGTGTGAGCATCATTTACTGCATCCCTAGTACACACGTAGTAATCGCAGTGATACCAGTGTATTCAGCATATTATCGCTGTCATATAATAGTATTGTACACGTGTATACTTATACACACTTGTACACTTGTT
Organism: Osedax fenrisi; assembly: GCA_964019155.1. NCBI lineage: Eukaryota > Metazoa > Annelida > Polychaeta > Sabellida > Siboglinidae > Osedax > Osedax fenrisi. Next base: position 9,466,734 of record OZ025245.1, read on the forward strand.
CACTTTTACACTTGTACACACTTGTACACTTCTATACTTGTACACTTGTACACTTGTACACTTCTATACTTGTTCACTTGTACACTTCTATACTTGTACACTTGTTCACTTGTACACTTCTATACTTGTTCACTTGTTCACTTGTACACTTGTACACTTCTATACTTGTACACTTGTACACTTGTACACTTCTATACTTGTTCACTTGTTCACTTGTACACTTGTACACTTGTACACTTGTACACTTCTATACTTGTACACTTGTACACTTGTACACTTCTATACTTGTTCACTTGTTCACTTGTACACTTGTACACTTCTATACTTGTACACTTGTACACTTGTATACTTGTTCACTTGTACACTTGTTCACTTGTACACTTCTATACTTGTTCACTTGTTCACTTGTACACTTGTACACTTCTATACTTGTACACTTGTACACTTGTACACTTCTATACTTGTTCACTTGTTCACTTGTACACTTGTACACTTGTACACTTGTACACTTCTATACTTGTACACTTGTTCACTTTTACACTTGTACACTTCTATACTTGTACACTTGTACACTTGTACACTTCTATACTTGTTCACTTGTTCACTTGTATACTTGTTCACTTGTACACTTGTTCACTTGTACACTTGTTCACTTGTACACTTGTTCACTTGTACACTTGTTCACTTGTACACTTCTATACTTGTTCACTTGTTCACTTGTACACTTGTACACTTCTATACTTGTACACTTGTACACTTGTACACTTCTATACTTGTTCACTTGTTCACTTGTACACTTGTACACTTGTACACTTGTACACTTCTATACTTGTACACTTGTTCACTTTTACACTTGTACACTTCTATACTTGTACACTTGTACACTTGTACACTTCTATACTTGTTCACTTGTTCACTTGTATACTTGTTCACTTGTACACTTGTTCACTTGTACACTTGTTCACTTGTACACTTGTTCACTTGTACACTTGTTCACTTGTACACTTGTACACTTCTATACTTGTACACTTGTACACTTGTACACTTCTATACTTGTTCACTTGTTCACTTGTACACTTGTACACTTGTACACTTGTACACTTCTATACTTGTACACTTGTACACTTGTACACTTCTATACTTGTTCACTTGTTCACTTGTACACTTGTACACTTCTATACTTGTACACTTGTACACTTGTACACTTCTATACTTGTTCACTTGTACACTTGTACACTTGTACACTTGTTCACTTGTACACTTGTACACTTGTTCACTTGTACACTTGTACACTTCTATACTTGTACACTTGTACACTTGTACACTTCTATACTTGTTCACTTGTTCACTTGTACACTTGTACACTTCTATACTTGTACACTTGTACACTTGTACACTTCTATACTTGTTCACTTGTACACTTCTATACTTGTACACTTGTACACTTGTACACTTGTTCACTTGTACACTTGTTCACTTGTACACTTGTTCACTTGTACACTTGTTCACTTGTACACTTCTATACTTGTTCACTTGTACACTTGTTCACTTGTACACTTGTTCACTTGTACACTTCTATACTTGTTCACTTGTACACTTGTACACTTGTTCACTTGTACACTTGTTCACTTGTACACTTGTTCACTTGTACACTTCTATACTTGTTCACTTGTACACTTGTTCACTTGTTCACTTGTACACTTGTTCACTTGTACACTTGTTCACTTGTACACTTCTATACTTGTTCACTTGTACACTTGTTCACTTGTACACTTGTTCACTTGTACACTTCTATACTTGTTCACTTGTTCACTTGTACACTTCTATACTTGTTCACTTGTACACTTGTTCACTTGTTCACTTGTACACTTGTTCACTTGTACACTTGTTCACTTGTACACTTCTATACTTGTTCACTTGTACACTTGTTCACTTGTACACTTGTTCACTTGTACACTTCTATACTTGTTCACTTGTACACTTCTATACTTGTTCACTTGTACACTTGTTCACTTGTACACTTCTATACTTGTTCACTTGTACACTTGTTCACTTGTACACTTGTTCACTTGTACACTTGTTCACTTGTACACTTCTATACTTGTTCACTTGTACACTTGTTCACTTGTTCACTTGTACACTTGTTCACTTGTACACTTCTATACTTGTTCACTTGTACACTTGTTCACTTGTTCACTTGTACACTCGAACACCCATGCTACCGTGCAGCACATTATCGTGGTAAACATTAATGCTCGTGAACATTGTACGACGTACCACCACCACTAACAACCGGGCATCGCGGCCGATACATCCGAGTTTGAAGGTCAGTGACCTTGACACCGTGGTACCACGCCCCCTTCTCCTCCTCCTCCCCCTCCTCGGTATGTTCACATCGAGCGCTACATAGTGCGTTGTATTCCCCGCGGAAATCTGCAAACAACTCGACCCGCCGAAATAGTCGTATTAGCTGTAATTAGCTGTAATTGTCTAGACGAGCCTCCATGGAGTATATGTGCAATAATATAGAAACTATATCATAGAATATTGTATATATATATATATATATATATATATATTATATTTATATATATATATGATATATGCTTGTTGCAATAGTATGAAATAGACTATCGCATATATTATGGTTTACTTATGTAAAATGTCATATACTATAGTATATACAGTCAACTCCCGATAATTAGGACTCGCCAGGGACCGGGAAAAGTGTCCGACTTATCGAGATGTCCGACTTATCCAAGATTAATAATATCATGCAAATACGACATGAAATGCACAGCGCGAGTTAAATGGTTACCGAAATATGGAATTATGCAACGATCAGCAACATAAAATGTTTTATTCAATAATATTACTTACTAAAATTATAATATTCATTATGTAAAGTAAATATTTCTGACAATTTATAAAAATTCATACTTATCCAGTATAACAATCATAAAAATGACTATAATATGTGTCCGACTTATAGAAAAGTCCGACTTATCCAATCCAACTTATCCGACTTATCCGATTAATTTAACATGGAACTAGATACAAATCCAACCAAACCAACTAAATGTGTCCAACTTATCGAGAAGTCCGGCTTATCCGTAGTCCGACTTATCCGTAGTCCGACTTATCGAGAGTTGACTGTATATTGAATGGTTATCCTATAGGATATATGCATATATGCATCTACTAGTACTATTAATAGTAGGTAATAGTAAAACATATATGTTTATAAAACATTTGTACATGTTTGTAAAACATATACTGTATACTGTAGTGGTGATATGTCGTGTAGGTAATACTAAGGCCACGTGACCCAGTAGGAATAGTAGTATTATTGGTAATGTTACCAAGGACGTGTCCTTGATATTACCATAACTTCGCGTTGCCATGGAAACATCAGGTATAGGCTACTATCAAGCGAACGGCGCGTGTTATTGTGTTCTGTGTGTGTCGCGTGGCATTATGGGAGATGCGACTATACGCGTTGCATTCTGGGAGATGCGACTATACGCGTTGACTCGTAACCAACTCGTGTGTTCCCTATTTAAGAGTGTCCTTAAGCCTGTCCTTAAGAGAATAATATCCTTAAGAGAATAGTAGCAAAGATTTTCCGAAGGAAAGATATAACACTTACGCGAAATCGTGTAATTCGAATTTGTATACAAAATACCCCAGTGCCACCTATAGCGGGTTACTTTTAGGAACTATGCGTTGTTTATAATGTAAATTCGTATTTAACTATACACTTTTAAAATGTTAAATAATATGCTTTAAATTAATATTTATATGATGAAAACTAAGTGTTCATTACTAATATATAACAAACAAATATGATATGTATGTTTTAAATGCTATAAGTATATATTTAGTGAGTAAAAGCTAATTTATATTGCATGTAATTTAATAGAGAAATGAAAACATTGTTGTATGCAAACAGAGCCGAACCTAAATCTATTTCAGTGATTTCGATACTACTGCTAGCAGCGGTTGGGGCTATTACTAAATTACGTTGCATGCATAGGGAGAGTTATATCTAGACTTCGCAAAATCTTTGATAGTAGCCCACTTGCCATTACGCGTCTCGATAACACTCTTTATTTGTATGTTTATCGGTATTTTGTCATTGATTTATTTTATTATTTTTATATATCGATTTTTGTCCCGTTAAACGTCAACAATTGTTGACGACGACAAGTTTTTTGAGTGAAGTTTTTTCATTTAAGAATTCATTAATAATTCATATTATAGAATGAAGTATTATTATTACAAATGCGAAAACATTATGTAAAAATATTTAAAATATTTCAAATTGGAGAGTTTTTAAAACTAGTCATTTTCGTATCTGTTTACATGTAAGCCCGCGAACGTATACGTACTATAGTGCTCCCCTTTAAGAAATGAATAATAACACGATCTTAACGGGTCTAGAGAATCATACGACGTATATCACACGTTATCATAAGGCAGACAGGCAGCAGATGTCCTGTCAGCGGTCTTAGTAATGTAAAGGTGACGTCATCGAGTGTCGACTATGACTCATCACATTCATTAAATAATTAATATAGATAGATTTACGAAATCATAGTAATGAATTAACAATATTAATCCAAATCTAACAATTTATTATTTTTGTTATTCTATAGAATATATTCTATATAATGTATTATACTTTATATTTCATAGATTCAAATATTTATATAACTATTCATTATTTAAAAATAGTGATATTATGTATTTACTATATACTATGCAGGCATACAGTAAAATAGACTTATATCGACATACCAGATTTGTCTAAGGAAATATATAACACTTAAGCGAAATCTTGTTATTCGAATTTGTGCACAAAACATGAACAGCCCCACCTATATAGGTTGAATTTTCGATAAATGTGTTTTTTTGACATGTAAAAATATATATATTACATTTTTATTGTTATGATTAAAACTCAATATTCATTACTTATATATAACAAAGCAATAGTGTAATTTGGTTTTAAATACTATACATATCTATGAAGTTAGTAACATCTAACCTATATTGTTTGTAATTTAATAGAACAATAAACAGATTGTAGTATAAAAACATCGTTAAACCTACATCTATTTAAGTGATTTAGATACTACTGCTAGCATTAGATAACTATTAATTAAAATGCGTAGATAGGAGTAGATTTATTTGTTGGATTTAAATATATTTACATGTAAACAACTAACGATTACACCTTGATGTAACACAGCTAACGAGTACATCACCTAGCTTTAGTTTAACTAACCATATATTTAAAGTATGAAATTAGCATTTTGATATCACATGACAATTTGGTCGCTTATCAAAAATATGAATTGATACAGTTTATTAATCAGAATTATACATTATTTCATGGTTATATCAATTCCTAGAATATGAATTACTAGTTTTGATAAAAAATGAACTGTTCATTATAGGTGATATCAAATATAAATACACTGTTTATAGTGTAATCTTTAACAATAATTTGCACATCAGAATGTTAAAATTAGATTACCACTAAGAAATATGCCGACTTCATTGTTTGATCTAAGAGTCAGGAAAGGAGCCGGAACGATACACTATTCGAGATGATTTAGTGTATATTAAGAATTCTCATATTCTCATACATATGTATATGAATTGTAATACAAATGGATGCAACTACAGTTCCTATACATATATATTCGAGTCGACGTATTCAATATGTAATCCCGCTCATGAATATTAATCTTTATTATTTATGTTGAATTCATTAAATCTTATATAAAACATTATTGTGTTATGTAATCGTGAATATGGCAAGTGGAAATGTATTACTATTGGTGAAAGGGTGAGATGTATTAAAGCTGGTACACCCAGAAAACAAATACCAAGAGAACAATAGGTATAGCATCATACACTATTCCTAGTTGGATCGAGAGAAATATAAACGAGGATGACAATATGATCGTTGTTCTGCTGACACAAAGGTCAAGATGTCTCCTATGAATCATATATGGTGCATGAAGCCAATAGGCTATGATGTCTACGAACATTGAATATTTCCGTTGTATGAATATTCCGCGAAAACATGCATGTTCTGATTACATTGTTATTGTATGTCCAATGACATCCGTAACTGTAGTTTAAGCGAGGACATGTTTATTGTGTCCTTACGCGTTATAAATATCATTTAATAATAAATACATTATAATATAAATATAAATATAAATATCATTAATATATATTTCAATACAACAATATATACAAGGTATACAATAACATATATGTTGGAATATTCTTAAGTAATTAGCATATTTAATTATCTTAAAGTAGGCGTGTCAAAAATTAACTCCGCCCCTTATCTCAAACAATAACATTTTTATATAACTACAGTATTTGGCTTATCTGTAGGATGTCAATATAGACGGTTTTTACTGTATATATAATGCGTATACGTTAAATATAGGCATACATGATAGTAATAATTTGTCTACACATATGTCTAAATAATATTGATAATCGTACAGTGTTCGCGTATAAAGGTTGGCTGCGAGCAGATGGTGGCGTATTGATGTTGATAATTAAGGGGGGTTTATTGCCACTTATTGAGGTGCGACCTCTAAGCTGGTGCGCACACATTGTGCGTGTGTGTGTTATAAACCACGTGACTACCACCTCGCAAGTGTACACGTAACAATACAATAGGGACACTAGGCTGAATCAGAACAATACGGTAGACACATTAGAAATTAGAAAAACCGATACAATTTACAATTTTATATAAATTATAAATTATATATAATTATATACGAGAAATGTATTAATTTAAATGAAGAGTATACTATTATATAATTAAGTATAATATATTATTAGCAGATTAATGAGAAGTAGTAATTGAGGTACATATATATATATATATATATATATATATATATATATATTTATATATATATATCTATATATATATATATATATGAATATATACAGAGGTCCCGAATTCGACTCCAGGCAGTTCTTGTTTTTCTCTTGTGTTTATCAAGAACTTATAAACGGTAAATCAAAATACAAGAAAAAAATGTTACTATTTGTATTGTATTGTCCGGGCCCTCACATTTATTTATAACATGAACAAGTCTATGACTTATTGAAGGGTCCATTAGTATCTGCTATTTATATTGCATTCAATATATATATATATATATATTGGAAGACATAATGTATACTAAATAACTCCCTACCTCCCTCCTGGTAATGACAATGATGTGTTATACATTTCTATTTATGATAGTGTCTATTTTGTATAAGATTAATCTTTATTATTTTAAAGTATGGTTCCATGGGATTTACTGCTCTAAGATGATTGGTTCTAATTTCATCGTTTAATTTGGGTGTGGTCAATTTAGTATTAGTGATGTAGGTACCAGTAATTTAGGATCTAGTAATTCGGAGACCGGTAATTTTAGTATAGGTAGTTTGGATATCGGTAATGTGGGTAATGTTAATATGGACACTGGTCATTTGGGACCATTTAGGACGTCTGAATAACTTACAATCGAGATCATGGTGTATGTACGACTATAATGTGTACATTGTACGGCAACCTGTGGTGAACCACGACATCATTCCAACATATTATCTTAATTTAAAGTATGATCAGCCCCATTTCATTAGAATTATTAATGATAACATATTACTATGCTGAGTCATCACATCTCACTAGTATACATTACTTATAGTACACATATTCGTGTATATAAGTGTATCAATACATACGACACCTATAGGGCAGACCTATAGGGCAGACCTGTAGGGGAGACCTACGGGGAGACCTATAGGTGTATTTAAATGTGCATTGTGTGTAAACTACACATGTATATTATTATTACTGCATATAGTAGTTACATTCTATATGCTAAACTTTATACTATATGATATAGCATAATATAATATAATATATAATATATATATATATATATATAATATAACATATATAATGTTATATATCCTCATATATATGTAGTAAATAAGGTCAACAAATACAATTAGATTACTGTGGGCAATCACATTAAGGACATAGTCAACATGTCCTCTCTTAAACTATAGTTACGGATGTCATTGGACATACAATAATAATGTAATCAGAACATGCTCGTCTTCGCGGAATATTCATACAACGGAAATATGCAATGTTCGTAGACATGGTGCACCATGCACTTTATATACATATGTATATATATATATATATATATATATATATATATATATATATATATATACACATGTATATATATACACAAGTGGTCAATACTGTAGTAGACTTTTCAATTGACTTTAAAAGTCGCGTCTCCGTAACATAGAGTCCATGTATACGTTCAATGTTAAATATCAGCGAGGCTGAAAGGGTTAAAAGCGAGAATTTCATCCGCGCCGAGATTTAACTCTATCTACGAAAGGAGGCGTGGCTTATACTATTTACAATAATATATTCTAGTGGCGCATTAAAATCGGTATCACATGACCTACACGCATAGAGCTAGAGATAAATTTCTCTCTAGCTCTACGCATGCCATAGAGTTAGAGAGAAAATAGAACATAGAGCTTTCTCTCTAGCTCTGTGACGCATGCGCACGCGCCTATCTAGACACCACGTGACAACTGAACGGAAGTAGTAATATGTACACACTGTATACACATCGGTAACCGGTACCGGATGTATGGATATAAAGCTACGCGTGGCGTGCTATCCCCTAGCAACAGCCCCTACACTGCCCCCCCCCGCCCCCGCCACCGGAACCACGCGTTACGTAACTATTACGTAACGCCCACACACGTGACTATCGTAGTGTTACGTAATCGTATACCCTAGTGATGTAAATGATGCAGTCTCAGTCTCAGTTACCTACATTCTCAACTCGGCTCGGGCTCGTTTGACTAGAGTCTCTGCTCGGCTCGGGCTCGTTTTTTTTCCGAAAATTAAAGTCTCAGCTCGGCATTTAAAACCAAAAGTCTCGGCTCGGCATCAAAATCTCATCATTTACATCAATACACACGCATAGGTATTACATAACCGTACCTACAGTGTATACAGTAGAGCGACTATATGCTAGTGTATATCGCCCCCCATAGGTGTACTGTTATTTATACCCGTGTTCGAATCATAGAGCTAGAGAGAAACTAGAATCTAACTTTCTCTCTAGCTCTATGGTTTGAACTATCGATCTATAAAGATCTTTCTTTAAATCTATGGTGCGCATTCTATCTAATATTATTAGACTTGCGATGCCTTGCGATATGATAACATCGTTTGTTTAAATCGAGCTTCTTCGTAACCAACATAAAGCCCATCTATATAAATTATTAATAATAATATTTATTATAAGAATTGTAGTTTTTTGTTAGTTTATAATAGTAATCTTATTTTTCTCCCTATAGCACTCTATAGAGTGCTTTACAATAATATATCATATTTTCTGTTGTTGTCATCCGATATATATATATATATATATATTCTATTATAATCTATTCACAATTGATGAACATGCATAATACAGGTTATAACCTAAACAAAATATCCGTATTGTGTATACACAATACGGATATTTTGTATTTTTAAATTTATAAATTATATGACCTTTACCGGGGGTCTGTAGCCGAGACCAAAGATGTTGAGGTAAGTAAAGTTATTACACTGACTATAGTCGGTACTTACGAAACTTGACTATGCGTTAACCACTGCTACTGCTAGCTGTAGTATCTAACCAATGAAACAGATTAGGTATGAATAGGTATAGATAAGCACCATATAGATAAGCATATTATTTATAAGCAAAGTATATTATTATGTCGTAATGTCTTATATATTTATAATTAATACTTAGTTTTCATCATATAAATAATTAAAAATATGTCTTACATTTAAAAGTGTATATATAACAAACTATAGTTTGATATGAATTTACATGTAAAATGTAAAAAACAAATCGTATACTAAAAATTTAAAAAAAAGGACACTATTGACACTGCAATTTTTGCTCACAAAAATGTGGATTGTTTATATATAGAAGACTTATCAACAGCAATTGATGATGACTTAGAAATAATCAGTATACAATTAAATTTAAAATTTAAATATAAACCTATAATAATCACAGGGTTGTATAAAGCACCAAATATTAATAGAACTATCTTTAATGATTTCTTTTATAATTTGTTTTTAAAATATATATTAATTCTGAAATTTTTATTTGTGGTGATTTTAATATTGATTTTTTAGATGTTTTAATCCATTCACAATTGATTTTAATAATACCATTTCACAATTAGGCCTAAATAATTTAATAAAAATACCAACTAGATAATCAACTTATAAGAATTCATTAATAGATAACATATTAACAAATAGTAATTCAATTTTATTGAATGGTGTTATTAATACAGATATATCTGATCATTCTGTTGTATTTACAACTTTGAATATAAAAAATAACTATACTAAAAGCTGTGACTATGTATATATAAGAAATATGCATAATATTAATGCATTAGTAAATACATTATCGATTTACAAATGGGACTATTTTTACACAATTACAGATTCTTCTATATGTTATGATGAATTAGTAATAAAATTAAATGAAATATTTAATAAATTTTGTCCCTTATCTAGAAAAAAAATAAATAAAAATAGCATTAACAATCCATGGCTTACAAGTAAATTGAAAAATGCAATAAGAAAAAAAAATAAATTATTTAACACATATAAAACTAAAAACTGCCCTATCACATTTATTAAATATAAAAAACTAAAAAATAAAATTAATAAAAATATAAAATATGAAAAAAATAAATATTACTCGAATATTTTTTCAAATTGTAATCAAAAAGAAAATTAGACACATTAATATATAACACTATAATTAATTAAAATGTTGATGAATTACCCAAAATACTTAAATATGAAGGAAAAGAAATTATAAATATAAAAGATCAATGTGAAAATTGTAATAATTATTTTTCAAATGTGGGTTTTTAAATAAATGAAAGATTTTTAAATAAAAATATCACTAATGATAATTTGATTAATGATAATATGCTAGTGATAATATGACTAATGATAATATAACTAATGATAATGATTTTAGATATTTTTTAAACTCTATTGAGAACAGTTTTTATTTGTTACCTATTACTGATAAGGAAATAATTAATATTACACTTAATATGAAATCTAAATCATCCAAAGATATAAATAACTGGGACATGAAATTAATCAAGCTTTTAATCAATTCTATTGCTAAACTATTAGAATATTTATTTAATTTATGCTTGGCTGATTCTGAATTTCCTGATAATATGAAAATTGCAATTATTAAACCAATATTTAAAGCAAATGATAAAAAAAACAGATAATTAACTATAGACCCATTTCATTACTACCGCAAATTAGTAAAATCTTCGATAAAAATAATTTATAATAGAATGATGGACTTTATATATAAAAATAAAATAATTAATGATAACCAATATAGATTTGTAGAAAAATGCAATACTACCCTTTCACATTTTAACTTACAACATTTTTTATTTACTAAACATAGTTTAAATAAAAAAATTGCTACGCTATTTTTAGACCTTATAAAAGCGTTCGATGTTGTAGACCACGACATTTTATTAAAAAAATTAGAATACTGTGGTTTTAGGGGTCATGTAAATGTGTTTTTAAAAAATTATTTATTAGATAGAAAAGTTAAAACTCGAATAAATAATACTGTATCATCTGTTAGAAATGTACGTTTTGGTGTTCCTCATGGATCAGTATTAGGTCCATTATTTTTTATTATATTTATTAATGACATATCAAAAATATTTAATAATGATGATAATATAAATTTAAATATATAAGCAGATGACACATCACTCTCTATATTTGCAAATTCAAATGAAGAATTGAGTAGTAATATGCAATTATATTTAGATAGATTATGTCATTGGTTTAATATAAATAAATTAAAATTGAATATTGAAAAAACTAAAATACTTCCTTATTTTAATAAAAAAATTATAAATAATATAAATTTAAATAATGCGAACATAGAAATAGTAGATAGATATACGTTTTTAGGTATTATATTAGATAGTAATTTAACATATTCGTTTCATATTATAAATTTGTGTAATAAATTATCAAAAATTGTATATCTTTTTCGGAAGTTAAAATTTCTTAACATACGCAATTTAATTATATTATATAATTCACTATTTTTATCAAATATGTCATATGGAATAGAAATATGGGGTAATGTTTATGAAGATAGATTAAAAAAACTAGTATTAATACAAAAAAAAACAATTCGAATTATCAATAAAAATATGATAGACAAGTCTCAATTACCTCTGATTCGTTTATCACACACTAATAATATGTTTAAATATAATTCTATTTTAAAATTGAACGAACTCATAACTTTTAGAATAATATTATGTTTATATAACCTTTTATATAATAACTATAACATTAATCTAGATACATTTTTTATTTATAATAAAGACAAACCAAGATTTATTTTACCATTAATGAAAACAACGAAATTTCAAAACACAATTTTTTTTAAAGGCCAAAAATACTATAATAATATAATGAATAATAATATATTAAAATCTGAAAATATACATAATATACACAAATTAAAAAAAGTATTAAAGAATTACTTTTTAAATAAATATTAGTTTTTATATTTTAGCATTTTAATAATTTTTAATATTTTTAATCTTCGTCAATTTTAAAAAATTTTATATTTAAAACTACTTGGGTCATTTTTATGTTATTATATTTTTATCATTTTTTATTATTTTATTCGCACTTTTTTGTTATATAATTGTTTGCACAAGTTTTAAACATACTTTATTTTAATTTGTATATACTAAATCATTTGAATCATTTTATGTTATTACATTTCAATAATTTTTTATTATTTTATTCGTACTTTTTGTTTTATATTTGTTTGCACAAGTTTTAACACATTTTATTTTATTAGTTTGTTTAATGGATTGATGAAACATGATGAAATACGCTGAGGGACATTATTTTTATTATTATTATTATTCTCTTTATATATATTTCTTTACTCTTATTATATTGAATTCTAGTACACAAGTCTTATTATTATTGTATAAATGTCCCAAAGCTATTATATTCATATACTATGGAGGTATCGACTTAATAAAGCTACTTATAGCTTTCAATGATCCTCCTTATACAATTGTCTATAAACCATCGGTATAAAGAAAGTGGATAAGCAATTGACGCACGCAATGCATGTAAAAGATATACACGTGAATGACACTTTTATCGATAAATTAATAAAATGGTATCAGTGATTTTGATTGGATATTAGTCATATTATATATGTCAAATATTGAAACAGTAGTCTTTTCGTCGAAATAGATTAAAGTGACTTCTATCTATATCAATGGATTTAAATTATAAATATCAATAAAATCAATAAAATAGTATTATAACTTCAATTTAAATACACAAAATTACGAGGAATGTTGATATTATGTATTTTAAATATATAATTTTATTTTTAGTATCGATAGTATATTAAAATTGGTAGTGATTATCAATATATATATGATAAATACATATTATTATAAATATAAAGTAGTGGGCCAGGTAGTGGGTTTCGACTGCAGCGCTCGTAGCGGATAGTGCCATACACTACATTCAATTGCTTATCCACTTTCTCACTATATCGATGCTATAAACTGATTTCATTCATTCATTCACATTATAAATACACAATTGTCCGAAATAATAACTTGTGTAGGTAGCGCTATTCATGTTTTGTGCACAAAATCGAATTATATGATTTCGCGTATTATATCTTTCTTTAGACAACTATTCACCTATAATAGAGAGCCTTCTACAAACTTCTACGAGATGTAACAATACAGAGAATAGTACACTGTATTAATACGGTATATATATATACGTAAATATACGTACATCTATGGTATAAGTATACTTAATATGTGTATTACATATATTGTAGTACTAATGATGTTTATAATGAAAGATATAACACTTAAGCGAAATCGTTTAATTTATCTTGCACACGAAACACGAAAAGCGCCACCTACATATGTTGATATGTCGGATCGTAGTGTTGTTTACAATGTAAATTCGTATCAAACTATGAACTTTAAAATGCAAGAAATCTGTTTTAATTATTAATGAAAAATAAGTATTCATTAATAATATATAATAAAGAAAAAGGGTATGTTTTTTTTAAATACTATACATATTCATGTAGCGAGTAAAATCTAACTTATATTGCATGTAATTTAATATAACAATGAAAACATTATTGAAAACCTACATATATTTCAGTGGTTCGATACTACTGCTATAATCGGAGAGGAAATATATTAAATATGTTTAATATACATGAACTGCTTATATATTTGCTTGCCACAATCTTTGCTAATACTGACTGAGTATCAGAGATACACGTGATTTCACGATATTCCGTGGGTATATATATATATATATAAACTGCCTGCGTGGCTCAGTGGCTAAGGCGTCAGACACACAAGCAGTAGGACGCGGGTTCGAGCCTCGTCCGGACCATTAATTAATTTTATAAAATGGGTCTTAAAATATTATTTAGAAGTGATCTTATATAATTGTGTATAAATAAATGATCGGCTATCGTTAAAACCACGGATGCCTTAACACGAGAGCGGCTTCGAAGGGACATTAAAGCCATATATGGTTATAAGTGAATTATTCATCTAAGTTCAGGATGGGATGAAAGGACTCCATCAAATAACAATAAATATATATAACAATATTTATATATATATGCATACATGAACGCACACACTAGTGTGTACAACGAACACGTTCATGTATGCGCATGTGAAGATACACACGCGTGCGCACACAGATGAGTGTGCATTTAGTGGGATTAGACCGCACCGTTATCTTCGACCTGCAGTTATATATATATATATATAGTTGTATCGTTTTCTCGATAGAACTATACTCAGTGCTAGATTACATAGTAATTTTGAGGTGGATAATATCATGTATCGAAACGTGGATACAAATAAACTCTTCAAGATGTATATATCTGGTAGATATATATATATCAAAGGTATACCTTATCAAAGGTATATATACCTTTCTAACAAGCAAGCTATATATATATATATATAGTGTACAAATATATTATTATCGTTATATTATATTGTCCACATCAAATATATATATATATATATATATATATATATATATATATATATATATATATATATAGATTACCACTAATATAGCCCCTATCATCAAGTAGATACTATACTATTGAAAATACTATAGTATAGAGTTATACTAGTGGATACCTACAATAATAGCAGTAACGTAATAATATAATACTGGGCTTACGTTACTATATATAGGTATACTATAGTAGTAGTACTAGATGTTAAATGCCTATTCTATAGTAGTATACAACTAATAGGGTATGCCAATAATGTTGAATATTACACGTTATATTTGCTTTCGATATGTATATTCACCATATACAGTATACTATATACTATTGGTATTCATAGTAGGTACTACCTACTATAGTACATTTCTATTAGTACTATTCAAATGCCAAGCTAGTAGTAGGGGAACGTCTCCGATTACCGACACCCTCTCGTATCTCAGTAACTATAAGATATATCAACAAATTATATATACATGAACTGTTAGCAATTTAATGATAAATATGAATAAGTATTTTGTTTTAAAAAATATTCAATCCTACAATTGTTATTTTATAAAATAAAATATTCTGTTTTTACTTTTTAAATATTTGAATAATAACTTTTTTAAAATCATTGTAAATACTTTATTAATTAAAAGAAAACTTAATACTGCGCAAAATATTGTAGATCAATAAAATGTTTATAAATATTATAAAAATAATTTAATTTTAATAATTATTAACCAATATATCTTAATTATAGCAACCCATATGATTGTCCTATTACCGACCCCCTAAATGACCCTAATACCGACCCCATGTGATTTACAATATCCAATCAAAATAGATCCGTATTTTACTTTTAATTATGTCGTAAATTGTTTATGTATAATTGATATAGATTTAGGATTCATGATTCCAGTTGATTATATACATACTGATTAATAAATAAATAGTAAATAATAATATACACTATTTTAATATAATTACTATAAAGATTAAATTTAAATTTAATATTACTATTAAAACATAAATTCAATAAAAAATAAATTGAGTGTATACACATATATGTTATAATTAATTATATTTATGTATATCTACTCTTTTTATTGGATATTATTATACTACACACCACGATTATGTCAGGGGTCGGTAATAGGAGAAGAGGGTCGGTATTAGCAAGACCTCCTATAACCTCAGAGGTTATAGGAGGTCTTGGTATTAGGCACATGTATCTGATTACCGACCCCCCCCCCTGTTTATTCTTGTAAATATAATTATATCAAAAATTTAAAATAGCCACATTATTCAATGCCATAATATTACCCTAATTACAAAATTTCAATTAAATATATTTAATATTGAATGAGTTATTACAAATAATTTTTTAGGAGTCGGTAATCGGAAACTTTCCCCTACACGCCTAGAGGTGGTACTATTTTATTACCAACGTCGTGCTTTATTAGTAATGTATAATAGGATAATGTCTGTTCTCCCCATCCGTATACATATACACTATTATCACACATATAGAAGGCGGTACCATACTCGGGGAGCTAATTTGTACCGCTAAAAGGTAAACAATCTGGTGGTAATGGGTCGGTTAAAATGTCGGTTAATGATGTTCGTGGCGGGCGTCGCGGTACTAATCGCTGATTGGCCGGTTATTGGGCAGTGGCGGGCGATTCATTACTCGCGCGGAGAAACCTGGTATTAATTAAAAGCTGCTCTTCGCGGGCCTATAAACTAGGCTGGGGGCGTGTTTATTTACTTAACGTAGTGCCCCGCCAACTCGATAGGTGGCGTTCGGTAGGAAAACAACACGAGGACATCATGTCCTCAATAATACCTCGGCTACCTACTAAGTCTCCTCCTCCTCCTTCTCCTCATCCCCTCGCAACCAGTAGCTATATAACTAAGGACACTTTGATCCACTGTAGATCCGCTGTAGATGTTTACTGGAGTATCACGTGGGTATTAGATCAAAACACGTGACTACGTTAACTTCCTGTTGTGCTATCCTCCCGCTATGTAGTACAGTGATGTATTACCTCTTAACACATACGTGTGTATTAATGTCGCACGTTAGTGTGATGATATGTTAACGTCAATATTATATAAGCAATTATATAATTATTATATATACTATCATTATGCATAGTGATGTATGTGTGTGTGTGTGTATATCTATATATGTATATATTAATTATATATACATGTATATAATTAATATTGTTATATAGATATAATTTCACACACACACACACACACACACACATACACACACACATAAACACACATACATACACACACATACACACACACGCACACACACATACACACACACACAGAAACCTAATGTAAGCGAATCTCTCGTGTATGACGTAATTCTCTTAAATAGTTCGCACCACCGCAGCCGCACGTAACGCTAGCCTATGTTGCGTCATACTCGGGCCTCGCGATACTATGACGTAACCGTAGCGAGTGACGTAATCGCGTTACGTAATAAGGCAACATACGCGACGCCGGAGATTGCGCTGCAATCGGATTATGACGAAACCCCGACGTAATCACTCAGGCTGTGACCATCATCACTACCGTGACCACTACCATTAGAACTACTACCACTACTACTACTACTACTACTACTACTACTACTACTACTACTACTACTACTACTACTACTACTACTACTACTACTACTACTACTACTACTACTACTACTACTACTACTACTACTACTACTACTACTACTACTACTACTACTACTACTACTACTACTACTACTACTACTACTACTACTACTACTACTACTACTACTACTACTACTACTACTACTACTACTACTACTACTACTACTACTACTACTACTACTACTACTACTACTACTACTACTACTACTACTACTACTACTACTACTACTACTACTACTACTACTACTACTACTACTACTACTACTACTACTACTACTACTACTACTACTACTACTACTACTACTACTACTACTACTACTACTACTACTACTACTACTACTACTACTACTACTACTACTACTACTACTACTACTACTACTACACGACCACTGCTACCACTACTACTAGAACTACTACCACTACTACTACACGACCACTGCTACCACTACTATAGTAGTATACCACTAGATGTAGCATCAGCATCACCACCACCACCACCACCATCATCATCATTATCTTCATCACCACCACCATCATCAGCGGCATCAGAGGTTGTAGTAGTAGTGAAAGCCGATACTATATGAGCGAAGATGTCAGATATATGGCACCTGATACGGTATACATATATATATATATAAGTGACACGGTTATACATCACATATGACACTGCATACAGTTATGATGGTGAATATGAATGTTTATAAACACATCAATATATTATAAATGCTGATTATAGTATAAACTATAGTATTCAAGTAAACTATAACAAATAACAAAAATAAGGCATACAATATATCGTATTATAAATTATAATGTATAATACATACATATATGTAGCCTACATACGAATATGTATGTGTACCCCTACATAATGTAGGGGTACATACATATACGTATGGTATACAACGTTTAATAATACAATAAACCGTATTACTCATGTAACACACAAACATGTCACTAGATGTCGCAAGCAGGCGTGGCATAGTTGCCATGGTGACTATACATTCTATATTATAATACATTGCTATATAGCTAGAATATATACAGTTTAATGTGCACACTTTATGTTTATTTTATTGTGGCTACATATGTCTATTGTTAAGTGTGTTGAATATATATATATATAATCAATATAACTCACACATACACACTTATAACTATATACACACACATACATATATGTGTATACGCTTACATATATATATATATATAATGTATGTATACAATGTATACTATATATATACATGTATACATACATATAAACATTATAATATAGATACGAGAATCGTGGCAATAATTAACATTCGCGATATTTCACACAGGTTCGTCATAATATACTAACATTGTTCTACTTGTAGAAGGCAATTGTTAGCTGATAGCAAGGACAGTCTACGGTTTTCTAAAGCATATAGTATTGAACTTTTACGTTATGCATGAATGATTACATCGTTGTGCATGGTTCCAAACTTCAAGAAACTACTGAAAACACATTTATTTAATCTGAATCACATTAACATCAAATATATATGGACCGCCCGGATTGTTTTATAAGCACAGTTCGCAGTCCGAAAACCGAAAAATGTAAACATTAAACATTTAAATGTATGGTCTACGACTATGGTACGTGTTTGAATGTCACAAAATACATAAACACGTCTTTAAAATAATTATTTAAATATAATTATATTAAAAATGTAAATAAATATCTCCAATATCATTGAAATATAATTAAATATAAATAAATATACCACTGAAAGGTATCTATTTCGGAGTATATTTAAGTACATATTTCAGAGATATATCAAGCAGATACCGTATATATAATATATTATATATATATATATATATATATATATATATATATATATATATTGTTATTGTTATTTTATATGGTGGAGTCCTTTCATCCCATCCAGTAACTTAGATGAAGTGTTTACTTATAATTATAAATTATTAACAATATGGCTCTAATGTCCCTTCGAGCCGCACGCATATTAAGGCATCCGTGGTTTTAACGAGAGCCGATAATTTATGTATACACAATTATATAAGATCACTTCGAAATAATATTTTAAGACCTATTTTAATGGTCCGGAAGGGTCTTTAATCCGCTTCCTACTGCTTGTGTGTCTGACGCCTTAGCCAACTGAGCCGCATAGTAAATTATATATATATATATATATATATATATATGTATACATGTGCATACGTGGGTCAAGGTCAAGGTTATCACCGCGGAAGGACATCACAGCTGCAGATGTCTACACGTACACATATCAGCAGTGGTCACGTGAAACTCGATGTCCTTCACATATCACGTGCGACCAGTCTATAAATAGACACGATAGATATTATAATATATATATATTTATATTTGTGTGTGTATTTTGTATTTTATATTTTTGTTTACACAATAGAGAACGTCAAACTTTATTTTTGTGTATAAATAAACATTCATTCATTCATTCATATACGTATATGCTGTAACTGCCTTAGTGGCTCGGTGGCTAAGGCGTCAGACACACAAGCAGTAGGACACGGGTTCGACCCTCGTCCGGACCATTAATTAATTTTATAAAATGGGTCTTAAAATATTATTTAGAAGTGATCTTATATAATTGTGTATAAATAAATGACCGGCTCTCGTTAAAACCATGGATGCCTTAACACGAGAGCGGCTTCGAAGGGACATTAGAGCCATATATGGTTATAAGTGAAAACTTCATCTAAGTTCCTAGATGGGATGAAAGGACTCCACCAAATAAAAATAACAATAACAATAACAATATATATTTATCAACCCTATATATATTACGTGGGCCCCACCGTCGTGGGGGTATAAGTAGGGTTTATATATAATACCCATGTATACCCTACTACTATAAGTATGCTGGGCGCGCGCGCTCGTGGGATCTATTACAAAGTGGCTAGTGTTCTGTTTAAGCACACACGTGTTTAAGGACACACATATGACATCGGGGACATGACCTTCACGATGTATACAGGGGGGTTAGTCTCCACTAGGTGTGTAGTCAGATTAGCGGAATGTCGTACGTGATTACAACGCGGAAGAGTTAAGCCCTTTAATGATATACGCACACGCACACATACACACACACGAACTCACGCACACGCACACACATAGAGGGGATATATGGTAGAGTGGATTAGACTATGTATTGCGTAATGTTAATAACTACCTATATGTAGTTATACCTATAAATATATGTCACTCTTTCCTCTTTCTCTCACGCTATTCTCTCTTTCCAAGCTATTTGTCTCCATCTATTTCTATCATTTCTTTCACCTATATAGTACACTATAGATGTATACCTAGCGCGCTCTCTCTCTATCTTTATATATATATATATATATATATATATATATATATATTTCTCCCTCTCTCTCTCACTATTTTACTCTTTACTCTCTCTCGTGAATTTTACTATCTTTCCAAGCTAATTGTATATATTTGTATTTCACTCTCTCCCATATCTCTCTATAGCTAGAGATATCTCTCTATAGCTAGATATATCTCTCTATAGCTATCTATGTATGGCATGGTGACTCATCACGAATAAACAACAAGGGCGTGCTCGGTAACGGTATTGTTACGAGAGATAATGAGTCACCGCTGATATCATCATCATTTGTGTATGTATGTTTATGTGTGTGTGTGTAGGTGTGTAGGTGTAAAAGATGCCGAGCCGATAATTTCATTTTCGGAAAAAAATCGAGCCAAGGAGACTTTAACTAAATGAGTCAGAGCCGAGTTGAGACTCTTACAAGAAAATAACCGAGCCGAAATGATGCTTTTTTGAAGTTACATTTTAATAATAATTGTTGTATATTTCAAATTTACATCGATTTAAAAAAGTATCTGCAACAACTTTGTGTCCTAACTCTAGCTATCAGCTTCTTCGGGGTATTTGTTTGTGTATTTGTTTTAGAAAATGGTCGAAATATCCGGTAATTATACTTATCTATAGATGAAAATTATAATAATGTGAAATAAATGATTTGAAGCCAGCTTCATCAGCAAGCCTGCAGTCGGTTCACCTGCAATGCATAGCCATGGCTATACAAAGTGTGCAGGGAACTTTTTGTAATGGTGAACGTTACATTATATAGAACACGACCTTCGGGTGACCTCTACCCGGTATGTCCTCGTTAGTACGTCACATACGGATAATGTGTACAATGTGTACCAAGTATTAGTGTACATCGCGTGACGTATCGCAGACACCATATAGTACGATTGTAATTATACTATATCATCAATATATATATATATATATATATATATATATATATATATAATCGATTTATATGAAGTTTTTGAAGACATTTTATATAGAAATATTTCTTAATATCTAATATATATATAGTTATATGCATTTGCTCGGTGCATTAGTACCGAATAAACACACATAAACACACACATACACGCGTGCGGCTCACTGTATCGCACACACTGTGTCGCACACTCTATAGAGTGGCTCGGTAGAGGCGTGCTGATAATGCTCTGTATACTATATGTATACTATATGTTTACTATATATAGTATACTATAATATGTATACTATAATATGTATACTATACTACCATATGTCCGAAGTTTCGACGCTGTGGTGTTGCCATAGATGTATATATAGTATAGTTATAGCTATTATAGCTATTATATAACTATAGTTTACCAAATACAAAACAAAGTTAAAATACAAATCTATGTGTATGCCCACAGCTGATGTACACAGGTCATTGTACACTGTATAACGCTACAACTGTCATTGTACACTGTATAACGCTACAACTGTCACTGTACACTGTATAACGCTACAACTGTCATTGTACACTGTATAACGCTACAACTGTCATTGTACACTGTATAACGCTACAACTGTCAGTGTACACTGTATAACGCTACAACTGTCATTGTACACTGTATAACGCTACAACTGTCACTGTACACTGTATAACGCTACAACTGTCATTGTACACTGTATAACGCTACAACTGTCATTGTACACTGTATAACGCTACAACTGTCAATGTACACTGTATAACGCTACAACTGTCATTGTACACTGTATAACGCTACAACTGTCATTGTACACTGTATAACGCTACAACTGTCATTGTACACTGTATAACGCTACAACTGTCAGTGTACACTGTATAACGCTACAACTATCATTGTACACTGTATAACGCTTCAACTGTCAGTGTACACTGTATAACGCTACAACTATCATTGTACACTGTATAACGCTACGACTGTCATTGTAAACTGTATAACGCTACAACTGTCAATGTACACTGTATAACGCTACAACTGTCATTGTACACTGTATAACGATACAACTGTCATTGTACACTGTATAACGCTACGACTGTCATTGTAAACTGTATAACGCTACAACTATCATTGTACACTGTATAACGCTTCAACTGTCAGTGTACACTGTATAACGCTACAACTATCATTGTACACTGTATAACGCTACGACTGTCATTGTAAACTGTATAACGCTACAACTGTCAATGTACACTGTATAACGCTACAACTGTCATTGTACACTGTATAACGATACAACTGTCATTGTACACTGTATAACGATACAACTGTCATTGTACACTGTATAACGATACATCGTTCATTGTACACTGTATAACGCACCAACTGTCATTGTACACTGTATAACGCTACAACTGTCAGTGTACACTGTATAACGCTACAACTGTCATTGTACACTGTATAACGCTACAACTGTCACTGTACACTGTATAACGCTACAACTGTCATTGTACACTGTATAACGCTACAACTGTCATTGTACACTGTATAACGCTACAACTGTCATTGTACACTGTACAACGCTACAACTGTCATCGTACACTGTATAACGCTACAACTGTCATTGTACACTGTATAACGCTACAACTGTCATTGTACACTGTATAACGCTACAACTATCATTGTACACTGTATAACGCTACGACTGTCATTGTAAACTGTATAACGCTACAACTGTCAATGTACACTGTATAACGCTACAACTGTCATTGTACACTGTATAACGATACAACTGTCATTGTACACTGTATAACGATACAACTGTCATTGTACACTGTATAACGATACATCGTTCATTGTACACTGTATAACGCACCAACTGTCATTGTACACTGTATAACGCTACAACTGTCATTGTACACTGTATAACGCTACAACTGTCATTGTACACTGTATAACGCTACAACTGTCACTGTACACTGTATAACGCTACAACTGTCATTGTACACTGTATAACGCTACAACTGTCATTGTACACTGTATAACGCTACAACTGTCATTGTACACTGTACAACGCTACAACTGTCATCGTACACTGTATAACGCTACAACTGTCATTGTACACTGTATAACGCTACAACTGTGATTGTACACTGTATAACGCTACAACTGGCATTTTACACTGTATAACGCTACAACTGTCATTGTACACTGTATAACGATACAACTGTCATTGTACACTGTATAACGCTACAACTGTCATTGTACACTGTATAACGATGATGTACACAGGTCATTGTACACTGTATAACGCTACAACTGTCATTGTACACTGTATAACGCTACAACTGTGATCGTACACTGTATAACGCTACAACTGTCATTGTACACTGTATAACGCTACAACTGTGATTGTACACTGTATAACGCTACAACTGTCATTGTACACTGTATAACGATACAACTGTCATTGTACACTGTATAACGCTACAACTGTCATTGTACACTGTATAACGATTATGTACACAGGTCATTGTACACTGTATAACGCTACAACTGTCATTGTACACTGTATAACGCTACAACTGTGATTGTACAGTGTATAACGCTACAACTGTCATTGTACAGTGTATAACGCTACAACTGTCATCGTACACTGTATAACGCTACAACTGTCATTGTACACTGTATAACGCTACAACTGTCAATGTAAACTGTATAACGCTACAACTGTCATTGTACACTGTATAACGCTACAACTGTCAATGTAAACTGTATAACGCTACAAATGTCATTGTACACTGTATAACGCTACAACTGTCATTGTACACTGTATAACGCTACAACTGTCATTGTACACTGTATAACGCTACCACTGTCATTGTACACTGTATAACGCTACAACTGTGATTGTACACTGTATAACGCTACAACTGTCATTGTACACTGTATAACGCTACAACTGTCATTGTACACTGTATGACGCTACAACTGTCATTGTACACTGTATAACGCTACAACTGTCATTGTACACTGTATAACGCTACAACTGTCATTGTACACTGTACAACGCTACAACTGTCAATGTACACTGTATAACGCTACATAGGTCATTGTACACTGTATAACGCTACAACTGTCATTGTACATTGTATAACGCTACAACTGTCATTGTACACTGTATAACGCTACAACTGTCATTGTACACTGTATAACGCTACAACTATCATTGTACACTGTATAACGCTACGACTGTCATTGTAAACTGTATAACGCTACAACTGTCAATGTACACTGTATAACGCTACAACTGTCATTGTACACTGTATAACGATACAACTGTCATTGTACACTGTATAACGATACAACTGTCATTGTACACTGTATAACGATACATCGTTCATTGTACACTGTATAACGCACCAACTGTCATTGTACACTGTATAACGCTACAACTGTCATTGTACACTGTATAACGCTACAACTGTCATTGTACACTGTATAACGCTACAACTGTCACTGTACACTGTATAACGCTACAACTGTCATTGTACACTGTATAACGCTACAACTGTCATTGTACACTGTATAACGCTACAACTGTCATTGTACACTGTACAACGCTACAACTGTCATCGTACACTGTATAACGCTACAACTGTCATTGTACACTGTATAACGCTACAACTGTGATTGTACACTGTATAACGCTACAACTGGCATTTTACACTGTATAACGCTACAACTGTCATTGTACACTGTATAACGATACAACTGTCATTGTACACTGTATAACGCTACAACTGTCATTGTACACTGTATAACGATGATGTACACAGGTCATTGTACACTGTATAACGCTACAACTGTCATTGTACACTGTATAACGCTACAACTGTGATCGTACACTGTATAACGCTACAACTGTCATTGTACACTGTATAACGCTACAACTGTGATTGTACACTGTATAACGCTACAACTGTCATTGTACACTGTATAACGATACAACTGTCATTGTACACTGTATAACGCTACAACTGTCATTGTACACTGTATAACGATTATGTACACAGGTCATTGTACACTGTATAACGCTACAACTGTCATTGTACACTGTATAACGCTACAACTGTGATTGTACAGTGTATAACGCTACAACTGTCATTGTACAGTGTATAACGCTACAACTGTCATCGTACACTGTATAACGCTACAACTGTCATTGTACACTGTATAACGCTACAACTGTCAATGTAAACTGTATAACGCTACAACTGTCATTGTACACTGTATAACGCTACAACTGTCAATGTAAACTGTATAACGCTACAACTGTCATTGTACACTGTATAACGCTACAACTGTCATTGTACACTGTATAACGCTACAACTGTCATTGTACACTGTATAACGCTACCACTGTCATTGTACACTGTATAACGCTACAACTGTGATTGTACACTGTATAACGCTACAACTGTCATTGTACACTGTATAACGCTACAACTGTCATTGTACACTGTATGACGCTACAACTGTCATTGTACACTGTATAACGCTACAACTGTCATTGTACACTGTATAACGCTACAACTGTCATTGTACACTGTACAACGCTACAACTGTCAATGTACACTGTATAACGCTACATAGGTCATTGTACACTGTATAACGCTACAACTGTCATTGTAAACTGTATAACGCTACAACTGTCATTGTACACTGTATAACGCTACAACTGTCATTGTACACTGTATAACGCTACAACTGTCATTGTACACTGTATAACGCTACAACTGTCATTGTACACTGTATAACGCTACAACTGTCATTGTACACTGTATAACGCTACAACTGTCATTGTACACTGTATAACGCTACAACTGTCATTGTCCACTGTATAACGATGATGTACACAGGTCATTGTACACTGTATAACGCTACAACTGTCATTGTACACTGTATAACGCTACAACTGTGATCGTACACTGTATAACGCTACAACTGTCATTGTACACTGTATAACGCTACAACTGTGATTGTACACTGTATAACGCTACAACTGTCATAGTACACTGTATAACGATACAACTGTCATTGTACACTGTATAACGCTACAACTGTCATTGTACACTGTATAACGATTATGTACACAGGTCATTGTACACTGTATAACGCTACAACTGTCATTGTACACTGTATAACGCTACAACTGTGATTGTACAGTGTATAACGCTACAACTGTCATTGTACAGTGTATAACGCTACAACTGTCATCGTACACTGTATGACGCTACAACTGTCAATGTACACTGTATAACGCTACAACTGTCAATGTACACTGTATAACGCTACATAGGTCATTGTACACTGTATAACGCTACAACTGTCATTGTACACTGTATAACGCTACAACTGTCATTGTACACTGTATAACGCTACAACTGTCATTGTACACTGTACAACGCTACAACTGTCAATGTACATTGTATAACGCTACAACTGTCAATGTACACTGTATAACGCTACATATGTCATTGTACACTGTATAACGCTACAACTGTCATTGTAAACTGTATAACGCTACAACTGTCATTGTACACTGTATAACGCTACAACTGTCATTGTACACTGTATAACGCTACAACTGTCATTGTAAACTGTATAACGCTACAACTGTCATTGTACACTGTATAACGCTACAACTGTCATTGTACACTGTATAACGCTACAACTGTCATTGTACACTGTATAACGCTACAACTGTCACTGTACACTGTATAACGATACATCGTTCATTGTACACTGTATAACGCTACAACTGTCATTGTAAACTGTATAACGCTACAACTGTCATTGTACACTGTATAACGCTACAACTGTCATTGTACACTGTATAACGCTACAACTGTCATTGTACACTGTATAACGCTACAACTGTCATTGTACACTGTATAACGCTACAACTGTCACTGTACACTGTATAACGCTACAACTGTCATTGTACACTGTATAACGCTACAACTGTCATTGTACACTGTATAACGCTACAACTGTCATTGTACACTGTATAACGCTACAACTGTCATTGTACACTGTATAACGCTACAACTGTCATTGTACACTGTATAACGCTACAACTGTCATTGTACACTGTACAACGCTACAACTGTCAATGTACACTGTATAACGCTACAACTTTCAATGTACACTGTATAACGCTACATAGGTCATTGTACACTGTATAACGCTACAACTGTCATTGTACACTGTATAACGCTACAACTGTCATTGTACACTGTATAACGCTACAACTGTCATTGTACACTGTATAACGCTACAACTGTCACTGTACACTGTATAACGCTACAACTGTCATTGTACACTGTATAACGCTACAACTGTCAATGTACACTGTATAACGCTACAACTGTCAATGTACACTGTATAACGCTACATAGGTCATTGTACACTGTATAACGCTACAACTGTCATTGTACACTGTATAACGCTACAACTGTCATTGTACACTGTATAACGCTACAACTGTCATTGTACACTGTATAACGCTACAACTGTCAATGTACACTGTATAACGATACATCGTTCATTGTACACTGTATAACGCTACAACTGTCACTGTACACTGTATAACGCTACAACTGTCATTGTACACTGTATAACGCTACAACTGTCATTGTACACTGTATAACGCTACAACTGTCATTGTACACTGTATAACGCTACAACTGTCACTGTACACTGTATAACGCTACAACTGTCATTGTACACTTTATAACGCTACAACTGTCATTGTACACCGTATAACGCTACAACTGTCATTGTACACTGTATAACGCTACAACTGTCATTGTACACTGTACAACGCTACAACTGTCAATGTACACTGTATAACGCTACAACTGTCAATGTACACTGTATAACGCTACATAGGTCATTGTACACTGTATAACGCTACAACTGTCATTGTACACTGTATAACGCTACAACTGTCATTGTAAACTGTATAACGCTACAACTGTCATTTTACACTGTATAACGCTACAACTGTCATTGTACACTGTATAACGCTACAACTGTCACTGTACACTGTATAACGCTACAACTGTCATTGTACACTGTATAACGCTACATCGTTCATTGTACACTGTATAACGCTACAACTGTCACTGTACACTGTATAACGATACAACTGTCATTGTACACTGTATAACGCTACAACTGTCATTGTACACTGTATAACGCTACAACTGGCATTGTACACTGTATAACGCTACAACTGTCATTGTACACTGTATAACGCTACAACTGTCATTGTACACTGTATAACGCTACAACTGTCATTGTACACTGTATAACGCTACAACTGTCATTGTAAACTGTATAACGCTACAACTGTCATTGTACACTGTATAACGCTACAACTGTCATTGTACACTGTATAACGCTACAACTGTCATTGTACACTGTATAACGCTACAACTGTCATTGTACACTGTATAACGCTACAACTGTCACTGTACACTGTATAACGCTACAACTGTCATTGTACACTGTATAACGCTACAACTGTCATTGTACACTGTACAACGCTACATATGTCTTTGTATACAAAGTGTATACACTGTATAACGCTATAGTGTTATGGCATGTATACATCGGTCATTGTACACTGTATAACGCTACATCCTTCATTATACAGTGCAAAACGCCAAAGTTTTTCCTAAGGATTGCATGATCCCGCAAAATCTTTGATAACGCTACATAGGTCATTGTATAACGATACATTAGGAAATATCGTAGTACTTAATTATATGTGTACGTCGTACACTGTAGGATGCGCCGTGCCGGGCACCCTCAACACAGTAAGGTGATAATTGAGGAGAGGCTTAATCACTGAATCGAGAGAGGTTAGTATCGACGTCTAAATCGATACGAATGAAATATTTAGCGGTCATTCCCTGCTTCCCCCGCCTCCCTTCATCTCCCTTCATCTCCCTGACTCTCCCTCCCTACACCTCCCGCCTCTC
>OZ025245.1:9502043-9777043 GCA_964019155.1 Osedax fenrisi
ATACAATAATAATTCACATACAGCTATATGTATTCTAATAATGTTATTTAAACCCAATCACGTGATAACTTTAATTATATAGTGCCGTGGATATAGCGTACAATAGTCACCGATAGGGGTTACTAACTATATTTATATTTTAGTTTATATTTACTGTATATATAGTTAGAAACTTCAGCGTAGCGCTTAATTAATGTATTACGTAATAGTTATATCTCCAACATCGCATTACATCACGATGACATCACCAACATCGCATTACATCACGATGACATCACCAACATCGCATTACATCATCATGACATCACCAACATCGCATTACATCATCACGATGACGTCACCAACATCGCATTACATCATCACGATGACGTCACCAACATCGCATTACATCATCACGATGACATCTCCAACATCGCATTACATCACGATGACATCACCAACATCGCATTACATCACGATGACGTCACCAACATCGCATTACATCATCACGATGACATCACCAACATCGCATTACATCACGATGACATCACCAACATCGCATAACATCACGATGACGTCACCAACATCGCATTACATCATCACGATGACATCACCAACATCGCATTACATCACGATGACATCACCAACATCGCATAACATCACGATGACGTCACCAACATCGCATTACATCACAATGACATCACCAACATCGCATAACATCACGATGACGTCACCAACATCGCATTACATCACGATGACATAACTATTCGTGCGTCTAATAATGATGTACACATCGAGAGCGAGGCGCATGTCCTACACAATAAAGGGGCGTGTACGCAATTATATCGTATTACGTAATAGAGCGACTCTCTCCATTATCGCTCAGTGGTCAGCACGTGGTGGTTATAGAGATGTATTAGTGTTACGTAAACTGTATTATCGCGAGTAATTCGCGAGACAGACAGACGCTATTATCTGTAGAGAGTAATCAATTTGTGTTCAGAATATCTAATATATGTGTGTGTGTGTGTGTGTGTGTGTGTGTGTGTATGTGTAAGCATATGTGTACACATGTGTGTATGTTCGTATTGTGATTCGGAGTGGGTATATGTATATATATATGTGTATTATTATATTAATATATATATAGTATTATTATACTATATATTCATCATTTAATTTATATACCAATATATATAAATACTGTCTATATATTTATTTGAAATCTATTACAAATCGATAATTCTGTAAATCAGTGATTTATTTTACAAACTATATATATATATATATACATATGTTCAATTGGAAATGAATTTGTTATAAAAAAATATTACATGTATATAGTACATATATACTATATAGCATATATGCTTACTAAATAGATATAATTGGATAGTAAATCAATAAAACATAATATAAATTGTTAGTTTTTTTATACACAATATGTGACCATGAATAATCGTTGATAGGTCATATAATATAGAATATTAACCAAATAAATATATATATATATATATATATATATATATATATATAAGTGAAACGGGTAAACGACTAGATAATCATTGCGCATCTTCGTTTACTATGGTCATGCCTAACAATTCTGATATTATTATAAATATATATATTTATATATATATATATGTTTAACTGACAATATATATTTCCATAACGTGATATAATTATGTATACTATATATTATCATAGTAAGGTTCCTATTACTTGTAATACAATAATACGTTTAAACATTTGCACATGGGATATCGATGGAAATTAAATGATACATTATATTCAATAATTTATCATTTAATTTCCATCCATATCCCATGTGCAATTATTTAAACGTAGTATTATCAAAGCGGGCTTTGGTATTATATTACATGTAATAGGAACCTTACTATGATAATATATTAATATAAATATTACGTGTATTCAATTTACAATTTTATTTTCATATTTTAAATTATTAAGTGTATTATAATGTATACAATATATATATATATATATATATATATAATTATAATTATGAACTGATAAAACTATGATAATTATCACTTTAATCAACTTAACTTACACGCGTCTATAAAAGTTACTTTATTTATCATATTTTTTTTTATAAAATAATATTAACAGGAAGTCTTACAATTTGTATTTTGCATAATTGTAATATTTGCGTGTATTCGTTTTTGAACTTATCTGAGTTAGGTAATAGTCTGAGTTATCCCGACTAGAATGCATGCTTATATTATTACCATTTTCCATGCCTATAGGTATCATAATAATATAATAATAATACTTTTGTAACCAAAACTTATTTTTTAATGTGATACTCTTCTTCCATAGAATTTAATGATTTCCTTTCCTGCATATCTCTATAGATATCTATAACCCTATATATATGGTATATAAACCCTCTATAGAGAGATAGAGAGAGATATGTACTTACACAACTTAGAGAATGTCTTTGCCGATATTAAACCTTAAAAGTTATGTAAGCCTTACACATTATATCGTACATCACAGCGTACATCACATCGTGCATCACATCGCACATCACATCCCCTTCCATAGTCACTTCCGGTCGTGTGAATACAGACGCCATTGTAAACATTCTATACGCTGTTATATAATATATTATAATGTCCATGACCCGAACCGCGGTGTTCGACCCATATTCGGATGTTTAGGTTACACATCACGTGACAGAATGTCTATGCTAACACGTGACCTTCATTCTAGCTAAGCAAGACCTTATGTATACTATAGTGTAGCAATATATATATATTGTTGTTATTGTTATTATTTTTATTTGGTGGAGTCCTTTCATCCCATCCAGGAACTTGGATGAAGTTTTTCACTTATAGCCATATGTGGCTCTAATGTCCCTTCGAAGCCGCTCTCGTGTTAAGGCATCCATGGTTTTAACGAGAGCCGATCATTTATTTATACAAATTATATAAGATCACTTCTAAATATTATTTTAAGACCCATTTTATAAAATTAATCTATGGTCCGGAAGAGGCTCGAACCCGTGTCCTACTGCTTGTGTGTCTGATGCCTTAGCCACTGAGCCACACAGGCAGTTATAATATATATATATATAATATATATATATATATATATATATATATATATAGGAATATATATTAGACTATGTATATATATTATGTATTACATTTATAACATTATACACTGTATATTATAAATTGTAAATTATAAAATTTGAAAATGTCCTTGTATTGCCAATTATTAATATTTTGCACTGACATTTCTATTACATCAGGACAGGCGTATAAAAAGAGCATTTCGAAATACAAAATATCATTAAAACACTCAAAGCTTTTGTACATCGTAAAATGTACGGCGTATATTGTATACAGAGACTTCACTGTACACTGTACAATGTAGGTGTATAATGTATACAGAGACTTCACTGTACACTGTACAATGTAGGTGTATAATGTACAATGTATACTATATATATACGCTTGTGTATATATATATACAGTACACAATATGTATGTTATACTATATACTATAGTATACTATATGCTATACAATATAGAGTCTATACGATAACACACACGAGTGCGCACGGAGATGTGCTAATCCAGCCTCCTCCTCCTGTGATACATAGACGTCACGTGATAAAACCATAACAAAAATATCAATACATGTGTCTGGGTAGATAGGCTGTCTACAGTAGTACTGTCTACAGTAAGACTCGGACCGAGTGTGTACATTAACTGTATAGAGTCACTCTATTAGAGTGTATACAATGTATACAATGTATACAATGTATTATTTTATATATTATCACCTCAATGTCGCTGGTGATAATATTTATCGATTAGTTAACTATATAATTATTACTATATACTCAATAGCTGCATATCAAAATATTATATATATATATACTTTAACTATATTATATTATATAATTAACTAATCGATAAAGATTATCACCGGCGACATCGAGGTGATAATATATAAAATAATACATAAAACGACGGCGCCTTTAATTTGAAACCGTTATAGTTAAATACATAAGAAAAGGTGATAAAATGTAGTAAAAGTAATCGAAACTAATTCTAATTTATACAGTTATATATAATTCAATATTAATCGAATTCGATGTTCAATTAAATTGCGAATCGGAGGAAATAGTTTCACAATGTTTACAATTTCAGCCGAGCGATATATCGCGATATTCGACCGCGTTTGTTACGTCACATTCGGTATTACTAATAGGATTACGTCACTAACCTACACGTCTGCTGAGATTAGCCAGTCTCCGCGGATAAGTCCGCCGGCTGTGTTGCGTAATAGTTATCCAACTGTACTGCGGCCTACTTCTCCAACCACTACTACTACTACTACTAATATAGTATAACTTTACAGATATGTATGTGTATTATAATGGGCAATGACTTCGGGAAGTGGTCTAACTCTGGTTCTAGTAGTACGCGTATGATTATCGAGATGTAGAAGAGGATGACGAGGAGGAGGCTGAGGAGAAGGGGGCGGAGACTATTGAAGTGTTTAGGTCACGTGGTAAGGAGACAAGTGTGCGTGCGTCGGCGCGCGGAGATGCTCGGAAGGTAGACTTATCCTGCGCGAGCTCGTACGACGCCCGCGAAATCATCGATTCGGAGAGGGAGCCGCGTCCCGGTTATTCTAGGCAATGGCGGAGGTTTCTGTCTATACGCCGCTCTAAAGCTATATTTCGAGGATGTCTAGGATTGTGATACTGTTCTTATTGATGTATGCCTAGAATATACATTTATATTATGGTATACAATAGTATATATATATATATATATATATATAGTATACTATAGTATACATATCGTATACAATAATATAGTATATAGTATACCCAGTAAGTAACGTAATCAGTGATAGTGGTTAGATTATAGTTTGATCATTATCATGATTTGTGATTAACTGATCACAATACGATTACAATCATATTACAATCATTGATAATCAACTATGCTTTGATTACGAACTACACTTCTAAATCATTGATTTTAATATGATTGTTAACTGATCACTAACACTGATTCGCGATCAGTTGGTAATCATTGATTGTAATACGATTGTAATCGAATCAAAATCTGTGATCGTAATCAATACATAGCCCCATGATTGTAATCTGATTATTTGTTGGATTGTAATCTGATTACGATCTTTGATTACTTTACTTACTGGGTACATATATAGTATACATATAGTATACTATAGTATACATATAATGCATTATAGTATATATGTATTCGTGTATAATATATCGATGTATCATATGATACATACTATTACAGTAATATTACTTGTTCGATATAGTATGATAGGAAGAACAGTATAATAGTATACCTACTAGTATACTTGAACACTATTGAATATTCACCTGACCTATATACATGCCAGTTGAGTATTCAATAGTGTTCAATAATATGATATCAATGATGAGTCATTGATGACCTATGTCTCGGCTAGTTACAAATAGAATACTTAAATATCTTATAATCTTGATTTAATCAATTAATATAGCATGTAATCTGAAGACTTATATTTGTATTGTTATTGTTATTTTGGTGGAGTCCTTTCATCCCGTCCAGGAACTTAGATGAAGTTTTACACTTATAACCACATGGATGTCCATTCGAAGCCTCTCTCGGGATCGTGTTATCATGCATTTAACGAGAGGCGATAATTTATTTAGGGGAAAGTCTCCGATTACCGACTCTTAAATGATTATTTGTAATAACTGTTTCAATATTAAATATATTTATTTGAAATTTTGTAATTAGGGTAATATTATGGCAATGAATAATGTGGCTATTTTAAAATGTTGATATCATTATATTTACAAGAATAAACAGGGGGGTCGGTAATCGAATACATATGCCTAATACCGACCCCCTTCTCCTATTACCGACCCCCTAAAATAATCGTGGTATACATAATTTTAGTATTGTAATATCCAATAAAAATATTATATATATATACATAAATATAATTAATTATAACATTTATTAAATTTATTTTTTTTAAATTTATGTTTTAATAGTAATATTAAATTTAAATTTAAACTTTATATTAATTATATTAAAATAGTGTATATTATTATTTAATATTTATTTATTAGTATGTAAATGTAATATTATTAATCAGTATGTATATAATCAACTGGAATCATGAATCCGAAATATATATAAATGATACATAAACAACTTTCGACTTATTTTTTAAAAAATACGGATCTATTTTGATTTGATATTATAAATCAATTGGGGTCGGTATTAGGGTAATTTAGGGGGGTAGGTAATAGGAAAATCATATGGGTTGCTATAATTAAGATATAATGGTTAATACTTATTCAAATAAAATTATTTTTATAATAGTTATAAAAATTGTATTGATCTACAATATTATGTGCAGTATTAAGTTTTATTTTAATTAATGAAGTATTTACAATGATTTAAAAAAAGTTATTATTCAAATATTTAAAAAGTAAAAACAGAATATTACATTTTATCAAATAACAATTGTATGAATGAATATTTTTTAAAACAAAATACTCACGCATATTTATCATTAAATCACTAACAGTTAAGGAGTATATAATTTTTTGATATCTCTTATAGATACTGAGATATGAGAGGGGGTCGGTATTAGGAGAGGGTCGGTAATCGGAGACTTTCCTCTATATAAGATCACTTCTAAATATTATTGTAAGATATTGGCTTAAAACGAATACTACCATCCGCGAATACCAGTACACTCAAACCTGGTAAACTCAGACCACTTTTGAAATAAATTTACGACCACTTTTGAATAAGATTCGGCCCATTATAAAATAACTATATATATATATATATATATATATAGTATACTTCTATAATATGGGTTAAAGCATAAAAGTGGTCAGAGTTTTCTTCAACAATGGTCCGAGTTCACCCCCACCCGTGTGTCTGACGCTTAGTCATATAGACCGTATTATAATACTTGATTATGGATCGTCGTATTGTATTTCATATTTTGATGTCAAAGGATATCACCCGATCTCGGTAAAACACATAGAGCTAGAGAATTTCTCTCTAGCTCTGTGGTAAAACACGACTATGGGGGGTGGGGTAAAATGTCGAACCCCTCCGTCGGAGTCTAGTGTCGAGACTAAACATGACTGCGGTGGTAAATAGTATACTCTCTAGTTTGACATTTACCCCATCCCCCGTAGTCGTGTTTTACCGAGATCGGGTGATACATCAGGTAGGATATGTATACCCAGCAAACAGTAAGAGCAGCATAATAGCAGCATAACAGCAAATGCTAGAGCCTCAAATGTTTACATTGTGCTGTTATGCTGCTATTATGCTGCTCTTACTGTTTGCTGGGTACCTCACTACCTATACCTCACTACTTCACGCATGACATAACATGGCATGACGCATTAGTGCGGGCGCTAGTTAGTTAATGTTTATTCCATATCACCTGTTCGGCACGCATAAACCAAGGCGGCGTTTCGTTATTTAATGTAAACCCTGTGTTAATTTTGGTACCATGTCGATTTGGTTATCAATTCATATCTATTTTTTCTTCCATATTTTTGTTTATTTATTTTTTTGTTTACTACCTAATAAACTATATATTATTATTATTATTTATTTAAGTTTTTCTTATGTCGTATTACTTAATATTTCACTTTCTACTTTGTTTATCTTTTTGTAGGTATACCTAGGAATCTAGACTAAATTATAAACTATAGTAAAATAAATAGCACGGGTCTAATGTATTATAGCCAAGTTCTATATGCTACATATCTAGAAGACTCCAGGTAGTTCTTGTTTTTTCTATTGTGTTTACTAAGAATTAAATAAATAATACATCAAAACACAAGACAAAAATGTCACTATATGTACGTATATATCATATATATATATATATATATATATATATATATATATATGTCATATCTATTTCGAGATAAATTTAACATATAATGTTGATTCTAAAAATAAGTAAATACTTAATATTTCTTATTTTGATACTACAAATATATATATATTTAATATATTTGTATTTATAATATATATATATTATAGATATAGTGATTGATATATTTTAACATTATCCCAGCAAACAGTAAGAGCAGCATAATAGCAGCATAACAGCAAATGCTAGAGCCTCAAATGTTTACATTGTGCTATTATGCTGCTATTAAATGTCTATTATGCTGCTATTATGCTGCTATTAATTTGTAATGATATTATTTTTATTTTATTTTAAAATATTTTATTGACTAAAAAATCACGTGGTGGTTATGGGCGTCATGAGAAGGAAACATAAATAAAATAAATAAAGTACAATAAAAATAAAGGAAAGAATGCTGCTGTTATGCTGCTATTATACTGATATTATGCTGCTATTAATTGTAAATGTCTATTATGCTGCTATTATGCTGCTATTATTATAATAGCAGCATAATAGCAGCATAATAGACATTTAATAGCAGCATAATAGCACAATGTAAACATTTGAGGCTCTAGCATTTGCTGTTATGCTGCTATTATGCTGCTCTTACTGTTTGCTGGGATAGGCCACCGAATGGGAAGGCGATACCAATTAATAGTGGTCTGACAAAGTTAGTCGATCATCTTCTAGTTCTATTAATCAATCACATTATAATCATGTCTGTATTAGTGACACCCTCCAGTTATTAGCCGTATTCGAGCGCGCCTAATCTTCATTCCGTAAGAATTCTCTTCGAAACTTTTCTGAATATGTTCAACTATGTATAGGGTCGCTGGAACGATTTTGTATGTAAGGGGGACCAACCAATCAAAATAAATGTTGTGGTAAAAGTGGGGGGGAACCTATACATAGGAGGTCACCCTAGATTTTAAAGTGGGGGGGACATATCCCCCGTTCCTCCCTGTTGCAGCGCTTATACGTATATGTGCCCCTCCTAATATAGATATTAGAGTTTATCTATAACCCATCGCCGCTGTGAATCGGTTGTCTATTACATAATTCACTGTCGATTCATCATCGTATTATGCAATATTCCTCCATGTATTGTCATTACATAA
The DNA here is from genome assembly GCA_964019155.1 of Osedax fenrisi. Taxonomy (NCBI): domain Eukaryota; kingdom Metazoa; phylum Annelida; class Polychaeta; order Sabellida; family Siboglinidae; genus Osedax; species Osedax fenrisi. Next base: position 9,511,118 of record OZ025245.1, read on the forward strand.
TCCCGGTTGACCCCTCACCTAAACGAAATCGACATGATACATGAACACCTGCAAATGTCGGTTAAAGAACTGCGGCCTACTTACAAAGATTCAGCAATTTAAATGAAAGAACACACATATTGATACCCCATTAATTACAACCCATTACGTGTTCACTGTTATATAGTATAGTGTAGAATGGAATGCGCTACCTGTAGGACTAAGAACTAATGTCAATTATTCTTATTTTAAATCAAATGTATTGTTATTAATTCGTTAAAATTAATTTTATTATTTTCAACTGATTTATATTTTGTTATTTTATATTTTTTTTTTACACAATAGAGAACGTCTAACGTTATTTTTCAGTATAAATAAACATTCATTAGTTCATTCAGAATGTAAGAGTAGTTACCCTATAGTGTTTCTCCAGCTATATACATGTGTATAGTTGTAGAATTACCCTTTTAGAACTCTAATAAACATCTCTTTTAATAATAACATTATATATTTTATGATATTTAATATGATTTTCATTCTGTGTATTATATTTAATATTCGCGAAATAAACATGCCTTCATGTATATGTCACATTCTAATATAAACTTTGAATAACAGTATTATATGCCTATTCTATGTTCACAATTTAATATTATTCAACTATATTTATTAAAATAAAAATATATATTTAATAATATTGAAGTATAGACACACATTCTTATTATTACAAGTATATTATATACAAGATTTAGATATAGTGTGGGGTAGGTGGCTCAGTGGGACAACCAAGAAGCTAGTAAGCCAGAGGTCCTAGGTTCGACTCCAGGCAGTTCTTGTTTTCTCTTGTGTTTATCAAGAATTTAATAAACGATAAATCAAAACACAAGAAAAAAAAAATGTTACTATTTGTTTTGTATTCTCCTCACAGTTATTTATAACATGTATAAGTCTATGACTTCTTAAGGGGTCCATTTGTATCCCATATTATTATATGTGTGATTCAATAAATAAACATTATTAATATATGTCATAGCAACACTATTAATGATTATGACATTGTAATAAGTTTATGCAGTGAATGAGATAGTTGGAACAGTAAACCTATTTATAATTCTGGCATAGATATCTATATAGATATTACAGCTCAATGATTATTAGTTTATTGGCTAAAAGTTAAACAGACATAATAGGTATACTTTCACTATAAAATATGTTTCCATTTGGGAACAATATCTGTATATATATAATTATAGTTTATTATCAAGAGTAAATTGTAAATATATATATATATATATTTAGGTTAATATTTTTCTATCAATTGTATTACTGTAATCATTAGATAATAAAAACTATATTGTAATTTTTTTAAACTATTATTTATTAGAATAGTAAACCGATGAAAAAATAGTGATATTTTATTAATATATTCATTACAGATTTTGATAATTAAGATTACACAATTGTGTAGGTAGTTTATAATACCATATATACCACTCGTATACCATCTCGTCTTATATTAGTCTACCCCCGAAACACTAACATCTTCAGAACATCATTTTATGAAAAAAAATCCACATACAATATCGAAGTTAAATATAAAACCATCATTTGTCATCACATCGGATGTTGAATAATGTACGAAATAATGATTTTCTGATGACGAAAGTGTTTACTGGGCGCGTATGATCATTAATTAGTTTTATAGTATTATCAACGATTTTTCTAAGAATTGCTTCGCAAAATCTTTGGTATTATTACAGAAATCAAGTCGTGTTATATTTTTACAATAAACATTTTTGATAGAAATACTCAACAGATATTATCTTTTAGATAGGTTTTCTACTCCAATGTAAAGAAAATACATATAACTATAGTTAATACAGATGTGGAGATAATAATATTCATAAGTTAACATAGAACCTTAATGATGGATTATATAAATCTATAATATAAATAGTTCTGTTTATTTGTGATCCTGTAATATACAAATATTAATTATCATGTCGATGTTAAATGTCAGGGAATTGTAAATATTTTATAATTGATATAATGGTATTTCACATAATGCGTTTAGTTCTAGGAAATAAATAATTATGTATATGCAATCATTTCTGAACAGAGGTGTATTCTAAGATTAGCAATTAACTAATAGTTCTAACAATACAATTATAGTTAATATTACATAATATTACATCTGATAAATGTTGACCTTTACATTTAAATTATAATATTATAAATATAAAATATTTCTGGTTGTAAAAAAGCTATACATATTCTGAGTTATTCTATAAATCTGTACATATTAGATATACTACATATATTAGATAAATTCTTATTAATAATTGTATACTGCAAGGATCTGTGTACAATATGACTATATACATTATTGATGCTAATGTTATATTATATTATATAATTAGTAATTATTCATTAATAATAATATACAATACTTGTATACTGATATTATCAATAATGTATATTTATACAAAAATAAGTATAGATATACTCTACTATTACTAATTCTAACATTATTTTACTAATAATATACAATAGGGTGGTAACATTTCAAATACTTGCTACTCAGTAAACCAAAATTTGAAATTTGTTCGAAAATGTTTGTAATTTATTTACAAATATTGATAATTATCAATAATTATAATTATTGTAAATAATTTACAAAGTTTGCACATTTCTGTACATTTAAAAAAAATAAAACACGAAGTTTGTAAAATATTTAAAAATAATATAGTCAAATATACAAAAATGATGTTCGAAAATTTTACAAAAATAATTTATAAATAAAAAGCAGTTTGTAAATTTTTCGAAAATGAAACACGAAGTTTGTAAATCCTATATTAATATAAATTAATTAATATATTAAGATTATTAATAGATTTAATTACATTTTGAAATATAAATTTTATTGTAGATAAATATTTAAATTTTAAAAAAGTCTACTTTCTATTATAATTTATGATTAACGAAATAAATATAAAATAGATAGAATGTTTCTCTCTTAAAATTGATTTTTATTTATATATATATATATATATACATATTCAATGAAAAGTAATGGAGGATAGGTCTTCAAATACCAATTAATAAACCACTTTATTCTGTTAAACTAATTTTTGAATCATTCAATGAAGTACAAAATATTTATTTTATATATTAATATATATATTCTAGGCTTATATATAACAATATCTTTTTATTATATTCTCCAGATCATTTATTTTTGATTTGCAAATGTGTTGATTGTTGACTAAATATTTATTAAATTCTGAAAATTATGTGCATAGTTAGAAATGATTTTTGAAAAATGTATGCAAATAATTAAAAATTATTTTTAAATTTGGCTTACTGGGTAGATTTCTAATCAATCAATTTTTATTCATAGGTTATAATCCAAAAAAAATATTCGGCTTATAATAAATAAATCTATATATAAAATATAGTATTTATTTAAATAAAGCTTTCTTCAACTATGAATTAATTGCATATAATTATATGTATTATTTAGTTTTTAAATTTGTTTTGAGACTTATTTTAAAAACTTGATTTGAAATTCAACTGTAGGTAAAAGATATTTCATTACTACGACTAGAAGATTCACATATTGATAACCCTACTTACAATAGAATACAAAACTAGATGAATAATCTACTATATTTATATTCATACAAATACTATACTATCAAAGGCATGTCATTGATTCTACTGAGAGATCTATAAAACTCATTTACATTACAGATGTTAAAGTATTACGCTATCATGGGTTTGTTTTGTTAATATTTTTAAAATAAATATTTAAAATTTACTATACCAATATTATATTAATAATTAACTATTATTACAGTTTTAAAGTAATATGTATTGTTTATTATTTTTTTGTTGTGTATCATTATTTATTTACTTCATTTTTAACAAAGTTTGATTTTAATATATATATATGCAAATACTATGCTTTAAATTAATATTTATATGATGAAAACTTAGTGTTCTTTACTAATATATAACAAAGCAATAGTATATGTTAGTTTTAAATGCTATAAATATCTATGTGGCGAGTAAAAGCTAATTTGTATTTCATGTATTTAATAGAAGAATGAAAACATTGTAGTATGCAAATGTCGACAAACCTAAATCTATTTCGATACTGCTGCTAGCAGCGAGATGTATGAATACTAATCACATTGCGTAGATAGGGAGTGTTATATATTTGCTTCGCTAAATCTTTGGTAATGATAAAAGTATTTTATTTTGTATTATTTTTTCAATGTATGCTATTCTTAGAAAATATTTAAATTATATAATTTAAACTATATGTATATTTACATAAAAAATCAGTATCAATTAATCAACCTATTTTAATGCTAATTAAAATAGATATAAAATATATTTTAATATAAATTAAATATTATAAATAATTACTTTAAACTTTCATGAATAATATTAATGACACTTATTATTACATATTACACGACTAGTAAATAAGTAATTTTTAATAAACAATCCATCATTATGTAATAATCTTCTTTTAAAATACTTAAATACATAATATAATACTATTATCTTAAATAGAATGATACTATTTACGTATGTGAAGTAAAATTACGGAATAATTCGAAAAACTAAACGCTTTATGATATTAGTTTTATTATTCGAACATATATTCATATATATATAAAATAAATAATGAAAATCATAGTCTATATGTAGTAGTATTATAGTTTTATCATAATAATATCGGTATACATATTTTAATAATTGATTCTGGAGGTGAGGTATCATAACAAATAGTGTTCCATTGATAGTCGAGGAGTTGTGTGTAAATATAGTAGTAACATCGGTAGATACCAGTGATATAGTAGTAGTAGTAGTAGTAGAGTTTCACATCTCTCCGCAATATAGATGTTCATTAGATGGTGAAACGTACAGATAAGATAATAGAGAGAATGGTTAGCGATGTGTTGCGAGGGAGGGAGTAAATACGCACGCCTCGTGATATAAATAATACTAGCGACGGCTAGAGAAGAACGTAGTGATATTTGTAATATAACAAAGAACGTCAGCTTCACCCGATAGTGTCAGGGTTGGTGTCGCCTTCACCCGATAGTGTCAGGGTTGGTGTCGCCTTCACCCGATAGTGTCGGGGGGGGGGTGTCGCCTTCACCCGATAGTGTCAGGGTTGGTGTCGCCTTCACCCGATAGTGTCGGGGGGGGGGTGTCGCCTTCACCCGATAGTGTCAGGGGTGGTGTCGCCTTCACCCGATAGTGTCGGGGGGGGTGTCGCCTTCACCCGATAGTGTCAGGGGTGGTGGTGTCACCTTCACCCGATAGTGTCAGGGGTGGTGTCGCCTTCACCCCCCGCCCCCTCCTCGTCACCGCGCCCCCTAACCATCATCCCAGCCGAAGTAGACGCCCCACCCGGGAACAGGTTAACGTACCTTGTAGCCAACAACCCCCCACCGCCCCTTATAGTAGTGGCTAGTTCGTGAGCGTTGGACGGGATGTCGGCGGGGGTGGGGCTAATACAGGTGGGCGGTGTACTGTTGGCGATCAGGTGGCGGTTAGCTGCGGCCCGACGCTGCATCATGATCGAGGCGATGTTGGACGACTGAGGGTTGCGAAGGCTGCTGCGAGATCTGACCGTTTGACCGGCGGAATGGGATCGGCGTAATCGAGGCGAGCCTTGTTCGGCGTATGCCTGTGGGGCGGGGGCAAGGGTGTTATATATCATGGGCCACACATTTGGGGGGGCCGTGAATTATTTGATAAGCATTTTTTTACTATTGATATAACAATTATTTGTTAAGAAAAAACTGTCTTAACTGTATTTTTCTTATATATTATTAATTCTAATTATAAAAATTAAAATAATGTATAACTGTGAGGAATAATACCAGTGGGATGTGATCTCATGTGCAATGATATATTAATGTTAAAATAGTAGAGTTTACACTGCGCATGAAACAGCATGAAAGCTCTGAGCATGAGATCACTGATTACCGCTGCAAGACGAACAAGGTATGCGTGTTGTATTTATAGACATGCATGGATATTATTACGCTAAATGTAAAGGTCATATTTATAATAGAATAGAAAACTAGTTATTTAATGGGAAATATTTCTCAAAATAATTTGTATTATTCCAATCTAGATGTTGTGCAGTGTACTTTTTTATTCTAAGTTATGTCCTATTCTATTCTTAGTTATGTCCTATTCTATTCTAAGTTATGTCCTATTCTATTCTAAGTTATGTCCTATTCTATTCTTAGTTATGTCCGAATATATTCTTAGTTATATCCTATTTTATTCTAAGTTATGTCCTATTCTATTCTAAGTTATGTCCGATTCTATTCAAAGTTATGTCCTATTCTATTCTAGGTTATGTCCTATTCTATTCTTAGTTATGTCCGATTCTATTCTAGGTTATGTCCTATTCTATTCTAAGTTATGTCATATTCTATTCTAAGTTATGTCCTATTCTATTCTAAGTTATGTCCTATTCTATTCTAAGTTATGTCCTATTCTATTCTAAGTTATGTCCGATTCTATTCTAGGTTATGTCCTATTCTATTCTAAGTTATGTCCTATTCTATTCTAAGTTATGTCATATTCTATTCTAGGTTATGTCCTATTCTATTCTTAGTTATGTCCGATTCTATTCTAAGTTATGTCCTATTCTATTCTAAGTTATGTCCTATTCTATTCTAAGTTATGTCCGATTCTATTCTAGGTTATGTCCTATTCTATTCTAAGTTATGTCCTATTCTATTCTAAGTTATGTCATATTCTATTCTAGGTTATGTCCTATTCTATTCTTAGTTATGTCCGATTCTATTCTAGGTTATGTCCTATTCTATTCTAAGTTATGTCATATTCTATTCTAAGTTATGTCCTATTCTATTCTTAGTAAATTAGTAGATTACATGACAAGATTTTATAAGTTACAGGTATCTTTATAAGACACATTCGCTACGACGACCAACTAGTAAAAGACCTCACCACTACAACGTGTATGCTTGACACGCCCACAATCTTATTAGGGGCGTGTCTATGTACAATTATTATTCGGTGATACAATATAAAGGTTGCGCTGACTGGTGTAGATCTGTTCGCTCCATCCATGTTATACAACATACATCTATAGCTCGACGAATTCGCCACACTCTATATAATATTGAGTGTATAATTGTCTATATACGATTCATACACACAATTATACCTTAGCTTATTCATTATACGCACGCTGACCTATACATAATAATACAAACTCATGTATACCCACAATTACTCAAACCACACTACTTAATATATATATATATATATATATACATTTTTATAAGCTAATTTGTCCAAAATAACTGGACACTAATAATTGGACACTTGTCCAAAATAACTGTGTAACTAATACTACATATAAAAATTATAAATTATGTATAAACTTAGTGAAGCTTGTTGGTGATTATTAATTTATTGGTATAGAATTATAAATATATTTAAATCAATTTTAAAAAATTAATTACAGTGATTAATTTCATATTATATCTTTAAAACTACCTCGTATTGATATGGTTGTATGGTTATTATATTATTTAATATTTTCTGTAACAAATTTTAATGTTAAAATTTAATTAATCAAAATAAATATAAATATGTATTTTAATTTTCTATAATTTTAAGAATTAGATTAATTATTCACATAGTTGTATATCACAATGAAATAGCGAATGTATAAATCTATTATAATCACCTGAACACTTATTTATCCGTTACAAATATATGTAATAAAATCACACACAAATATTTATCTATTGACTTCCGATTAATATTATATTCCATATATATATATATATGTATAGTATGTAATAAATATTAAATAAATGTAATCTCGCATGCACATATAATTAAGACCCGCCACTCTAAGCCCCGCCTATATGTCCTATACGAACATTAAGATAATAAGAAGACTATAACTAATAGATATAATAAATATAAATAAATATAATCCAACTGGCACTAGGCCCCGCCCCCCCCCCACCGTTAAGCCCCGCCCCCCACTAACGTCGTAAGGAGAATGACTCAGCGAGTGTACGACGGGTCGAGGGGGACACGCGGACGGGTACGAGTCCGCCATATCATCTCCTCCCCCTGCCCCTCCTCCTCCAGCTTCCGGTGTAGCTGTGGGTTCGGTTGAGGCGGCTATCATGCGCTGTAGACCGGCGCACACCAGCAGACCCGGCCGCACTCCACTAAAACCACGGTGGTCAGCGGGTAGGCCCATGCTGGAGCGTTGGTGACGCACCGTGTGGAAGGCGCTACCACCAGCACCACTGGTAGGGGTAGCGGTACTAGGGGGGGTGGGGATAGGGAGCGGGGTGGGGTTAACGGCGAGGGTGGAGGACGGCACTACTTGTAGGGTGAGGTTTGCTCTCGATGATATTCTGTGCCTGCGTGGGGGGTGGGGGGGGCAGATGTTAGTGGTGGGGGAGGGAGAGGGGAGATAGAGAGAGGGGTAGAAATAGTTGGGTGGGGGAGAGGTAGAGAGAGATAGAATGTGAGATTGAGTGAGGGATAGAGTGAGAGAGAGAGATAGCATGTTAGAGATAGAGATATATAGAGAATATATAGAAAATGTGATGACAAATCAACACAGAGATGAGTTAGCAATAGTGGCCTAGGGTTGAATGAATGAATTTTATTTACCGAATATTGGCTATAATAATCGGAGGGATACCCAACTTACACTAAAGATACCCTTAATAAAATAAATTTAATTGAGGATGAGGAGGAGAAGGAGGAGGATGAGGAGGAGGAAGAGGAAGAGGAGAAGGAGGAAGAGGAGGAGGAGGAGGAGGATGAGAAGGAGGATGAGGAGGCTGTGAGGAGGCTGTGATGAGGCTGTGATGATGATGATACTGACCAGCTCCACATGATGGTCTCGAGACTGTCGAGGGTCTGGCGTGCGGTGAAGCGTAACGACTCGTTGAAGTGAAGCATGTGTTTGATGAGGATAGAGGTTTCGCGCGATATGAACTCACTACTGTAGGCCGTGTGGTAGGGTGTGTAGGGTTAGGGTGTGGGGTAGGCAGTGTGGTAGTACGTGTGGTAGGGGGTGTAAGGTTAGGGTTATGTGGAGTTAGGCTTTAACATTGACTGGTTGAATATGTTTTATTATAATAGTATTTAAATAATTATATATAATAGTATTTTAAATATATATATATATACATATATATATATATATGGGATATGTAAAATATAAATTATTTATATATTAATTTGAAGCACCTTAGAAGGAAAAGATATTGCAGAACTTTTATGTTTATTTAAATCTATAATACCATTATAAATAAATAACATCAAATAAATTATTATTATTTTATTGATATAAGAAATACTGTTTAACGAATTTATGAAGTTATGAATAAAATTTATTAAGTTATAATAAAAGAATATTAATTTATTGTTGTTATATTATTATGGTTATTGTTATTTTGATGGAGTCCGTTCACCCCTTTCATCCTTTTCACTCTTACTTATGGCTATAATGTCCCTTCGAAGCCTCTCTCATGTTAAGGCATCCATGGTTTTAGCGAGAGCCGATCATTATTTTATATACGATTATATAAGATTACTTCTAAATATTATGTAAGACCTATTTTAATGGTCCGGACGAGGCTTGAACTCGCGTCCTACTGCTTGTGTGTCTGACGCCTTAGCCAACTGAACACCAGTATATTTATGATTTACATTTATGAAGTTATGAATTAAATTTATTATGTTTTGAATAAAATCAAATAAAGAGTTAAATCAATTTAGCGTATAGCGCATTAGTAACTAAATAACATAGTAGCGGTGGTAGGGGGAGTGGGGGGAATGGGGGAGAACCATTTGGGCAGTTTGAAGATGGCGAGTCTGATCTTACGGAACAGTTCACTGGGAGTGGAGTCGTAGAAAGGGAACTCGCCGTACAGCATGGAGTAGAAAACTACGCCCATAGCCCACACGTCCACTGGCTTACCTTTGTAGGGTTTATCTATGGGGGGTTCGGGGTGATTAGTAGGGGGTGAGTAGCTTGATAAGTGGGGGGGGGGGTAGGGTAATTAGTAGGGGGTGGTTAACATGCGAGTAGGGTGAATTACTATCGGTTAGGTAGTATTATAAGAAGTGGGAATGTAGAATTATGTGGAGTGAGTGGGTAAATAGGATGTTGGGCTGAAAGGTAAGAAACATTATAAATAGGGGGTGTGTAAGTAGCATGATAATTAGGGGGAAATAGGAGCTTGATATATAGGTAGGTTGCTGAATAGTATTCATTGTCAATGTTAATTATATAAATAATAAAAATAATGATTATATATATATATATATATAATAATAATAATATTTAGTTTTACTGTGATCACTATTATGAAGTCACTAAATACACAATGAACTATTGATCATTAGGTACATTGTACATCTTAACACATGCATGGTATTATATCAAGGTATTGTAGTATGGTTCTTTGCCAGTACTGTGTATATTACAATATATATACATAATGATAGTAGTATTCATACTTTTTGTAATAAAAAAAATTAAAATAATGTATAGATGTTGAAGATGATTCCTATCGTAGTACTGATAATGTACCCAGCAAACAGTAAGAGCAGCATAATAGCAGCATAACAGCATATGCTAGAGCCACAAATGTTTACATTGTGCTATTATGCTGCTATTAAATGTCTATTATGCTGCTATTAAATGTCTATTATGCTGCTATTATGCTGCTATTAATTTGTCATGTTATTATGCTGCTGTTATGCTGCTATTATGCTGCCATTATGCTAATATTATGCTGCTATTATGCTGTTCTTACTGTTAGCTGGGTACTGATACTATAGTTGTGAGTCTCAACTTGTGATCGATGTAACAGTGTCAATCTACCCATATCTACCCACCTGCCAGTACTTCGGGGGCGATGTAGGCGGGGCTTCCTCTCTTGTCGACCAATAGCACGTCGTCGTTCATTATGTGCCGGCCGAGGCAGAAGTTAGTCAAGGTCACCTTGGGAATGATGCGCGATGTACGATGCGTGATGCACGTTACGCTGCGATAAGGTGTAAGTTATGCTGCGATATCGTGTAATGGTTAAACTGTTAAAGTAAGAATATATAATACAGATGACATGTGAGAGATATGGGACAAGGTCACCTTGGGAATGATGTGATACAATCACATACACACTATATCATATACGCCCTTAGAATAACAGGGACAGATTACTCCAGTAATGTAAAGTGTATAGTGAATAGTGTTGTGAGCTACAGATGACATGTGGAAGATATGCTACGAGGGAGAACACTATACCATGCTATGTTAATGATAAGTGGGTAGATGTAGTGCACGAGGCTCTCACTAGAGGGAGATACTGGTACGCAATGGTTTATAAATCTAAGGCTATATTACGCTGTATAATTAGAACTAAGGAAGCTGTCTTAGATAGATCTATAGATGGCTATATTCTGTATAATTAGAACTAAGGAAGCTGTCTTAGATAGATCTATAGATGGCTATATTACGCAGTATAATTAGAACTAAGGAAGCTGTCTTAGATAGATCTATAGATGGCTATATTACGCAGTATAATTAGAACTAAGGAAGCTGTCTTAGATAGATCTATAGATGGCTATATTACGCTGTATAATTAGAACTAAGGAAGCTGTCTTAGATAGATCTATAGATGGCTATATTACGCTGTATAATTAGAACTAAGGAAGCTGTCAAAGATAGATCTATAGATGGCTATATTCTGTATAATTAGAACTAAGGTAGCTGTCAAAGATAGATCTATAGATGGCTATATTCTGTATAATTAGAACTAAGGAGGCTGTCTTAGATAGATCTATAGATGGCTATAATACGCTGTATAATTAGAACTAAGGAAGCTGTCAAAGATAGATCTATAGATGGCTATATTCTGTATAATTAGAACTAAGGTAGCTGTCAAAGATAGATCTATAGATGGCTATATTCTGTATAATTTGAACTAAGGAGGCTGTCTTAGATAGATCTATAGATGGCTATATTACGCTGTATAATTAGAACTAAGGAAGCTGTCTTAGATAGATCTATAGATGGCTATATTACGCAGTATAATTAGAACTAAGGAAGCTGTCTTAGATAGATCTATAGATGGCTATATTACGCTGTATAATTAGAACTAAGGAAGCTGTCTTAGATAGATCTATAGATGGCTATATTACGCAGTATAATTAGAACTAAGGAAGCTGTCTTAGATATATCTATAGATGGCTATATTACGCTGTATAATTAGAACTAAGGAAGCTGTCAAAGATAGATCTATAGATGGCTATATTCTGTATAATTAGAACTAAGGAGGCTGTCTTAGATAGATCTATAGATGGCTATATTCTGTATAATTAGAACTAAGGAGGCTGTCTTAGATAGATCTATAGATGGCTATAATACGCTGTATAATTAGAACTAAGGAAGCTGTCTTAGATAGATCTATAGATGGCTATAATACGCTGTATAATTAGAACTAAGGAAGCTGTCAAAGATAGATCTATAGATGGCTATATTCTGTATAATTAGAACTAAGGTAGCTGTCAAAGATAGATCTATAGATGGCTATATTCTGTATAATTAGAAATAAGGAAGCTGTCTTAGATAGATCTATAGATGGCTATATTACGCTGTATAATTAGAACTAAGGTAGCCGTCAAAGATAGATCTATAGATGGCTATATTCTGTATAATTAGAACTAAGGAAGCTGTCATAGATAGATCTATAGATGGCTATATTACGCTGTGTAATTAGAACTAAGGAAGCTGTCATAGATAGATCTATAGATGGCTATATTCTGTATAATTAGAACTAAGGAAGCTGTCATAGATAGATCTATAGATGGCTATATTCTGTATAATTAGAACTAAGGAAGCTGTCAAAGATAGATCTATAGATGGCTATATTCTGTATAATTAGAACTAAGGTAGCTGTCAAAGATAGATCTATAGATGGCTATATTCTGTATAATTAGAACTAAGGAAGCTGTCAAAGATAGATCTATAGATGGCTATATTACGCTGTGTAATTAGAACTAAGGAAGCTGTCATAGATAGATCTATAGATGGCTATATTCTGTATAATTAGAACTAAGGTAGCTGTCAAAGATAGATCTATAGATGGCTATATTACGCTGTTTAATTAGAACTAAGGAAGCTGTCATAGATAGATCTATAGATGGCTATATTCTGTATAATTAGAACTAAGGTAGCTGTCAAAGATAGATCTATAGATGGCTATATTACGCTGTATAATTAGAACTAAGGAAGCTGTCAAAGATAGATCTATAGATGGCTATATTCTGTATAATTAGAACTAAGGTAGCTGTCAAAGATAGATCTATAGATGGCTATATTCTGTATAATTAGAACTAAGGAAGCTGTCATAGATAGATCTATAGATGGCTATATTCTGTATAATTAGAACTAAGGTAGCTGTCAAAGATAGATCTATAGATGGCTATATTCTGTATAATTAGAACTAAGGAAGCTGTCTTAGATAGATCTATAGATGGCTATATTATGCTATGGAATTATAACTAAGGTAGCTGTCAAAGATAGATCTATAGATGGCTATATTCTGTATAATTAGAACTAAGGAAGCTGTCTTAGATAGATCTATAGATGGCTATATTCTGTATAATTAGAACTAAGGAAGCTGTCAAAGATAGATCTATAGATGGCTATATTCTGTATAATTAGAACTAAGGTAGCTGTCAAAGATAGATCTATAGATGGCTATATTCTGTATAATTAGAACTAAGGAAGCTGTCTTAGATAGATCTATAGATGGCTATATTCTGTATAATTAGAACTAAGGTAGCTGTCAAAGATAGATCTATAGATGGCTATATTACGCTGTATAATTAGAACTAAGGAAGCTGTCTTAGATAGATCTATAGATGGCTATATTACGCTGTGTAATTAGAACTAAGGAAGCTGTCATAGATAGATCTATAGATGGCTATATTCTGTATAATTAGAACTAAGGTAGCTGTCAAAGATAGATCTATAGATGGCTATATTCTGTATAATTAGAACTAAGGATGCTGTCAAAGATAGATCTATAGATGGCTATATTCTGTATAATTAGAACTAAGGTAGCTGTCATAGATAGATCTATAGATGGCTATATTCTGTATAATTAGAACTAAGGAAGCTGTCATAGATAGATCTATAGATGGCTATATTACGCTGTGTAATTAGAACTAAGGAAGCTGTCATAGATAGATCTATAGATGGCTATATTACGCTGTGTAATTAGAACTAAGGAAGCTGTCATAGATAGATCTATAGATGGCTATATTCTGTATAATTAGAACTAAGGAAGCTGTCATAGATAGATCTATAGATGGCTATATTACGCTGTGTAATTAGAACTAAGGAAGCTGTCATAGATAGATCTATAGATGGCTATATTCTGTATAATTAGAACTAAGGTAGCTGTCAAAGATAGATCTATAGATGGCTATATTACGCTGTGTAATTAGAACTAAGGAAGCTGTCATAGATAGATCTATAGATGGCTATATTCTGTATAATTAGAACTAAGGTAGCTGTCATAGATAGATCTATAGATGGCTATATTACGCAGTATAATTAGAACTAAGGAAGCTGTCATAGATAGATTCTTAGATCCTGAGAGAGAGAGCTGGCCTATGAGATGCTCGAGGAGATAGCTATAGTGAGGTGGTAGTACTATATATTAAGAGGTAGGCAAGCCTCCACACAGTTAGATGTTGGATAGCTGAGATGGCTCTATATTAAGGTAAGCTTATTATAGCGAGGGATATCATCGTAGATATATGTTCAGAAGCTGTCAAAGTTATATGCTGGTATTGTTATTGTTATTGTTATTTTTATTTGGTGGAGTCCTTTCATCACATCCAGGAACTTAGATGAAGTATCACTTATAACCATATATGGCTCTAATGTCCCTTCGAAGCAGCTCTCATTTTAAAGCATCCATGGTTTTAACGAAAGCCGATCATTTATTTATACATAATTATATAAGATATGGTATGAGGTATGAATGCAGAATTATGTTAATATACATGGAGAGTTACAGTGAGGATAGCTATAGTGAATATAGCTATACCTATTGACAGAGTTATATGTACAGATGCTATTAAAGCTGAGGGATGATGTTGAAGCTGGGGGAAGCTATGACTGCTAAATAAAAGGAAGATGATATAGCTAGATTGAGGTCAAATGATGCGCGTGCAGCAAGGAAGCTGTCATTACTATATTAAGAGCTGTAGATATATAGAGGTATAGATCGGTGCTAACGGTTGCTTTTTTCTTGTTTAGTATCAGATTACCGAGCTTCAGATCTCTGTGTACAATATTCCTCTGCGTATGTAAGAGTGGTGTATTAGTTGTGTATTAGTGGTGTATTAGTGGTGTTAACAATGCCATGTGGTGTATGATGTTTGTACATCTTTACCAGCTCAACGTGGTCTAATCACTGACTACCACCAGCACCACCACTACCCCCACTACCAGCACCAGCACCACCACTACCACTAGCACCACCACCACCACCACCAGTACCACCACCCTCACTACAACCATTACCACCCCAACCACCAATAGTACCTCCACCCCCACCCCCAGCACCCCCAGCTGTACTAACATCATGAAGTCTGACGAGTATATCACACACACTATGCATGATGATCACCGACTGTTTCTCCGACAATCTCTTCTCCTTGATCACGTATTGCTATGAACGCGGGTGTGTGTGTTAAGGGGGAGTGTGTGTGGGTTAAGGGGGCGCGTGTGTGGGTTAATGGGGCGTGTGTGTGGGTTAAGAGGGTGTGTGTGGGTGGGTTAAGGGGTGTGTGGGTGGGTTAAGGGGTGTGTAGGTGGGTTAAGAGGGTGTGTGTGGGTGGGTTAAGGGGCGTGTGTGTTGGGGGTGTTAAGGGGGCGTGTATGTGTGGGTTAAGGGGGTGTGTGTGTGTTAAGGGGGCGTGTGTGTGGGTTAAGGGGGCGTGTGTGTGGGTTAAGGGGGCGTGTGTGGGTGGGTTAAGGGGTGTGTGGGTGGGTTAAGGGGGCATGTGTGTGGGTTAAGGGGGCGTGTGTGTGGGTTAAGGGGGCATGTGTGTGGGTTAAGGGGGCATGTGTGTGGGTTAAGGGGGCGTGTGTGTGGGTTAAGGGGGCGTGTGTGTGGGTTAAGGGGGCATGTGTGGGTTAAGGGGGCGTGTGTGTGGGTTAAGGGGGCGTGTGTGTGGGTTAATGGGGCGTGTGTGTGGGTTAAGAGGGTGTGTGTGGGTGGGTTAAGGGGTGTGTGGGTGGGTTAAGAGGGTGTGTGTGGGTGGGTTAAGGGGCGTGTGTGTTGGGGGTGTTAAGGGGGCGTGTGTGTGCGGGTTAAGGGGGTGTGTGTGTGTTAAGGGGGCGTGTGTGTGGGTTAAGAGGGTGTGTGTGGGTGGGTTAAGGGGTGTGTGGGTGGGTTAAGGGGTGTGTGGGTGGGTTAAGGGGGCATGTGTGTGGGTTAAGGGGGCGTGTGTGTGGGTTAAGGGGGCGTGTGTGTGGGTTAAGGGGGCGTGTGTGTGGGTTAAGGGGGCGTGCATTGTTGAACGTAATCTACACGCCAGTTAGTTTAGCAATTAGCAACATGCTTAATGTAATGTATATCGTATTGGAACACAAGTTAGAGATTACAAGATAGAGATTTACAAATGGTATAATTAAAAATGTCAAAATATTTAAATTAGTTTTTTATATAATATATATTATATAATATTTTTTTTTTCTTTCACGTTTTATTATTCTTAATTTTATCGTTGGTGTCATATTATTGTATTATTATATTATTGGAGAGTACCCTTGTCGTGAGTATAGATCACAAGATAATCTCTGGTACTCCACTTTGAGCAGAAATTGTATATACTGCATTATATTTTATTTCTACTCAATAAACCACATTCAATTCAATTCAATTCAATTCAATTCAATTCAATATTATAATTTCGCGGATAAGTTTAAAACTATACAATACATGTAGGTGTTCGGATAGAGAAAAGTAATGTACATATTCTATATTGATAGGAAAATATGTAGAATTAACAATTTTAAACAATAAATCAACCTTTTCAGATACATAAACTCGAGAATATAACAGATAATGTTCATTTGTATATAATATATATATATATATATATATATATATATATATATATATAAATATAAATAAATATATATATGATGATATATGTATAAGCTAACCTGTAAATTAACACAATGAGTTTCCTCAGAATTAGACTGAAACAGGTGAGAAGTTAAGAAATCCAGCACCAGACAGATCACCTTACGTGGCTGTAGATATGTAGCTTTAGTAGTTAAGTAGCAGTATCATCACTACCACCATCATCATCATCATTATCATTAACATCACCATCACCATCACCATCATCATTAACATCACCATCATCATCATCATTATCATTAACATCACCATCACCATCATCATCATCATCATCATTAACATCACTACCATCATCATCATTATCATCATCATTAACATCACTACCATCATCATCATTATCATTAACATCACTACCACCATCATCATCATCATTATCATTAACATCACCATCACCATCATCATCATCATCATCATTAACATCACCATCACCATCATCATCATCATCATCATTAACATCACTACCATCATCATCATCATCATTATCATTAACATCACCATCACCATCATCATCATCATCATCATTAACATCACCATCACCATCATCATCATCATCATCATTAACATCACTACCATCATCATCACCATCATTAACATCACCATCACCATCATTATCATCATTATTATTATCATTAACACTATCATCAACATCACCATTACAATCATCAACATCACCATCACCATCATCATCATCATCATCATTAACATCACTACCATCATCATCACCATCATTAACATCACCATCACCATCATTATCATCATTATTATTATCATTAACACTATCATCAACATCACCATTACAATCATCAACATCACCATCACCATCACCAGTACCATCATCATCACCAGCATTATCATCTATACTAACATTATCATCATTATCACCATAAGCAATATCATCTTTACCAATATAATTTGCATGACCTAATACGAATATAATAAAATAGAATATAACGCAATATCTCTTTTAATAAAACAGAGGTTAACATTTCAGTAGACATCAGTAACATAGAGAGAGAGAAGATAGGCGTAATTAAAGTTACCCTTCCCCCTTCGTACAAGTCAACATAAATAAATAACCATTCACTATCAGTAGGAGAATGATAGACACCAATGTATACTACGCGGGTATTGCATCATACGGTATGATTCATACCTCGACGCAACGGTTGCTATGGTGATTACGAATAGCTAGGTTCTGCAGAGATTAATCACACTATATTCTATAAATAGATATTCTATTAATAGATCACGGTTTACATTAGTTATTTGCAATACAATATTCAGCATCGTGAAATTGGTTCTATATTAATAATATGGAGATAGATAGATGTTGATTTGTTGATATTTAGTATAGACCTTTAATATATTTAGTTGTTGATGAAAACAATGACATAAACACACACTAAATAAAGAGGGGGTGGTCAGATAGTAATTATAGGATATTGATGAAGTACAGAGATATTGGAGTGATATGAGGAGATTTGTTAGACTTGAGTTGGCTAATAAGGCAGCAATGATATGTGCGTGGAAAACAGGGCGCAGGAGTGAGGCAACATAAGGAGGGAGAGAGGGAGGGAATATAAAGAGGTAGGAAGGGGTATAAAGAGGTAGGGAGTAACTGTAAGGAGTGAGGGAATACAGGGAACATAAGGACAGAGAGGGAGTTCAATAGATAAATGAATGTCTGACAAGGTAATGACCTACTTTATAATAAATGGTTTTCTAAGGTGTATGCGTACAATACTTAATGGGGCATGTTGGGTTATCTATGTAAACAGATAGGAAAGATATATGTACTGTAAGTGTATCTACTTTATTTATAGTCACATTTAAATTTATTTTAAAGATATTATTTCAATTATTAATCAAATATAATAAAATATGATAAACTTGTTTAAATTATTTCTAAAATGTAATCGATTTTATAAATTGTAATAATTGCATATACTATATTATTATCGACTAATTAAATATAAATATCTTGGTAATACATGAACAAAATAATACATACATTCTATTAGGATAAATAGAATACAATTCTGATAGTACTTTAGGCAGTATAGTAAACTTCTGTTGTTAATATCATATAAATATAATGTTAATAATGATGGTGGTGACATGATATTGATCAAGGTAGTGATGACTGTGGTGAAATGGAGACGATTGATTGATTAGATTATTTAAACACCGTACATATATAATAGCTATATAGATCAACAGTGTATAATAATTGCGAAGAAATGTATTTATATAAGTGATGGTATTGATGATACATATGGTGATGGTGATAATGATGTTGATGTTGATGATGATGAAGGTGCTAAGGTGCTAAGAAGCTGCTAATAACCTTGAAGATGTAGGAAGAGTAATCGTCGATGAGCTCGCAGTTCAGATTAGACAGGTAGTCGATATCCTGTATGTGTATGTGCGTATGTGTGTGTGTAGGTGTGTGTGTGTAGGTGTGTATGTGTATGTGTGTATGTACAGGTGTGTGTGTGTATAGGTGTGTGTGTATGTAGGTGTGTGTACAGGTATGTGTGTGCGTATAGCTGTGTATAGGTGTGTGTGTGTTTGTTGTACACTCTATAGAGAGTGGGATAGTTCACGTTGTGAAGAGGCCTGGGCAATAGATACAACATACTATAGTAGCTGGAGTGCTGTAGTTCTATTCAGATTAGACACTCTATGTACAGACATGTGTCAGTGTGGTATTGCAGATATAACTCAGAAGGTGAAGCGAACTAATGGGTAGAAAAAAGCAAAGCTTATCTATTTCTACCCGGTTAATTATTCGAGAATGGAAAAACTACTGATACGATATGATAGGCAATTTGATACATTTTACATATAGTACAACACTATGACTATGTTAATACTATATATATACGGATGATGTAGAGTGTAATGGTGATGTCATCCTTGTAATGTTGTATGATGATATCGACGATACATGAACAATAGGCTATGTTACCTGATACACTATCTAGTAAATAGTATCTACCTGCTAAATATTGTACGACTATTTTAATGGTGCGGACGAGGCTCGAACCCGCGTCCTACTGCTTGTGTGTCTGACGCCTTAGCCAACTGAGCCACGCAGGCAGTTATATAGGTACTAAACTATAATATTAATAGATATCACACCCACGCATATACATTAAATGCTAAATAGATGACAATAACAACTCAATATCCCACTGATACTAAGAGAGAGATAGTCAGGAAATATCAATATCCTTTGGGTATACATGCATTTAGAAATTTTATAATTGCATATAGTACATGAATACATTGAATTGTAGTACCCGATGATAATATCACAATGCCCCACTGATACGAGAAGAGAGAGAGAGAGAGATAAGCATGTAATATCGACTAGCCCGTGTGTAGTAAACCATAGCATTAATTATAATGTCTCATACATATTGAATACTGACTTATTATCCGTAGCAATTGGTGATCAAAACGAATATTTTAATTGTGTGAAAAGTATGAAAATGTTACAGATTTTCTTTAGGCGCAAAATTCACTATAATTATCGAAGCGAACGTTATTTATTTAACGCACATAAATTTAGCACAAATTTACAGTATGAAAACGTGTATTAAAGCCACAATAGAACCATCTGATTTACATCGCTACCGTTTGTATTATACTATTATACAGCTGACATCAGATCATCCGAGTCTGAACCTTTGTTTAAACGTAAAGTATATAATTATTTTATTTCTTTATAACTGTATTATTTAATATTGTTCTTGTTATTTTATATATATATATATATATATATATCGTTATTGTTATTTTTCTTATATTTATTTATGTTCAAATTATTATTACCTTCATTATCATTATGACGCCGATAAACATATGATGTTTCGTAGTCAATAAACTATTTAATAATAATAATAATAATTACAGTGGTTACCTTGATCAACCCGTGATGCTGGATGATTCCCTCTTCTCCTTTCAGAAGATTCAACAGAGAAAACTCTACAATCATTGGTGGTGGTGACAGTCAGGGGAGAAGATAATCGTACAGCAATGATATTTATTAATGCGTGAAAAGAAAGCGAGATAGTCGGTAAAGGAGTTAGTGATTAGTTAAACATAGAAATATATTATATTAATATATGAATAGGTTAACCCAAATAATTATTATTAATATATGAATATTTTATTATAATATATTGATTAACACTTACTGTTTGTGATATAAATTGAAAAAATGTGATTATAAAATAAATATATTTTCATATTGTAATAAACGATAATAATTATAATCTATTAACAGTTTATCATCTATTAACTTTTTTTAATTCTAGCATCATTTCGAATTAGTTTAGTTTTAAATAAATAACTAATTATTTTAAAAGTATTATTTAATATACTTAAGATAACATAACTCATATGCTCCTGTATTACAACATCTGAAACTGTAGTATATATATATATAATGCACAAGTCATAACGGCTAACACACTTGCGGCATAATATATACATACTACAGTATCAGATGTACAATGTATATTGTACAGTGTACAGTACTTCGCATGAGCTACCCTTTCTTACAATTATACTAAGATAATTCAGAATGTTATTAATACCTCTTACCGAGTGGATCTTATACAATCATTAGAAACTATATTTACTATTGTACGATTTTAAAATATCACGTTATAATACAGGAATACAATCTTTACAATTGAAAATAAACTAATTGTCTAGTATATTTCTAATCAATATTGACATTTTATGCAAAGCTCGAATGATTTATCATATTGCATTATGGTCTAGGAGTATATATTTAAATTTAATATTCAAATAAATGTAAAATTTCATTTTTATATTAATGATTTCAATATGATAATATCTAAATTGTAATATTATAATCAAAATTTAATTATTTAGAATGAAGACATCATTATTATAAAAAATCTTTCAATATATACAACATTTATAAATAAATTTGTATTTTTAATAATATATATTTAAAATTAATACGAATTTAAAAAATATATTAATATTTCCGGTGTTGTTGAAATCATTGAAATATAAATAAATATATAACTGAAAAGTATATTTCGGAGTACAAAAAGTTACTATTGCAAGATATAAAGAACATATGTCCTGTCCTTGATATTACTATAATAAATATGGATACAAGTGCTTTTGAAAGAGATATATTTATATAAAAATAAATGTAAAGTGACAGAAAAACTAAAATAAATTAATTAAAACATTTCAATATATAAGAGATAACTAATAATAATTAAAAAATAAGTGGAGTGAATAACTTGATATGTCGTATAGTGATTCCGTCTACATAAGCATGCTTGTCTACACTAGAGGACTATGTCTACTTGGGTTACCGTGTTACTCTACCAGCCTACCTGTCTACATAAACATGCATGTCTACACTAGAGGACTATGTCTACTTGGGTTACCGTACCAGCCTACCTGTCTACATAAACATGCTTGTCTACACTAGAGGACTATGTCTACTTGCGGTACCACGGATACCGTACCAGCCTACCTGTCTACATAAACATGCTTGTCTACACTAGAGGACTATGTCTACTTGGGTTACCGTGTTACTCTACCAGCCTACCTGTCTACATAAGCATGCCTGTCTACACTAGAGGACTATGTCTACTTGGGTTACCGTGTTACTGTACCAGCCTACCTGTCTACATAAACATGCTTGTCTACACTAGAGGACTATGTCTACTTGGGTTACCGTGTTACTCTACCAGCCTACCTGTCTACATAAACATGCCTGTCTACACTAGAGGACTATGTCTACTTGGGGTACCGTGTTACTCTACCAGCCTACCTGTCTACATAAACATGCCTGTCTACACTAGAGGACTATGTCTACTTGGGTTACCGTGTTACTCTACCAGCCTACCTGTCTACATAAACATGCCTGTCTACACTAGAGGACTATGTCTACTTGGGTTACCGTGTTACTCTACCAGCCTACCTGTCTACATAAACATGCCTGTCTACACTAGAGGACTATGTCTACTTGGGTTACCGTGTTACTCTACCAGCCTACCTGTCTACATAAACATGCTTGTCTACACTAGAGGACTATGTCTACTTGGGGTACCGTGTTACTCTACCAGCCTACCTGTCTACATAAGCATGCCTGTCTACACTAGAGGACTATGTCTACTTGGGTTACCGTACCAGCCTACCTGTCTACATAAACATGCCTGTCTACACTAGAGGACTATGTCTACTTGGGTTACCGTGTTACTCTACCAGCCTACCTGTCTACATAAGCATGCTTGTCTACACTAGAGGACTATGTCTACTTGGGTTACCGTGTTACCGTACCAGCCTACCTGTCTACATAAACATGCATGTCTACACTAGAGGACTATGTCTACTTGGGGTACCACGGATACCGTACCAGCCTACCTGTCTACATAAACATGCCTGTCTACACTAGAGGACTATGTCTACTTGGGTTACCGTGTTACTCTACCAGCCTACCTGTCTACATAAACATGCCTGTCTACACTAGAGGACTATGTCTACTTGGGTTACCGTGTTACTCTACCAGCCTACCTGTCTACATAAACATGCTTGTCTACACTAGAGGACTATGTCTACTTGGGTTACCGTGTTACTCTACCAGCCTACCTGTCTACATAAACATGCCTGTCTACACTAGAGGACTATGTCTACTTGGGTTACCGTGTTACTCTACCAGCCTACCTGTCTACATAAACATGCCTGTCTACACTAGAGGACTATGTCTACTTGGGTTACCGTGTTACTCTACCAGCCTACCTGTCTACATAAACATGCCTGTCTACACTAGAGGACTATGTCTACTTGGGTTACCGTGTTACTCTACCAGCCTACCTGTCTACATAAACATGCCTGTCTACACTAGAGGACTATGTCTACTTGGGTTACCGTGTTACTCTACCAGCCTACCTGTCTACATAAACATGCCTGTCTACACTAGAGGACTATGTCTACTTGGGTTACCGTGTTACTCTACCAGCCTACCTGTCTACATAAACATGCTTGTCTACACTAGAGGACTATGTCTACTTGGGTTACCGTGTTACTCTACCAGCCTACCTGTCTACATAAACATGCCTGTCTACACTAGAGGACTATGTCTACTTGGGTTACCGTGTTACTCTACCAGCCTACCTGTCTACATAAACATGCTTGTCTACACTAGAGGACTATGTCTACTTGGGTTACCGTGTTACTCTACCAGCCTACCTGTCTACATAAACATGCCTGTCTACACTAGAGGACTATGTCTACTTGGGTTACCGTGTTACTCTACCAGCCTACCTGTCTACATAAACATGCCTGTCTACACTAGAGGACTATGTCTACTTGGGTTACCGTGTTACTCTACCAGCCTACCTGTCTACATAAGCATGCTTGTCTACACTAGAGGACTATGTCTACTTGGGTTACCGTGTTACTCTACCAGCCTACCTGTCTACATAAACATGCTTGTCTACACTAGAGGACTATGTCTACTTGGGTTACCGTGTTACTCTACCAGCCTACCTGTCTACATAAGCATGCCTGTCTACACTAGAGGACTATGTCTACTTGGGTTACCGTGTTACTCTACCAGCCTACCTGTCTACATAAACATGCCTGTCTACACTAGAGGACTATGTCTACTTGGGTTACCGTGTTACTCTACCAGCCTACCTGTCTACATAAACATGCCTGTCTACACTAGAGGACTATGTCTACTTGGGTTACCGTGTTACTCTACCAGCCTACCTGTCTACATAAACATGCCTGTCTACACTAGAGGACTATGTCTACTTGGGTTACCGTGTTACTCTACCAGCCTACCTGTCTACATAAACATGCCTGTCTACACTAGAGGACTATGTCTACTTGGGGTACCGTGTTACTCTACCAGCCTACCTGTCTACATAAACATGCCTGTCTACACTAGAGGACTATGTCTACTTGGGTTACCGTGTTACTCTACCAGCCTACCTGTCTACATAAACATGCCTGTCTACACTAGAGGACTATGTCTACTTGGGTTACCGTGTTACCGTACCAGCCTACCTGTCTACATAAACATGCATGTCTACACTAGAGGACTATGTCTACTTGGGGTACCACGGATACCGTACCAGCCTACCTGTCTACATAAACATGCCTGTCTACACTAGAGGACTATGTCTACTTGGGTTACCGTGTTACTCTACCAGCCTACCTGTCTACATAAACATGCCTGTCTACACTAGAGGACTATGTCTACTTGGGTTACCGTGTTACTCTACCAGCCTACCTGTCTACATAAACATGCCTGTCTACACTAGAGGACTATGTCTACTTGGGTTACCGTGTTACTCTACCAGCCTACCTGTCTACATAAACATGCCTGTCTACACTAGAGGACTATGTCTACTTGGGTTACCGTGTTACTCTACCAGCCTACCTGTCTACATAAACATGCCTGTCTACACTAGAGGACTATGTCTACTTGGGGTACCGTACCAGCCTACCTGTCTACATAAACATGCCTGTCTACACTAGAGGACTATGTCTACTTGGGTTACCGTGTTACTCTACCAGCCTACCTGTCTACATAAGCATGCTTGTCTACACTAGAGGACTATGTCTACTTGGGTTACCGTGTTACTCTACCAGCCTACCTGTCTACATAAGCATGCTTGTCTACACTAGAGGACTATGTCTACTTGGGTTACCGTGTTACTCTACCAGCCTACCTGTCTACATAAACATGCCTGTCTACACTAGAGGACTATGTCTACTTGGGGTACCGTACCAGCCTACCTGTCTACATAAACATGCCTGTCTACACTAGAGGACTATGTCTACTTGGGTTACCGTGTTACTCTACCAGCCTACCTGTCTACATAAGCATGCTTGTCTACACTAGAGGACTATGTCTACTTGGGTTACCGTGTTACTCTACCAGCCTACCTGTCTACATAAGCATGCCTGTCTACACTAGAGGACTATGTCTACTTGGGTTACCGTGTTACTCTACCAGCCTACCTGTCTACATAAACATGCCTGTCTACACTAGAGGACTATGTCTACTTGGGTTACCGTGTTACTCTACCAGCCTACCTGTCTACATAAACATGCCTGTCTACACTAGAGGACTATGTCTACTTGGGTTACCGTTACCGTATCAGCCTACCTGTCTACATAAACATGCTTGTCTACACTAGAGGACTATGTCTACTTGGGTTACCGTGTTACTCTACCAGCCTACCTGTCTACATAAGCATGCTTGTCTACACTAGAGGACTATGTCTACTTGGGTTACCGTGTTACTCTACCAGCCTACCTGTCTACATAAACATGCCTGTCTACACTAGAGGACTATGTCTACTTGGGTTACCGTGTTACTCTACCAGCCTACCTGTCTACATAAGCATGCTTGTCTACACTAGAGGACTATGTCTACTTGGGTTACCGTGTTACTCTACCAGCCTACCTGTCTACATAAGCATGCCTGTCTACACTAGAGGACTATGTCTACTTGGGTTACCGTTACCGTATCAGCCTACCTGTCTACATAAACATGCTTGTCTACACTAGAGGACTATGTCTACTTGGGTTACCGTGTTACTCTACCAGCCTACCTGTCTACATAAGCATGCTTGTCTACACTAGAGGACTATGTCTACTTGGGTTACCGTACCAGCCTACCTGTCTACATAAACATGCTTGTCTACACTAGAGGACTATGTCTACTTGGGTTACCGTACCAGCCTACCTGTCTACATAAACATGCCTGTCTACACTAGAGGACTATGTCTACTTGGGTTACCGTGTTACTCTACCAGCCTACCTGTCTACATAAACATGCCTGTCTACACTAGAGGACTATGTCTACTTGGGTTACCGTGTTACTCTACCAGCCTACCTGTCTACATAAGCATGCCTGTCTACACTAGAGGACTATGTCTACTTGGGTTACCGTACCAGCCTACCTGTCTACATAAGCATGCCTGTCTACACTAGAGGACTATGTCTACTTGGGTTACCACGGATACCGTACCAGCCTACCTGTCTACATAAGCATGCCTGTCTACACTAGAGGACTATGTCTACTTGGGGTACCACGGATACCGTACCAGCCTACCTGTCTACATAAACATGCCTGTCTACACTAGAGGACTATGTCTACTTGGGGTACCACGGGTACTGTACCAGCCTACCTGTCTACATAAACATGCTTGTCTACACTAGAGGACTAGGTCTACTTGGGTTACCGTGTTACTCTACCAGCCTACCTGTCTACATAAGCATGCTTGTCTACACTAGAGGACTATGTCTACTTGGGTTACCGTGTTACTCTACCAGCCTACCTGTCTACATAAGCATGCCTGTCTACACTAGAGGACTATGTCTACTTGGGTTACCGTTACTGTACCAGCCTACCTGTCTACATAAACATGCTTGTCTACACTAGAGGACTATGTCTACTTGGGTTACCACGGATACCGTACCATTACAGTATCAGCCTACCTGTATAGAGCAACATCTTGCCGTTTCTTATCTCCGTTTCCGTGAGGTTATCGTTCAGGGTGAGAATCTGTGAGTGACAGGTGGGTGGGCGTGTGTTAGTTAGTCGTGCGGGTATTGTAGGCAGTGCTGGACAACTATCTAATACACACTTACACTAGCTCTCTCTTTATATCATTCGCATTTTATAACATATTTAATTGTATTTGCGCATATGCAGACACATTTATTACAGCACTTAAAATGAAATAGTAGCTTGCACTTTTTAGCGCTGCACTACAAGAATCTGTATGTGACAGGCATAGATTTATAGTTTATTTGAGTGTTCATCGTGTGATCTTGATCTTCAACTGGACTGGAGACTCGCTTATGTGTCCTAAGATGGCCGACCATCACATAAAAGATTATATAATCAAATGATGCAATTATAAATGTTGCAATTATATTGCAGTATAAATATATAATATAAATATTTATTTCGATAAAATAGAAACGCACTTTAAAAGCGTATATACAAACAAAAATCAAATGTATATAAAAAATAAATATTTGTTTGAATATTTGTTATTAAATGTATGTGTCACTCGATGGTCGGCCATCTTAGGACACATAAATCTAGTCTGCAGGCGTGTTGAAGAATTTAACATTAGCTAGATATAGCAATACAGACCTAGGTAAAACACAAATCTATGGTACATTATGTAGATAGATAGATAAATTAATAGTTTATTATATGTACGAATGATATGGGTATGTGGGATAGGGTTAGGGGTAACGAGTAAGTACATATAATGAGACATGAAACACGGATGAATGAAACAAAAAGGAACAAATAGAATATATACAATAAAAACATAATGAATTAATCATGCCTCTAATGTAATGTGTGAAGTTTTACCTAAAACAAAGGATGCCATGTTAGTTTACAATAGATAATGAGGTCAATGGAGTATAATGTTTATGTTTCTGGGTGACGACAAACATCTTGATAATAATCTTAAAAATAACTAATAAATCAATATTATTATTATTATTTGAAGTGAGGGTAGAGAATTGAACGAAGACTCATTCCTATAGGAACACCTCTATACATACTATAGTGCTGTGTATAGAGGTAGCAGTAGTAGTCTGCACCTAGTGGTATGTATAGTAGCGTGTTTGTAGACTAGTATGTGTGTGTGTGCAATGGTATGTAAGGTGGTATGCATAGTGGTATATTCCTGGAACCTTCACAATTAGGTCAAAGATTTTGATAAGCAAAGATATGTAATAACACTCCCTATGTATGCAACGTAATTTAGTAATATCCCCAGCCACTGCTAGCAGTAGTATCGAATCACTGAAATATATTTAGGTTCGGCTCTGTTTGCATACAACAATGTTTTCATTGCTCTAATAAATTACATGCAATATAAATTAGCTTTTACTCACCAAATATATACATTATAGCATTTAAAACATACATATCATATTTGTTTGTTATATATTAGTAATGAAAACTTAGTTTTCATCATATAAATATAAATTTAAAGCATATTATATAACATTTTAAAAGTGTGTAGTTAAATACGAATTTACATTATAAACAACACATAGTCCTAAAAGTAACCCGCTATAGGTGGCACTGGGGTATTTTGTATACAAATTCGAATTACACGATTTCGCGTAAGTGTTATGTATTTCCTTCGGAAAATCTTTGGTTTAGTGGTATATGTAGTAGTATATAGATATTAGGCTTCTGGAACCTTCTCAGTATTTAAAACATATACAACACTAAGAAGTATTGAGGGGCTTGTTTCCACTATTTGTATTGTATATTAATATATTAATCCACTAAATAAATATTGTTATTATTATTATTATTACCTATAGGTTTCAATACTGCGGTACTATAATAGTGTTACTCTATTAGCTACCTCGGGTTCTACCTTACCTATAGACACTGATAATAATCATGGTATATCTCTATTATTATTATTATTATTATCTAGCCTGGCTGTCATTTATTTAGTTCAACTTATTTGTTGTTCTTGTTTATGTATAGTACCATGTTTTATGTACATATCTAGTGCACTACAGCAATAGTATGCACCTACTATAGAATACACCTACTATAGTGTACACCTACTATAGTGTACGCCCTTCATCTGACCTTGATCGTGTAGTATTCATTGGTTCCATCTTTACGCGCGATGAATTGTGTCAGACTCTTTATTGGCATGTTCAGTAGGCGAGGACCTGACAATGTGTGTAGGTGTGTGTGTGTGTGTGTA
Organism: Osedax fenrisi; assembly: GCA_964019155.1. Taxonomy (NCBI): domain Eukaryota; kingdom Metazoa; phylum Annelida; class Polychaeta; order Sabellida; family Siboglinidae; genus Osedax; species Osedax fenrisi. The sequence goes on from OZ025245.1 coordinate 9,541,179, forward strand.
GGTATGTGTGTAGGTGTGTGTGTGTGTGTAGGTGTGTGTAGGTGTGTGTAGGCATGTGTAGGTGTGTGTAGGTGTGTGTAGGTGTATGTGTGTAGGTGTGTGTGTAGGTGTGTGTGTATGTAGGTGTGTTTAGATATGTGTATGTGAGTATGTTAGTGTATGTTAATGTATGTGTGTGTATGTGTATATTTATGTTTAGGTATGTGTGCGTATGTTTGTGTATATTTATGTGTATATGTGGCAGTGTATATTTTTATATATATATATATACCATTGTGTGCATGTAAGTGTATGGCTGTATGGTTGTGGATGAGTGCAAACGATATAGTGAGAAAGTGGATAAGCAATTGAATGTAGTGTATGACACTTTGCGATAGAGGCGCTTCAGTCACACCCCACTACTAAATACCTACTAAATTTTAAATTAATATTATTTATATATACATATATATTGATGATTACAATCAATTTTAATAGAGCTATCTAATAGAGATAGTATCTGTACCAAAAATAAAATTATATATTTAAAATATCAATATTCCTCATAATGTTATATGTTTACATTGAAGATATCATACTATTGTATTGATATTTATATTCCAAATCTATAGATATAGATAGAAGTCACTTCTATCTATGTTGACGAAAATCCTATTGTTTTAATATCGACATATATAATATGACTAATATACAATCAAAATCATTGATACCATTTTGTTAATTTATCGATAAAAGTGTCATTCGCGTATCTATCTTTACTTGCATCGCATGCGTCAATTGCTTATTGTATGCCACTTTCTGTACATCCGCGTATGTATTTAGAAGTCGTATCACATTCCTAAATATAATATGTAATTAATAAATATAATGTTAAATACATATATATTTTAGTGAGAATACACTCTATTTAGTGAGAATACACTCTATTTAGTCTCTACCTCCTATTTACAGGTATGCTAAGCAATTTATTGAATTGAATTATTACACATATGCAAGCTAAATATAATAAGAATATCACTTTAAAAGTATCTATATCTTAAATTACACGCACGATTCAATCTCTAATGCAATGGCCCACATATACAGTCGTTAATATTTCGATATTCTCAGTGTTAGTGTGGCTTAGTATGTTTCCGATTGAATAGTCTAGCATCACATTGACCACAATCTTACCAGGATTTACACTGGGTCCTGCTAGCAACTCTAATCCCCGCTAATCAATAGGGTAATGTATCCCACTCGGATCCGCTAGTCCTATTAAGACACACTTAGCCTCTAACCTATGAGGTGGTGTATCCCCACTAGCTATACTAAGCCACACATAGACCCCGATAACCTATAAAGTAGTTCCTCCCACAAGGCCCCATTAGCCCCACAAAGCCCACAAGGCCCCACCTAGCCCCCCCCCCCGCTAACCAATAAAGTAGTTCCCCCACAATGCCCCATTAGCTCCCCCCGCTAACCTATCAGGTAGTTGCCCCCACGAGGCCCCACAAGCTCACACTAGCCCCACATAGCCCCCTCCCCCCCCCGCTAACCTATCAGGTAGTTGCCCCCACCTAGCCCCCCCCCACACTAACCTATCAGATAGTTGCCTATTCTGCGGACACGGTCAGAGTAGACGTCCTGCACAGTGTCCTGTGTGTGGGTGTGTTTTACAGGGGTGTCTAGCGGGGGGTAATAGCAACCACACATAGCCAGATAAACTCTAATACATAGGAGTATATTAGGTATAAGCCCTATGCTATAAGGCTTATTAGGTTAATATAGAGATCGGGGGGGGGGGCTATATGATGTAGATTCAGTATGTTGTATGGTTGTGTTAGCGCTATATACTGGTCAATAACTAATTAGGTAGCTAGCTATGAATGCTCTAATCAGGGGTTAAAGAGTTAGCCGAATGAGGTTATTGTGAAGAGATTGATGTGGGTTTTGTATATAAGCTTTATTACTAAACGAACGCATGAGACTTGTGCGTGCCATGGAAGCGTGTACCCGAAGACTAGTGGTGCTTGTGATGGTTGTGACCGAAGTGACAATCTCGTACTGACTAATTCGGGATGAAAGTGCAATCACACGCAGTGCATGCCCTAATTAACTAACCAGGGTGTAGTTATACTAACCAGGGGGTAGTTATACTAACCATGGGGTAGTTACACTAACCATGGGGTAGTTACACTAACCAGGGGGTAGTTATACTAACTAGAGGGTAGTTATACTAACTAGGGGGTAGTTATACTAATCAGGGGGTAGTTATACTAACCAGGGGGTAGTTATACTAACCAGGGGGTAGTTATACTTACCAGGGGGTAGTTACACTAACCAGGGGGTAGTTATACTAACCAGGGGGTAGTTATATTAACCAGGGGGTAGTTACACTAACCAGGGGGTAGTTACACTAACTAGGGGGTAGTTATATTAATCAGGGGGTAGTTATACTAACCAGGGGGTAGTTATACTAACCAGGGGGTAGTTATACTAACCAGGGGGTAGTTATACTAATCAGGGGGTAGTTATACTAACCAGGGGGTAGTTACACTAACCAGGGGGTAGTTACACTAACTAGGGGGTAGTTATACTTACCAGGGGGTAGTTATACTAATCAGGGGGTAATTATACTAACCAGGGGGTAGTTATATTAACCAGGGGGTAGTTACACTAACCAGGGGGTAGTTACACTAACTAGGGGGTAGTTATACTTACCAGGGGGTAGTTACACTAACCAGGGGGTAGTTATATTAACCAGGGGGTAGTTACACTAACTAGGGGGTAGTTATACTAACCAGGGGGTAGTTATACTAACCAGGGGGTAGTTATACTAATCAGGGGGTAGTTATACTAACCAGGGGGTAGTTATACTAACCAGGGGGTAGTTACACTAACCAGGGGGTAGTTATACTAACCAGGGGGTAGTTATACTAATCAGGGGGTAATTATACTAACCAGGGGGTAGTTATACCAACCAGGGGGTAGTTACACTAACCAGGGGGTAGTTATACTAACTATGGGGTAGTCATCGAAGTTGTCGTAGGTAAGTTTACTAGGCCTGGGTTCATCTGAGTAGCTATCGTTGTTACACTCCAACATGGTGGTCGGCTGAAGAGAGAAGCGTTACTTAACATGGGCGGATACACGTGGAGAGGGGGAGGGGTTAGAGAATAGAAGTGAATACAGGCGCTGTGTCAAAGAGGTGTGGTCTCTATATCTGGTGGTGGTGGCATTAGTTAATTTAACAACGATTGATATTAATTTATTCACATGACATTAATAATGTAATAGTGTATAATCAATAGTGTAACTAATTATTATTGATATATACAAAAAAAAGTATACACAAATAATCATAAATAAAAAAGTGTATAGCTTTTAAAAAAGTAGATTTTTTTTCCCTAGATTTTACATGTAAACCAAACTCAACCATAACCCTAAATCAACCCCAAACTTATCCCAAACCCAAATCAACAAACCTACTTGTAGGTACTTGTAGCTTGTAAGCTCATGAACTTCGATCCAACCCTTAGTATTTGAAACATATTACCTAACTGTCTAAACATTCGTGTATGTAATTGCATTGAGAACTATTATGTAGTACGTGCACTACTTACCATTTGCCTCTATTCCCATGTACATTATGCTACAACGCGTGAATTAGCGGGGGTTTATATAACCTAGTCGTCTAGTGAAATCACTCTCGATATATTAATAGTATTATAATATTAATTTAATACATTATAAATATATATGAATATATATTAATATATATGTAATTATATATATATATATATATTAATATATATAAATAATATGTAGGCGTTTATATAAAAATTCGGGATGATGCATTCGTCAATGTATTACTATAGTATATTTCATAAATAGCATAGTATATCATTGCATCACTACTATCTTGACTATTGTTTTAATACTATACGGCTATATTTAATTACTATACGCATAGTATACAATTCTGAACGATCGTAACATTTTGTATTAGAATTAGTAATTTTATAATATCGTAACTAAACATATATATTTATATATATATATATATATATATATATATATATATAGATATATATATATATATATATATATATATATATATATATATATATACAGGGTTGATTCGGTTTTTAAAATTGGTTTTTTCAAATGGGTTTTTACGTCGGTTTTTACGGTTTTTTCAAGTTGTAAAAACCATGGTTTTTATGGTTTTTACGGTTTTTAACAAATTAATTTAACTTTTAAATTATAAGTTATAATTGCCTACATTATATGTTATATCAGTGAGTGGGTAGGACTCTCATCTAATTACACTTACATGCCTAAGATACAATGATTATGTGATAACAAATTTAATTACGCCACCATTAGGCAGAATATTCTAATTATGAATTATTTATATATTGAAATGTAAAAATATATCGTTTTTATGATAATACATTATTATTAATTATAGTTATTTATATGTAATAGCCAAATATTACCAAACTTAATCATTTTACTAAATAATATGAAGTAAAGCACTGCTTTAAAAGCAGGGTTGATTCGGTTTTTAAAATTGGTTTTTTCAATTTGGTTTTTTAGTCGGTTTTTACGGTTTTTAACAAATTAATTTAACTTTTAAATAATAGTTTTTATGATAATACATTATTATTAATAATAGTTATTTATATGTAATAGCCAAATATTACCAAACTTAAGTAAAGTACTGTTTTAGACTACAATTTTTAGTATATTATAACGGTTACCAGACACTGTAGCCGGTGATTTCAAAAGGGGTGGGACTATGGGTGTGGCTATAGCCGAAATACTCTAAACGCAAATAAAATAACTATAATATTTTTAACTATTATATTATCAAATTAAATGTTATAAATATGAATCAAAAATATAATATCAAATGTAATCATATTATATAATTACATTTGATATTATATTTTTATTTAAATAGCTATACAAATGATATCTATTCATTTATAATTATTTAACAATAATGGTTTTTAACTGAGGAACTTATTAAATTTATTATAATGTTGAATAATAATTATGTTCCATTATGTGATGTCTATATATTTAAAATTATAATGAAAATAATACAATTTAGTTAATTTTTTGTTATGAAAAAATTATAATTTGTACTTGTTTATTTTGAAAAAACCATAAAAACCAGATAAAAACCGATTAAAACCAGGTTTTTTGGTTTTTACGTATAAACCGAAAAAACCATCAACCCTGTTATTGATTCAAGACCACTTTAATTACATATAGCTAATAATCTATTTTATGATAACAATAATATAATAGTATTAAATAATATTTGATAGGTTTGATAATATTTAATATTTTTTTTTAATATATATAATATACTCGTAACAATCAAAAATAATATATTCTACGATTCCAACTCTTCCATTATGTGATGTCTATATATTTAAAATTATAATGAAAATAATACAATTTAGTTAATTTTTTGTTATGAAAAAATTATAATTTGTACTTGTTTGTATTGTAAAAACCGTAAAAACTACAAAAACCGATAAAACCCGATAAAAACCGTTAAAACCCGATAAAAACCATAAAAACCGATAAAAACCGGGTTTTTTGGTTTTTACGTAAAACCCGAAAAAACCATCAACCCTGTATATATATATATATCACAATCACCTGAATATGAGCCATCAATATTATTTAAATTTAAATAACATGTAATATTGTAAACATTTAAGTTAAATGATTTAACAATGTTAAATTTTAACAACTATACTAATATTAAATATTAGTACCGAACTAAATATCATATAATATCATATATTTAACATATTAATTAATATTATTATATTAATATTATTATATTAATATTATTATATTAATATAATACTATTAATATAATATTATAAGAATAAAGATGCACCTTAATTGTATATTCATATTTAAATGTTACATATTTAATATGATATTAAATGGGATACGATCAAAAAGGACGAGTTGATGGTTAAAGGTTACATTTGAAATATGATTAATAGTATATATATATATATATATATATATATATATATATATATATATATTGTATATATATATATATTATAAACACGAGTATGAGTAATATTTATATCTGAATAATCATGTATGAATATAAATTATATATCACTGCAAAGTCAATAATTCATTTAAAGTCATAACTAATCACTGAATTTAAATAGCCTACAAAGAATTCATTGTTTTTAGCCCTCGGAATAGTTAACGTTCAAGTCCTTTTATATAATGTTCATGTTCTTGAAGTGAACGGATACAAGCCCTAACCCCTCCCCAACATACCACGCCTATTGTAATTTATTATATTAAAAAAATGTGCCTACTTTGATGAGGAACCCAGTTACGGTGCATCTTTATTCTAATAATATTATATTATATACATATAATAACATGAATACTATATATTTATATTATTTATAAATAAATGTATACAACTATTAATTCGAATAACAAATTATACAGTTTGGTGCGTAGTTTATTTTTTTAAACTCAGTTAAAGGGCTTTTAACTTAAAAGCCTTTGATCGTAATCCAAATTTAGCTGAATATACAATTTTTTATATTTCAATAAACTATAACTTTGTACATAATATTATACATATTATTATGTATCATAAGAATAATATTTATACTTATATTTATAAAGCTCACTATAGTGAATTAACTTATTTTAATAAGCCAGCTAACTACATATATTCAATATAATATTGAATATAAAATTTAGAAAATGATTAGTATTTGTATTATAATTTGCAATTAAACCTTTTTAAATTATATATCCATATTAATTAAAATAGCCAATGAAAACATAAACTAAAATTATATTTATTGATTAACTTTTTTATTAAAATAGTATGCTAAACTTAAGTCTTATTCGAATATTATTCAAATATTTTTAAATTTAATAAATATGTAAATATTGTGATTCTAGGATTATAATGATCTTTGATAAAAGCAAAGATTTTACACAAATATTCAGATAATTATTGGTAAACAAATAATATGGAGCAAAGCCAGTTGGAAGTGCCTATATAATAAAGTCATATATATATATATATATATATATATATATATATATATATATATATTATATATAATGAATTAAATAAAGTAAGATGGGATAATTTTAGTATTTTAGATATAGTATAGGTGTTTGTAAAAATTGGATAACGTCTCCACACGATTTATTATAACCAAGCTCCCATTTATTAAATAAATATGTGTATATTTATTATTTAAATAACATGAAATGTAAATAATTAGGTTGTTATTTATTATAATAATTATAAATTAATTCTTATTCACTCACTCGACAATACCACACTCCTCTACTCTCAACACGTCCGAAACTTTGGCTTCCATATTGATACCACCCTTTCCCTTGACTATCATATTATACACATGCATAAATCCATCCACTACCACCTACACTGCCTCCGCTTAATCCGACGCTCCATTCCCCTCCCCATTGCTATTACCATTGCCTCCTCCTACATCATCCCCCTATTCGACTATTGCAACTCCCTATTCTTTAACCTCCCGGACTACAAACTCATCAAACTACAGCGACTCCAAAACGCTGTAGTTCGCTGCGTCCATTTACTTCCCCGACGTTCCCCTGACTCAATTACTCCTTTCCTAAAACAACTACACTGGCTGCCAGTCCCCTATCGTATAAAGTACAAACTCTCCCTAACCATCCACAAAGCTATTCACCACAATTCCCCTGACTACCTTGCCTCCCTCCTACATCTACACACACCCATCACTACACTCCAGACCCGTTCCTCCAACACCTTTATCCTTACCACTCCCCATTTTTACAAACTCCATTCTTCAAATATACGCTCCTTTGCCCTCTCTGCCCCTTACCACTGGAACTCCTTATCCAAACACCTACGAATAAACTCATTAACTCCCTCCTTTAAAAGACACCTCAAGACTAATTACTTCTCCCATGGCTTCCCTCCCACTCAATAATTTCCTTCCCACGGACGGCCGATTGCTCACGCACTTGCAGTCAATAAACCAAAAAAAAGTAAAAAGTAAAGTATGTTTACGATTAAAAGTTAAGAATAATACATGACTTGCCAATACACTAACATAAGTATACTTTAAGGCATATAGGCTAACAGTTTGGTAGAGGAATTAATGAATAATAATTATTATGCGTTAACGCAAGGAGGTAATGTCACATATTTTATAATAATCCTTCATGATACCTATAGTTCAATTATATAATCCTAGACGTTTGATTTAAACATCATTATTATGAAATTGTACTTAATTTAAATCATTATTCTATTATCTTAAGATATTATAATTATAATGTATTATATAAATATTGTTAGAATATTTTTTATTATCAAAAAAACTATGAAAAACACAATATTTTGTTGATAAATATAATATAATTGGATAATGTATTAATGTTTTCGTATCGTCATCATCACCAACAAATCTAAAACTATTAAAATATAGGTAAAACTATTATATTTAAATTCACATATTCTGAACAATGGATCAAATACCTATTCACCCCATTGACATTACAAATTGGGATTATAAATCTTAATTTTAACTTATACAACTAATTCCGACAGCAAAGAAATAAAACACAAACAAGTTTTTAAACTAGGATTAAACCTATATTAAAATTAGCTTTATTATATCATGAAAAAGATGTAACAATTTGATAATTTGTTATTAAAGATAAAATATATGTTTTTGGAAGTATTGGAAATCGGTAGGGGAAAGTTACCAAATACGGACACTCTCGGTATCTCAGAAACCTTAGATTCCACGAAAACAAATTTAATGAATAAAATATTTATAATTATACAAATAGTCTAAATAATTATTTTTAATTATTTAAATAATGCTGATATATCCAATAAACTATTATTTGTATTACGTTTTTAAATTTATGAAAACAAATTTCAACTTAAAACCTTATCAAGAATATAAAAATGTATCGATATAAAACATAACAATATATTATTAAAATCTAAAGCATTATAAATATTATGTATATATATATATATATATAATTGTTATATTTGATATCAAATGTTAATTAAGTTATAAGCATATATATATATATATATATATATATATATATATATATATATATATATATATATATATATATATCTAGATATATCTAGAGGTCATATAAGTCCATAATACGGACACTATAGCTGTCGTAATACGTCCATCGGACACCCTATAATCAATCAGCGCGCAGCGTTTGAACTATTCTGATTTTCATAAAAAAATCGCGTGTGTTATAGGTACCGAATATGGACACCCCCATTCAGTGCCGGATTAAGCAAAGTATGGGCCCGGGGCAAACTTAATTTATGGGCCCCCTAATTTTTATAATTTAAAAAACATATTAGATGTATCTACAATAAAAATATACATAGTGCATTTTGGGTAACTAACATCTGTATGGTATATGTATACATTTATACGCATACATGTATAATTTTATATTTTATAAAGGTATATATTTATAAACTATAGTTTAGATTATAATTAGTTTGAATAAAAAAGAGTTTCTTAATTAAATATTTATTTTTTGAAAAAATATTAATTATTCTTTCTTGATAAATTTCTTTTAATAAACTTGACTCCAATGATAATAATGCTAATCCTGATAATTTGTCCTGTGTGAGCGAATTTCTTAAATAATTTGTTACTATTTAAGTTTAGAAACACTTCTTTCACCTGTACTATTTGACACCATTAGATATAGATATATCCTATATACAATTTCAATATTAGGATAAACATCAATAATTTCTCGAACATATTTATAATCCGATAGTACTGTTTGTTTGGTAATTGTATTATATCTATAGATATATATCAGATATATCAGATTCGATTTAATATTTAGATAAATGTATTGTCTCGTTTATTAATTCATCATTGATATCCGTAGAATATTTCTTTATGAGAACTTTACAATTATTTGTTATTTCTGATGCGCTAATTAGCGGATTAATGGTCCTCAGATTTCCTATAAACCCGAATAGTGTAGCCACTTCATCATATGCATCAATCCTCTGCTTTAATGCAACTATATATTAAATATTAATTATAATTATCATAAATATATAAATATATGTTATCTAAAATAATCATTATTAAGATATATATATATATATATATATATATATATACTATATAATTACCAATTAATTTGTCAAATATAGGTAGAAAACATTCACGTTTAAATCTTTCTTTTGGTGTAATACTCTCATTAGTATTCAATGGTTCACCATCGAAGTATTTCTTTGAAATTTTTATTCGTTTTTTAGATTCATTAAATTCTGCCTTACATACATGTTCAGCCATACATATAAATTCCTCATAATTGTTTCTTTTTTCATCTATGTAATTTGATAGAGCTACTAAATTATTGACGGCTACCATCAACTCAATTGATTTAGAATGTAATATTTTGCTTACTGTATTTATTCTACATAGCAGAGCCTTCCAAATTTTGCATAGCAAAACAGTTTCAAATTCATTCATTCTCTTATATAGATAATTCAGCTCAATTAGTGATAACGCATTAAGATTATCTTTTTTCATCTTGATTATTACATCTAAAACGATTAAATATCCATCGGAAAGTGCGCTTACTGCATCAGTATGTGAAGACTATAGTCTTATATGGTGTACCGCACAATCTCTTTATTACAACATGTCCAGCTTCTTTTAATCTTGAACTTAATACATTCCATCTTTTAGGTGTACTGAAGAAAGTGTAAAGTCTTTGTATAAATGCAAAATATGATGATACAGTAACTATATTACAGTTGTTGATGACTCCACTGCATATTGACAAACTCAATTTAAAGAATGGGCAGCACATGGTATTCACATTGCTAATGGATTATGATTTTTTATATGGGCGTGCATCCCATTATATCTTCCAGACATGTTACTGTCGTTATCATAGCTTTGTCCACGACAATTATTTATATTAATTCCATTTTTCTTGAAGAATTTCAATAATACATTATTCAAGTCTAAACCAATATGGGAATGTATTTCTACAAATGTAATGAATCTTTCTACCATTATATAATCTTTTAAATATCTAACTATTATTGTCAATTGATCAACATCCCATGGGAAATATCAGGCGTGTAGTGAACTGATATACTGAAATATTTGGCATTCTTAATTTCTTTTATTATAGTTGATTTTACTTGTTCAGCAAGTATTAACATTATTTCATCACAGATAGTTTTAGATAAGTAATTAATATGACCACTACCTGTAAGAATTTAAATAGTTAAGATCATAACATTAAGATCATAACATTATTAAAAAAGGGCCCCGAGTAATTATTTTCAAATTATAATATATTTAATAGTTGGTTATTATTAAGAAAAAACTTATAAAATTAACTATAACATTATTATTTTTATCAAATGTATGGGCCCCTAGAAATGTGGGGCCCAGGGCATTTGCCCACTTTGCCCCCGTCTAAATCCGGCACTGCCCCCGTTATCAATTGAATACAAATATTAAAATTGAATATATACAATTTAAAAATCACAATAATATCTATAATCATATAATATTAATAAATTGTAATTTTTGAATACAAATATAGAGTCATAAATTAAGACCATTTATTGTTTTAATCATATATTGTTAAAGTGTCCGTATTAGGTTACTTTTCCCTATTATCATATTATTTACTTTACATTTGTAAAATAATAAACAAACGTATATAAACCTATTGGCCGATGTACATTCATGTTATTAATGGTCTTAAACTATATAATACCAAGTCTCAATCAAATATCAAAGTGGAGTAGGTGAATATATATTAATATTAGGGGAAAGTCTCCGATTACCGACACCCTCATAATACCAACCCCCTTTCGTATCTCAGTAAATATAAGAGATATAACAAAATTATATATACATGAATTATTCGTAATTTAATTATAAATATGAATAAGTATTTTGTTTTTAAAAATATTCAATCTTACAATTGTTATTTGATAAAATGTAATATTCTCTTTTTACTTTTTAAATATTTGAATAATAACTTTTTTTAAATCATTGTAAATTATTTATTAATTAAAAGAAAACATAATACTGAGCATAATATTGTAGATCAATAACATTTTTATAACAAATAACAAAATAATTTAATTTGAATAACTATTAACCAATATATCTTAATTATAGTAACCCATATGATTTTCCTATTACCGATCCCCTAAATTACCCTAATACCGACCTCATGTGATTTATAATATCCAATCAAAATAGATCCGTATTTTGCTTTAAAATATGTCGTAAGTTGTTTTTGTATCATTGATATAGATTTAGGATTCATGGTTCCAGCCAGGTATTCCAGTTGATTATATACATACTGATTAATAAATAAATATTAAATAATAATATACACTATTTTAATATAATTACTATACAGTTTAAATTAAATTTAATATTACTATTAAAACATAAATTCAATAATACATAAATTCCGTGCATGTTATAATTAATTATATTTATGTATATCTACTATTTTTATTGAATATAATAATACACTTATTTCTACCACGATTATTTTAGGGGGTCGGTAATAGGAGAGGGGGTCAGTATTAGGCACATGTATCCGATTACCTACCCCCCTGTTTATTCTTGTAAATACAATTATATCAAAAATTTAAAATAGCAACATTATTCATTGTCATAATATTACCCTAATTACAAAATTTCAAATAAATATATTTAATATTGAATAAGTTATTACAAATAATCATTTAGGTGTCGGTAATCGGAGACTTTCCCCTAATAATTCCAAATCACACCATTTCAGAAGAGTCAAGGTCAATACTTACTTTCCGGCAACTTGACGGAAATATAGTAACTTAAAAGTGGGTATCCTATTACAACTTGCTAGAAAATCATTTCTAGTAAAAATGTCCGGACATTATTTCCGGAAATACTGGTAGTGGGATACCCCCTTAAAATGAATAGCTCATGAATAAAATGTACTATTCATGAATTGTGATATTTACTCTATCACTCTGGAGGATATTTTGTTATAATTTATAATATAAACATATATAAGTCATAATTTGAATAATATAATGAATAATACATTACATACTTGTAAATTAACATTATTGGCCACTTCTTGTTAATATTATATATCTGATTATTTATATTTTATAAAATTCATAAAAACAAATTAATATCACATAAGTTCTTATCACTTTAAATATTTAACATTAAAATGTAGGAAATAAGGAAATAAATATATATTTATACATACACATATATTATGATATATATTTGATTGGTAAATCATGTTTGATAATATTTGTCAAGAGATAATAATACTGTCAGAATAAAAATCAAATAGGTTTCTAAGCTATATTTATATTTAAAAATAATATATGATATATATGATCCTACATGTATTATATTCTCTTGACAAATATTATCAAACATGATTTACCAATCAAATATATATCATAATATATGTGTATGTCATGGCAATATGTGTTTATTAAAGACTATGGTGTGTATTGATATAAGGGTTATGTATTATATATAGTAGAGTACAAATATGTATATGTTTATTAGTTACTTATTAAGTAATAGGCATACATATATGTATGCTATATATATATATAGCGTTAGGCCGCTATGTATATAGTCACAGAGCTAGAGAGAAAGCTTTCTATCTAGCTCTGTGTATATAGTCGATCTACACATGGTGCAGTCATCCGAGACGGCTGTACATAAATGGGTATTCCTATAGGCGTATTCTAGGCATTAATCGTACATGTAATAGTACAAGTAATGTTTATATAGATACAATGTGTATCATACAAAAGATATACGTATATGATAAAGTACAATAGATAACATCTTCTCCCGAATTCAGAGTGGTGTATGTACAGGTAGGGGCGCTGGAACGATGTTGTATGTAGGTGGGACCAACCAATCAAAATAAATGTAATGGTAAAAGTGGTGGGGGGGGGCAATACTGAGGAGGTCTCCTATATTTTAAAGTGAGGGCATATCCCCCTGTCCCCCTGTTGCAGCGCCCCTAATTATATACCATCGATATAAAAAATATATAATTTCTTTATATCGATGATACACTTGAATATATATATATATATATATATATATATATATTTGCCTGCTCATACCTCGACCATATTGAAAGACATGTATACTAATACAATATGTGAATACAAAGATGTTATGGTCCAACCAACTTCCGGAGTAAGACATGCGATTGTTTATCACCAATTATTTTTAATCTTGCATCTGAACCTATCATAAGAAAAGCAATTGAAATAGCTGGTTATGACCTATTCGGATCCAAAGCTAAACTTATAGCTTACGCAGATGATTTAGCAATAATCACGGGATCTCATGAGGAAATGATGTCGGCACTATATGGAATACTGGAAGTTTCTAGTAGTATCGGCCTCAAGTTCAATCCTAGAAAATGTACTAGCATTTCTTTCAACAAGGGGGTTATTGAGGATCGGCAGTTTATGTTGGGTCAAGAATTTATTAAAACTCTCCATATTGGCGAATTTAAAAGATTCTTGGGTATACCTGGATCTAAGTTCTTGTTTAATGTTACTACTGATATACCTACTCAACTTAATCAACTTTTAGACTGTGGACTAACTCCATGGCAAAAAATATAAGTTTGAGAAGTCACTTAATCCCCTCTCTATCCCACGAGCTCTCATCTGGACGAGTCATGAAGGAAAGTATCTACGATCTGAATAACTCTATAAAACAGTTCCTAAGATATAATACTAATACTCCTGACAATGTTGCTACTCCATTCTTCTATGCTGACAGAAATATTGGCGGCCTGGGGATTGTTAAAATCAGCCAAGAAGTAGATATTTGGACAATCTCTAAACAACGCAATTACTATCTTCTATGGATAATATGATATCCTCAATTGCTAATCGCCAACTATCAAATACCCTAAATTGTGCTATCGGACATGATCACGAAATACCACTCACTGAATTTCTATCCAGTAGCCAAACGCATGGGTTATATGGTTATAGATTTTATAGCAAAGGTGCTAATCTGTGGACGCGCACTCGACATGCAACAACACATCTTGGAGCTCGCATTGATATATCCGATGGGAACATAATCATAGCCATCGATGATATCTGCTCCACTCCTGCTAAGGTTGTAAAAAGCATGCGACTTTCGCTGAGAAAGCAATGGAGCAGAACATTCGTGGAACTCCCGTTACAAGGCAGTGTAGCTGAGTGTTTATCCCAGGATGCAAATTCTAAGGTAATCACAAATCTAATATCACAAGAATCGACACTATCTTTCAAATCCTGGAACTATTGGCACATGGCTAGAACTCAGACTCTTCCAGTAAAAGCTTTTCCAGGCTCAACAGATAAAAAATGTAGGCAATGCTACTCCAAGGATGAAACGACGATGCACATATTGAATATGTGTACTGCATCACTAAAAATGATGACAGAAAGACATGATGCTGTCCTTGGAGTACTAACTAAGCTCCTAGATGAATGCGATATTGAGTACGATACAAGCTATATCTCACTAGATAATTTAAAACCGGATCTTGTTATCAAATATAACAACTCATGTTATTTTGTCGACATCACAATTCCCTACGACTCGATTACAAACATGGAATCTGCCGCTAACAGGAAGATAGAAAAGTATCGCCACCTCGGAAATGTAATTCTCTTCTGTGTTGGTTCTTTGGGCTCTTGGTACTCTGGAAACCAAATTATCAAGACAGAGATGAATTTACCTTCAAATACCTGGAAAATATTGAAGACCGCCAGTATTAAAGAATCAATAGAAGGTTCGGGAAGAATTTTATCGAAATACTTCAACTGTTTTTAAAGCGTTTTATTATTTTACTTAGTATTTTATATTGTATCTTTAACTTATTCTCTACTTTTAAATGTTTTTATCACAAAATTCTATTTACATATTTTATAAATTTTTATTTTGTTTAATTATTATAGATATTTGTATACCGTTTACCTCCGTTTTAGTTTTAGGATCACTAACTATGATGAAGAGGTCATAAGCTCAAACATATTTGCTTAATTGATTTTTCAATAACACCCTTCTGAGTTATATATATATATATTAAATCTTTTTTTACTTACATTTTATTTTAATTTACTTATAATATTACTAAAGCATAGAGCTTTGATAGTATCGTAGAGTATTCTGATTTCTGATTTATATTATAAATTTGAACTCTACTATATATATATATATATAAATTTCACATGTCCAATTACATATTGTTCTAGCAATTTGTCTGATGCACATACACTATAGGGTTTGTATACATATATATATATATATATATATATATATATATATATATATATATATGTTAATTCTCATAAAATCAGCGATGACAATGTACCTGGTACGTATTATAATATTTTAATAAATAATAGATCTAATAATTGAATATATCTTTTTGTCAATCATTTAATAAATATTATTGTTTAGCTCAGAACCATAATTGTAAAGGACTAAATCTGTCACATATTCAACCTATTTGAGATGATTCAATAGAAAAATCTGACCCTTATATTTCTTCCAACCTTAATATTCCTGAATTTAACGAATACTAAATTCCAAAGTTTAGATTAGAAACATATTCCAAAAATATATAGAGATCTATTTGATGAAGCTATGGCTATGTTATTCAGAAATATTTCCCAGCATCCATTTGAAGTGAATTTCTAATATTAACGCTATTTCCTAGGGCTTTTTTACAACTCCCAACTCATTCAGATACAAATAAAAAAGTTCAAAGCGCTCGTATCTAAAACAATTGTTTAAAACATTGAATTTCTGAAGTATATTATATTATCTTTGGTCTGAGTCTAAGCATGAAGCTAATAAATTTCCGGAGTATAAAATGTTTACAAGTATAACAAATAATATAGAACTTGTGATTAACTTAACACAGGAAGGAAATGTTGGTAAATTATGTAAAGCCCTTTATACAATGGTATGGCAAATTATTATCAGGATATTATAACAACTCTACAGGATAAACACCATAGAAGACTAAATATAATTGATATTCCGTTTCCATAATATAATTAGTTAATTCAGGTTACTATTAAGGATAATATGTTTATACTAGATTCTTTATAGATAGATGTGCGGGTCCCAGTAAACTTTCCCCATCTTAGTGAAGATCTTCGCTATATAACCCATATGAAACCGGAAAATCTGATTAACATTATTAACATTATCTATTAGTAGCTGGAAATGTTAGCTATGATATTGATCAATATTTATGCGGCGCTTATCTTTATCCGTTGAGAAATAAGATGGAGATATAAGACCCAGTTAATTTGGTGAATCTGTAAGAAGACTTGTATCTAAATTCACCAATTAAAAAAGAAGCATAAGATTTATTCTCTTCTACTCAGTTAGACGTAGGTATGAATACTGAATCAGACATTATTGTGCATTCGGTAAGGTCCTTAATTGATATATATATATATTCTAGTTCTACTGATAAATATCGTCTAGAATGACTTTAAGAATGATTTTAATCTTATATCTCGCAAATTGATCATTGGCCAAGTTGCTAAACATCCACAGGCCTTTTAAATTGGGCATTATTTACTCTGCTAACATAATCTAAATTATTCATATGCAATGAGTTTATTCTAAGCTCCAGAGATGTCGAGCAATGTGATCCTTTCGGCCCTTTACTATTTTCTTTAGCTTTAAACATATATTCTGATACAATTATAAAAATTTCCTAATTTAATCTATCATTATTTTACTTAGGTGATAGTATAATAGTAGCAAATATAAATTAAGTAAAATTAACTTTGGATACAATTCTACAAGTTTTCCCAAATTTAGATCTTAAAATTAACATTAGCAAATATGAAATTTTGCGTCCAAATTTGAATGAGTTATCGTAGGATATTATTCCTACTTCGATTAATAATATACAGTGAGAGTGGTATGTGATTTATTTGTTTCTTCAATTAGTACTACCAAATTTATCAATAATCACATGGATATCAAAGTTAAGGATTGTATTAAATTTCGAAATGTATTTTACAAATGGGTAACACACAGTGTGAACTAGCCCTCATTAGTTCGTGCGCAGGTATTTGTAAAATGAATTATTCTCTCAGAAAATATCCTACTAAGTTAACTTAATCAATCAATTGATAGATAACTATATAACTATATTTGATAATTATTTAAGAACATCTCTAAGAAATTTGTCAATCTAGTTTGGATGAAGACTCGTGGTGTCAGGCTACTCTTCCAATTTGTTAAGGTGATTTAAGACTTATTTCTGCCAGAAATATAGCTCCAGCAGAATATTTATCTTCTGTAAGTTAATCAATACCTTTTATATATTATATATATATATATATATATCAATTCCAATAGATATATATGGTATTTTTAAAGATTCAATTACTAAGAGTGTATCTTTGAGTGGTGTAAATGGTAATACAATGATAGATGATCGTGAGGGCTTATAGAATAAATTAAGTAACACTATTTTTATTAAAAGTAAATAAAACCTATTTAACAGTTCCACTACTTGAAATAAGGATATACTAATTTCGCTATCCTGAGACCATTCAGATGCATGTCTACTTGAGGTATAGAATCCCTCAGTGTGACTTTCTTTTAATTCCACTGAATTTAGAGAACTGCATATCAATTAGTTAGGTTTACTTCTCTATACTATATAGCGTACATGCCCAGCTTGCAAAAAAGCATTACTTATATTTATAGAGACCATAGTCTAATATGTGGAACCAGAAGTTAAAGTATTATACGAGATACCATCTATATTATAATTAACTCAGCAGGCTTTAAAGCCTGATGAATTAATTATAAGATAGATGGTATAAATGATAATTACCTTTAGAAACAGTTAATTTGATACGATGTACTATTCGACGACCTGGAGATGTTTCAGTAAATAACTGGTATTTAGGAAAATAAAAATTTATATTATCATTAATAACTTTAAGGTATACCTTAGGATATATATATCCGCCGTTGGTAAATTCGAAATAGAATTTTGCAAATAATTATAACATATTTCAAGTTCTTCATCTGAGTGATCTGTTATAGCGGTATATATTTATTACTTGTATTATTTACATGTTGAACGTAATTACTTGCTAATAGCAAGTTGTTAAATTAGTATGGTTATTCTATCATTTACCGGGTTGAAGTAAATTACCATGTATATTATTTTCCTATCTACACTGACCTATATACCGTGTATAATCATGGCCTCCTTTAGCTTCGAAGCTAAAGGAAGCCATGGTATAATATACAGTGTATATGCAAGACCTCCTATAACCGAGGTTATATGAGGTAGGTTACCTATTGGTATATGTCTTAATTACCAAATCAGTGTATGACCTTCATTTAACTGGATTTCTTGTCCTCCCTTTTTACGGATTGCACTTAGTTCTACCATTTTCCAACGGTATATTTTCAGTTCATGCATTCTTCTAAGTTAATGTCGTCTCTTAGTATGCGTACATTCTAATATATGTATTATGTTGATTGTCCTTTGTTCATATGTAGCTATAGATATATATCCATATAGTTATAACTTTTCAGCTATACGCTGATGAGCGGTGACTTGTACCTTACTTTAACGGGGGTCGTCCGAGCCGATAATTATCGGCTCGGACGACCTTTGAAACTCTGACGAAACTTAAGTTTGTTGGTTGTATTGTGAAGTAATGTGTTGCGTATCTTAGGCTACTCTGTCCAACGGAGCCCAACCATCACCTACTCTCTCACATCACTAGCCTACTTGCTGCGTAGATTACCAGGTTTTGGCGACTTAGGTTTAGGGACTGCTGTTAGAATAGGATATGTATTACTCTAGCACAGTTATCAGTGAATACACTATTACACTAGTGTAGCTACCACTGTCACCCATGCACTTCAAAATATACGTAATATATATATATATATATATATATATAATGTAATATAATCTATATAATGTATAAGTAAACATGAATGTAAATGTTGATGTATAATAGATTTTTATTTATGTGGTAAATACAAATGAGTGTTATACAAATAGAATTGTATTATAGGTATTTATAAATATTGGTTTACCTAAAACTATATACCAGAAATGTGGTATCACATAATGCAATTTACTCATTCTAATAGGATGTGCATTGCACACTGAACATTGTGCATTACACGTATTGTACAGTAAACAAATATTATTTAATTTATAATCACATTCCTTAAATTTATCAGTTTCTCATACAATAATTGGAATTAAAACCAGAGAATTCGAAAAGCTACTTTAAATTTACAATAACCTCGTTATATACATACAGTATGTAAGCTAAGTATATATCATACATAGCTATTAACTTATTATACTCACTACATTGTATTTAGTGTGTATTTAGTAAATACACACGTATATATGTGACGTATAGTAAACCGAATATAGCCAATACATCCTATAACCAATACCTCATATAACCTCGGTTATAGGAGGTTATAGTAGGTATAGCTATAACTGAGGTTATAGGAGGTATTGATATAGCCTACTGTATACGTCTATAACCGCTTGTCTGTACATGCAGGTCGTTATCCTATATATTGTTCAGTCTATGCTCATTAATATATACATGTATTCATGCATCTTTACTGACCAATGATATATGCATATATGTATGTGTGTGATTGTATATATGTGTGTGTGTATGTATGCGTGTATATGTTAGATTAATATACGCCAGTGGCTATATAACACATTCATATATACCTAATCATATTATTTAGTGTGTATACATATATATATATACACACTACATAAATTATATATATATATATATCATATATTATATATATATAAATTATACAGTATAATATACATACTGACATTAACTTATTGTATACTAAATATAGTTACCATATCATAAAGAATGAACACATTATTCGATCTCTATTATCCCGTTACGTAGATACGTTTCGTGTGAACCTACGTCGTAGGTTATACGTGTCTTAAAATGTCTCGAATACGTGAATACCGAAACAGAAAACCACTCCAGGCTAAATCCTGTTCGAAAAAAATAGATAATATGCGAATTGATTGTATGTATGTATTATATTCAGCTATATTTACTTGTGGGCGTAACGTAAAATAAACAGAAATAGTTTAACGCACGCAATCGACGAGTATCACAATAATGTAAACACAATTCACACTAATGTATAGAGAATGAAACGATAGTATTATGAATAGTAGGTTATATGAATTTGAGAGTTTCGTAATATCGCAGTAAAAAGTTTAGATAAACATAATTTAATTTGTATACTAATGTATTCGGAATTAACATAACAAAACGGTAAGTTTATATATTTGCATATCTAATAGATACAGTATTATACTGAGTATATGATTGATGATATATGTATACGTACTTATATACGTATAACATTTTGTTATTCAAATTATTAATATTTAATAATTAAACTCAATATTATATTTAATAAAATGTACTAAATTTATTCTAGGAAATATAAACTTGATGATAAATTAACCACATATATATATAGTAACTATAATAGTTTAAAGTAACTATATCGATATATTCAAAAGTAATCAATATAATATAACCATTATTTTCAAGACTTTATATATTATTAAATATAAAATAGTTTTTAAACTTTGATTCATCATAATTAAAATATATATAAAATCATAAATATAAGTAAGTATTGAAATTGTAATTAAATTGGACCTATATGATAGTCTATATCATAACATAGTGAAAATACACATACATATTATTTATATTGTGAGTTACAAATTGTAACTTATATTAAGATATATAATTATAATAACATATTAAGTTAATAATAATAATTATTATTATAATAATATGATATTAACCCTAATATTAATGTTATTAAATATTTATTTAACATTGAATTTAATTATTTATAAATAAAATTGATTAATACAAATTGTATTACAATATTTTTATAAAGTTAATTAGTGTAATATTATAATAATTATATAATCATTATAATAATCATTATATTTAATATAATATAATATTATAATAATATAAGTTAAATATAGTTTTTATCTAAATAAATAATAATATTATTTAGATTGAATATAATAATAATTATGATAATCATAATGATTACATTAAATTAATGAGAGACGATTAAAAATGAAGAGGTGGATGTTTAAAGGTAACATTTTAAATATGATTTAATAGTATATATATTATGTATTACTATGTGTGGGTTAGTTGGTTTAGTTTTGTTCTGCTTGATTTTTTTATCTGCATTATATCCCACAGTGAAAACTCAACTCGTCCTTTTTAATCGTAATACAAATTAATGATTAATATAGAATATTATGATTATGTGTATGCATAAAATATATAAATATATTAAGTAATTAGTATAATTATCGAATAATAATACTATATTCAAGAGTTATGTATATTAATGATATATTAACTTAATTTATACTTTTTGAAATAGTATATATTTGATAAAGTAATGTTTATATTAAATATTGTTTAATATTATATGATATTTAATACATTATTTATATATTAAATAATTATTATTTAATGTTATAGTATTATACTAAGTATAATTGTTATAATAGTATATAAAATAATAATAATTATTAATAAATAAATAATGTTAAGTTATTAAATATAATATTACATATCGAAAATAAATTATCCATTAAAAACTTAATTAGTTTAAGATTATAATAAATTATTTAATTCAAGATTATAATCTACATAATGAATGATAACATATATGGTATAAGTTATTCTTTTAAAATAATAGTTTTATTTGTCAATAATAATAGTTAATACTAATACTATTAGTAAGGACATATCCTTGATATTAGTAATATCTCTATATTATATTCTAATTTATTTTATATTTAATCAGTTTTAATAACAAAAATTCCATTGGGGATGGTATAAGAGTGAATCTAATGAATTGTATTTAAATATGAGAGGTACACATATATAATATAAAGTATATATTTCAAATATTTGTAAGAATATATTAATTGTATTCCAATAATAAGTTACAATTATAACTATATATGTATATATTGGGGTAAATGTATGCTTTAGATTGTTATTAATTATATACCACTATGTAAATTTAGTTTATTATACTATATAACAATTAATATATAATAAATAACATATAATAAATAATCAAGGCCTAACATAAATATCATAACATAATTAAATTATTTTGTTTGTGTATATATAATATGAAAAATATAGTTACTATATTGTTAGTATATAATATTAATTCATTATTAGACAATATTATAATAATCATATTATACATAAGAATATATATTTGAATAGCAAAACTTACATATTTTGTTTACTTTTTAATTTATTTATATACTTTACAACAGGTGAACAGCATACCTGCATGCATATAAATATATATATATATATATATATATATATATATATATATATGCATGTTTGTTACATTTTCATCTTTATATTCAATATTCTATAGGTATATAATTTATATAATTAGTATTATTAAATTAATAATATTAATGTTAAATTGATATTTATTTTGAAAATGTCATTTATCAAATATAATATCAATCATTAATACCCATGGATTAAACATATGGAATAGAATTAATAAAATATAATTATATAATTTTGATATATTTATTAAATTGTGCTGCACGTGTGCATGTTACACCATTATGAACAATTTTGAAAATATATTAAAACTATATTATTATTATAATAATTATAATCTATTAATTATAATTTATAATTCAAAAATATATATTTAAATATATAGTAGATAATAATATATTTGCTATAACTATAATTTTGTTTTTTAAGTGTTTTTATTTTTAATCAATATATAGACTTATATTAATCAATATGAATATTGATTATTTTAAAATAAAAAGTCTCATTACATAAATTATCAAATTAAAATGTGTATGTTACAAACAAAAATTGAATTTATAACATGAAATTATTTCTAAAATAAATCAATAGTATAATAAATATTATTTATTAAATAGTATAATTTCCTATAGTTAAAAAGTATTATATTTAAAAAATAATTGTCATGAAATATTCAAGTGAATTTATTTTGTGGATATGATGAATTATATATTTATTAAAATATTTATATTAGGAATTTATATATATTTATTTATATATATATAATTGCCAAATCTGATTTTACTATTATTATATATATATATATATATATATATATATATATATTATATACACATATAATTTGAGTTAATTAACCTTAAAATGTATCAATTAAGATTGAAGTGTATATGTTTATTCTAAAGTTTCTACATTCCTCTATCCATATACTTTATAGGATATTCAAACTACTTTTCTACTATTTAAAATCACTCATTTGTATATAAAAAAAGATAAAAACTAAGGTATGACCGTAGCGCTTATGTTACCATTTAAATATGAGTCATCAGCGGTTAAAGTTATCATTCATTCATAGAGTGATACGCCCAATAACCCCCCCCCCCCATCTACTCAATTAGTATTCCGTCAAGTATTGGTTAAATACCACTTAAAACCTACAGCTTAACATTATATAAGATATTTTTAGAACTTGCCCTGTAATTGGTATATTCTTGAAATTATTTTAATAATTACTTTTTTAATATAGTTTTATTGAAAGGTAATGTTAAATTATTGATTCATAATAATTATTATTATATTTACTGTCTTCAGTTTTTACATAGTAAAATAGATTATAGTAATATAGCTGATTTATAATTATTACATAAATGATTATGTAATCCTATAAAGATTATACATAATTATATTATGATGATTGCAATTGTAAGTATTATCAAGAACATATGATGTTTATGCATATTTTTTGAAACTTTTTTATAATGTATTTATGTATATTCTATGCTTGAATGATTTTATTGTAAATACAATAAAATGTAAATGTAATATTGCATAATATTCTAGGAATACACATTTAAATTTATAATTCAAATTAATGCTAAAACTAGTTTTAAGTTAAAATATATTTATATTTTTTATAGTAATGTATTTTTTTTTTCAAAAAAATAAATATATTACATTTTTAAATAATTAAAAAAGTAAATTGATTAAATAAATATACCAGCATATACAATTATATATTTTGGAAAATAAAAAGTTACCATTGCAGGAGATAGAGACAAGACATACTTATAAAATTAGTACAATTATATATATAAATATAAATTAAATAATATAATGCACACATATTTCAAGTCTTATTACATAATTTGAACTATATTATAATTATTATAAGTATAAGGAACAAAATTGAATATACTTCTAAATGAAATAATAATATAATAATATTATAAACATTTAATAATAAATTAAACTTAAATATTTATTCTAAAAATCTAGTATTCAATGAATATTATTCATTAGTATTATGATTAGACAAGTATTTAAATTAAAAATAAAATAAAATAATTAACATCGCTGCATTATCATGATCATTATCATATTCACTCTATTTTTAATGATATTTTAATAAAGCTTACAGATACAAATATAATCATATATACAAATACCTATTTATATATATACACACAACTTCCACAATGAAAATAGCCTATCATTATATGAATAATGTCAATGTAGCATTATTGTAATAAGAATTACACCATGAGTAAAGTCAATGTATTAATATTGTGTTTTTAATCATTATAAAATATGAATAAGCCTCAAGTCATATATATATATTATATATATTATATATATATATATATATATATATATATATATATATATATATATATTATATATATATATATATATATATATACATATATTTATTACAAATTAATATAATAAAAATAGGTAGTATAATATTTTAGTATTTAAACATATTGACACTTATCATAGTTGTTACATATTATATTCACACTCACCTATATACATATATATTATGACTAATAAGATATAAATTCCTAACATATTAGATGTTACAAACTCCCATTCTTTCCACTATTATTAATTATTATATTACCTAGCTACTGGAGTCTATTCACTGTATTTTTTATTGTTATAAGTTATTGAATAACACATGTTAATGAGTAATGGTGGTATTATTGGTCTCATCCCTGTGTATTTGGGTACATATTATATCTTATAAATTAGATAACCCAATAGAAATATTATATATTATATAATTAAATGCATAATAAATATAAGTTATTATTATATAATATGATACTTTTGTGATACTTTTTTTGTGAATTATTTTTATAGATATTTCAAATGCATTTATTTTATTTTATTTATTATAATTTGTCTTCATTGATAACACTATTAATTTTCTCTATGTATATACAATATAATTATATTATAGTATTTTCTATCTCATATATATATAGCCTATACTATCTACATCTAATGGCACTATTCAACTTATCCAATGGAAAAAAGAGTATATATTACAAAATATTGACTATTAAGAAATTTTAGTTACAAAAAAGTGTTAATAGAATAATGTATTAGATATTATATATTTAACTATTATATATATATAAGATGATATTACATTGTGGTGATAAAAATATGTAAGGGTATCATTTCATAGAATTTATATTGATTTTATATATATATATATAAGTTATGTATCTTATGTTGTTACTGTTTATTGATATGATGTTCTGTTTGAAAGCTATAAGACTATTGTGTATTTATAGATTGTTGATATCTGTTTATTGTTCTATTTATAGGATAGAGAATAAAGCAATATGTTAAGTTATATATTGTTTCATGAGCTAATAGGATGATAAAAATAGAGTAACATTGTTATTAATTATATGTGTATATAAATATATATATATATATATATATATATATATATATTTATATTATTTAATAGTTAGTTTACTAGAATAAATTTGTTCAGTTAATTTATAACATCTTAATTGTAAGAATGTTGTTGAATAATATATATACATATATTATATATATATATATTCTTTATTTATTCTTTATACTTTATTAACTTCTATCTAAGAAAGCTGAGTAAGCTATATATCTATTGGGTACAGCTGTGTGTGAACACTGCACCCTCCTCCTTAGCCTCAGATAGGCAGATATAGCCATCAAAGTCATACAGAATATTGATTAAATGGTAGTTACCTAGATCATCTACTAGATCATCTACTTACATCTAGGCTAGATGTAAGTAGACGTTTTACTTAGTAATGACTGTGATGGGGAGGGGATGTGAGTTAATGTTGTGGATCAGGGAGATCCAGTCTAATGGAACTTAGCTGTTGCAGATCTGCACCATATCAATGTTGTTAGTTATTGTTGTTCAGAATTAGGCATCTGAGATAAGATGTCAGAAGTCAACAGAGTAGGAATGAAATACACCAATTGGCATAATATATACACATATACATATATATATATATATAATATATATATATATATATGTAATTTATAATTAGTAATATTTTATAATTTTAATAATTTTATATTTAAACCATATTATATTGAAATATTTAATAAATGACCTATATAATGTTAAATATATAGGTAATGGCAAAGAATACATATTTGAAATATTAAAATTCATACATTTTTATTGAATTCCAGTTTCATATAACATTAATGTATATTATACACATATATAAATATATATATATATATATATATGTATTTATATTGATATATAAATTGTGCCAAAGTACAGATTTCAAGATTAATTATCTGTCAGGCATCAGTAAATTATATGAAAACATAGTCTCTTGTCCCCCTCCTCTTCCTCAATTGAACGTTATTTATTAGATCAATAACCATCCGATATCACTGTCTTTGTTCCAGCATAAAAATAAGCATTCTATTGCGATTCGCTATTTTTTTACATTGTTATCATATCGTCATAGAGGCATTAATCAAGTCTCCGTTAGATGTTAAACCATTGTGTTTTAAGATCATTATACGATTGTACAAACGTATATATATACAGCTATTTCTTATATAAATTGCAATGACAAATATTTTGAATATAATTAATTTTTGATAATTTGTTATTAAATATTATGTGATCAGAATGATCTCTGTGGCAAAATGTTGTTGTGAAATGGTAAATATGTAACACATATTATGTATAGTATACATATAGTAAAACATTGTATACCATAACATTAAATTTGTTATTAATATTTAGAAATATTAATTTAATGTGCATAATAATATTAATTTTAAATATTCATATATTTATATATAATCAAAATATATAATCATAGTTGCCTTGGTAACCATTGGCATATAAATAGTTAACAGTGTGAATGCATCATTATTTTAACACACAAATAAACACCTATCAAATAGGCATATTTAATTAATTACTTATATTATCGGGTGCCTATTTGTTAAAATGTTATATATAGATTAGTTATATGGTGATTTATCAAATTTATGTTTACATCTTAATAAGATAATCGTTACTTGGTTATTCATACATGTATTTAAATTATTATTGTATTATGTGCATATCTAAATATTAACTGCACTATTCGAGTGAATAGTACATTAGTTTAAATACATGTCGTACCATGCTTATAAATCACTACAAAAAGTGAGAGTTTTCCTGATGAATTACCCACATACACACACACCCGCACACACCAGCACACACATACATTCACCCACACATGCGATAACGCGCATGATACATTATCAGGATGTGTAACACTGTAACGTGATACTCGAATCAGTGGTTAGTGATGCATGCCCCCCCTCCTCCCCTCCTCCTCCTGTGATAACTATGGGGTGCTTTAGTTCTAGCATCTCGTACCATGCTATGAGGTGGCTAATCATGGTACTCTCTACTACAGCTGCATCATTGTTAATGCATCGATGATGACTGTTGTATGCGGTAACGGGCAATCATTAATTACTATTATTATTGTGTTTTATACGTAGTATACGATGTATTTCGTTATTCCCGAAATAATAAATAATTGATTGAAATATTAGTTTTAACATTTTCAAATAAGTTTAGTCATATGTAACCAGGATGTTTATAAATATATATATATATATATATATATATATATATATATATATTTGTATCCTCTAGTTGTATTCATGATTCAATAAATAAATATTATATATATATATATTTGTGTATACAGTTCAGTGATATAGTTCACATTTAATGTATATATATATATCCATATAGTTGATTTTATCTATATGTGTGATTAATTTATCATAAGATTATATTTCCTAGTTATATATTTGTTGAGGTATATCATATACAATATATGCGAAGCTGTATCATCAATCAATTAGCTGTAATATCTGCGTATAATTTATCACCATTTTTTATATTGATTACTAAATTTATAACATACAATTTATTTCACATCATCAACATGACACAACACATATATAACAGAAGTAGTACATATTTTCCATAGTTTTAAATCTTATATAATTACACTATTTTGAAAATATTACACACATATATATATATATATATAATATTCTTAATCAAAGCCATGTAGGCCATAAACTTGTTGTTATGGGTATACAACAACTACCATGTAATGGTGTGGTGGTGGTGGTATTGGCTTCTGCATTGTTTATAATGTAAATAGCAGATGTCCATGTGTCCAGGTGTAGATGCTTAATTAGCTTTCACAAATACACCTAGTTCTCAAGCATTATACTGCATGAATACCCCATGTAATCGTGTAATTATGTGTGTGTTATGCATCTCATGATGGTAAGATGCTGCTTCTATATATGTGTGATATAATAATATTCCATTATAGATTATATGTATATGCAAATTTAAAAACATAAATAATCTAATGGAAATAATAAATAATATATATATATATATATATCTGATATACAATTATAACTGTGATAATAAGAAGGCCCCTATATAATATTGTATGCAGGTGTTTTTAATATCACCACTCTATTGAGTGCTTTGGTAATTTATTATAATATAATTCAACATAATTAAATGAAAGTCAATTAAATGCATTTATCTGATATATCAAAGTTGTATTCATTTAATATTCATATTATTCTTCTACTATACTGTTAGTTCATATTGCAAGGTAAATAGTTTGATTTTAGATATTATTAAAGTTGGGATATATATATATATATTTGGTCTGTATAATAATGTATGTATTACATATTGAATACTGAATGATAACTGAATTATAATATAAATGGATAAATATAAATATATAAACTTATATAAACTTAAAATATATAAATATATCTACCATTTGGTATTCACTATTTTTTTATTATAAATATAAATATAAATATATATATATCTATGTATAGTGATAACTTGTATAGCTTGTATACATACTAATGGTAATACTTAAATGTATGTGTGTGTGTGTGATATCCACTATGTGTAGGTAAGTTATTAGTTCTTATAAACCATATGAGAATGCAATTACACTAGGTTTTACAGTCTACAGCATAGTATTACAGCAGCAGCAGTATCTACTATTTCATCTGTTTTTCTTGAATTGCATAATAATCATAACTATGTATATATATTCACACACACACACACACACACATATATATATTTACACACAGTAATATATACTAATTTACAAGTTACTATTGACATTTATCGCTACTATTACGGTTAATATATGTTTGTGTGTGATCTATCATCCAGTCTGCATATGTAATACAGCCATTCTTACTGTGCGGCATGCCACATATACTTATTAAAGCCCTTTAGAAATACCACATATAATTATTAAACACTGGTAATATCACATATACTTATTTTAACTATATTAATTATATATTACTAGGTAGTTATCTAACTGTTTAGCTTTATATATTTTTGTATTTATAATAGTATCAATACATGTAATAGTAATTTTACTTAATTTATATTTATATAAGAAACAAATATCTTAGATAATCTTATTTTTATATTAATATTTGCTATATAAAATATTATTTATATATTATTTATATTATATATTTATTCATTTGTTATATAAATATATAGATTTTCACATGCTATTATATTTGTTGTGAAAGTATCAACAATTTTTATATTATATAATGTTACCAAAGCCTTTGAGACAAAGGGCTTTGATGTTACTAAGTTCCTGTAAATATTATACCATATTTTATGATAAAACAGAATATACTATATTATTATATTTTACTAATCTTGGTTATTATATATATATATATATATATATATATATATATATATATATATATATATATATATATATATATATATATATATTTATATACATATCTATATCTAGTTATGGATCATATGACATACATATATCATGCTTATGCAATAATATATTGATGTACATCCCTATATGCTATGGACATACTAAGATAGGCTGGGCTAGAGAGAGTTATAAATAGAAGTTTCCCCTTCATCTCTATATCTAAGCTCCATAAGTTAGTAATGTACTGTGGATAGTAGCTAGCCAGATCTTCTGATTGATATTATATCATAGTTGTATATATATATATACATATAAATTAATAAACATAACTTCTATGGATATTAAATTTATAAGATTCTACAATATATCCTGTATATAATAAGCTTGTAATAGGCTTGTAATAATTGAATAATATTAGTAGTAGAGATGCATATTATAATATAAAATATATTTTTAAATGAATGCTTTATAATGTTTATTTGTTCACCTCTAATGTGTGCTGTTTAATTCTATGTTTATTTTAATAATATAAAAAAAATCTAATCTTATAGCCATAGCATTTATATGGTTATATATAGTTATATATACATTTTTTTTAGGTACACATATATAACTTGTATACGCTTTGTTTAGGAAATAATCTTTAACATATATAATATTAACAGTATCTAGATATACTGTAAGTCAAAGATATTATCCTATATATAGGATATGTGTACTAATATCACCAATAACTATCTACTTAATTATCTCTTATCCATGGTATTTACAAAACTTATATATAATTAAGTTACATTTATATATATATATATTATAAAAAAGTGTTATTTACATTAATATGACTAGATTATAGCTAGACCTCAAGTCTAGCTCGCCCTAGTTAACTAATGATAACAACGATGATGTATGTCTCTCCTACAGCACAATGTCAGACGGCTACACATCTCAATGGAGAACTGAGGACAAGGACGTAATAAAGAGCAAGTTCCCATCCCTGTTCAGCAGCAGCGGAGGAGGAGACTGCGACCGTATCCCCCAACTCTCCTCTTCGGGTCACATTCCCTCGGTAGGGGCAAGTACTACGCCCCCTTCGCGTACGTCCCCTCGACTAAGTCATCAGTCAACGATGATAGAATCCGGTTCTCCTACAGGTTCACCCCGGTGGCAGTGTTTCAATAGCCTACCGTAGCCGACGCGCTATTAAGTTTATAACTCGCTTTCATTTCGCTTTAATTAATCCTCATTGAACTAGAATTCATTACTTAATACAGCGTTATTAGTTTTGTTGTTGATTAGCTAATTGATCGATGGTAATTATTGTAAAGTTCTTCTTTATAAATATTTAGATACATTTTAGAACAAATATTAAAGATTCGTACAGTTTAGATGTTTTCTATATAGAATAATTCATTAGGGTAGTTAATTGTGTACACTACAGTGTGCTTGATATAATAGTGTAACACACTGTTAGGGGTGTCCTACATGCATAACCGGAGCTCCCCTCAACTTCTCTCCAGAATCAAACTAGGTTAGCCTATAGTAATCACTCTCTCTCTCTCACACACTTATACATACTATCTTATCCTCTCTATCACTATCACTCCAATACATACTCTCTCTCTCACACACTTATACACACTATATTGTACTAACTCGCACTCTATCACTCTATCGCACTACAATACACACACTCATACACACACTTTCTCTCTCTTGCACTAATGACCACTCCAGCGCACTCACACATATACACTCTCCCTCTCTCCCACACACTCACTCACTCAATCTTGTCCATGTCTAGGCTTCCCTGTCTAATTTATGAAACATGTTGTTAATAAACATACAATGTTATCTTTAAATCATCGAATATGCCCTACACAGCACCTCTATAGTATTTTAGTAGGTGTTTAACCTATAAGCCCTACCCCTACCTCCCTCCTCCCACACTTACCTACCTATCACTACCTATATCCACACTATTGATTAAGTGTAATACATGTAGTGATTATATATGTTTGTACATAGCATAGCTAACAGGCGTACATACACCATGTAACTCTACACCACCACCACTATATGCCATGTACATTAGCCACTACTATTAGTACTGTTATAACGAGGTTACATTATCTACTGTTTAAACCCCACTACTACCACTACCACCAGTAGTAATAACGATGTTTAATTAGCTGGTGACACCCAATCTCTGTTAGTTAATCTAGAACAATAACAACTCATCAGTGCATTGTACACTTTTTACAGTGTAATAATAACAATCATAGTTATGTTAGATAATGCTTCCTCGTTCATTTTTTTAATTCACCGATTATCTACACATTTGTCTACTTAACGCAGCGCTTATACTGCATAACCCTTACCGAGTATTGCGTACTTTTCTTATGTTTGTGTACTATCTTAGCCTATAATAGTAAGTCTACAGGGGAGGATATACACAACCAAGTGTTGTATTGCTATTAACCTTTCACACTCCTCATAGTTAAGATTCATTATACACTCATGCTTTACTACACCATGCTTATCTATAGAAATATCATACATTGAAGTATGGAACCACTTCATCTACACATACACCTACAGTAGATATGTGTCTGCATACATGTGTGTCTAGATTAATTGTAATCATTTATTATCTTATCTATGTTGATTTCATCTACTATATATATATATTTAATTAAGTACAATCATGTATTATCAGCCTACTTTAATGTCCCTACTTTAAAGTTACTTATACTGCTACTACACTACATCAATAGCTAAGTGTACCACTGACTGTACCGTGACCTACTTATGCCACACAGTTACAGGACCCGGCGGTGGTGACCTAACCTCCAATAGAACAGTGACCACCACCACATCGAACAACACCACAGTCCACAGAACTATCACCAGGACCACTAAGAATGGCAAGTCTGTGACTACTAACTCTATAGGTTCACCTGCTAGAGAAGTCCTATCTTGTATGTCCATTGTAGGGGGAGCCACTATAACTCTTAATTATGTATATATAACCTGTTTAATGTACTCTGCGTACCTATCTGAACTCATTAAGTTTTTAAGTTTAACAGGTTTTATGTACTACCAATACTACCAACTCTACCTAACATTTAGTCAACAACTACTTTCTAGAAAGTATTATAGTAGGACCCACTCTTAGATTTATAAACCACCAACTAGCCATTATACTAAGAACTATAAACTATCAATCTCATTAATGATTTAATGTTGGTTTCTTTTGTTTGTAATGTATTACGTAATTAATTACTGATTTATAACATAATTAGTAGTTTGTCTAAAATTGGCCCCCAGAGTTAAAATTGAGTATATATTCAATGAAGATACATATGCGTGTGTTTTAATACTAATATATTAGGACAAAGTTGTTTTGAATACAATATTAAACGCATGAATTATTTTATATGACCTTAGCCAAGGTCGTCAGGATATTTGCTAATGCATATTTTGTTAAATTTTTATTTTACGCTTAAATAATTTTATTAAATTTTATTACTAATACATATTTGAATGTGATATAAATCAATGCAAATAAACATGACAAAATAGAAAAACATCTTTTAATTTAAAATGAATTTATAAATAAAATCTTTTTTAAACTTATTTTATTAAATATTTATTTAAAAATACAAATTAAAAAATATGAGTGCATTTTTATTTTACAAAAATAAATATCTCGGATATCTATGATTCAAAGATTGAAATTATTTAAATATAATTGAATATCCCATTGAAAA
This sequence comes from Osedax fenrisi, assembly GCA_964019155.1. NCBI lineage: Eukaryota > Metazoa > Annelida > Polychaeta > Sabellida > Siboglinidae > Osedax > Osedax fenrisi. The sequence goes on from OZ025245.1 coordinate 9,576,362, forward strand.
TATCTATTTTGGATTCAAAATAGTTATCATTGTTGAGATAGCGAGTAGATATCCTGTTTTTGACCTTAACTTTTAAAAATTCCCATCAAATATATATATATATACAATAAAAATCTATGTATTATTATTAAAGTTGTATAAATTATATCATATATTTATTTTATTTTTCTTATTTGGAAATAATTATGTGTTGATGATTGTAATGCACATATATATATATATATATATATAATTTATAAAATGATAAAATAAGATAATTTTATATATATCATAAGATTTTAGTAAAAATATGTGAAATTATATAATAGTAAATATCAAATATAGTGTAATTTGATTTATTCACTAATTCTATAGCATTGTAAACAATTTTTGTATACAAATTTGTTATTCAAACATTGCATAAATCTGTTGCAAACATATATATATATATATATATATATATATATATATATATATATATATATATAATATATAAATATAGTAGATTACACCATAGTGTTCTATATAACACTGTTCTAGTATAGTGTTTTGTTTGAACTGCATTAACAATAATATATATATATTTAGTAAATATTATTTACATATATATATATATATATATATATTTATTAAAATGAGGGATACATGTAATCATAATAATAATAGCAGAAAGTTATTTAAATACATAATAATAGAGATCAGCATTGTATATATATACATATTTCTGGTAATAAATTGCAAATTATGGTGAAATAGATAGAGTGAATGCTACAGTATAGTGGTGGTGGTGACAAGTTACTTTATCTCACAGTCTATAGTTGTTTACACTAGAGCCTATAGGTATTTGTGTGTTTGTGTGTGGGTGTGTGTGTGTGTATGTTTGTGTGTGTGTATGTGTGTGTGTGTGTATGTGTGTGTATGTGTGTGTTTGTGTGTGTGTGTGTGTGTGTGTGGGTATATCTATACAAAGTGTGCAGTGCACATTATGCACTTATATATACATGTGTGTATATTTGCTTACCTATGTGTTCCTTTAGAATTACACTTGAATAGATGTGTGTATCTGGTATAGGTTTGTCTACTAATGTTTACACTTTTGTACAGTTACATATGTATGCTAATAGGTATGTATTCAGATACATATGCTTATAGGTATGCACAGCATACACACTACAAGCGCTTATGAATGTCCATATATCATCATACATTATCATTGTTTACTGGTATGAGGTATGAGAATAGGATAGTCAGAAATACATAGAATATGCTCTGTGCATACTAATTAGTATATTGTTTACCATAGTCCAGTGTATCATGACACTGAGGTATTCATTTACCATATACAACATGGCTACCTGTACTATATCTATCATTACATTCATTGTTTAAATGTGAGAGTATTTGTAATCGACTTTAATCTACAAACAATGATATCTACAAGCTATTTATAAACTATTTCTAATTGTAATTATGTATTGCTGCATTACAAGCGAAGTTACAATGTCTATAGATTAAATAATGATTTTAGTTAAATTTAGATTCACTATAAATATATGAACTAGTAACTTATTTATAAGTGATATACAGCTGTATGTATATTATTTATAATACATATATATATATATATTATATGATATATGTGCCAAAATATATAAATATATATTATACCTAGAGTTTATATGTTATCGAGAATAACATTATTTTTTCCCCTCAAAACTACTTCTACCAATTGTAGCTTATCTTTATACGTATTACTTACATTTTAATGTTATAAACTTATCTATTTAACTTGTTGCTTGTAATCATTTTTTAAATTACATTAGATAACAAATATACATATACACAACTTCATATGATACCCTCTTGTATTATCAGATCAATATATACATATACACATGCACATACCAATATAAGTAGAGAGATAGATAATGTTGATTGAGATATAACAGTTCGTATGAAATAATAAATATAAGTTATAAATTATAATGTATAGTTATTTTAAATCTCAAAAGGCTATAGAGTTAATGTTCCGTTGAGGTCCTTTTCTGGTCTATCGCCTGGGTATATATAAGTGGAGAGATAGATAATGTTGATTTAGTGGAGGCCCTTATCAGAGGTATGGGCCATTCCTCATAGGTGTAGTATACAACAATATATATGAGATGAGAGGAGAACAATAAAATAGTGAGGTTAAGGGCTACTAATGAATAATATATCATGATACTATTGAATATTGGAGAATTGGGAGGGCATGTATTTACATATATTATATATATATATACTCATATATTTAACTTTGTTTATTTTATTTGTATATTTAATTTCTAACTTTGATTAGATAATCCGAGCATTACGAATGGTTCTATGCTAATGAAGAGATCTCTAATCAAAACTCCATCTGACACTGATAATGCCATGGTTAGTGACAGAATGGAACTATACCTCTTATAACACATGATCTCTCTTTCCATCTCTCACTCTTTATCTCTCTCTTACTCTCTCTCTCTCTATCTTTATCGTTATCTATCTTTATATCTCTCTATTTATATCTCTCTTTATTTATCTATCTCTATTTCTATTTCTACATCTATATCTACCTTTATCTCTATCTCCTTCTCTTTCTTTCCATATTTATCTATACCTATATATATCCCTATCCCTATCTCACTCACTCTCTCTCTCTATCTCTCTCTCACACACTATCCCTATCTCTCTCACTCTCTCTCTATCTATCTCTCTCTTTCTCTCTCTCACTCTCTCTCACTCTCTCACTTCACCCACCTAATCCCCTGTTACCTCTACTTACTAGATGTTGGCCAGATCTAACATGATGTCAGGCCAAACCAGCACATCCTCGTCTCAATCCACCATCAAGAAAAGCAGCACTACTAGCAGCAGTTCCACTAAAACTTCCTCCAGTTTGTATACTCTAGCACCTTTAGCTAAGTTATTATGCTGAATACATTTGTAGTTATAACTTATTATTAAGAATAATGTTAATAGGCATTGAATTAGATATTGATTCATTATTAATTTTACAATTTGTAATTTATATTATATTAATATTGAATAATAATGATTTTTTTTTCTAATAGTTTATAAAATAACTATATACATAAATATTCATATCTCAACGATAACTATCTGCATAATAACCCTCTCTCAAAATAATATATTTTACATTAGTATTCAAGTGATTATATTTATAAGCAGTAGAACTCTGTTTAACTAGGAAATGCAATGTTAATGATGGTATTTTTTATCAATTTTGATTGATATAAATATATAATAGACAGAAGTGCTATTATATATAGCATTGATGGCTGGGAATGGCTTTACATATTACATTAACTTGTGTATATAGCCAGAGTTGCAATATTACTTAGTATGTTAATATGCTGTAGATTTATATAACAAATAATCATCAGTTAACATACATGTAGCAATTGTATTATTTATTTAAGTGTAATTTATCTTTATTTTGTTCGTATATGTGTTACATGTTCATGCATATAAGTTCTTATTGCTATGATATGCTAATTCTGTATGGTATGCAATCATTGTTGTTATTTACATTAATTATAATCCTGTGTAATTGTGTAATTTAAAACTTCATATCAGTATTTATACTATTGTAGATTATTGTCCTTTGTTTTATTTCTTTTAATATGTTATTTCGCATTATCATATATAATTGAGTAATAAAGAACTTTATATAAATATATTAATATTTACATTAATAACTTAAATAATATTTAAATGTAATTAAGCATAGTAGGGGATAGTATAGTATCTAACATAGTATCATAATAAAGGATCCAAATTACTTTACATTTATTATATGTTATATCAATTCAATATCTCTGCAATTGATAATTATTTGTTGTAGAGTATCCTTTGCAAAATTTACATATCAAACATTTATATATATATATATATATTTATTACATATACAATTACAATTTTTAAATTTCATATATTAATTTATATATGAAAATATAGAGTTAAAATGTATTTTATTTTTAATTATTCAAATGAGACTTTATTTAAATGTTTGATTAATAATATACATAAATTTAAAATATTTATAGATTTAGTAAAATTAGCGTATACTTACACTATAATTCGAAATAGAATCATAAATAATGCTATTGATTAATAATGATATATGTTTACTTTTCAAGCAAACGGACAAACTCCTCAATCTGAAACTTTTACCACCAGTAAATTTGAAGAAAACACTTCAAAGAACGTAAAAGTAAGTATGTCATGTGATCGTATTGAATTCAGTTACATAACTTAACTTCTAATTACCATTATACTGTACTTATAATAATGTACTTAATAGTGTACTTAATAGTGTAATTATAATAATGTACTTAATGATAGCCTATGTTATAATCTGCATCATTGAATAGACCGTGAAGATCGGTCAGGATGGTTCTAAATCCATAGATAAAACTGAACAGAAGTCACACAAGCTCGATGAAAATGAGCGTAGGACCATTGTGGATTATAAAGTTGGTGCACTATATAGTATATACTATATACTATATAGAATATAGTGAAGTAAATTCCATTATTTATTATATTTAGCCATACATTTATCATTAATATTGTTTACGTTATTATCGTAATTTATAATACATTTATATGTTTTTGCATTTATACATTTATGTTCTGTTTTATGTTAACATTATAATTTCTCTTACTATTTATATTTAATTATTAAGTGCTTTGAATATATCAAATTCCGAATATTGTTTAACTGATAAATTATGTATGACATACAATGTATGTAGTAAAACAGTCACTTTATATATTATTTCCTATTGCTTTTTTTGTAATTTTGTTATGTGCTTCTTTATTATGAATTATTCATTTTTTAAAGTTAATTACTTTTGCAAAAGAGAAAGTATTCCAATGTAATTACTATAAATATATGTTACTCAATATTTAACATGCCATTGATATTACATTACATGATATTAATTTATAATATTTAATAATTAAATCATAAAAAATTAAAATAAACCGCATTTCTTCAAATTGTATATGAATTTGTACAAAAATAAACATAATTTTTTAATATTATTATTAAATTTATATTGATAAGCAGGTGTCACACTGACTGGCAACAGGAAAATAGTTGACTATTTGTAGGCCAATCATCTGACTTTTATTTAAGAATTTTTCTATTTAATATTTAAATTGATTGGTAAATAATGATATTTCTCGAAATATATAATAATAATTATTAGGTAAACAAAATGCACAAAATATTCATTAAATTATAATAAATGTAAGATTGAATTATTCTAAATGAATGCATATAATAATATTTCTTTTTATTTTATTATAAAATATCATTGTATCTTATATTATTGAGTTCATTGATTTTAGTTTATTTTAATTGAATTGATTTTATAGATTTTCAATTGATATTCATTTAATTTTAATTTGAAATGTTAATATTTATAAAATAAAAATACTTCTATATCGAAATAAACAATATATATTTACCTTTGCATTCAGTATGAAACCTTCTTTACAGCATGATATTGGTATGCTATTTAATTATCGAGATCTATATATTATGAATTTAAATAGAATAAACAATCTAATGTTTTATGTACCTGTTCTGTTCTGATCTATCTGTTGTGCTTGCCTGCAGGGTGCTAAGACTGACACTAAGATAGAGAACACTAAGAAAAGTGATCATCTCAGACGTCTTCTGAAGATGAAACCTCGCAGAAGCAAGAGTGACGTCGGTACTGTGGAAGATGCTCCCAAGGTCGTTTACCTAGCACTATACCTACACTATAGTCACAATGTATTTATGTGAGTGTGTGTGTGTGTGTAGACTGATTCTTCATTATTCTTCTTAAATAAAATAATACATATAAAATATATATATATATATTAATTTACTTTATTTATATTATGAGAAAAATATACTTCCATAAATGTCATATTATATCTATGCAACATTCTGTACTAAAGTGACGTGAATACACACAGGTATACGAGGAACATAACGATGAAGAAACACATCGTAAAGTGGAGGCCTATCAACCATTGGGTTCATTAAGGCGCAGCGTTAACCCACACGCCACCTTTAGTATCTTTTTTTTATTAGCATTTACGCAGGTAATTTAAATGTCTATTTATCACGATAATCAGGCGTAGCGTTGACTGGCTAATTAAACTAGAAGTATTGCTCGAGTAACGGATTTCATCAGCTTTTCTAGTTTCTAGACCTATTATTACCGTGAATACACTAATTATCTCGATTAAATATATTCTATTAGATACATATAATTAATATACCCCTCTCCATCACTAGTATACAAACTTCAATGTTAACGTTAGTTTATATAGAACCCCGCTACCATAGGACAAGATGCTCCCGATATTAGCTTTGAGGCGAGTTCCAGACGTACTAAAGGAAACAATCTAGAACAATCCGCTATCGGTTCATCGGACTGCAATGAATTAGCATTACAGTCAGTCTCTTATTCCATTACCTATTTTAATGTTATCGTTATATATGATTATTTTAGATATATACAATTTTACACCAATGTAATTTAGTACTTTATTTGTAAATATAGTAAATTTAATTGAATACATGTAGTTTGTATTAGTTTAGACGGAAATATAAATTATAAACAAATATATAGTTTTATGAATACTTATTAATATCCAATAATGTTCCTTAATAAAAACTCTACATATAATTTACTATATTTGTTCTAGAATCATACTATTATACAAATCATCTAAAGTGATATTTATTTCAATCTTTAAAATAATTTATAATACAATATTTTTATATATAAAATATGCATAATAAGTAACAAATTATAACATAATTAACAGCAATGTTCATTACATGAGGCTACCATTACTCTATAATTTTATCATTATGAATATGTGATATATGATTTATTACGTTTATCTCGTGTAAGTTATACTAAATAACCACGTATCATCATTGAGTTGTGGTGAAAGTTTCGTTGTTATATGTTTACTTTTAGCTATTACATCATCCCTAGCTATGCGATGTCATAGTAATAAAGCATTCCGTTTACCCCCCATTGGGAAAATAAATCACCCCTTAAGCATAGATATACGTGTGTAGGGTTTGACAGTTATCGCGTGTATGTATGTTTATAGACAGCTTGTTTGTTTATACAATAGACTATAATTATTGTAGACAATTTTACGAGGGTGAGAATATGATTTTAACGCGATCAAATAAATAAAGTTATTACTTATTCTAATGAAAAAAATTACACAAATGTATGTATACACGTTTGTGGGGGTATATGGAAAGAAATGAATACACACATAAATACATACACCTACATAAATATACTAATCTATATTCAGTTAATAATATATATATGCCAACCTTAATTTACCTCAAAATATTGTTTGTCCAGAGCTTGGCTGTATTTCCAATGTAAACTATATATATATATATATATATATTTAAAAATATATATTTAAATATATTTAAATATATATACAAAATTATATTATTAATTATTAATAATAAGTAATTAATTATTCCTAATTATATTTTTGTCATTATATTTTTATAATGTATTTATAATGTTAATAATGAAACATAATCTGTAGATTAATCTAAATATAAAATATAAATTTATATCTTATGAATACTAGTGGCTAGTTATTCAAATAATACCAGTAATTATATGTATTTATATGTTTGAGATATGTGAATTAGCACTCTAGAATTTATTTAAGAAAAATGCCGAAATTTTTATTATTAATTTTACAAAGTGTCACGGAATGTTAATTTTTAATAAAATAAGTAAACATCAATCATAACTAATATTGAAAACACACACATATATAATGTATATAATATATTATAATATATTATAGAGTATATTAGCACATACACGATACAGAAAATTTCTCTCTATGTATATATATATATATATATATATACTTTAAAGCCCTGACATATAACCAAAATGTCAATATAATCATGTGTAGAGTGGTATATGTGAGGCTTTGGTATAACATACATGCATGTTTAAGTACTTTAGAAACACAATAACTTATTTGTTTTTTTTTAATGCAAAGTCAACATTTCATATGAAATCTAATTATCCATAAACTCATAAAAGTAAATATGTGTATTTATGTATTTATGTGTATACAATATATACACATATCTAAGGTACATGCTATCACATGTTCAAACTGTTCAAACTTGTTGTTTTATATGATATAATATTATTCATTATATTTTTAATAATGTATTTTATATTTTAGTTAGTAATATGTCTGATTGCATAGTTTCTGAATAAAAATCAATAGTATTTATTGTACTTTAAATTTGTAATTTGTATCAAATTTATTATCATTCATATATATAAAATCAAGTTTTTACAAATTTTTAAATTATATTATTATGAGTATCAGAATTGAATAGTTATTATTATTTATATTATATAATAATTACATTTATGGGAACCTAATATTTAACATATTGTTACTTAATATTTAAAAAAAATAAACTTATACATATAGATTAATTATAATGATATAGAAAAAAAAATCAAAGATGTAATTTAAATATGTTTTTATATATATTTAAATATAAATTCAACTACAAATATGAATTGTTTTGTATTTTATTATGCAATAAAACTATTATATACTATCATTATTCAATAAATTTAATTAAACTATATCATTTAACATTTATTAAGTGTGTTGTGTTAATAGCATTCCATATAGAAATTTGTATATATTTTTTTAAACTAAAATTACATAAATATTTCCTATTATAAATTAGATAAAATGTATTAGATGATAAATAAATAACTGATAACTTTGATATGTGTATATTGATTAAAATATACATTATATGCATTATATTATCTATAATAGCATACATATATTATACATTATGTAATAAATTGTACATTATGTTTATACATTATTGATTATAACATTCTTTCGTAGGGGAGAGCAAGGTCTGGTACCAACAGAAGATAATGGGGCTAACGGTGGGGGTTATCACACCCTTACCTCAATGCTAACGGGTTTCGTAAGCGGGGCTACTAATAAAGCCTGGTGCATGGTTCAGAATGCCTACGAGGTTTGTACTTATGAAGTTCTAATGATTATATCAGCTATATATATGTGGACGACCACAATAGCAAATATTAAATTCTTAATTTGAAACCTTCAAGAGAATAAAATCAGAATATTTGTATTCATATTTATTTTATTATAAACAACACAAACAGAATTCTTCTAATACATAATAATATTAATTAATATTATTATAGATCATAATATATATATATATAACTTTATATCTCTTCCATTCTCTTCGAATACAATAAAATCCCCACTAATTTACGTGATCATTTCATACTTTCTCTCATGATTTATTATTGTATATGTCTTTTATTAAAATTATTAAATTATCTATTAATATTGTTGTCTCCTTTATCTCTATTGTCTCCTTATCAACGTACAGCAGTAAGGGTTTTTTGTAACTGTATTGGTTTTTAAATAACCTAATCTATTCTAATCATTATAATATAATGTATAACAATTATTTATAATAATAATAATAATTCTTTTAATTAAACATTAATGTATATAATATAAATTATAACATTATATTATACAATTAACAATACATATATTATATAAAGTATAACATTATATTATTCAGTGAATATAATATAATGCATTACAATATACAATGAAATAGTATTCCGCACACTAACAATAAGCTACAACAAGGTGTGCCCCCATCACGATAGGTTGCATACGACTACTACAGTAGCACTGAGCTATGGAACGAATGGGAAGATTCCAGCTCTGATGAAGATGAAGACTACGACGACGATGCTGGTAGCGAATACACTTCTGACCCGAAGGCTATCGGCTATCAGTCGCAGCAGATGATTATGTCGGCCAATCAGAAGTCGAGGCAAGAAGCGCAAGAGAAACTCGAGGTTTAACGCGCCGTGGCTTTGTATTGTCGCCATATAATTAATCTAATAAAATAATCCTTTTTTTTAAAATAAATAGTATTTTGAATAATCTAGTATTTACGTTTTATTCAACATCGTAATATTATAATCAATAATTATATATATTTAATAATTTCGATTATAGAAAAACAAGAGAAGATGTTTCCTCATAGTACAAGAACTGTGCAAGACTGAGGAGGATTATGTGAGAAAGCTACATATTCTACTTAAGGTAAGTGTACAGCAGTGCATGGGGTAATCCACCTCATGGTAGATAGCATGCCTTCTTCAGTAATATCTGTGTTTAGAACTATGGTATTCAAATACATATGTTACATGCAAAATTAAGAAATCAAATATTTAATAATATATTTAACCATTGGTTGTGATTGCATCATGTTAAATACTTCTAAATTAGATGATATAATACCTATGACTTGAGTTATAAACATTGTATATTCTACATATGCCAATAAATATCTGAGTTTGTGCACAAGTGAAGTTAGTTTTATAAGTAATATAGTGTATAATGTTTACTATAATGAAATTACTAAAGGTAGTGCAAAAGTAAAATCATAATAATATAATATAATATCCATAATGCCGATTTCATAGAACCTATAGATATCAGTAAGATATACATGTAAGATACATATGTGTACTATTGAATAGGTAAGCGAGAGAGTCAGTGAGATTCTGACCCCTGAAATAGCCAGAGATATGTTCTTCGACATAGATGTCATACACAAGTTTCACCACGACAACCTGCTGCCAGAGCTAAAGGATCGAGTGAACAACTGGTATGTATGGCGGCATTCATAAGTATATAGATTTACAAGTATATAATGTATAGGTCAAATGTGTATGTTGGAAATGTGAAATTTAGTTACACATGGCTAAGAATTATACCTGTAATTTACATTATAGGCTATTGTTTTAAGAATAAGTTTTAGTTGGCTTTATAAACTAAATTTTATAGTAAATTTCATTAAAATTCTATATTAATTATAATTGTAATTGATGTATTTTATTTTTATGAATGGAATCATCATTAATTTAATATTTAAATAATATTAATAAAAGTATACATATTTAAACTAATTATATCTTATAAATTATATCATATGAATAATATGTATTATATAATATTCGATAATAATATAGGATTATTATATATGAAAATAAGATAATTATTTAAATATGATTTGAATAATATAGTGATTTTTATTTAATAATATTTAAATTCATATTTTGTTTGAAATCATATTAAAAATTTTTTTTTATTTTATATTGATTATTTTTATCTTATAACAAATACCATACATTTTACTTGAATCATATTATAATTAATTCTATATATAGATTAAACAATATTTTTTATGCAAAACAATATTTTTTATTTTAGTAATTTATTTTTCTTTATAAATATAAATGAAGACTATTTAACTCAAAGTATAATTTGTTATTACAAATTCTATATTATTAATTTATTTAATTAATATGAACCTTTCTTGAATTCATTTTATTTAATTTATTTTATAACATAATTTTATAAAAAAATAAAATATTAATAAATAATAATTAATTAATAATTACAAAATTTTAAATATGTAAATAATCTGGTAAAAATTTTATATTAAATTATTTCCATATATTTAATATATTCACTTTTAAAATAATTGATTTTTAACTAATTAAGGGGATGGCACACGACGCCCGCCTCTCTATGTATAGAGATAGCAAATAATGGGTCTACACAAAACTTGGCGCGCAGATTTCTATTCATTGAATTGAGCTAATTTTTGTTATACTCTATTCATTAAATGTATACACATGATATTACAAGACTTATTTTTTATAATATATATATTATATAATATATATATATATACACACATTTTAATTTTTTAATTTACAAAATGTCTATAGAAATTGTTATTTTTTACAATTATACACATACAAATTTAAAAAATTACTCCTGTAATAGTATTCATATATATGTTATCTATATAATGCAATAACAATTAATAGAATATATATAATAGTTTTTGTGATACCTACTATTTATATACACATACCTAGTGCGAAATAATTATTCTGAGAAAACAGCATTTGAATATATATGAATACATTATATATCATATATAATGAATATATATAAACCACTTTTTATGTTATTTCTAGACTGTTTTCATAAATAATTTGTTTACAGATATTAAAAAACAAATCATAGAATAGTATTATGAAATAAAAAAAATGTTAAATAACAAAATATTTTCACCAAAACAAGGTATGTGACATTCCCTTAAGCTATAAATTTAAATGCTGATAAAAATGTAACAAAATGCATATTTTGTTACATTTTTATTTTTCGTTTGAGTGATTTTATAATATATTTTACATTTTATCATATCATATCAGCATCATTGTTCAGGAATTCATATTTGAATTATATATATACAAATCAATGAAAAAACTAGTTTTTAAAGTAATGATAAATATTATTATGTTAAAATCGTAATATAACTTAATACCCATTATATTTTTTAGAATTTATACATAGAGAATAACAACTTCTTTCAATTCAAACCGAATATATAAATACATTTTTATTTATTATTCAATATTTATATAGTAATACAAATTATAAAAATATGAATGTATTTTATTTTACAAATAAATAAATATTTCTAATATCTTTGATTCAAAGAAATAATTTAAATTGATTTAAATATATCACTGAAAAGTATCTAAAGGAGTACACTAACCATTATATATAATATTGAGAAGAAGTCATGTCCTTGCTGATAGTGAGTTATCCTTATTATTATAATATATATATATATATATAAATTGTATAATATAATATATATATAAATTTAATTCAATGAATTTAACATTTTCAATGATGTAAATATAGGTCTACAAAGCCCGCCATAGGAGATATCATGAAGAGACTTGCTCCATTTCTGAAGCTCACAACTGATTATGTTCAACATTTTGAGAAAGCTACGGAACTCTTAGAAACCTATCAAAAGAAATCCTCTAGTTTTGCATCCTTTATGAAGAAAGCAGTGGTTACTATTTAGTATAATAAATATATTTATAGTATCAAAATTATGTAGACGGAATCTAAATATGTATGTTGTTATTTAATTTTTTAATTATATATTTAATAATATTATAATACATACATTTTTTTTAATTATTTTACATAATTACATTTTTAGATGATTATATAATTAACATATTTCGGTAACAGAATCCGTTATCTAATACCCCAACCCTTATCGCAGACTCTTCCAGAGTACGGCAAGATGCCAATACAGTCACATATGATCGAGCCCGTCCAGCGTATACCTAGGTATGGACTTCTACTTCGTGACTACATCAATCATCTGCCTTCCGATTCTCCCGATCTTGAAGATTCTAAAAGTTTGCACACACACACACATCTATATATATATACTTGTAAAATGTACGAAATTATAAGATTTATTAATTATATATATGTAAATTTCATTAATTTATATTTGATTAATAACACATATATTATAGTATGTCAGTAAAGCTATATATATTGATATTAAAGTTAAAAATTGCTGATATTTCGTTGAGTAATATTTATAGTAATATAGATTAATATTTAAACTGATTCTCATAAATTTTTCTTTAAATAATGCAATATATTTTTAATTCAGAGGCTCAAGAATTAGTTGAAGAGGCTGCTATGCATTTCGAGAGCATGATGAAACGCAATGTTTGTATTGATTTTCTCTAGTAAGCAATATTATAATTACAATAGTGATAATTGTGATAATCATATATATTATAATAGTCGTTAAAATAATACATTATAATATTAGTATATTTTATTTGATTACTTTAAATTATATTACATGATATCACATTCTATTACATAATATTCTACACATGACATTATATTACATAACAATACATCACATAACAGTCGGTACTAGGTCAACTGCTAAAAGTGCAGCGACAGTTGGACTCTCACTTTGGTATAGTAAGTCCCACACGAGAACTTATCAAAGAAGGTAAACTATCGAAGATCTCCGTTCGGAACGGAAAACCAATAGAAAGATACGCATTTCTTGTTTGTATTCACACAATATTTATTTATAGATATATATATATATATATATATATATTATATGATACATAAATAGATACATAAATATAAATACATAAATATATATATATATATATATATATATATATAATTATTGAAAACCTTTCACAGTTCAATGATTTACTTTTATTGTGCAGTAGTCCTTCTCTTTCAAGGGGAAAAAGGTACAAAGTTAAGAATGTTGTAGTGATGGCAGAGATACAGGTATTTATTAAATGCATACCTACAACCACACTCACACATACATACATACACATAGTATATTGCTAATGATATGTTTTAGGTTTCAGAAAGTGAAAATAAGAATGTTGCAAATTCATTCTACCTGAGAACTACAGAAAAAGTAATAGAACTTTCCACAAAGTTAGTAGCCGCAATTATTACCTAGTCTATTTCATAATTTAAAAACTTCATATAAGATACTGTAGTTATTTATACATAATTGAGTTAACATAGCGATAATATGTATTTAACATGCTGGTATTTATGTTAGTAATTTGCATATATATTCAAAAACAATAAGTCATTAATCTTAATAAATAATAATTATCGTTTATAAGTTACAAATTAATTATCTCATTATTTTCTACTAAACATAAAGCAATTATATGTGCTATTGAGTACATCATAAATAAATTAAAAAATACAAATATTATTAATACATTAATCTTTAATAAATTTTGATAATTAATAATATAACTATCATATAGTAAAGCCTCAGAAAAAAAGACATGGCAAAATGTTAGTTATACATAATGTAATTAGAATGTAATGTATTTATTAATTTTATCTCTAAATGATTTCAGATTATTTGGAAGCAGGTCGGAGAATGCACTAAAGATAAGCTCAGACATCTGAAAACTGATAACGAAGCAATTACCTTAGTCAGTATTACCACATATACATACCCACATATACTTGGATGGGATGAAAGGATCCACCAAATAACAATAACAATACATAACCACACACATAACCACACATACTCACACATAACCACAAATAACCACACATATACAATTAAGGGAAGGTGAACCTATATTTTTGATATTAATTTTTTTTTAAATCTTTAAATTAACATACATTTTGTAAGGTAAACACATGTTATAAAATATATTATAATAAATATGTCAACAATTTGGAATATAAAACGATCTATTAATATTAAATACAAGCGTTTAAAAAAAGCACATAATGTTAAAAATAACCATTATTACAAAAATAATAATTACTAAATATTTCATAATTTAAATATTTAATAAAAAATTTATTTATTTTATATTATTGAATAATTTAAAAGGTATTATAAAATATCAAATTTACTCTTCAATAATTCATGTATTCATGTATGGTGATACCTTATTATATAAATAAGTATTACTTTATTATGATTTATATAACTCTATCTCAATATGGAATTTACAATATATTTTATTTTAAATTATTATATATTATCTTTAATTATACTATCTAAAAAATTAATTTATTCAAGAAATAAGTATTCATTATAATGTAATTATTTATAGAAAAATATAAAAATGTGGTTTGAGTTAATAATATTTATAATACTTTATTATTATACTATACATTATAATTATTATTTTTTTAATTATTTTTAATAACATTTTATTTTCCAAATAATACTAATAATATTTTGTGCTATATTATTATAATTTAGATATACATATATTAATATATCATTATATTTTATATAACATAATTGATATAATATATATGTATATATTTATAATAATATATACATTTAGCATCAACAAAATATGAAATGGGACTCTGAATATCAGCATTAAGAATATTAATAGTTTAATGAGTGTATTTATTTATTTGTAATTAAATGCAATTAAACTTATAATTTTATTTAATATAATATGATAATAAAAATTAATATATGTAGACTCGAGAAACAAGAGATCTATTGTTAATTATAAATATTAATAAAAAGATAAAATAAATATTTTATCATACATAACTACTAAAATATGTATATAACATATATATATATTTTAAAATGTTTTTATAATTAAATATTATAGATTAATGTTATCATATGTTATTAAAGTTATAGATAAATAATATTTAGCTTATATATAATATTATATAAATATATAATGTATCATTATTTATCCTTTAAACCACTATTTCTCAGTTCATGATTTTTTCAAATTCTAAATATTTAAACTCCTACACTTTTGTTACCCAATATATTCTAAATTTATTACTAAAGAGTAATCCTAACTTCAATTTTGTTAAATAATTATTTATTTATTTCTATTGCAAAATTAAACAAAAACAAAAATTTACAACATTTATTTTTAAAATTCTTAAAACTCCTTTTTTTTATTATATAAAAATTCGTAGGTAGGTTTGTTGTTGAGCTAATATATCTTAATACTATTTTTTTATAATTTAAAAAAATATTAAATATTGAAGTAGGAGTAGGCTTTTTAGTAGACCCATTTTTTCCTATCTATTACATTACAATTAAAAATAGGTGCACCTGCCCTTAACTATTCACACATAATAACATACCCATACACCTGTACATACACATTTATTTATATACACACACACACACACACACACCCACACATAAAACATATATATATATATACATACATACCCACATGCGCACACAAACACGCACCCACATATATAGTAATTTATCAGAGTTATTCATAAAATAATTTGTATATTATATTAATATATATAAATATATTTATCATATTTGTATTAATAACAGATTAGTTTAATATATAAAACAATATAATAATTTAAAGTTTATATTACATTATATAATGGTTACAAATTAAATTTATTTATAATTTTAATGAATATTATATTAATACAGAATTTTAAATTTATATATATATATATATATATAATATGTATAACATTTATTATTGCCTATCTAAATACAGGAAAAACTCGACATAAACAGAAAGTCAATAGGAAAACGTGCCCCAGTTCTGTTAAGACAGAAGGTTTCATAATCACATAGATTTATAATTATCATACATTGCAACTACTGTATTAATCTTTAGATTACAAATATATAATAACATGTGAATCCTACTACTGCAATAATAGTAATAACTGCATTAATCTCGCAGGACTTCAATAAATGTCGGTTATGTGCTGGTGAGTTTACCACAATGCGAAGGAAACACAACTGTAGGGGCTGCGGAATTGTTAGTTATCATTATCTGGTAGTGTAACACCCGTAGCATATCACATGCTTGATTCATCTGGTATAGATTACTTGTTATAGTATTCACATTACTTACATAACTTTATTTAGCATCAATATCTATGATTAACATCTCAATTTATAATAATATTACAAGAATAGTGCTATGTATAATATGTAAAGTAAATATATTATATTTATTTAAAAATGAATATATATATATATATATATAAAATAGTACCTATGACATATCTTTAAATTCACATTTAATAGAACCCTAACGATTGAAAAATAATATTAAATTTGTAATAATATATATAAGTGTTTAGTATTGATATAAATATTAAATAATTATGATGTATCGATACAGTGTTATGATGACCTTTAGCTCTTCTGCCTCTCCATCATAATATCACTATTACCCCACCCCTCTCCCCCTAAGAATAATAGTCTCTTCCAGAAACATCTACAATTCCAGAATAATTACACACCACCCCTCCTCATCTCCCTCATCTCCGCCCCCCCCTATGAATAACGCCCCGTCGCCCCCTTACCTAGGTGATCTGTGCTAAGTGTTCCTCACACACAGCTAAACTATCCTACGACAAACACAAGATAGCACGACTCTGTGACGAATGTTTCGTGGCTATGTTTGATCAGGGCAATCACAAGTACAGCAGCAAGGGCTCCATGGCAGTACCAGTACAACATGTTTATATACATCGCTTACTTGTGTCTCTGTGTGTGTGTGTGTGTGAATGTGTGTGTGTGTGTATGTGTGAGAGTGTGGGTATAGGTATGTGTATGTGGGTGTGGGTTTAGTACAATTAGTGCATATAAATAGAACTCTAATGAAGTCTTTTTATAAATATGCCAATATATCCAATAACTTCAATGAGACATGGATAGTAAGATAATACTATACAGATAAATAAAGCTTTTTTATTTTGGTTCCTATTTTAATTTCTTCATAATCACATACTTAAATTAAAACCTAAATTTCATAGAATCTTGAGGGATTCTTCAATGATAAAATATGGATTTATGAATATTAGTTTGATATTGTATTTATTTTAACTACCTATTTACATGATATCAACTCTTGTACTCTATTTTATTTATACTTATAATTACTTATATACTTACCATGTTATATAAGTATATATATATATCGTTAATATATTACTGATATTTTGATAATTTCCCATTTCTTCTAGAATGTTGAAGCATCTAAAATCATTGAGAAAATGACGTTCTTGTTTAGTGGAAACAATGGTAAAAGTTTCAAGAAGAGATGCTGTCAACTTAATGACGATAGTACATTGTGTATATATAAGGGACAAGAGGTTATTTGTTATAGTATTACATAGTATTAAATAGTATTTAACTTTATGATGACAGACAATATAATATATATTGGCAATATTGGTGACGATATTTTAACCTATAATTAATAATAAAATTTATATTTAAAATTTTGAAATAATATTCACTGTCTTATATTCCATTAAATATTAAATAGTATTGTAATAATCGTATCAGTCTATGATAGAATGTCCTTACAAACTCTAACCCTCTGTACTTGTAGGACATACACCCTTTTGTCACCCTGCGCATGGACTCCACTACTACCGAGAAAGATGAGACATCCGTACAGAAGAGGGTTGTGCTGAAGCTTCATACTGAGAGGAAGATGTACTTGTTATCCCATGAAGACCACACAGTTCTCGATAGGTTTATAGAATGTCTGCAGCGACTGATAGCAATCAATGGCTATGTCAATATCATTAATAATACACAATATAATAGTACTAATATAAATTTGCATTATTATATATACTATTCGTCTCTATCAATAACTTGTGTACATCAACCAAATACAGTAGTATACGATAGTATACTAAACACACACACACACACAGGTGGTTTAAATTGTTCAAAGGAATGCAATGTTCGACACCGGTTTAGAAGAATTAACTTAATTATTGTCCATGGCCACACACACTCTCTTCACCCACACTCGGAATTATTGTTCAGCACGGGAATTTCTGCTATTTTCGCATATCGTATTGCCAGATCGAGTATTAATGATACCGTATTACACACGCATATTTGTCATTATCATCATAATCATCATCATCATCATCATTATCAACTTTATCATCATCCTATCAACATCATCATCATCGTCATCACCACCATCATTATCATCATCATCATCAATATCCATCATTTCATCCACTTAATTAAGCTTGTTTCAGTAATTATTGAATTCGACAATCGTCAATGTCTATCATGTCATCGTTAAATATTCATGTTCATGATTCAGTAACGTATTGAATCATATTATTCTTTTTAAATAAACTAATACATATAATACATATATACTTTTAAAAATAGAATTTATATATATATATATATATTTATTTTCGATTTTATTTACATCATTTTAAATATTGATTTTTAATAATTTATCATTATTGAAACTTATATATTTTTATATATGTATATATAATATGTTGAAATTAGCTTTATAAATGAATAATAAAATAAATAATATTTATAATTTTATTTAAAAAAAAATTTTATCTCATAGAATTATTTTAATTATATATAAAAATTAAATCTGTTTTTATTGTTGAAATCACAACTCTTTTTATATTAATTGTTATATTAAATCTTAATTTTCCGATTATTCAATATATGCCTCTTCTAGTGTTTTTCTCAGTATCTGCACTCCTGTAATCTTTATATTTTAGTACACCTTTTTAAGATTTTACCTTTAATTAGTTAACCAATCAATTTATATACACATTTTAGAATACTAGAAATTTAATTATTTTTATTAAATTAGTTTAAATTATTCAACTAAACATTAAAAATTTGTAGTATTGTTATTATATTATGTTGGAAACTATATAGTAATACCAAAGCCCGGCTTTGGGCTTTGGTATTATATGATAAACATCTGCAAATGCAGCTTTAAGGGGATCCCGCACATTTAAAGTGATGATAATTTTTTTTTTTTATATTTCTTTTATTACAAAATAATACTTAATGTAGTGTTTTTTAGTATCTGTAAAAAAATTAGACTTGAATTCAGTCTAGAAATGGCATAAAAATGTGTTTTATGATGATAAGATAATGCTATATTATATGCTATTTAATATTAAATTGTTATGCTGTAAAACTTCAAACACTGTTTTCTCAGAATACTTATTTCACTCTAGGTTAGTGCATTCAAACATATAGAACATAAAAACTATTATAAGTATAATATTCATTTTTGTTGCTTTATATAGAATTTAATTATGTGAATAGTAAAATAGAGAGATAATTAATAAAATGTATAGAATTCATTGTATAAAATGATAATTTCTATAGAAATACCATCATTTTAGTATCGATAATTTTTAATTTAGATATATATAATATTAAAAATAACTTTCTATTTTCCTATGCAAGTATATGTTATGAATACATTACAAAAAAAATTAGGTCAATTGAATGAATAGAATATCAGTTCTATTTTTTTTAGTGGACCTATGTTTTTCCTATCTATTTATACACGAAATTGGCAAATTGCGTGTTATGTGCGGGATACCCTTAAACTATACATGCAGCCCATAATGATATTATTACTATATTATTACCACAATGAACTGTAAAGAATTATTATTAAAATTGAGCTTATATATAGGTATGTCCGTTTGACTTTAACTCAATGTTAAAGGAGTAGATCAATGTAATGTATTTATATAACATCACTAAATAGACTATATTAATTATATGTGAATATAGGTTATTACATATATAAACAATAAGATTTTGAATTTTGTAAGGAACTGATAATCTAAATAGTCGATCTGAAATACAGGACTCGGTGTATCGATCTAAATTATTTATATAAATAATGATTTGACTTATGTAATTCGATACATTTGATATTGATATTATATGAATGATGGACACTATACTTCTAACTTACAAAATATCAAGTAGATTAAATATACATATATACTTATTACATTGATTCATATTAAAACTCATGACAATTATTTACTTATTCGTATTTGCATATGCTAAGGATAATATAGATCCTATAGGATAGGATATAGTATATATCCTATATATATATAGTAGGATCCTATTAGTACGTCATGTTTACAATTCTAACACACTTTGATGTGCTGATATAAGGTATTTGTATTATATATATATATATAACTTATATAATTGCTTAAACTTGTATGGGATTATTCCACTTGTGTATGTATTATATATTTTGGGAAAAATAAAGTAGAAACATGAATGCTAAGACAAGGAGGTCATGGGTCATTTCTAGATTGAGGAATTAATGTGTACAATTGAATTAAATGGAATTACTAGTGTGCATTAAATGTAAACTATTAATATGTAAATAATACGTGTGTTATAAAATGACTATTATTTATTAGAAAACTTTAAACCAAATAACGGAATATTATATTATTGAAATGGCGTTAAGTGAAACTATATAGCATTACTACGGATTCAGTACTACTACTGCCACGTAGCGGTGGTGTTCGTTAACAACTATACTCGCCACCACCGCTATTGTATCCTCTATCTTGCCTCCATCCACCTCCTCCTCGGTCTTCACTACTTCTTCCTCTATTTTCTCTTCTTCCTACTCCACTATGATCCCCGGGTCTTCGTCTGGCTCCCATCCTGGCTTCTCTACCAGTTCGAGGCTCTTCGATATCGGGAGTAACCGCAGCAGCAGTAGCAGCAGCCTCTGCAGACTCCGAACCACACTTGGCGAGATGCAGCTTCAGATCTTCGAACAACAAACGTTCAAACTGTCGGAGGATGTTAGGACGTTAAAGGGGGGGGGGATTCCAAAAATAATTATTTTGTTTCAATTTTATATGAATAGCAATCTAATAAAATACATCTACTGATTTATAATAAATAAATAGGTTTGATAAATTATATTATGACAAAATGTTATATATATAACCTATAAGGTGTCCATATTAACAAAACATCAGAGAGAGTGTCGTTATTATAATTAATTAATCCATAATCCTATAGGGGTTTATATGATTTCTAGATATATGCTTATAACTTAATTAATATTTGATAACAAATATAGAAATTATGTATATAATATTTAGAACATTTTAATTATTAATAATATAATGTTATATAATATTAATACATTTATATATGCTTGAGATGGTTTTTAGTTGATTTTTTTTTATAAATTTAAAAACGTAATAAAAAAATTAGTTTATTGGATATTCATATATATTATCATTATGTTAAATAATTAAAAAATTAAAAATACTTATTTAGACTATTTATATAATTATGAATAAGGCATTCATCAAAGTTTTTGTATGATTTATGGTTTCTGAGATACCGAGTGTATCCGTATTCGGTTACTTGCTCTTATGCAGTATATATATATATGAAGGGTATTAACTTAATACTATTAAGTATACTTTATTTATTATATATACTTTTTTCACTTTTATCTATAGATTATTTTATATACAACCATTTATTAAATGTTTCAGTGAATGGCATCAATCTAAAACATATGATAAAAACGGTCATAACGATGATATACGTGTATGAATAGCGCAATGTGTACACGTGTATGTATTAGTGATGTAAATGATGCCGAGCTTTTGATGCCGAGTCGAGAGTTTCATTTTCGGAAAAAAACGAAAGCGAGCTCGCTAGACGAGCCGATTCTCTAACAATACGAGCCCGAGCCGAGTTGAGACTTCAGGTAACTGAGACTAAGACCGCATCATTCTTTAGATTTGACTGGCATCATTTACATCACTAGTATGTATACACCTGATATGTATAGAGCAATGTGTGTGTATATGTATGTATACACGTGATGTGTGTGTGTGTATAAAGCAAGGGTATATATAGTATGGTATATACATACAAGGGTATAAAGGAGCGGGTGTACCTGATGTATGGACATCTCTCGGGCATCGTTAGGCTGCCTCCGTTCGGGGTACCGCGACGACAACGGGCAATAGCGGAAGTCATCTCTCGTCAACAGTACACCCTCGTAGTAGAGTTGGGAGGCTGACAACGGTTTATCACCACCCTCGGCCGTATCACCGCCTCGCCGGGGGTAAAGGTCACCGGCTGCACCACCGCCGTTAATACTACGCGCGTAGTAGTGAAGTAGTTCGGTGACACGTTCCTCGTTGCTGTGTGCGTGTGAGTGGCGGTTGTTAGAACGGGACGAGTGGCTGTGTTTGTGTGAGTGGCGGTTGTTAGAACGAGACGAGTGGCTGTGTTTGTGTGAGTGGCGGTTGTTAGAACGGGACGAGTGGCTGTGTGCGTGGTTGTACAATAGGGGATGGTAGCCTAATACAGATACTTCAACGATGAATGGTCTTAACATTTTATGACTCGATATTTGTATTCAAAAATTACAATATATTTATATTATTTATATTAGATGTTATTGATTTTAAAATTGTATTTAGTGTTTTTATTAACGGGTGTCCGTATTAGGTACCCATGTTCGAATACGGACACCCTGTTGGGTTATAATACACGTGTGTTATAATACGGATACCCTATCAGTGATAGGCTACCACTATCACTAGGATATACTATATAATATTGATGAACTAATAAGATAAATTAAAATGACATTACTTACAATTAATTCGATGAATATTTTAATATAATTTTATTAGTAATTATTAACTTATTAATTTTTTTATAACTCACGCGATTTTTTTATGAAAATTAGATTTAACACGCTAGAAGATTTAACACGCTGCGCGCTAATTGGTTATATAGTGTCCGTATTAATATATCAAGAGCTCTTGATCTCTTGAACACTATAGTGTCCATATTAGGGATTTATATAACTTATAGATATATGCATATAACTTAATTAATATTTGATAACAAATATAGAAATTATGTATATAATGTTTAGAACGCTTTAATTATTAATAATATATAGTTATATTTTATAGTAATATATTTATATATTTTTGAGAAGGTTTTAATAGGGTTTTAAGAAGGTTTTAAGTTGAAATATTTTTTCATAAATTTAAAAACATAACAAAAAAATCAGTTTATTGGATATATCAGCATTATGTTAATTAATAAAAAAATAAATAATACTTATTCAGAGTATTTATATAATTATGAATATTGCATATTGCAATGAATTCATTGCAAACAAAATGTGTAGGATTTAAGTTTTCTGAGATACCGAGATTTTCCGTATTCGGGCACTGTCCAATGGACAGAGTCCATATTAGGTATATTAGATATATATATATATATATATATATATATATATATAGGGGCGTCGGAATAGGGGGGGGGCAAGGGGGGCGGCCCCCCCTGACAAAATATAGGGGGGGCAGTATATCTTTTGCCCCCCCTGAAAATATAGGGGGGCATGCCCCCCTATATACTGCAGTATATATATCCCCCCCCCTATTTTTACTTATATGTATATATTAATATATCCACATCTATATATATATATATATATATATATATATATTATATATTTACATTGTATAGTTATTAATTCACTATACAAAAAACAATGAGTTTATTACTTTATTATAAAGTAATACAATAATTGTTCCAAGTAATAGAGTAATAAAATAATTGTATTTTTGTATAGTGAATTTAATAACTATACAATGTAAATATATATAATATATAAATATATATATATATATATATATATATAGATATGGATATATTAATATATATACATATAAGTAAGAATAGGGGAGGGAATATATATACTGTCCCCCTATATTTTTCAAGGGGGGGGGGGCAAAAGATATACTGCCCCTATCAAATTTATTAACTTTATGTAAACATTGTCACAAAAAATAAGAATGTTGTATAATTAGAATTAAAATGTGTTATTCTAATGTAAAAAAAAAGTTATATAGAAATAATAAATTTATTTCTTATTACATAAAAATCATCCAAACACATATTCAGCTACACAAAAATATACAAAATGAATTATAAGTCGTACATATCATATGTAACATATGAGAATATTATTTATTGATTAGTTGTGATTTAGTTATGGAAAAGTTATTATTTATTTCTGGAAAAGTTCTGGATAAGTTAACTTATCATAATTATGATTTTATTCTGCGTAGGTTTTTCTGGATTAGTTCTAATTTAGTTCTGCGTAGGTTTTGGATTAGTTCTGGAAAAGTTCAGATTAGTTCTGGAAAAATTCTGAATTTTAGTAGAAGTACATTCCATAATCTAGACCTAATTATTATATTTACTAATATATTATAATAATGTACAGATCCTTAAATATGATGAACTAATCATAGATGATCTAAGAGCGGAGTTAAAGATATTCAAAATTTCCAATTCGTTTTCTACAAGAAGTAATTTCTTACTTTATGAATGTTGAACATGTTAAATTATTTCCAAATATTGTAAATCTTCTTAAATTAGTCATTGTCAGACCGATAAGTTCTATGAGTTGTGAAAGAGGATTTATTACCCTTCGCCGAGTAAAAATATGGTTGAGAAACAACATGACACTGTCTAGTCGTTTAAATTCTGTAATAGGTTAAATTCCTAATACCCAATAGGTATACATAGGTAAAACCTATGTAAAATATGTTAATGAGTTTGACAATATTAATACAGAATAATTACAAATACTGCAATCATAAATGAATTTATTCTAAAGAATAATTGGCGAAGATCGACATTTTCTATGTAACTTTTTTTTAATGTATGTCATATTATAAGTTAATAAATATTATAGCATTTATTATTTTACTTATTTATATTGTAAAAAAATGTAAATCTTGTATTTACATTAACCATATGCATATACAAATCTAAAGTATTCCAATAGAGAGGATTTATAATGTAATTCAATAGTAATTGATGGTCCCAGCAAACAGTAATAGCAGCATAATAGCAGCATAACAGCATATGTAATAGCCTCAAATGTTTACATTGTGATATTATGCTGCTATTAAATGTATATTATGCTGCTATTCATTTGTCATGCTATTATGCTACTGTTATGCTGCAATTTAAAGTATATTATGATAATATTATGCTGTTATTAATTTTAAAAGTATATTATGCTGCTATTATTCTGATATTATAATAACAGCATCATAATAGCATGACAAATGAATAACAGCATAATAGACATTTAATAGCAGTATAATAGCAGCATAATAGCACAATATAAACATTTTAGGCTATTGAATATGCTGTTATGCTACTATTATGCTGATATTACTGTTTGCTGGGGTGCAAAAAAAATATCTAGAACAAAATCATGCCCCCCTCTATTCTGAAATCGTTCCGACGCCCCTATATATTTATATATATATATATATATATATATATATATATATATATATATATATATATACGTATATATCCCCTATAAGTATATATCCCATATAAGTATATATATATATATATATATATATATATACATATTAAATGTAGGTTATACTTACTTATTAAGTTAGTGTGCATTATCGGTTACTTTACTGTAAACTTCACACCTCACTTATCAATTAAAATCGAATTAAGCATTGTTTTTTATTTGGTTTTTGTTTAGTAAAACCAATGTATTTATCATATGATGATAATGATGATTATGATGATGATTTTATTTGATCACAGAAATCCGTATTTGAAATACGCTTTTACTTGAAATGAATAAAAACTATAATAATAGTTAAATAATATATTATAATAAAATAAAAAATATATCAAATAATACGATAATAATTAATTTAAAACAATAATATATTTTTTAATATTATTTTTAATATTAATAACAGATATTTTTGTAATGTACTCAGTTAAAAAATTCCGATTCCGATTTGCGTTTTTATCGTTTCTTGAGTGTCTCAATGAGAATCGGTTTTAAATCGATTCCTAAAATTCAAGTTTAGGAATCGGTTTAAGTGAAATCGATTCTTAAATTACTAGGGGAGAGTAACCTAATACGGACACTTTAACAATAAATGTTCTTAACTTTTTATGACTCATTATTTTTATTCAAAAATTACAATATAATAATATTATATGATTATAGATATTATTGTAATTTTAAAATTTTATTTAATCTTTTAATTCCATAGATAACGGGGGTGTCCGTATTCGGTACCCATGTCCGAATACGGACACCCTGTGTTATAATACGGACACCCTATATACCATTAGATAAAATATATATTATTGATGAATCAATCAGACATATTAAAATTACGTTAATTATAATTAATTTTATAAATAATATATTGTAATTTAATTAGTTAATAATTTATTTATTTTTATTATTTTTTAATTAATAATACAATTTAATTATCTAAATAATAATTTTTTTAGAATTAGCTTTAATGGTGGTATTAATATTATAACGTACGCGATTTTTATGAAAATCAGAATTGTTCATACGCTGCGCGCTGATTGGTTATAGGGTATCCGTATTAAGACATTTAGGGTGTCCGTATTAGGAACTTATATGACCTCTAGATATATGCTTATAACTTAATGAATATTTGATAAAAAATATATAAATTAAAATACAATTTTTAGAATGCTTTATTTTTAAATAATATAGTATAATATTTGATATCGATACATTTGTATAAGCTTGAGAAGGTTTTAAGTTAACATTTTTTTTCATAAATTTAAAAACGTAATACAAAAATCAGTTTATTAGATATATTAGCAATATTTTGAATAATTCTAAAATAAAAAATACTTTTTTAGACTATTTTTATAATTATGAATATTTTATTCATTACACATTTTTTTGTAGGATTTATAGTTTCTGAGATACCGAGAGTGTCCGTATTCGGTTACTTTACCCTATATGAATCGATTTATTTGAAACGATTCCTAAATTATTGGATTATCCGATGTAGGAGAAAGTAACCGAATACGGACAGTGCCTGAATACGGACACTCTCGGTATCTCAGGAACCATAAATCCTACAAAAAAATGATTAATGAATTAAATATTCATAATTATATAAATAGTCTAAAAAAGTATTTTTTATTTTTGAATTATACAAAATATTGCTAATATATCTAATAAACTGATTTTTTTATTACGTTTTTAAATTTATGAAAAAAAATTTCAACTTAAAACCTTCTCTAGATGAAAATGTATCCATAAAAAATATACCACTATATTATTAAAAAATAAAGCATTCTAAAAAATGTATTTTTAATTTCTATATTTTTTATCAAATATTCATTTAAGTTATAAGCATATATCTAGAGGTCATATAAGTTCCTAATACGGACACTCTAAATGTCTTAATACGGACACCCTATAACCAATCAGCGCGCAGCGTATGAACAATTTTGGTTTTCGTAAAAATCGCGTGCGTTATAATATTAATACCACCAATAAAGCTAATTCTAAACAAATTATTATTTAGATACTTAAAGTGTATTATTAATTAAAAAATAATAAAAATAAATAATTATTAACTAATTAAATTAAAATAAATTTGTCATAAATTAATTATAAATAATGTAATTTTAATTTTTCTGATTGATTCATCAATAACATAGAGTTTATATAGTGGTATATAGGGTGTCCGTATTATAACATAGGGTGTCCGACGGACACTGTCCGTATTCTGACATGGGTATACCCAATACGGACACCCCTGTTATCTATATAATTAAAAGATTAAATAAAATTTTAAAATTACAATAATATCTATAATCATATAATATTAATATATTGTAATTTTTGAATAAAAATAATTAGTCATAAAAAGTTAAGACCATTTATTGTTAAAGTGTCCGTATTAGGTTACTTAATAAGTATCCCGTATCCCATTAATAAGTAATTTACTGAGTGAGTATACTCATTATTATAATAAGAGTTTCTCAAAATTTAAAAGATTCTTTTTATATAGGGGAAAGTAACCTAATACGGACACTTTAACAATAAATGGTCTTAACTTTTTATGACTAATTATTTTTATTCAAAAATTACAATATATTAATATTATATGATTATAGATATTATTGTAAATTTAAAATTTTATTTAATATTTTAATTCCATAGATAACGGGGGTGTCCGTATTCGGTACCCATGTCCGAATACGGAAACCCTATGTTATATTACGGACACCATATATACCACTAGATAAACTATATGTTATTGATGAATCAATCAGACAAATTACAATTACGTTATTTATATTTAATTTTATAAAAAATATATTGTAATTTAATTAATTAATAATTTATTTATTTTTATTATTTTTTAATTAATAATACAATTTAAGTATCTAAATAATAAATTTTTTAGAATTAGCTTTATTGGTGGTATCAATATTATAACGCACGCGATTTTTATGAAAATCAGAATTTGTCTTACGCTGCGCGCTGATTGGTTATAGGGTGTCCGTATTAAGACATTAAGAGTGTCCGTATTAGGAACTTATATGAACTCTAGATATATGCTTATAACTTAATGAATATTTGATTAAAAATATAGAAATTAAAAATTATATTTTTAGAATGCTTAATTTTTTGATACTATATATATTATATATATCATATATATTATATATATTATATAATATACATATATTATATAATATATATATATACACTATAGTGTTATATTTTATATCGATACATTTGTATAATCTTAATAAGGTTTTAAGTTGCATTTTTTTTCATAAATTTAAAAACGTAATAAAAAAATCACTTTATTGGATATATTAGCAATATTTTGTATAATTCAAAAATAAAAAATACTTTTTTAGACTATTTTTATATTTATGAATAATTTATTCATTAAACATTTTTTGTAGGATTTATGGTTTCTGACATACTGAGAGTGTCCGTATTCGGGCACTATCCGTATTCGGTTACTTTCACCTATATGTCACACTAATTTTATTATGGGGTACCTAGAGTTTATATTGGGTATATTATATACCGTATATATATTATATCAAATATACAAATATATAGCAATTAAATTATACTATTATATTTAATATTACAACAAATTAAATATTATAAAAATTAAAAAATTAAAAATTAATCTCAAGGCCATGAAAGTTTAAATGTTTCATTCAATTATAGTATTTGAATAACAAAGTATAATACTAATAATAAAATAATATCTCTGTGAATCCCAGCCATTTTTAATAAAATGTGAAAATAATCTATATTTAACAAAAAGTGTACGCACATTTTTACAAAATGATTATTCGTATTTAAATATTGATAATTATATATTACAAGTTATATTTGTTTTATAAAGTATAAGATATATTATATAAATCTGGAAAAAAAATTAGATTTTAATTATTATTCGTAATATTATACTTAATTAATTATAATAATTATAATTAATTGTTAATTAAAAATAGTTTTATATTTCAATACATAAATAAATAAATATTCCATAAAATATTATAATATACATAAATATTCTGATAGATAAAATGTTTATATCATTCTATTTAATAATAAACTGAAAAAATATTATATATTAATTAATTATTATATTAATTAATATATTTATTTATTAAAATTAATCAAGTGTTTTCATAATAAATATTGTATAATATTTTATATTAATATAATACTCAAAATCTAAGAAATAATGACATATTTTAAAGAATTCTATCACCTTTATTGGATATTATTACATATATAATCATTTTTATTAATATAATTTAACTACTGAGTTTTTTTTAATATTCGTTTATATTCACTAAATGAAAAAGCATTACATTATATAAATTATGTGCGATGTGAGATGTGTGGGATTCACAGAGATATACAGTATTTAAATATGAAAAATACAATAGTACAAATATCCCAATATATGTAAATTTAATAAATATATATATATATATATATATATATATATTGATATAGTGCTATATAAATATGTGTTATAATTGTATGATATTTAACAATTCTTGGAATTTCAATAAATATCTTTTATGGCTATTTTATTGCATTTTATATTATAATTTAAAAATAATAATAATATTACAAATCATAAATACATAAAATGTATATACATGTATTTATAGAATATAATAATAATAAAAAGTAGGTATATAAGATTAATATAATATTAATACAAGTTATTATTTAAATATAAATAGATGATAACTTATAAAAAGTAAATTAATAACAATATATTGTATACAAATATACATAATATATATAAATACATTAATTATTTTATATATATATACAAATACAATTACATAAACTGTATTTAAATGAATATATACATTATAAAATGTATGTATACATACATATATGTAAATATAATGTAAAATACATTATTGTAAAAAAGTAACCCAATTAACGGACATAGACCATAAAATCGCGCGGAACACATATGCCGCGTTGAAAAGAGGCACTGTGAAGTGTTGTACAGTGTACAATGTACAATGTACACTGCTCGTACAATACATGGCGAGAAGTATAGTGTAGTTTAGTACGAAGTGACCCATAGAAAAGATATATGTCCTTAACATGTAAACATAAAAAATGTCCTTTCCCATAGTGCACACTTAATCTAAGTATTATCTGCGATATCCTTGACCCGAGATACATGAAGAGATAAACACGGAGTCCAGTTAGCGGACTTACAAGCCACCTATCGCTGATGGTATATCACCAGTAGGTGAGGTGTGAATAATTAACTAACGAGGCATTCTTTAGGTCACTTTTGGGGCTTCCCCCGGAGCTGGGGTTCTTCGGTCCACCCCTTGACTCGGGATATTTTCTGTTCATCATTGTGTCTACCGGTAAACAAACAATTATATAATAGCAATATTAAATATCGATTATATACAATTCTATAAATATCAATTATAATAATTTATTTTTAGTAGAACATTTAATGATTTCTGTGTTGTTAATGTCAGATAGATTAATAAACCTATGGTAAATATTATGGAAATATTATAGACTCACTCACGAGTTACTGTTGAATGTGAATATTAGTCTCTATAATCTATAACTTATTTATGTTAGTAATTAAGTAAATAAGTTATTTAATATGAAAATTACTCAACAATAAGTAAACAGTATTACAACAGGAAATAAAATATACAAATAATAACAACAACAAATCAAATATTTAAAAAAGTGTCAGTTGAATAATCTATTAAATAATTGATATATTAGAGTAATATAACTTTTATTACGAGTATATGCATATAGGCATGCTTTTAATTAATCGTATTCTAATAAACTTATGTTATTAATATAATGTGTATATATCGATAACTATTATTTATATTTAATGTTCGCAAATGTAATATTTAAAAGAAATTTATAATTATATAATTTAAAGTAATAAATGTTATATTATAAATATACGTATATGTGTAAGTACTATATAAAATACTATATAAGTATACTTATATAGATAACTTATATTGTATATATATATATATATATATATATATATATATATATATATACAGTATATATATATATATATATATATATATATATATATATATTTATATAGATAGATATATAGTAATACCTATATACATTCTTATAAATACACTTATATAAAATACATAATATATATGTATATATGTATATATATATATATATATATATATATATATATATATATATATATATATATATATATATATATATATATATATATATATATATATATATGAATACACACTATATAGAGTGTGTATTTGATAATAATATATATATACATATATTTGATAATTTTTTGGTATTTTACATTAAATTTATATAAATAGATTGTTATGGCTTTTTTATGGATTTTTTATTTTAATTTAACAAATAATAACAATATATTGTATAAAAATATACATAATATATTAATATATATATATATATATATATATATATATATTGATATACACTATAATAGTAGAGTTTTATATATTTTAAATAATATTCTGCATTAGTATTACACCTATACAATTATAATATAAATTTATGTATACAGATATATATATATATATATATATTCCATAATATATCTCACTACAGTAATCGTCAAATAAATTACACATTAGATAATAATAATAATAATAATATAATTTATTGAATATAGAAAATAGATATTCAAAATGACATAAAACAGGAGATAAAACTAATAGTAAGAAAGAAAATAAAGTATTAACATTATTGATTTAAATATGCCATTGCTTAGCTCGTATATGCTAATGATATGCCAACAAGGCCGAGACAGATCTCAGCTTTTAGGAAAGGGTGAATCATTTCCTATGCCGTGGGGAGGAAAATTTGACCAGTAGATTCCACGCTGGCATCTTTACTCCCCGACACCCGTCACAACCCCACTGACCTAACATAACACACGATGACAAACAGTAAATAAGGTAATAGATAACAATATATAAATAAATGTACAAGGTAGGATGAACATGTTCATCAACTACCAGACAGTATCGCAGAAATACCCGATTTAAATAATGGAAGAGACTTCATTACGGTTAGATGAGCAGGCAGATTGTTCCATGTAGCCGAGACCCGATTGCTGAAGAAGTTGTGTGATCGGATATTCTTAGAGATATCTCTTTTAATTTTCACCGAAGGCCCTAAGATGATTCGTGTAGGTCCACAAGAAATCATCTATAGATGAAGTGTATACATCCACATCAACGAGACCATTGACTATTTTGTAAGTCAGCACCATATCAGCAACATGCCTACGGGAAGAAAGTGATTTTAGCTTTAAAAATAGTAATCTATCAAGGTATTCTAATGAACCTATAGGTAATTTATAAATTGCACCTAAAGAAAAGCTTACGAGTAAATAGTCTCTGAACCAATTCGAGTTTGGTGGAATTACCATTTGTTCTGAAAGGAATGGATGTATTCCAGAGACCCGAAGCGTATTCAAGGACAGGTCTTACATAACTTATATATGCTAGTGTCAATGGTACATGTTTGTTACATCTAAATACTCGAAAGATTATATTAATCATTCTGTATGCTTTACGGATAATATTATCAATATGATCATTAAAAGATAGATTATGATTGATAATTACACCTAGATCGTGTACGTATTAGAATAGCCTAATTGAACACCGTTAATCGAGTATGAGGATATTTCATTACCCTTACTAGACATTATAGAGCATTTACGGATTGCTAAATTAAGACCTGATAATTTTGACCAATCATTTAATTTGGTTAGTGTATTATGCATATAGTCCATTTCAAATTCATATTTATGGATAATA
Organism: Osedax fenrisi; assembly: GCA_964019155.1. Taxonomy (NCBI): domain Eukaryota; kingdom Metazoa; phylum Annelida; class Polychaeta; order Sabellida; family Siboglinidae; genus Osedax; species Osedax fenrisi. Next base: position 9,611,043 of record OZ025245.1, read on the forward strand.
GAAAGTTTGGCATCGTCAGCAAAAAGGGTACATATGATCTGAGGTGAGAATATATTGGGAAGGTCATTTATGTAGATTATAAATAAAATTGGTCCTAAACAAGAACCTTGAGGAACCCCTGATGTTGCCATAATATTATCAGATACATTCATACCAACCTTAACACACTGGTGTATATTATGAAGATATGATTGTATCCAGTGTAGTACATTACCAGTTATTCCTAGAGCTTCAATCTTAGATAATAGCTTAGCATGTGATACTGTGTCGAATGCCTTTGCGAAGTCGATGTATGTAGTATGCAAAGTATAGTTGTTGTCCACGACTCGGGCTAGATTCCTATAGTATTGGATCAACTGCAGAGTGGTTGATTTTCCCGATAGAAATCCATATTGGCATTGTGATATGTTGCCGTTTTCTCTGAGAAAGTGAACCAAGTATCTACAAAGAATCTTTTCAAAAAGAATTAATGTGGAGGGTAGAATACTTATAGGTCTATAGTGCGATGGTAAAGATGTATCACCTTTTTTAAATATGGGAGTAATTATACTCTGTTTCCACATATTTGGGCAGTATTGGTTAGTTAGTGAATGATTGAATATTAAGGAAAGAGGAATACATAGCTCATATGATAAAGATTTTAGAATACCCTTTGGTAGTCCGTCTGGTGGTATACTATACGTATTGGGCATGAGGCATAGATATGTTCTTACAGTCTCGGGGCTAATATATTATCAATCTATAGTATCTAAACTATAGTTTATATATCTAATTAGGGGAAAGTGGACACCTAATACGGATACTTTAATTATAAATAGTCTTAACATTTTATGACTCAATATTTGTATTCAAAAATTACAATTTTTAATATTATATATAATAATAAATTATATATGATTATTGATATTATTGAGATTTTAAAATTGTATTTGATCGTTTTATTCAATAGATAACGGGGGTGTAAGTATTCGGTACCCATGTCCGAATACTGACACCTGTGCACTGTGTTATAATTCGAACATCATATATGTGTGGTTTATATACCACTAGATAAACTATATATTATTAATGATCCAATGAGATAAATTACAATTACATTATTTATAATTAATTTGATGAATAATTTAATATAATTTAATTTTAATTAATTTTAATTATTTTATTAATTAATAATACAAGTTAAGTATCTAAATGATAATAAAACATTATATATAGATTCATTGGTGGTATTCATATTATAACGCAGGCGCCTTTTTAAGAAAATCAGAATAGTTCAGGGTGTCAGTATTAGGGATTTATATGACCTCTAGATAAGAGCATATATGATTATATCTTAATTAATATTTGAAAACAAATATTGAAATTATGTATATAATGTTTAGACTTCTTTAGTTTTTAATAATATAGTGTTGTCGGTATATGGTATATGTATTTTATATACATAATACCATATATATATATATATATATATATATATATATATATATATATATATATATATATTGATTGATTTATTGATTGATTGGTTAATTGATTGATTGAAAGTTTATTTAAACACTTAAATAAATTATAAATGATTTCTCAAAAGTGTATAGAATATATATAGAATAAAAATAATAAAAATATGTAAAAAAATAAATACCATTAACAATAATAAAATAAAATAAACCGTACGTAAATTAATAAATTCAATAATAATGACAAACAATACTAGTAGGGATTGCTATTAATGTAATTACATATACATGTAATTCAGGTTGATTAGTGCTTTTCTAGAAAGTTTTAATGGGGTATCTATTTAAAGTTACAATATGTCCGGTAAATTGCTTTAAAGTAAGGTGGTATCCCACTACGACTTGCTAGAAAATCACTTTTTATCAAACATTTCCGGAAATACTGGTAGAGGGATACCACCTTAAAGAATAATTAGGAGGAGAAAGGTATAGTAAAAGTAAAATTAAGATAAATAAATTAAATAAATTGTTAAGATTTAAAGTTACTAAAATATATATACAGTCAAAGCTCGATAACTCAACATTGACGGGACGGAGTTTTCATGTTGAGTTAGCGAGTATGTTGAGTTATCGGATGTATAATTTTATTTTTATTTATAATGGTATTTTAGTTACTAATAGTATATTACTCCTAATGATGGTTTATGATTATTATTAAGTATATAGATTGTATATTCTTTTAAAATAATAATTATAATAAATAAAAAGTATATGAATAGTGCTATATTCATTTTTTTTTATTAAAGTAATTATTCATTTTTGATTGTATTAAATTGTTATCAACATGCTTGTTAAAAGTATTTATAATATGAGTAATATGTAATAAATAATTATCGTCAGTTAAATTATTCTTAATTAGATAATTTCGAGTATTCTGTAATTCTTTTAGAATCTGTATAATTATATCTCTGATTGTTTTGATTACTAATGATATATTTACAATATATTATACAATATATACATGCATGTATACATTCTATAAGTAATTATATTATAGTAAAGATATAATATATTATTTATTACTACTACACACATGTAGTGTATATATAATTCATTTTGTACAACAAATATTATTTTTAATATTGTTTACATTTTTATCTTGTGTTTTAAAAAGTATTTTACATAATCTTTGTATGTGTTATGGTGATATAACATTTCATGCAATATTATATCATATCCTTAATGTATGTTATAACTGAATAAATACTCTTATAATAATTAATTCATGTCAATGTACTATCTAATTTTATATGTGAATAATTAATATTAATACATATTAATTATCCAATATATAGAACATATATGTTTATAATTTAGAAATATTCACCATACTATACTCAAGAAATTCTCAAGAATGACATTTTATAAATATTTAATTCAATATCACTAGAACATATATGTTCTTGTGATATATAGTAGTTAACATTGACATTAAACATAAGTTAAGATAATTATCACATATAGAAATTAAATAATAATAATTAATGGTCAAGACATACGAAGTGCGGGGTTGTTTGATTGACATTGGCGCCTATTCACACAAAGGGACGCTATGTTTAGTAACAGTGTCGCGGATACATACAAAGGGGGGGAGTAGTTTGATTGACAGTGACTCCTATTCACACAAAGGGACGCTAAGCTGAGTACAAGTTTATAATAGTGTCGCGGATACATACACAGAACCGGTATGTTGGTTGAAAATGGCGCGAATAAATATAATCCCAAAGGTAAACATTGGAATGTATTTTAGATATCCAATAATAAAAATCCGAAATAATACGAATCTAATATTTAAAGTAGTAGTAGTAGTAGTAGTAAATGGGCATTCGGGATAGGTAATACGTATATAGACTTAAGTAATGGTTTTCTCACATAACTGCATTCAAAATAGTACTCGTATGATAATATAATAATTGTAATTGTATTTTTACGTTTATATATTTATATCCATATGTTATTAAATAAAACCATGTTGACTAATGTATGTTGAATTATATTTGTTGAATAATGCAGTTTCATTACATGTAAAATATACGAATCCAACAACATTTGTTGTGATATTTTGATTTTTCATAAATGTTGAGTTATCGGATGTATATTTACATGTAATGCATAGGCTAGGATTATATAAAACATGTTGAGTTATATGTATGTTGAGTTATATTTGTTGAGTAATAGGGTTTTTGTTAACATGTAAAATATACGAATCCAACCAAATATGTTTGGGATGTTGAGTTATCGGCAATGTTGACTTATCGGCATGTTGAGTTATCGAGATTTGACTGTATATATATATATATATATATATATATATATATATATATATATATATATATATATATATATATATATATATATATATATATATATATATATATATATATAAAAGAACAACATTATTAATACAAATTTAATTATTTAGTAATCTATTAGAATAATATATTTATAAAAAATCAGAGATATTAAAATTATTAAATGTATATCCAGAGTATACTCTATAGATTTATAGAGCTATAGAGCTATATATAGCGCTATAACCAACGTTAATTGAAAATATATAGGTATACCCTATAGGGTATATATATACCTATAGTACAGTGGTTCCTACACTTTTATCTATTCTGCGACCCCTTTTAAAGTTTTTTTTTATATAAAACGACCCACTTAGTATAATTTTTTTAACATAAAATATTTAATAAAATAAGTTTCAAATAACTTTTTAAAATAAATTTATTAAAATATATAAAATATGTAATATATTATTTTTAAATATTGTATATTTACATTCTTGATATTAGTTTATCAACATATGGCTGTGTTTCTGATAGAGTGCACCTCAGGTCTGGTTCGACTTCTAATTTATTTATTTTGTTATTTTTCAAATTTAATAAATCTGAAAATCCCTTTCAAATAGATAATATCTATTAGATATGTGCTTGCAAAAGGTAAAATATATTTAATTAATAAAATAAATAAATGTGGATAGGATATTTTCACCGAAATCTAAAAATGATATCCTAAAAAATCGTAGTACTTTTGTTTCAAATTCATCCTTTGCACTAATATCATGTTGCATCATTATTAGTTAACTTTGTTCTAGGTTATATTCATCAATATCTTGAATATCAGCATAAAAGGGATGAAGTGCTATATATAGGGGAAAGTCCCCGATTACCGACCCCTAAATGATTAGTTTTAATAACTTATTCAATATTAAATATTTGTATTTGAAATGTTGTAATTTTTGTAATATAATGGCAATGAATAATGTGGCTATTTTAAATTTTTGATATCATTATATTTACAAGAATATACAGGGGGGGTCGGTAATCGGATACATGTGCCTAATACCGACCCCCTTCCCCTCACTGACCCCCTAAAATAATCGTGGAATAAATAATTGTAGTATTATAATATCTTATAAAAATAGTAGATATACATAAATATAATTAATTATAATATGACGTAATTTATTTTGTATTGAATTTATGTTTTAATAGTAATATTAAATTTAAATTTAAACTTTATAGTAATTATATTAAAATAGTGTATATTATTATTTAATATTTATTTATTAATCAATATGTATATAAATAACTGGAATCATGAATCCTAAATCTATGTCAATGATACACAAATAAGTTATAACATAATTTAAAGTAAAATACGGATCTATTTTGATTGGGTATTATAAATCACATGGGGTCAGTATTAGGGTAATTTAGGAGGTCGGTAATAGGAAAATCATATGGGTTGCTATAATTATGATATATTGGTTAATAGTTTTTCAAATTAAATTATTTTAATAATAGTTATAAAAATTGTATTGAACTACAATATTATGCACAACATTAAGTTTTCTTTTAATTAATAAAGTATTTACAATGATTTAAAAAAAGTTATTATTCAAATATTTAAAAAGTAAAAACAGAATATTACATTTAATCAAATAACAATTGAAGGATTAAATATTAAAAAAAAAAAAATATTTATTCATATTTATCATTAAATTACTAACAGTTCATATATATATAATTTTTTGATAACTTTTATATTTACTGAGATACGAGAGGGGGTCGGTATTAGGAAGGGGTCGGTAATCGGGGACTTTCCCTTATAAAGATGATTGTCAATTTCTGGAATATTGTATATCCATACGTTATTATATTGTATTGTATTTCATTCGGAATATGATTAGAAGAATCAATATATTTAGTATCCTTATGGAACATTGCGAAGTTCTTGTTAAAAGTCTTACGATACCAGTTATCCAATTTCCCAATAAATCCATTAATCTGAGATATTAATTTAGGCAAATATGTATTTGTTCCTAGATAAATAATTTAATTATTATATCAGATTATATATAAATAAATATTACTTTGTACAGAAGTGTTCAATATATTAAGATAATAAACTATACAACTTTAACTTTTTATAACCATCGGATATGAGTATAATATAACAAGTTGTCAAAGTCTGAGTCCATTTCATCACACATTTTTTTTGAGTAGCAAATTTCTCTAAGAACTCGACTTAATGAAATTCACGGTTTTTATTACTGCTTTTAAAATATGTTGATAAATATTCTGGAATAATTCATGACGCTAACGTTTGTCTAAGATTTAACAGTGTATGAGGATTACCTCTATTGATTTATCTTTGATAAGTTTAATTAATACTGAGTTTATGCCTACCATACTTGGTACTCCGTTAGTACTCACTGAAATTAATTTAATTCATTCTAAATCGTTAGCAATATAAACATAATGTAATATATCCATTCTAAATCGTTAGCAATATAAAATTAATTTAATGTATCAAATATATCCACTCTTTAGTTGTCGTTGTAATTGGTTCACAGAAAAGGAACTCTTATTTTATAGATTTGTTTAATATGCAACGAACTATATGGTGCATAAATACTTCTAAATGCATAACTTATGATTGTGGATTAATCCAATTGTATAATAAATATTGGACTATTCTTGACTTCACAAATAACATAAAATTAATAATAAAAAAAATAATAAATGTAAATACAAATATAACCATTTCGAGATCAGTGATTTATAAATTAATGTATATTTATAAATAAATGACGACGCTCCATTTATGACAGAATTATTAAAAAAATGAATTGTTATTTAATTTAATATTATACAATATATAAAAGCACACGACCTCCAGTTTGGGAACCACTGCTATAGTGTATCAAGTCGAGGATATGAGTTCGTCAGGTCCAATTCCTCGGATATCCTATGTGTGCTAACAAATAAGAACACTGGTGTATATGTATGAATGCATACTAATACACATATAAAGGCATATTGAGTTTACATATGTATTCATGTATACGATATACATTATATAATATTGTACATCTATTTTAACTTGTACTCGGGAATATTTATATATAATCGTATATGTTTAATTGTATTTAAAATACCCACATGCACATACACATAGATACATACTCATATAGTATACTTTATATATATATATATATATATATATATATATATATAGTATACTATATGAGTATGTACTATGAGTATATACTAATATAGTATACTATATATATATTGTATATCCATACGTTGTTATATTGTATTGTATTTCAATGGGAATTTGATTAGAAGAATCAATATATTTAGTATCCTTATGGAACATTGCGAAGTTCTATATGAGTATGTATCTATGTGTTTGATCATGTGGGTATTTTTAATATATTATTTTTTATATATATATATATATATATATAACTTTAGTAAATGTGAGGATATTTGTAATTATATCAGTAGAGGAAAGTAAACGAATACGGACACTCTCAATATCTCAGAAACCATAAATCCTACAAAAAAATGATTATTGAATAAAATATTCATAATTATATAAATAGTCTAAAAAAGTATTTTTTATTTTTTAATTATTCAAAATATTGCTGATTTATCCAATAAACTGATTTTTTATTACGTTTTTAAATTTATGAAAAAAAATGTCTACTTAAAGAATATGAGCTCTCAAGAATATAAAAATGTATCGATATAAAATATAACACTATATTATTAAAAAATAAAGCATTCTACAAATTATATATTTAATTTCTATATGTGGTATCGAATATGCATTAAGTTATAAGAATATATCTAGAGGTCATATATGACCATCTTATAGGTCATATATAAGTCCCTAATACGGACAATCTATAGATGTCTTAATACGGACATCCTATAACCAATCTACGCGCAGCATATAAATATTCTGATTTTCATAAAAAATAGCGTGCGTTATAATATTAATACCACCAATAAATCTAAATCTAAAAAAATTATTATTTAGAATCTAAAAGTGTATTATTAATTAAAAAATAATAAAAATAAATAAATTATTAACTAATTAAATTAAAATAAATTTGTCATAAATTAATTATAAATAATGTAATTATAATTTGTCTGATTGATTCATCAATAACATATAGTTTATATAGTGGTATATAGGGTGTCCGTATTATAACATAGGGTGTCGGTCGGACAGTGTCCGACGGATACACCTGTTATCTATGGAATTAAAAATTGAATACAATTTTAAAATCACAATAATATACATATATATATATATATATATATATATATATATATATATATATATATAATATAATATATAATAATATATATATAATCATATAATATTAATATATTGTAATTTTTGAATAAAAATAATGAGTCATAAAATGTTAAGACCATGTATTGTTAAAGTGTCCGTATTAGGTTACTTTCCCTTATTCTAAATATATAATGTATTATATTAATATATAACATTATATAGTATACTATATTATATTATATATATAATATTAATAATTCAATGTTAATAATAAATAAAAACACAATTGGTATATATTAATTATAATAAATATTATATTGAAATATTATTTTATTATATACAAATTATTAAAGTATACTATAGTATATATATATATATATATACATATATGTGTAAAGTTTAATACAAAGTAGAATTGAAATAATCTATAAAAAAAGATCGTGCGACCGGAAAATATATATTGTAACTATAGCTAGCTAATCGAGATGTTATCTAATGAATAGCGAGGTATCACTCATCACGTGTTGTTTATTTATAATAATATAATATATAAATAAAGAAAATGTATACTTTGTATATTCTATGTTATCTACATCTATAGATCTTAGTTGTTGCGCAGTATTTCATTGAAATCATTATAATCTGTATTACTAATTTATTAATGTGTGTATTAATCATATATATATATATATATATATATATATATATATATAATGTATAGAATTTACAGCATACTGCAGTATACATAATATTCTCTCTATGCTATTAATATTATAAACTTTATGTATATAGTTGTATATTGTATACATTGATATTATTTATAATACATAATTTATGATAATTTTATATATATGTCAATAAATTATGAATGTTAACAGTATTGATAATTATCTCATTGATAACTTCCATTAATTATTATATTATTATATATCATGTTATTTTACATATTGTTTTCAGTCAATTCCTAAGATATTCCTACTTATTTAAATTAAATTATCTAATATATATTAGTATACTATTTATTAATTATTATATATATAGAAATAATGTATTTAGATATACTATATATAGTACTATAGTACGTTCACAACACACACACATATATATATATATATATATATATATATATATATATATATATATATATATATATGATATCTATGTAGGTTACATCAGTATAAGGGAAAGTCTCCGATTACCGACAGATAAATGATTATTTGTAATAACTTATTCAATATTTAATATATTTATTTGAAATTTTGTAATTAGGGTAATGAATAATGTGCCTATTTTAAATTATACAAGAATAAACAGGGGGGTCGGTAATCGGATACAAGTGCCTAATACCGACCCCTTTCTCCTATTACCGACCCCCTACAATAATCGTGGTATAAATAATTGTAGTATTATAATATACAATTAAAATAGTAATATTTATAAATATAATTAATTATTACATACACGCAATTTATTTTTTATTGAAATTATGTTTTAATCGTAATATTAAATTTAAATTTAAACTTTATAGTAATTATATTAAAAGAGAGTATATAATTATGTAATCTTTATTTATTAATCAGTATGTATATAATCAACTGGAATCATGAATCCTAAATCTATATCAATGATAATAAACAACTTACGACATATTTTAAAGTAAAATACTAATCTATTATGATTGGATATTATAAATCATATGGGGTCGGTATTAGGGTAATTTAGGGGGTCGGTAATAGAAAAATAATATGGGTTGCTATAATTAAGATATATTGGTTATTAGTTATTAAAATTAAATTATTTGTATAATAGTTATAATTATAACCAATTATAAGTAATGTTTAAACATTTATTGATCTACAATATTATGCACAAAATTAAGTTTTATTTAAATTAATAAAGTATTTACAATGATTTAAAAAAAGTTATTATTCAAATATTTAAAAAGTAAAAACAGAATATTACATTTTATCAAATAACAATTGTAGGATTACATACTTTTTTAAACAAAATACTTATTCATATTTATCATTAAATTACTAACAGTTCATGTATATATAATTTTTTGATATCTCTAATAGTTAATGAGATACGATAGGGAGTCGGTATTAGGAGGGGTCGGTAATCGGAGACCTAATATAGTGTAAATTAGTTTAAGAATTAAATCACTGAAATAAATTAAAGTATTCATTATAAGTATTCATTTAGTATTACAATAGAATGCTCATTGTACATTGCTCAATATAATAATGCATTTGTTTGGTTGAAAATTAAAACTGGTTTCTCCATCAAGTGGATATGTTATTCGGCCCATATTGAATCCACTGGCGCTGGCCCATATTACAAACTTAGCTTGCAATATGGGCAGGGTACATTTATACCATACATAACATTATTACAAAAACTGAAATTGTAATATTACAGACGTATATGATATCTAAATGTTGATAACATTTCATTAATTTCTCACCAAATAAAAAATGTACTTGATAACATAAAAAATGGCTCGTATTATCAACATTTCCCAAACCTAGGTCTTATTATATTAATATTTCCGAAAACTTACTGAAACTATCTCTGAGAGAAGAATTTGCCTGGTCTTCCATCGCATACTATAGTAGCGCAAATAAACTGGTTCTGTGGACTCCTCAGCGAGGTAGAGAGGTAGAGAGGTAGAGAGCCGTTCAATAGGTACAGCGATACTCTCAGGAAATACTACGACTGGATGATGATGCCGAAATAAGAAGAGCGATTGTGAATCGTGAGAGACGGAGAAAGATTGAAAGAGCTGGTCGAGCGATAGCTCTATTGAAGTATAACGTATACTTAAGTAATAAATAATGTCATATATATATAGGTATATATATATATAGGTATATATATACCTATACTTATAGGTATTATTCGTTAATCAATTAATTAACATATTTTAAATGTATAAATTTGAGACTATGAATCAAACAATATAACGGATGAAAATTAATCATTTTTGTAAATATAGAAAAAGAATATATTTGTGTATATTCCCTTTAATATTCGTATATATTCATTATATATAGGGTATACCCCCTGGATATCTTAGATCAATATTTTGATGGCTTAAAATATTATGTTCATAAACTAATAAACAGAAATGGTGATATGTTAAACTATTATTTCTTAGAAAATAACAAATGTAGAGGAAAGTCCCCGATAACCGACCCCCTCATAATACCGACCCCTCTCGTATATCAGTAACTATAAGATATATCAACAAATAATATATATACGAACTGTTAGTAATTTAATGATACATATGAATAAGTATTTTGTTTTAACACATATTTAATCCTACAATTTTTATTTGATAAAATGTAATATTCTGTTTTTACTTTTTAAATATTTAAATAATAACTTTTTTTAAATCATTGTAAATACTTTATTATTTAAAAGAAAACTTAATACTAAGCATAATATTGTAGATCAATAAAATATTTATAAATATTATAAAAATAATTTAATTTGAATTAACCAAGATATATTAATTATAGCAACCGATATGATTTTCCTATTGCCGACCCCCTAAATCACCCTAATACCGACCCCATGTGATTTATAATATCAAATCAAAATAGATCCGTATTTTACTTTAAAAATGTCGTAAGTTGTTTGTGTATCATTTATATATATTTCGGATTCATGATTCCAGTTGATTATATACATAATGATTAATAAATAAATATTAAATAATAATATACACTATTTTAATATAATTACTATAAAGTTTAAATTTAAATTTAATATTACTAGTAATAAAACTTGTTTAATGTATACCCAAAATTAAAAATAGTGCATATACATCAACCATTTGTATTTTCTTAATTATCAATATAAGTATGATTATAATTGTTGTTCAAGGTGAAACTTGAATAACATAATTGTGATTTTGTAAAATACTATAATGATTATTCAATAAAATATGAATTTTAAAATAATAACTTATTTATTAAAAACAGAATATTAAATTAAAAATAAAATTAAAATAATAATTTATAATTAATTTATATTAGTAATAAGTTAATAAATATATTAAAATAAAGAAAAATTAAAATATTATAATAAGTGGGATTAAATTAAATAAAATATAAATAAATATATATATTATAATTTATTTATTTAATTTGTACAGTTATTAAAAATTAATAGTATTATAAAGTATTACACCTATACACAAATAAATGGTGTATTTACACTATGTTACACCTATTTTTACAACCAATTACAACCTATCGTAACCTATTACACCTACTTTGGTTTCTTGGGATAATACTACAATTATTTATATCACGATTATTTTAGGGGGTCTGTAATAGGAGAAAGGGGTTGGTATTATGTACATGTATCCTATTGCCGACCCCCCTGTTTATTCTTGTAAATATAATTATATAAAAAATTTAAAATAGCCACATTATCCATTGCCATAATGTTACACCGATATTTTTATTTCTTATTTTGACGATACACTTATTTCCCCATATATATATATATATATATATATATATATATATATATATATATATATATCCGGAGGTCAAATATTTAGTTCTGGAAAATAATGTACACAATATTGTTACATAATAAATATAGTCAACCTGACAATGATCCAGGAGACACCATGGTGACACCGTACTGCAGTACGTTTATTGTTATTTAATATCTATCAAATATAATAGAATTGTAAATTTTAATATCTCATACCACATAAATTATATAAATATATATTGTACACATATATACATTTTATTATATTTATAGATATAGATATAATATTTGTATGATATTACAATAATGTAATCAAAAATAATGTATATTTTAATATTAATAATAAAATAAATGATATACTAAATGTGCAACTAACAATATATCAATATACTATATTATATATACATATATACACACATATATATATTATAGAATGTTATTTAATAAGATTACAAATAGTTGAATACGTTATCTTATCGATGAAGGTCGAATATAATGGTAAAGGTCATTACGTCACACACACAGTGTGTCACGTGATACGTCGTCGTCACGTCACGTGGTGTCACGTGGTCCGCTATAGCGGTATAGGCATGTCTCGCTTGACTATCTTGTACTGGCGAGGTTTGTACGCTTTTCTCGTAGGAGATTTCCTTCGGTCGGGTACGTCGACGTCTATCGAGTTTCTGTGGATGAGTCATCAACTTTAGTGAGTTATCGACTAGTGAGTCATCGACTAGTGAGTAACGCTTATCGTGTCATCGCTTAGTGATTCATATCTAGGATTTTTTTTAAATATAAATATATTAATTGTATACACTCGTAATAAAAACCATAATTTGTTTACACTTTTTGAACATGTTCAAAAGTGTATTGAGTGCCCCAAATGCATTGCAATGCATTTTTTTCATCATAGGTGTATCGAATCAATATATTTATATATTTAAAAGTACCTATAAGTACTATATATACTATATATATATATATATATATATATATATATATATATATATATATATATATATATATATATATATATATATATATATATATGTACTATATATATTAATAATACTCAGAGTATTATTACTACATATATTTTTATATTTTTTAAAATAAATAAATTTTTCTGTAATTTTATTTTTTTAAATATTTCTACACCATTTTTTTTTTATTTATGCATTTTATTAGAATAGAATAAATCCATGGTTTTTTAATTTTTTTATTATCTTTTATTTGTATAATAGGACATTTATCATTATACAATCTTATTAAATCAACATTAAATTTATTAAATATATAATCTATAGTATTATCTGTATAAATATAATCCCAGTTATATTTGATTATACTATCTTTTAAAATATTTATTGTGGTATCATTAATTTGTCTAATATATTTATAGGTCAATTTGTTTTTTATAATTTGTTGTTTCACATTCATATACAACATATATAGGAAGGTGATCACTTACATCGCTGATTATAATATCGTTGACTATAGGTTTGTAATTATAATTACAATATATATTATCAATTGATGAGTTTATATATATTTCATATCTTGTTAATTTTGTTATTAATGGATAAAAACCTAAACTGCAAATGTTATCTAAAAAATATTTAATTTTATTGTTATTTATTAAAATATTAATATTAAAATCTCCCATCAAAAAAAGGTCCCTCTTAGCCGAAAAGTAATTAAAATGTGTATAAATAAAATCATTAAAATCTATTATATCAACTTTAGTCGTATATACCACTAATTAAAATAGTTTTTTATTAATGTTTAAAGAAATCGTAAGAATATCCACAAATTCATGTTTTGATATGCATAAATTATCAATAGTTTTATAGTTTAAATGGTTTTGTATAAATATAGAAACGCAACCACCTGCATTGTTATTATATGTGTTATCTATAAAGTTATTACGTGCTATATGGTATGCATTATACTTTTCAATTTGATATAAATCTTTATTGTATTCTTGTAACCAAGTTTCGCTTATCACAATTATGTTGAATTTAATTTCTATGGAATCTAATAACATTATTATTTCATCAAAATTGTGTACGAAACTTCGTGCATTTAAATGAAATATTGATAGGCCGTTATTAGATTCATGTTTTATTGATTTACATTCAACATAATTGCATTCTATTTGTAGATTTTTATTTAAATATTCATCGGACATATATTCATAATTAGTATGTGTTTCATTATTATTATATAATTCATTATTACTGTCATAATAGTTATTATTATTGTAAACCATAATATAAAATATAAATTAATGTAAAAAAAAAGATTAAGTATATATATATATATATATATATATATAAATAAATAAGTAACGTAAATAATAAGTAAACAATAAAAACAAGAATATAAATATAATACAAAATTTAATAAAACTATAATATAGAATTAAAATTACTTAAATTTAAAATGTTTTCCTTTTGAGAAGATTCTGTTTTATTTAATAAACGTCATGCCATTAACTGTCCAACAATATTTTATTTTTGAATCATTTAGTAGATTCCTTGCTTTGTAAAATATTTCAGAATTATATTTGGTTAAATGATCGTTTATATATATTAGTATCTTTAAATTTTTTTATATTTTTAAAAATTATACTTTTTTTTTCATGTAAATAAAATTTTACAATTGTTTTATAAATTTCCTTATTTTAATTAGGTAACTCGTGAATTGCTACAACATCATATGGGTCAATATTCAATTGATTTTTTACAAAATTTATAAATTCCGATTTTTTATTCTCAGATTTATTTAAAAAATCTGTTGAAGATGAAATAATAATGTTTGTTTTTGTTAGTATTGCTCAATCTCATTTAACTTATTTTCTAAATAAAAATTTGTTTATCTCTAATTTCAACTGACGATGTTAGATTATCGATTTTATCAACTAGAATATTAACTGTCGCAGTTAATTCATTAATTGATTTTTTTAAATAGAATATATCTTGTTTTTATGTCAATAATAATATAGGAAATATTATATTATATAGCAATGTCATTTAACATAAAATATTGCAAATTTATATAGGATATACTATGTTATATATAACGATACTAAGTTAATGAATATCAAAATCAGTCAAGCAAATCAACAGCAAATTTAATTTCAATTTCAATATATTCTATAGAATTAAAATTAATACATTTATAAATGTTTAAATACACGTCCGTTCAGTTCGAATGCAAAAGTAAAAGTGACATATACTATATTATATACCATCTTCTATATATTATTTATAAATTCTAAAAATATTATAAATATTTATCAAATTTTTAAAATGGGTGAATTTTTAAAAAGGTTTATAATTCTAAATATTATAAATTATGTAACACATATATTCCGAGATATAATCTTCTAAAGTTTTGTGTGTAATAAATTGTACATAATAGTGAGTATTATATATTGTACAGACGTATGTTTATTATGCATAAATAAGGCACTTGTATATATTTGTTAACAACACATTAATATCATTTCAAATAAAATGAACAATTTTGTAATATTTGAAAGTAAAATACTATTATTTCAACATATGTTTGATAACAAATAAACGAACGCTTCCCCCATCTAATTAATTTGTAGTCATATTCATAATTTTATCATTTTTATTATTACATCATATACAAATGTATAGGATATAAGATATATAAGATATATAAAATATACTCAAGTGATAGGTAATGTGTATATACCTATATATACGTAAAGTTTAGTTCATGTATAATTCATGTACATGATTATAATAAACAACAGTATTTAGTAAAATCCACATGAAATACTTGACTACAACAAGTAATACAATAAAAATAATAAATTACAGTGTAACTTTACTAAGTGAATTAATATGAAGTCTATTGAGTCACGTGGAAGCTATATATAAGTTTGTGTGTGGACATGTGGGTAGGTGTAAGTATATATATATATACTATACTATAGTATACACTGTTAAAAATTAGGGTACAGCGAATTCAATGTATAGGGTACAGATCGTTAAAATTATCACCAACAATTTGCCATGTACCCTATATAGGGTACACGACTTTTTAACTCACTATGGTGGTACACCTATAGGGTACAATATATACATATATATATATATATATATATATTTAGGGTACATATATGTTAAATATTAGGGTACTTGAATGTTAATTTCACTAAGGTACACTCTATATATTTATTAGGGTATATCTACATCTTAAATATTAGGGTATGTGATTATTATATTTACATATCATACAATTGCATTAGGGTATACCCATTAGTTGTATACAACGAGTTAACATTCTTTAAGGTACAGTTTGATCATATTTAGGGTACTGATCGTATTTATTCAAATTGTACCCTAATTTAGGTACGGCTATGGGGACACTACTTACACCCTAAAAAAGGCACTCGCTGTACCCTAATTTTAACAGTATATTATAGTATATAATATATTCATATAGTAACTTGATATTCTCTTCAGACGTAAGACAAGCACTAAAACATTCTCTGCAAGTACACCTGGAACCATACTCCTTCTGTAAGTAAACAGTATATGTGTATTCAATATGTATGTTAAGTTTATTAGTATAATTAGTATAATTATTAGATACATCTATAGATATTATAGGTATTGTATATTGGTCCCGATAAGAATATTATCAATATATATATTATATTATAGGTTAAGGTATAAACTAATAGGTTAAGGTACTTACTAGTTCCTATTACTGATATACATACATCTATCTAGGTGGAACTATACCTCAAGAGTTAATAACCATCCTATTTATAACTATATAACTTATAAATATATAAATAAAATAAATATCAAATATTAAAATGATTCGTAAGTATAATTACTATATGATATGTTTTAACTTATAATGGTTAGATCTTCCAATAGTAATTTTAATTGTTATGTAATATTACTAACATTTACATTAACTACATCACCAGAGCTAATATCATATATGGCTGATACCCGTATATGTTATATACGGACATAGAATAATATAACAAATATAGAGATTCACGTATTATAAATAGTATATGTTTAATATGAAATTAGAGATAACAAGTTACAACCATGGCCTCCTTTAGCTTCGAAGCTAAAGGAGGCCATGTTACAACCTATATTGAAATCTTTAATTTGACATGGTATTATGTATTCATTTAAATATACTATTCTAAATGGTATAAGGAATAAGGTAAACGAGTTATCACAATAATCAAAATACATATTAAAACTAATACTGTTATACGCATTATTTGTAATAGTTATTTTTAATATCAATATGAATTATATAATAAAGTGGTTCCTAGGATATATATTCCTATATAGCTATATATATAGGTATATTATTATTTGTATTGTTATTGGTATTTTTATTTGGTGGAGTCCTTTCATCACATCCAGGAACTTAGATGAAGTATCACTTATAACCATTTATGAATCTAATTTCCCTTCGAAGCTGCTCTCATATTAAGGCATCCATGTTTTTAACGAGAGCCGATCATTTATTTATACACAATTATATAAGATCATCTCTAAATATTATTATAAGATCTATTTTAATGGTCCGGACGGGGTTTGAACCCTCGTCCTACTTATTGTGTGTCTGACGCATTCGACAATTAGGCCACACGAGCAGTATTAATAATAATTATATATTTATTAATCTGAATGACATATATTAATATTGTTTCTAATTAGATATTCTACTTTACTGTCTATTATAATATTAATTTTGAAATAATTTATAAATACCGTAGTAATTATTTGTATAAGCATACTCTAGTTATCATGTTGATTCCTTTAATACTTAGATAACGTTTTAGTTACTCACAACTAAATTACCGCAATGTCCATTTGGAAACATAATGTTAAAGTATACATATTTTAATGATACCATGTAATTTATTTTACAATAGTATATAAAGTTTAATATTATTATAAGACATGCTATATCGGTACGGATGGGTTTAATATGGCCGCATATTATATACTGCCTGTGTATTAGCCCGTAGTCAGTCGATGTATTGTACATGGGTTATAATATATATAGGTTATAACCTATAGGTTATAATATATAATATCGTATATACCCAGCAAACAGTAATACCCGCATAATAGCAGCATAACAGCATATATGTATATGCTATAACATATATGTTATAGCCTCAAATGTTTACATTGTGCTATTATGCTGCCATTATGCTGCTATTAAAGGTTTATTATGCTGCTATTAATTGATCATGCTATTATGCTGCTATTTAAAGTCTATTATGCTAATATTATGCTGCTATTAATTTTAAAAGTATATTATGCTGCTATTATGCTGCTATTATTAGCAGAAATAATAGCAGCATAATAGCATGACAAATTAATAGCAGTATAATATACATTAAATAGCAGAATAATGGCAGCATAATAGCACAATGTAAACATTTGAGGCTATTGTCTACAGTAATAGTAAGAGCGGTGTGTAATCAACGCCACCCAGCCGAGAGGGTTATAACCATGCTTAATTCATCACAGTACATTAAAGGTTTCCAGTTGGACTTAGTCGAGTACTTCCTTCTCTTCACCTTCCTTTCCACTATACACAACGTACGAATGGGAGGGAAATTATGGAGGGGTGTATATGTTGTTTAGAGTATGATATATAAATATATTTATATTAATAGTATTATGGAATTTATATTTATATTTATATTTAATACATTAATAATTAGTATTTTTTGTCATTTATAATAAAGTGAAGTATAATTTAAATATATGTAAATTACAATTATTAATTATTTATATATGAATATATTAATATTTTATATAAATTAACAACTAAATAAATTTTCGCATAAATAAATAATATAACTTTTTTATTTTTAATATCGTCTTTTTATAATATTACGAATATTGAACATTTAGATACGCTTAACTAATTAAAATATGTATTATTATAAATCGGGTTATATTAGTATAATTATATCAATATTCTATATTAAATTATCAGTATTAATTGTTAACCTATATACTTATTATATTTAGTAATTTAATTAATTGTGTATCCATATTATTATAATATATCGATATGTATTACTATTTATACGATTTATTATTATATATCTCGATTTAATTTAGTTTTATTTCATTCGTCTACTGATAAGTTAATATCTCGAAAATTTAAATTACCATTATATATCGAACAAATCTGAAAATATATATATATATATATATATAATAAAGAATATAACATACGAGGTTCTGTAGATTTCTGTGGTTTATCGACGACCACGGGAAGGGCCCATTTCACTCTGTTTTCGTGAATACGGGACGTGCTATCTTCCCCTAACCTAAGGGGTCAGGGGTCAGTGAGAGTTATACAGACCACCTAATGAGTCATCACACTAATGAATACGTGTATACACCTACATATAATAAGAGATTTACAATATTGTTAATGAATAGAATATTTTTTTCCGTTTGAAAAATAGACGAGAAAGAGTATGTATTATTAATTTGTAATTGTTTTATATATATTTATTTCTATGATAGTGAAATTAAATAAAATAGATATCTCTATATAATAAAATACATTCTCAGTTATGATTACATAGCTATGGTTAACTGTTTAACCATTAATAAATACGCCTATAGGAATACCTCATAGGGGAATATCATTAATTGATATTCGCTAAACAAGTATATATTAAACAACTTTTAATTTATTATTAATAATTTTATAATTTTATAATTAAATGGTATCTAGGATACTTTAAATTCCTTTGAGAAATACTAGATATATATATATATTATAAAGTGAAGTCTGCAGATATCTAGATTAATGTAATATATATTTATGTCGAATTGAACTAAATTCGGTCATTATGTAATTTCGATATATCTGCATACATACATTGTTTTAGCCTTACGCTTATAGGTTGATTGCATAACTATGTGTAGATTTCTATTTTGTAATTAAATGTTTTATCATTTGTATAAATTGTTATTTGTTTTATATTTTATATTTGTTATCGTTTATGTAGGGGAAAGTAACCTAATACGGACACTTTAACAATAAATGGTCTTAACATTTAAAGACACATTATTTTTATTTAAAAATTACAATATATTAATATTATATGATTATAGATATTATTGTGATTTTAAAATTATATTTAATCTTTTAATTCCATAGATAACGGGGGTGTCCGTATTCGTTACCCATGTCCGAATACAGACACCCTGTATACCACTAGATAAGCTATATATTACTGATGAATCAGACAAATTAAAATTACATTATTTATAATTAATGTTATGAATAATTTATTCTAATTTAATTAGTTAATAATTTATTTATTTGTATTATTTTTTAATAATATAGTGTTATATTTTATATCCATACATTTGTATATTCTTGAGAAGATTTTAAGTTGACATTTTGTTTCATAAATTTATGATAATAATTTAATAAAATCATAAATTAATTAAAAAATATAATAAATAAATCAGTTTATTAGATATATCAGCAATATTTTGAATAATTAAAAAATAAAAAATACTTTTTTAGATTATTTATATAATTATGAATATTTTATTCATTAAACATTTTTGTGTAGGATTTATGGATTCTGAGATACCGATAGTGTCAGTACTCGGGCACTGCAGTGGACATGTCCATATTCGGTTACTTTCCCTATATTTCATGTCATTCGTTTCCTATAAAAGTGCAGCCGCTCGGTGAGATCGATACACTTTTGGTTCTGCGTCTCACCGGGTTGGTACATATTGTCATTGTCGTTATTATTATTATTACTATATTATTATTATTTGTACTTATGTTTATATATTCAACATGTCTTTGTCAATACATTTATATAACGAACTTCACTTTGTTATATATATATATATATATTTATATATTGTTTTTTTTTATTATATGTTTTAATTAATGTAAGCTTAAAATATCCATAATAAATTATAATTTATTATATATATATATATATATATATATACAATATAATAGTATAAATATATATAAAAATTATAATTTTTTATTGTTATTGTTATTGTTATTTTTATTTGGTGGAATCCTTTCATCCCATCCAGGAACTTAGATGAAGTTTTCACTTATAACCATACATGGCTCTAATGTCCCTTCGAAGCCGCTCTCATGTTAAGGCAACCATGGTTTTAACGAGAGCCAATCATTTATTTATACACAATTATATAAGATCATTTCTAAATAATATTTTAAGACCCATTTTATAAAATTAATTAATGGTCCGGACAAGGGTTGAACCCGCGTCCTACTGCTTGTGTGTCTGATGCCTTAGCCACTGAGCCACACAGGCAGATAAGGAATTGAGATTATAGGATATAACTTATATATATATATAACCTATATACATATATAACCTATATATATATATATATATATATATATATATATATATATATATATATATATATATATATATATATATATATATATATATATATATATATATATATATATATATATATATATATATATATATAATATTATATGTCATGTTATATATATAATATATAATATATATATATAATATATATAATATATAATATATATAATATATATATATATATAATATATAATATATAATATATATAATATATATATATGTCTATATTATTTTTAACCTGGAAACTACTAAAATACTAATGTGATACTATATATATGTATATACACGGACATTACGTTATAGAAATTAAGTTATACGTTGCTTATAGTGATTATTGATTTCGATATATTGATTATCGACTATAGATTAATATTATTTATATAGAAATAGTATATTTGTATATCATTACAAATGTTACACTAGTAAATATTTTAATCACATTTATACACATGTTTATGTAATTTGATATTTATTTTTCATTATTTATCTTAATAAAAACTACTATTTTAAGAATTTTATTTTTTGACTAATCACTAATTATTATATTTCTGGACTTCATTTATTATTATTATTATGAATTGTTGTTTCCCTAAAAGCATGTAAGCACTTACACATTATTATTTCGTAGTTATTTAATAGTATTGCGTTATTATTGATAACTAATCAATGATTATTTATGATAACTTATTATATATATATACACTATACTTAGTTGTTGTTTATTATGTATAGAATTATTATACTTCTGAAAGAGCTAGAAAGTATGAATATTCTTAAGTAAGGGAAAGTAACCGAATACGGAAACTCTCTATATCTCAAAAACCATAAATCCTACAAAAAATGTTTAATGAATAACATATTCATAATTATATATACTATAAATAAGTATTTTTTATTTTTTAATTATTCAAAATAGTGCTGATATATCCAATAAACTGATTTTTTTATTACGTTTTTAAATTTATGAAAAAAATGTCAACTTAAAACCTTCTCAAGAATATATAAATATATCGATATAAACATATATTATTAAAAACTGAATAATTCTAAACATTATATACATAATTACTATATTTTGTATCAACTATTAATTAAGTTATCAGCATATATCTGGAGGTCATATAAATCCCTAATACAGCGCGCAGCGTGTGAACTATTCTGATTTTCATAAAAATCGCGCGCGTTATAATATTAATACCACCAATGAAGCTAAATCTAAAAATGTTATTATTTAGATACTTAACTTGTATTATTACTTAATAAAATAATAAAATTAATAAATTAAGTATTAATTAAATTATATTAAATAATGTAATTGTAATTTAAATGATCAGTTCATCAATAATATATAGTTTATCTAGTAGTATATAGTATATACTATATACGGTTTCCGTATTATAACATAGGGTGTCCGTATTCGGACATGGGTACAAAATACGGATACCCTCGTTATCAATTGAATAAAAAGATTAAATAAAATTTTAAAATAATAATAATATCTATACTCATATAATATTATTATTTTGTAATTTTTGAATACAAATATTTTAGTGTTAAGAACAAGTATTGTTAAAGTATCCGTATTTTGTTACTTTCCCCGATATTTGTGTATCATAATACATATTATACATACATATATATCTCGTAATATAAACTTGATAGTTCGTACAATACAAATTATGAATAATAATAATTAAGATACGATATATAATAAAATGTAAGGAATATAAATATAAATAAAAAAGTATAAAGCCAATCATTGTAGGTTACATATAAAATTGATTATATGATATTATAATTTTAGAGAAAATTATAACGTTTAATCAAAAGATAGATAAATAGATAGATAGATATATGGGTAATATGGGTATACATATAAACGTTTTAATAGTTTGTGTATATATAATATTAATAATGATCAGAATTTAGGTATGACCATGGTAAACAAAGAAGCGCTATGCTTATCTAGTCGTTTACCTATATATATATATATATATATATATATATATATATATATATATATATATATATATATATATATATATATATATATATGTCAAGTATATAATAAATTAAATACTTTCACTAAAATGTAGATACTTTTAAAAGTGGTATCATTTATAAAGGTATAATTTATAAGCATAATCGATTAATATATTTAAACTAATATACCGCTATTCGCTCTATACATATACCTCAATGTTAACGGTGGATGCAATAAGCTTGAGTGACGGGTGACCTTCGAACCTTGCATTACGTAACATCGATATCAGCGGAGGCGGTGGACACGCGGACTTCTCTTCTCGACCGCACTCTATTCTCGACAGTTCCGGAAATATCGACGTCACCGACATTTCCGGTAGTTTGTGTTCATCTGGGTCACGTGGTAGTATTGTTTAGGTTATTATCTATTGAAAACAACCACAATAATAGTTAGTTGTAAATAGATATGATGTGGATGCACACTAGGTTGACCTTGTTTATATATATATATACATATATATATACATATATATATATATATATATATATATATATGTATAAATATACTATTATAAATACAATTTGTATAACCATATAGAGAACTTAAGAAATCATACATCATATTAACAACACATTACTATTTGTATTGTATTGTCTGGTAGCTCGTAGTTATTTATAGAATACATAATTATACTTTTGCTGGGTTCAATTATATTCATTACATGTATTCTATATATACCCACTACGTAAAGTAATCAGTGAGAGTGGTTAGATTATAGTTTGATCATTATCATGATTTGTGATTAACTGATAACAATACGATTACAATTATATTACAATCATTGATAAGCAACTTTGATTGATAAATACACTTCTAAATCATTGATGTTAATACGATTGTAATCAATTATATATAATTGACTATAGTTGACTGATCAAACTGATAAATTTAAATCACTGATCGCAATCGAATGAATATCAATGATTGTAATCGAATTTCAATTGTGTTTGTATATGCAAAGCCATCTGATTAATTATTGGATTGTGATCTGATTACGAATGTGATTACTTTACTTACTGGGTGTATATATACATATATATATATATATATAT
The DNA here is from genome assembly GCA_964019155.1 of Osedax fenrisi. NCBI lineage: Eukaryota > Metazoa > Annelida > Polychaeta > Sabellida > Siboglinidae > Osedax > Osedax fenrisi. The sequence continues at coordinate 9,636,249 of OZ025245.1, forward strand.
ATATATATATATATATTCATGTATATTTACAATGCATATATATAATTATTAAATGTAACGAATATCACTACACAACGATAATACGTACTTTATTATAGTGCTACTAATGTGATATATGTATCTTTTACCTATCTCACTATACTATATATATATATATATATATATATATATATATATATATATATATATATATATATATATATATATATATAAATAGAAGCATATATGCCATATAAAAATTACAAAGTATTCAAAGCATATATCAAAGTATACTTTGAATTATAACAATGTTAAATAAGGCATAACTATAGGGTGGTATACCTTCCCTGTCGAGGCATTCGAATCTACGCGATATGTTCAGAAAGCTAGCCGTCACGGCCGTCTCCGAGTATCGTTTGGTGGCTCCACCACCGGCGGACCGCATCCGGGTCACGTGACCTCCCGAGTGAGATCTCGCGATACCGGTAGCCGCGGTACGAGATTCTCGCCGAGTTGACGTCACAGCCGAACCAGAGTAACTACGTCTGGGTGGCGGTAAACCGGGGGGGTAGGAGGCGGCGGATGTGGCGGCGGTAACGAGGGAGTAGTCACCTGTAGACATGTACGCAGCGGTGTAACGCTATCATCTCGTGTGCAAGTATAGAGTTGTCATCAGTAATACAATCTTACATTATTATTATATATATATATATTATAAATAAATTGAAATTTTTAAAATAAAATCACACCCTTTCTATAGAAAGTATGGTTATATATAATATGTACTGTGTGCATTCTAAACCGTTATACTATCTATTGATTAGCATAAGATACAATACTACATTGTTATTTATAATTATACATATATATGTGCGTGTGTGTAAGTATATATCTGTGAGTGGGTTAGTTATCCGGTATTGATTACGGCCCGACATTGTATCACTGAACTCTGACCTTTGTTAGTGTTGCTAATGGCGACGCCCTTCAGGAACTCCTGCTTATCGATGTTCTGCATGTTTATCTCGTGATATCGTCTGCCCACCAGAGCGTTAGCCGACCTATTACGTCATGGCATACTATATATATTAACATAGTAACACGTTAGACTATAGTATGACGTAATAATGTACAGTATTGCGTCATCGAGCTTGTTGCGTAATCGCTATCGTGCTTTATAACGTTGAATATAGTTACGTCACAACGTAGTATATTATCGTTATGGTTACGTCATATAATATTGCGTAATCGCTGTAGAATGCTTTCCCCTAAACCTTAGCGGCCTTATCATTACATCATAGTCGCATATCACTGTAAGCGAGTCGTTAACGTTACGTCATCATAATGTAGCGTAATCGGGTAGATATTATTACGTCATTAGTACATTACTTAGTAGTCACTGCGTTATGGCGTAACCTATTTCGTAATCGTTATCGTTGCGTCATCATACGGTGACCTCATTATGAGCCTCGTTATCAATTCACGAGTGCAATCGAATAACATGTAAATATCATACTCGCCGAGTACTAATCAATACGATATCCCTCCCCGATAGCAATCATTTAGTTACGTGTAATACTAGGATAAGGTAGCGAATAGTTTGATCTCTAAAGTATGTATTTGCGATTATTCGTAAATATACATCGCGTTTGATCTACACCTAAACCGCGATTATAATTCGTTAAAAGCGAATATTCATAGGACTCAGCTTGATCAATAACCATCGGTGTGTATTTCTATGAAATATTTTAAATTAGAACACACGGTGTGATTGTCACACTTTCATATATATATTATGTTAAATATCAACCTGGAATACATGACCTCATAGAGATCGTTAGATCGGACAGGGCGTGGTTTAAATATATATTATAACAATATACAATTGGTATATATTAATTGATATTTGTATTTATAATATAGAATATAATGATATATATATATATATATATATTACTAAACATAGTATACTCTCTAAACAATATATATATATATATATATATATATATATATATATATATATATATATATATATATATATATTATATTTCGTAGAATAAAGCGATATATACATATCTACAATGTAGTTCCATACGCAGAAATAAGGCGCAGTGCAATACTGAATGTTGTTAGTTTATGCAAGAGCTTTTTGAGATAGTAACGTGATATTATTTAGATATATATTTCTACGAACTTTGCCCTCTCTCTGATTAAAATTCCCAGCTCCCTATTGAGGGGCGTGTTCTTCAGATATGCCGATTTCTCAGTGGACTCCTGATCATTATAATTTATTTCGTTTTAGTATAAAGGTAATTGTATTAATGATTATTATTTTAGGTAATAGAAATATATCTTATAATCTGTACGTTTTATATATAGATATCAATAAAATATCAATAATATAAGTGTATTGCATACATGACATTCATTTTTTGAACACAAAATATGATAATTAATATATTTGTTAATATATTTAATACGGAAATATAATTATCAAATGACATTATTATCGATTACTAATCTTGATTATTATCAATATACAGTGAAGGTATATTTAATAGACTAGTGATTATATATAATACTTCTATTTCTACCGAATACATCTACACCGTGATACCAAATATTTTTCTAAATACTGTTTCGCAAAATCTTTGGTAATACCATCAAGGAACTGTATACATTTCCTAGATAGTGTTATGGTTTACACCTGCTGTAGAAGTATTCGGTGAACATGCTAATATGCATAGTAATGTAATGGTAAAATATACGAATCATGTAAAATATATTTATAACAAAAATATCGATTTCTATAGAAATCAAACTGTATAATCAAATGAATAAAATGTATTGCATAATAATATAATGAACCGTATGACGAATTGTAATTGTATTATTGATTTAATTGATTTTTAATTGTAGCCTATGGAATAGTAAATATAACATAAAACTGTTCACTGAACTATATTTTCGGAACTATATTAACCAGGTATATGTTTAACTACCAATATGTTTATTTATAATATGTGTCTGTACATTTCATGGCGACACATTATAATATATATATATATATATATATATATATATATATATATATATATATATATATAGTGCATAGTATGCAGTATCTAGATAAATTAACCATATTAAAATATAATTTAGAAATATAAACTTTAATAATTAATTATAGGTATTAAATTATAAAATATATATGTTTTGTATTAGTAAATATGAGTATATTTGAAAAATGTTCTATAGAATATGAAAATATAAAAATATAAAATATAAAATAAATAATAAAAGAAAATGTCGATAAATAAATACAACAATAATTTATATGAATAAACAAAAATGTTGTTAAGGGCAAAATGTTCAATATTCACATATTAACAAAATGTTCAATATATAAAAATAAAATGGAAATAACAATGAACAAATTTAACAATAAAATACATTAAATAAATTATATGGAATATCTAGAGCGTAACTTTAATGGTTCTATATGACATATACTATTCTGTATAGTGTAAACATTCATACCTATGTGTTACTAGATACTATGTTACATTATATAATTATTTTCTATCAACTGATTTTTTAAATTAATGCAACAGTGAAAATATACCAAACCTATATGTAGAATAATATGATATAAGATTCATTATTTATTGACAACTATATATATATATATATATATATATATAATTATTATAAATGTATTATAAATAATATCATATAATCATAAGCATATACTTGTATATATATAAACTATAATCAAACATATGTTTAATATTAATACCATAGAAATAATAATACATTGTATACATTCTATATATATATATATATATATATATATATATATATATATATATATATATATATATTTAACACATACATTTATAAATCAGTAATTCAGATTATAATTACTTCAAATGAAATACATTGTAAAATCTATAGATCTACGTATATCTATATATACGATCTACATTTTCTTTCTTCCACAATTATATTATTATAAATAAACAATTGTTTGTTTCATTAATGCACATAAATTTGATTACTGCTTCGCTAGATATATATTAGATGCCATCTCGATGAGCTAACAATAGTTTCCGGTCTCACTAATTTTAGATAATATTTATTTTACTGTATATTAAACTTTACAATATGCTTTGATAATTATATTTCAATATCATATTTATTATCGGTTTAATCGATAATTATAGTTATTATATATATACCAATTATGATTTTATTATTTATTATTAAAATGTATACACTGATACATTGCTACACAAATATTATTAAAAATAATATCACATTTACTAAAGTTATATATACACAATATGAGTATTTATCTATGCGTCAACAAAGTTGGGTACATATACAATACAATCATACACATACGATTAGGTATTCCTACACATATTCCCGCTCCTATAGATATATTCAAATATGTGTACAATATTATAAATGCATATATATATATATTTAAATATATAATATGCATTTAATATAAATGCCATTTATATATAAATACATATTGATATTCATACACGTTAATGCGTATACATTGTATATATATATATATATATATATATATATGTGTGTATATATTAACATAAATATGAGTATACGTGAATATGCATACGGTGTAACAATAATATACATCACCTAATTGTAATTTCTATGATAATAATGTACACATTCATTATAACTATAGTTATATACAACTAGAGTATACTCTCGTAATAGTTAGATCTATCAATAGACGCATGTATGAATATTCGATATAAAGTTAACTTTCCTTATTATGGGGATACGGTAGTTGGTAATTTTCGTTTTTTAATTTTTGTTGTAAAACATTATTTTGAGCTAATACTGATAAATAATATATTATTTATTTAAATATGAATTTTTAAGGCTGAAAGATTCATATAAACATGTTAAAAGTTGTCTTTTATGAAGGTATGTATAAAATAAATATGTAAAATATTTAATTTATTTCGATTAATTATGATCAATTTGAAATACGTATCATATAATGAATGTTTTATCAATTTTCAAACTTGAAAAACTCATATTTGCTATAGATCTGTTATTGTATTATCTATAATTATTATCTTTGCATCACGTGAGTTCAAGCTCCAATCAAATCATTTGTATTCATATTAATATCCAAGGGGTGCAGCTCCCTATCTACTGTGCATACGGATTTTGTGTTTACATTTTTACTGATATTTGACCAAGATAATAACAAATTATTCTATTGATGGTGAATTATTCAATTTACATATTTATAATAAATATTTATATATTGGATTGTATTATACTATTATTATTTGTTTATTATACATTATTTAATTATAGATAACATATATATTTAATATATATATATATATATATATATATATTATAATTATAAATTACATTTTTATTATACATATATATATATATAAACATAATTTAAATGTTATATATGCATTTTTTATTTATTTATTCAATATAATATAATCTATGTTTATACTAAATTTAACATATATAATATTAATAAATTAATAATTAATAATATATATATATATATATATATATATATATATGTATATATCTTAATTTATCTAAATATTTTTAATAATACATAGTGATATTATAATGAATATTGTTTAATAAAATGTATATTTTGTAAAACTATTTTCTGGTACCTCATAATAATGCATACAAATACACAAACACACACATACACACTCACAAACACACACACACACACACACACACTCACACATATATATAATATCATAATTTGTTCATATATAATTTCATATAGCAATTATTAATCTATTTTTATATTATTGATGAGATGTAAATTAAAATATAAAAGAAATGTACCATTAGATAATATATTCTATAGTAATATAACATATATTTTATTATGTATATATAATAATTATAAATATTAGATTGATAAATTTGATTATTAAATTACTATATATGACAAATTTTCAAGTATTTTCTTATCGGTTGTCCTTCCATATTTATGTAAATTCAACATTATCTTTTTTTTAGAAATTATTTAATTTGATTCATAAATAATAAATGTATACCATAATCAGAAATACTATATACACAGTGTATACTATACACTGTATAGTATAATACACTACACTCATTACATTCATTAAAATATACAACTAATATATTATTTTCAGATAGAATTTTACAAAAATTATAATTTTATCATACAATATATTCATAATATTTTTACGAATACATTTCAACAATTTACATATATTATTATAAAATAAATCGGAATGAATATAATTAACCATATTTACATCAAGCATAATAACAATAAAACTAACACAAAAGTAGAAGATGGAGATATAAGTAGAGGTAAATCATGATCTAAAATTAATATATTATTCGCCCTAGTAATTGGGATTGTATGCAATAGCTGAATTTTAAATGAATTTATTGTTAGTAAAAACTTCCCATCATCTAATATACAGTTTCTCCCCTTTATTTCTACAAAAAAAGTCTAATGAGAGAGCACAGTAGAGCGAAATAAATTCCATCGAAGATTTCCTACCTACTTACCTGCATATCCACCCACCGAACTAAATAGATACCTATATACATGCATACTTACTTACCCACCTATTTAGTATACACCTACCTACTTGCCTATATAAATACCCTACCCTACCAACCACCTACCTATCTATCTACCTACTCACATATCTACCTATCCATCCACCCACCTAACTATAGTAGGATATACCCATCCATCAATATATCTACCTGACTATAGTCAGGTATACCTACCCACCCACCTACTGACTATTAACATACCCTACCACTCGCTTACCTACTATGTTACCTACCCACCCACACATATACCTACCTTCCTGACTACCTACCTATCTACCTAACCACCCATCCATATACCTAACTATCTTCCTGACTACCTACCTACCCACCTACTTGCCTATATACATACCCTACCACACCTCCCATATAACTATATATACACCTACTCACATATCTACATATCCACTTACACAATTAACTACCCACCCATCAATATACCTATCTACCTTCATGAATACCCACCAACCTACTTGCATATATATCTACACTATCACCCACCTACCTACATCCTATCTACCTATCCACCCACCCACCTTACTACCTACCTACCCATCTATTGACCTACCTACATACATACCTGCCTGAATACCCTAAAACCTACCTACTTTCCCACCCATATACAATGTATATATATATGTAGGTCCTACAATGTAGGACCTACATACCTGACTCCCTACCTCCCCACCTATAACCTGCCTTCATATCTGCCTGCATATCTATATATATATATATATATATATATATATATATATATATCTATAGATATATCCACCTACATATACCTACCTAACTACATACACACCTGCCTACATACCACCTACCATACCCACCAACCCACCTACCTACCTACATACATCCATACAGCTGTAGACATATATACACACATATATAATATACAAACACTAAAACAGTTAATAAGTGTACCTATCTCTACATAGAGTGTATCATACACTGTATATACATTGGCATATGACATTCAATGTATCATATAAAATCGATTTATGAGTATTATATAATAATAATTTAGGATACGCAATTAGCTACTCTCTTATCTATTAATACGTGTGTGTTCACTAATTCAAATGGCTTTCGCGGGCGCCGCGAGCAACCGCCCGCCGCACTATATTTAGCTTAATAATCTGTCACTCCGATCGTATAAATGCTCATTTTTTCGAGTTTATTCCATATTATAGTACTAATAAAACTTATTAAATATATATATAATATATACAAATAAATAATGACTTACATAATTTATAAGTATATAAATTAAATATAATGGGGTTACAATAATATGATAAATAGTGAATTTAATGTAAATAAATTTAATTCGTATTTATGTTATTTTTTTTAGTTTCTTCCATATTATAGTACTAATCGAACTTATTAAATATATGTATGCTATATACAAATAAATAAGTAATTAAATAATGTATAAGTATATAAATTACATATAATAAGTCTACAATAATATGATAAATAGTGAATTTAATGTGAATAAATTAAAAATAAACTGAAAAGTTAAAGTTAACCATCAATAGGGTTTGTTTACATTTTTTGTTTATAAACAAAGATTTTGATTTGCGTACGCAAAACACGTAGAGCTGCACCCCTTGGATTAATATCAGATTAATATTTTCAGCTGTCTCTTTAATTTCGGTTTGACAAAAGTTTGTTTAATAAATTTTTTTACAATCTATTTCTTCAATTTCTTCTATTTCCACTAAGATTTTATATTTATAGTTCATTATAAATATATCATATATAATCAATATTACATATACTAGGTTTTGAGAATTTTCAGTATGGTTGGCTACTCAAAAAGGCGAAAGATGATCGAAAAATTACAAATCAACCATAAAAATAACACATGTTAGATATTAAATATATAATATTTATTATGTTATCAATTATATTATATTTATACTAATTTATCATAATGTAAGTGTATATTAAATGTGTATAGTTTATTATAATGATTATAATCATCATATCGATTATAATTTTAAATTTATAAATATAAATATAAAATTATTTATTATTTATTGATTGTATCGAATTATTATTTACTAACTAGATTTCTACTAATTAATTACGTATTTTTATTAAAACTCATAAACAATTATACTAAATAGATATCTTATAATAAATATAATACTTTTTTTATAATTATAAAATAGTATAATATAAAGTATTTGTAAATACTGTTTACCTATTATAATATTTATAAGTGATATAAATATTATGAAAATTATACCAATTCTATTGTATTTATACTAATTTATCATAATGTAAGTGTATATTAAATTTGTGATATAACTATTATGAAAATTATATCAATTATATTGTATTTATACTAATTTATCATAATGTAAATGTATATTAAATTTGTATAGTTTATTATAATGATATAATTATCATATTGATTATAATTTATAAATATAAAATTATTTATTATTTATTGATTGAATTATTATTTACTAACTAGATTTCTACAAATTAATTATGTATTTTTATTAAAATTCATAGACAATTATACTAAATAGATATCTTATAATAAATATAATACTTTTTTTATAATTATAAAATAGTATAAAATAAAGTATTTAGTAATACTATTTACCTATTATGATATTTATAAGTGATATATATATTATGAAAATTATATAAATTCTATTGTATTTATACTAATTTATCATAATGTAAGTATATATTAAATTTGTGAATAACTATTATGAAAATTATATCAATTATATTGTATTTATACTAATGTATCATAATGTAAATGTATATTAAATTTGTATAGTTTATTATGATATAATTATCATTTATTATAATTTATAAATATAAAATTATATATTATTTATTGAATGAATTATTATTTACTAACTAGATTTCTACAAATTAATTGTGTATTTATATTAAAATTCATAGACAATTATACTAAATAGATATCTTATAATAAATATAATACTTTTTTTATAATTATAAAATAGTATAATATAAAGTATTTAGTAATACTATTTACATATTATGATATTTATAAGTGATATAAATATTATGAAAATTATAGCCAAAGGTAGAAGTGTCATCTTCCACGTCTAAGAGAAGATAGAAGAATGTCCAGAAGTATCTGAAGCTCACAGCTGATACGTTGTTGTCAAGGTGTTTACTCGGGCTGACTCAGAACTGCACTGAGTCTTTACATTCTACTATATGGCACAGATGTCCAAAGGTATTTTCAATAAACATATATACAAATTATTAATTTATATAACAAAATATCCTCCAGTCCGGATTCTGCGGTCTCCACGTCGTAGAATATGCTGTTAGTACAGCAGTAAACATCTTCAACAACGGGGCTACAGTATCAATTCAGATGCTGTATTCCCAGCTAGAACTGGAGTTAGGAGGTGTCCTGCTTGATTACACGAAGCAGCAGGACATATTACGGATCAAGAATGCAGATAAAGACAAGACGGAATCAACAAAAGAAGCAAGACTCCGGCGATTACAGCTGGCCCAAGGGAGTGACTACAGTTCTGGTTCTGGTGGCTAGAAGATGTGCCTATTTTAGCCTACCATTTACAATTATTACATAAAATGTATAATTGTATTCTTTTTTCTTATTTCATTTCATAAATATCACAAATATTCATTTTATGTCAGAATAGCCTACAATAAGTAAATTTATTTATCACACAATATTTGTTATATCAAAATAGTCAATACAATATATATTCATTTTATGTCAGAATAGCCTATACAATAAGTAAATTTATTTATCACATACAATATTTGTTATATCAAAATAGTCAATACAATATATATTCATTTTATGTCAGAATAGCCTATACAATAAGTAAATTTATTTATCACACAATATTTGTTATATCAAAATAGTCAATACAATATATATTCATTTTATGTCAGAATAGCCTATACAATAAGTAAATTTATTTATCACACAATATTTGTTATATCAAAATAGTCAATACAATATATATTCATTTTATGTCAGAATAGCCTATACAATAAGTAAATTTATTTATCACATACAATATTTGTTATATCAAAATAGTCAATACAATATATATTCATTTTATGTCAGAATAGCCTATACAATAAGTAAATTTATTTATCACACAATATTTGTTATATCAAAATAGTCAATACAATATATATTCATTTTATGTCAGAATAGCCTATACAATAAGTAAATTTATTTATCACATACAATATTTGTTATATCAAAATAGTCAATACAATATATATTCATTTTATCTCAGAATAGCCTATACAATAAGTATAAAAATAACTATATATATGAATATATAAATATATATATGATGACTATATATTCATCTAAACTATCATATGTATGTATTATATAAGTATATATCCAATACAATAAATATAAATTTTCATACAAAATATTATTGGTAAACTTTGAATGCGTTTTTCTCAGTATATATACATTATATATGTATATACTATATATATATATATATATATATATATATATATATATATATATATATATATATATGTATATACTATATATATATATATATATATATATATATATATATATATATGCTGAATATATATATATACATCTAATATATCATATGTATGTATTATACAAGTATATATCCAATACAATAAATATCTATTTTCATACAAAATTAAGAAATATTATTGGTAATCTTTGAATGTGTTTTTCTCAGTATAAATATTTTCGCCAATTACTGTTATAAACGTCAATGTTTAGAGATCGTTGTTTTAGCTACACTCATAATTTTTACTACATATTATAGATAATATATATATCTAACATGTGGTTAGAGAATTTTTTAAAATATTTATTATTACATTTTATATGGTACATTTTGTAACTTTTATACACTAAAATACCGGAAAAAATCGGTAATGAAGTTCAACCATGAATTACTCGACGAATATATATCATATTCAAAAGTTCTCACACAGAAACAGAGATATAATTCTAATTAATATAAATATATAAAAATTATTAAAATCAGTAATATATTCAATGAAGGCCGCTATTTTTAATATTAAAAAACATCCTATCTAATTGCATGTAAACGCCGAAATTGCGGGCGTTCTTCGGTATCCCCTTATATCGATGGTATGAATAAACGCACGATGTCGCACGCACTTATATTACATTTTATTTCAGTGATATGATATTGTAAAATAGTAACATAGAATCAGGTATTTTCATTGGTCATGTATTTTCATGTATCATGTCATTGGCCCGTATTGCTAACATTATGTGGCATGTATTGCAAACATTTGATACATCTGTTAAATAACCCCCCCACACACTTACTATTGAATATTAAGTAGATTGTATACATTTATATTCTTCGTATTTAATTAATTTTTCCAGTAGTGCCTTGACATATTTAATTACTGGTTGATTTATTAACGAATATGGTAGATAACTAAATTATTATTTAGTACATTTTTATATATAAATTAATTTTTGATATGTGATATTATAATTATAATTGCAAATAATATAATAAAAAATACCGATTATTAATAGAAATGTGATACTGAATAAATCTTGTATATATTTTATTTTATTAACAACATATTTATAGAGATATCGCAGTGGCCCGTATTACAAACCGGTCCGTATTATACATAATTCACCTATAATGTATATATATACTATTAGTATAATAATTATGTGATAATCATACTAATATATAACAAATCAATATTATATTTTGGTATAAATTCTATACACAACTATGCTGCGAGTAAAATCTAATTTATATTGCATGTAATTTAATAGCGCATTGAAATCATTGTTGGAAAACCTAATCTAATTCAGTGATTTCGATTATAATGCTAGTAGCGGCTGGGAGGATTTATTGATTACGTTGCGTAGATAAGTAGTGTTATCTTTGATTTATAAATTCTTTGATAATACCTTTAATTTAATAGACTGAATTCCGTATACGGAAACTATAGTTACTTATATCTCAATATATATACAGTAAAACCTCTCTATAAGAAACCTCTTTATAAGAAAAACCTCTTTATAAGAAAATTGTTCACCCATTTGGTTGGAATTCAACCTTTTCCACATTAAAAAACCTCTTTATAAGAAAATCTTATTAGCAAAATATAAGAAAAACCTCTTTATAAGAAACTTATTGTATACAAAATAATTATATATAAATAGAAGTATTGTATATTGATAAAAATTATAGAAATTAATTATTATATAAGATATTTTTTTTTCTTACAAATATTATATTACATACATAGCTCGAAATGAATTAAAATTAATTAATAATTGTAATTGTATATCCATACATTTATTAAAATTAATTAATAAATGTTATTTTTATCCTTGAATTTATTAAAATTAATTAATAAATGTTATTGTATATCCATAAATGTATTAAAATTAATTAATAAATGTTATTATATCCTTAAATGTATTGATGATACAATTTATTATATTATACAATTAATTGTTAAATAATAGATTATTATAATATTCATTATATTATATTAATCAATGATGAATTATTGATGATTCATAATTTATAATTTCCAATGTAAATCTAATACAATTTCATTATGTATTAACATGTATAAGCGCAAACAATACAGTATACATTTAAAATGTATACAAAATACATATACTATATATATATATATAACCTATAGGTTATATCCTCTCTGGGGTTATATAATGCATTTTCAGGGAGTGGGGGAGGGCGGGCGGGGTAGTCGTGTTTTTATCGTTATACTAACGTATTGGGTTGGGTTTTTGGTTGGGTTTGTGTTTAGCTATACAGTTCGTATACCCCAACGTTGTTATGGTTATATTCTCCTCGCCTATATAATAGGTCAGTAAGTAAGTTATATGATGTTATATAATATGTTATACTTATGGTTTATGTTTGAGTTTGGGTTTGTGTTTTTACTATAATATAGTACATTTTATTGGCCGGTATATTTAATACATAGGGGTGGGTTTGAAAATAGTGTATAACTCCGTAATTATAGAAATACGCATATCGTTACTTACCCATTTACTCTTCGTATTAATTATATCTACGTTATGCCTTCGAGTACTAATGATTTAGAGCTATATTCGCGATCTAATCTTACCTATAGTCAGGGCCGGCTTAAACATACTATGGGCCCCGGGCAAAAAAAACGCATGGGCCCCATAATAATTTAATAATATATTAATACCCAACCTTTTTTCACCGTGACCCTTTTTTTATAATTCTTAATTAAAAAATAGACCATGACCCAATGACAAATTTTATTTTGTTATTATTATACTTTAATCATAAAATAATCATATAAAAATTAATATACATATATTTAAATATATATTTCCATCTTAAATTTTTCTCGACCATAAATCCAATTTGCATATAAAAGAATTTATATTATTTTTTAGAAATTGGATCAGGACCTACCAAAATACTCAATGACCCATAGGTGGGAACCACTGATTTATAGAGTGCATCAATATTTTGTATTACCGCTATTATCTCAATGTAACCTAATTGCAATACTTTTCTGATCGACTTTATTCTACAAAGTAATTAGTCCTAATTAGCTTCACGGTTTTCATTATATCGAAGTCTCAAATTCTAAAATTGCATTTTATTGAATAAATACATTGACTCTAGTAATGTAATTTAAGTTATATTTTAACATATATAATATTAGATATAAATTATGTAATTAGGTCCTATAAGAAGTCCTCAAGAGACTGCACTAACATAATCTGCTTGCGATAACCATTTTATATACGATAATGCTTTTAATATTATATTCTTCTTTAATCTAGATGTTAATATATTCTTTATATAGTTTGGCTAAATAAATTATATTGATTTGGGATGAAGGCAAAGAATATTGCTACACTTGTCGAAGATTTAACGGCATTTTGCCCAACCAGATTTAAGGAATACACAGTGTAGATATGTGAATCCATATTGACAATGGACTATGGTTATTATAATATATTTCATGTCATTGAATCTTCCAGACATATGCTGGCATTTTCATAACTTTGAGCTCTATAATCTATTATAATTATATTATTATTGAATAAATTCTAATAGATCGGTTGCTAAATATTGACCAATTTGATAAATTATAACTGATAAATTATCAGTGATAATGAATCTCAACGTACAATCATACGTCGTAAATCAATAAATACCTATATAATAATAGTAGGCTATAATACCTACCTAACTTGATATAAATAACGATAATATATATCGATGTGATATATATGGAATTGAGTACACTGATATATAATATAATATTTTGAATTTTGTATTTCTTCAATTATGTAGTTATCAGTGATAACTTATCACCTATTCTCCAATAAGAATATCGCCATTGTGTGTATTTATTTGTAAATAGATAGATGAGGGTGATGTCAATCTAAACATTCATTTGCAAGTAATAGGTGGATAATTGAAAAAATGCCTTTAGTATTATATGTATGTTATATATATATATATATATATATTTATAAATAATATCTGTTTCAATAAATATAATATCTTTCTGTAATGATAGTATGTTGAAAAAGATAATCATTTTATGTACATAATTCCCTTTCATCAATAGACATTATTAACAATACTATAGGAATAACCTAAAGCAGAATAATCCTATTTAAATTAAAACTATTATATATATATATATATATTATGTGTACTAATACAACTATAATAATATATACACTATGAGAATATACACATTTGATTAATACGAGCATAAGATAGAGAAAGTTAATTATTTTGAGAAAAATTATTTTGAAAATATCTATTTTTTTAATTACTATAACAATTATAAATCTATATAGAATATCGTTTTTTTCGTAATTTATAATCAATATAATCCTTTACAAATATCAGAAATCATAGTTAAAATATATCTTATAACATATATTTAATTTTAATAAAAAAAAGTATACTTTTTGTTTTGTAAACTAATTATAGAATTATAAATTGTTAAGATTTAACTATGGTTAATAATACCTTAATACGTTTATCATTTATCACCTTCTAGTTTATCAAACAATTATTTATCAATCGGTTTCATACTATTTGATCTAACACTCAGAGATGTGTGTCACTATTAGCATGTTCTCCAAAATCTTCATGTAGCTGTTTCCACCATATCTTCGTGTCAATTTAGAAATTTTTGTAAAATTCACTCTTCAAATCGGCCTAAATGACTCATATTTAATTAATTTATTATATTATTTTTATTTTTTTAATTAGAATTAATAATATATAAGAAAAATAATTAAGACAATTTTTTTTTTCATATAAATAGTAAAAAAAAATGTCTCAAATAATTCATGGGCCCCCCAAAATTTGGGGCCCCGGGCAATTGCCCGATTTTCCCCCCCCTTAAGCCGGCCCTGCCTATAGTATAGGTGAATTAGGGGGAAAAAATCGAAAAAAATCCTTATTTCGCGCTCTAAACAATAGACTAAGCGATATATTAAATAATAAACTAAACGATATATTAAACCATAGATTACATAATATATTGAATAATAACTGCAATAGACCTCGTCATTAGTATACTATAGTTTGTATACTTGGTATACATACGAGTGTGGGTGATCGTAACGTTTCTCGTAATTTTCTATGTTTTAATGTATATATATATATATAATATATATTATATATATATTATATATAATATATTATATATATATATATATATATATATATGTAATTTATTGATTATTTTATAAATTCTATTATATTTTACCATTGATTTTACATTATAATATTCATATATGTATTTGTTTGATTAATGCATTGTATATATTTTAACATTGATATTACATTGTATATATTTTTACATTGTTTATTTTATAAATTCTATTATATTTTAACATTGATTTTACATTATAATTTTCATATATGTATTTGATTGATTATTTTATATTGATTATTATATTTTAACATTGATTTTACATTATAATATTCATATATGTATTTGATTTATTATTTTATATTCTATTATATTTATATGTATATGATATATGTATATGATATATAAAAAATGTATATATAAAATAATAAGATTAATTTAATTATAATGTTATTCAAAATATACATTTACTGTTATAAATGTTGTATTATGTTGTAAATGTTGTATATATATATATATATATATATGTAATGTATTGATTATTTTATAAATTCTATTATATTTTACCATTGATTTTACATTATAATATTCATATATGTATTTGTTTGATTAATGCATTGTATATATTTTAACATTGATATTACATTGTATATATTTTTACATTGTTTATTTTATAAATTCTATTATATTTTAACATTAATTTTACATTATAATTTTCATATATGTATTTGATTGATTATTTGATCGTTTATATATTTATACAAATTCAAACATTGATTTTACATTGTATATATTCATATATTTTAACATTGACTAACGCAATATTAATACTAATTCGATGAAATATATATATATATATATATATACACCACTATAATGGTCATAAAGACAAACTTATCATATAACACACACACATATATATATTATAACCTAATACTATATATTATCATATAAACATACGTGGCTTAGAATTAGTACACCCGACTGTATTCATAATAGTAATTATAGATATTTGTAATCTCTTAATTATAACAAGAGACATTATTAAATGTATAGGTAGTTTTGTTAAGCTCTCTATAATACATATTAATATCGTATTGTAGAAATGTAATTATTATAATTATAATTAATAGATATAAATTTCATTTCATTGTGAAATGTTGATATATTAGTGTGGCGGTCTATTTTGTTCAGGTTTATTCCTCTTCCGGTCTTATAAAATAGGTTAAAAATAATATGTTATCGTGATATTATATATAATAATCTTATATGTAATATTATATATATATATATATATATATAATATTATACCATATAGTATCAATGATAATTTTCTCGTTAAAACTTCGATTGATTAACACGAGATTATAGGGGATATTGGAGTTATTTAGTTATAAGTAAAAATATCATCAAAGTTCCCGTGTGGGATCAAATACTTTGCCAAAATAAAATGACAAAAACAACAACAACAACATGGACACTCGGTCGCGTTTGAACTTTAACCTGTTTGCCGCATCCTATAGGTGAAAGCCACGTGTCTGCCCTGATTCCGTTGTAGAGTACGTGACGATGGGGAAGCTGCGGGTCTTGCACTCTTAGCACCGTGAACACCCTGTCGAGACAACGCGAGAGAAAGTGAGAAAGTACGAGAGAGAGAGAGAGAGTATGCGAGCTACACCGTTATAGCGGGAAAGGGCGAGAAAGAACGAGAGAGAGAGCGATAATACTATTATTGTCTGTAGACCCAATTGTCTAATCTGCGCTTGAAATCTCTTTGTTATCGAGGGCTATTGAAACGTAATAAATACATGTTTACCCTATTGGTTAATTAAACACGATTAGTTTGAATATACTCAACTATATATTTACGTTTGTTTATTTGTTTATCAAAATGTACACTGTATATTGTAATATATATATATATATATATATGTGTGTGTGTATATATATTGAAATATATCATTTATTTTATAATTTGTATCCATTTTAATAAAGTTTGACTATATATATAAAATGTTGACAATATTTAGAAAGAAACATTGTAAACACAATCCCTATATGTATATATCTTACACAAACGACCGAAGTATTTAAACGTATCTAAACTCTATAAACTGTTATCTAATATTTTATAAACAATGTTACATGGTAAACAGATGTAAATATAGGCTATTAATACAGAGGCATTTTCTCCGTATCTTAGGGTCCTAGCAATAGACACAGTGTGTTCTACGTGTGTTAATAGGTTGGGGTTGGGATTGGGGTTGGGGTTGGGGTGGGGGTTGGGGTTGGGGTTGGGGATGGGGTTGGGGTTGGGGTTGGGGTGGGGGTTGGGGTTGGGGTTGGGGATGGGGGTTGGGGTTGGGGTTGGGGGTTGGGGTTGGGGTTGGGGTTGGGGTGATAATAACCCGTCGTCCGCTTGTACCATGTCGCCGCTTATCTTCGCTAACGACGCGCTCGTTACGTAATCACTTGTAGTATCGCCTTATAAGGAGTGCGCGCTATTATCGCCTTATAAGGAGCGCGCGCTATTATCGCCTTATAAGGAGCGCGCGCTATTATCCTATTTCTATAGAAAGTTTCGAGTGAACGAGCGCCAACTATCGTTACGTAATACTTACTAAACACGGCTCGTAACCGTTACGTAACTACCACCACACGTGACCACCTGTTCGTAGTCGTCACGTGACCACCAACCGGTCGTAGTGGTTATCACGTGATCGGTCTCCTATAGATTATCGATACGAGAACGATCGATATCCCCGCGGCGGTGGCAACAGCAGGGATTGATCAAACGCGATTACTAATATTGTATCACAAACTCGCACACACACACACAAACATACACAAATACACACATTATATATATATATATATATATATATATTAAAAGTAAAGTGATGACAGTTATATATATATATTTATTGAAATCGAGATTACCGACCGGTTCCTATGCAATATTTGTTCGGTGTCAATTTGTATATTTCGTACTTATGAATATTGGCTAATATCGGTGAATTCGTACGATTCTAATTCATACTAGATCTAAGTCGTTAGTCATGAATCATGACTAGGATACGTATAGTTCACGTGATTCCCTCTCACGTGACACTGGACTATACTAGTTGGTATTAACTTCAACACTTTAATTTAATAATATTATAGAATAATGTCTACTTTACAATGTATACATGTATTTATATACATAGTGTATTTATATTTATAATATAAAAAATACTATAATAGTAGTAGTTAATAAATATATATATATATATATATATATATATATAACAAATATATATATACAAAAAGTGATGACACTCCTCGTAAGTGAAATTAAAATAAATTTAAAAAAAATGCAGTAATCATAATATATATATTTTATAATTTATAAAAGTAGACATTTTTCTTTTGATATTTATATATAATTTATATTTTGAGATATAGATATAAATTACATTAAATATATACATATACAAATATATATGGGGAGAAATATACTTTCCTCCCTCTATATATATATTTGCAAATGATATAATACAGTATAATTATACAGTATAATACACCAATATAACCTAAATTCGGTATAATTATTGGTATAAATTTGTACTTCTTATAATTGCATGACAACATAGAGAACGAAGTCACTTCGTTCTCTATGCATGCCAATATTTCAATAAACTTTGATTGATGTTTTCTCAGAATGTTAATTATATGGATATAACTTTAATAAAAAGTATGTAACTTTTTTATATTCAATAAAAATTGCTATATTTTTCAGTATATTTAGAAACATTCAAATTCATAATAATTACGTTTTTGTAAATATAATCTATAGATATTTATTTGTAGTTTAAGTGTGTATAATATATTTATTTCCAGTGTGTTAAGGTTGGTATAAATGTATCTAATACTATTATAGCAACATCAGGGGTTCCGCAAGGTTCTTGTTTAGGACCAATTTTATTTATAATCTACATAAATGACCTTCCCAATATATTCTCACCTCAGATCATATGTACCCTTTTTGCTGACGATGCCAAACTTTTTATTATCCATAAATATGAATTTGAAATGGACTATATGCATAATGCACTAACCAAATTAAATGATTGGTCAAAATTATCAGGTCTTAATTTAGCAATCCATAAATGCTCTATAATGTCTAGTAAGGGTAATGAAATATCCTCATACTCGATTAACGATGTTCAATTAAGCTATTCTAATACGTACACTGATCTAGGTGTAATTATCAATCATAATCTATCTTTTAATGATACTCATATCTTTTATTCATAATCATATTGATAATATTATCCGTAAAGCATACAGAATGATTAATATAATCTTTCGAGTATTTAGATGTAATAAACATGTACCATTGACACTAGCATAAATAAGTTATGTAAGACCTGTCCTTGAATACGCTTCCAGTCTCTGGAATCCATCCATTCCTTTCAGAACAAATGGTAATTCCACCAAACTCGAATTGGTTCAGAGACTATTTACTCGTAAGCTTTTCTTTAGGTGCAATTTAGGTTCATTAGAATACCCTGATAGATTACTATTTTTAAAACTAAAATCACTTTCTTCCCGTAGGCATGTTACTGATGTGGTGCTGACTTACAAAATAGTCAATGGTCTCGTTGATGTGGATGTAGATGATTTCTTGTGGACCTACACGAATCATCTTAGAGGGCCTTCGGTGAAAATTAAAAGAGATATCTCTAAGAATAACCGATCACACAACTTCTTCAGCAATCGGTCTCGGCTACATGGAACAATCTGCCTGCTCATCTAACCGTAATGAAGTCTCTTCCATTATTTAAATCGGGTGTTTCTGCGATACTGTCTGGTAGTTGATGAACATGTTCATCCTACCTTGTATATTTATTTATATATTTTGATTTATTACCTTATTTACTATTTGTCCTCGTGTGTTATGTTAGGTCAGTGGGGTTGTGACGGGTGTCGGGGAGTAAGGATGCCAGCGTGGAATCTAATGGTCAAATTTTCCTCCCCACGGCATAGGAAATGATTCACCCTTTCCTAAAAGCTGAGATCTGTCGCGACCTTGTTGGCATATCATTAGCATATACGAGCTAAGAAATGGCATATGTAAATCAATAATGTTAATACTTTTATTTTCTTTCTTACTATTAGTTTTATCTCCTGTTTTATGTCATTTTGAATATCTACTTTCTATATTCAATAAATTATATTATTATATTATTATAACTATTATAATAGTTAACATTTTATTTCTATTTTTCTACATTTTTTTTCATTTTTATTTTTGAATTACTACAATTATAAACCAAATAAATTAAAAAAACATAATTATGATAGAATGATAATGTTTTATTATTACATCTGAGCAAAAATTATGTAAAATATTTAAAATATTGCAAGTTGGAGAGTTTTATATAAAATATAACATTATATTATTAAAAAATAAAGCATTATAAATTATATATATAATATCTATATATATTATTAAATATTCATTCAGTTATAAGCATGTAGCTAGAGGTCATATAAGTTCCTAATACGGACACTCTAGATGTCTTAATACGAACATCCTATAACCAATCAGCGTGCAGCGTATGAAATATTCTGATTTTCATAAAAATCCCGTTATATATAATATTAATACAACAAATAAAGCTAAATCTAAAATTTGTATTATTTAGATACTTAAATTGTATTATTAATTAAAAAAATAATAAAAAAAATAAATTATTAACTAATTAAATTAGAATAAATTGTTCATAAAATTAATTATAAATAATGTAATTGTAATT
This sequence comes from Osedax fenrisi, assembly GCA_964019155.1. NCBI lineage: Eukaryota > Metazoa > Annelida > Polychaeta > Sabellida > Siboglinidae > Osedax > Osedax fenrisi. The sequence goes on from OZ025245.1 coordinate 9,658,379, forward strand.
TGTTTGATTGATTCATCAATACTATATAGTTTATCTAGTGGTATATAGGGTATCCGTATTATAACACAGGGTATCCGTATTCGGTTATGGGTACCGAATACGGACACCGCCGTTATCTATGGAATTATAAGATTAAATGAAATTATAAAATCACAATAATATCTATAATCATATAATATTAATATATTGTAATTTTTGAATAAAAATAATGAGTTAGAAATGTTAATACCATTTATTGTTAAAGTGTCGGTATTAGGTTACTTTCCACTATTATTATATTACTCTATTTTATTATTATTTTTTATTGCTCGATTATACCTATATTATTTTTAATTATTTACGTCTTGTTTCTTATAGTACGCTTGTCTTACGTGTATTTAACGCTATTCATAGCATGCACACATGACTTTTAATTCGTTCATATTACGGTTTTCTAAGATAGAAATATATTATACACAAATAAAATCCTTTTGGACTAATATACCAAGACATGTAGCCGATAAAGGCCATTCGGGCATGCCATGTGTGTATGTTGTGAGTAGATGTTTGCCGCACGTGAGATTGGAACTATTTGATTCACTATGTAATTTAATTTCATTATATATTATTATAATTATGTTATTATCATATTTCTTTTGTTTTTGTTCTTTAATACTTATATATTTGTGTTTGGAATCCTTTCTCGAAAGCATATTGCTATTAAAGGGTTCCTTTTATTACTCATTATATAACTATATTGTATTATATACATATGCCATGTGTATTAATTATTTATTTATATTATACAAGTAAAATAAATATCATTCATTCATTCATTCATTCATATATGCATCGCCTAATGATGATATAATATAATTTAGTGATTTTATATATACACATTTCAATTACTTTTCTACTAAGAGGGACATTTTTTTGTTGGGAGATTTTATCATTAATATTTAATTAATAACAATAAAATTAAATATTTTTAGATACAATTTCAATTTAGGTTGTAAACCATTAAATAAATATTATTAAGTGAATTTTTATTACGAGAATATTTCAGAATTATTCTGAATATTTAAAAAATGTATGTTTATTATTTAAAAATAATGTTTACATAAATATAAAAATAACGAAATAAAATAATATATAATAATGTTTATGATAAATCAATATTCTATAATTATGTAATCTATAAATTATTATAATATTATCTTATTAGAATTTCGGTATACGTAATTTAATGTTAGTATATAATATTTAGAGTTTAATATAATCAGTATAAATATATATTTATTTATAATATTTAATAATTAAATTAATAATTTATGAAACATTGTTTTTCAAAATTCTCAAAGTCAAACATACCATACATAAATATATATAATTATGTTATTATTTTCCTTATTAAATAATATATATAAATATATATATATATATATATATATATATATATATATATATATATTTATATACATATACACATACATATATACACTATATGTAGAATTATGGTGCTTATTTGTTTGATTACGAATATTAGGTCAGTTTATCTATACTTTATCTATACTTTATCTATACTTTATTAAATAAAATGATATCGATTGTACAATGTACAATATTATATATATAATGCTAGTTACATTGTTAACTATTGGCATTAATCATACATTAAATATAATTAGGTTTATTAGATATATATATATATATATATATATATATATATATATATATATATATACATAATAGTATACTCCGTATAAAGCTCCGCACGCAAAAATCTTTTCAATGAATTTTATTGATTTTTTTGTGATATATAAAGGAAATACAAAACTACAACAATATTTTGGTTTATTTTTACATTTAAATATAAATCATACATAAAAGTATACATTTTTTTATATAATATTTCATAGACAATAGCAATTATAAAGTATTTTCTATAAAATTCTAATAAAATTATGGAAACATATTATTTTTCGCATGTATGTTATTTATATATAGCTAATATTAAAAATAGTAAGATTGCTATACTAGTTTTATCTGTGCGGTTAATTTTATATATGAAATATGTGTAAATAATTATTCTGTGTAAAGCGCATTTTAAATTTCACTAATTAAAAATCAATATGAAAAGTACAATTTATACATATACACGTTTATCTAATATATTATATAACTGTATGGAGCAATACTCAGTTATTATCTAGACATTATATTTAGAAATCTTTATATATATATATATATATATATATATATATATATATATATAAGAAACAAGTATTTCTTATATTATACGCGTATATATATTATTTATTAATTAAATATTTAAATACAATTATACAGGCTTACTATAGTAATATATATATATATATATATATATAATATAATTTTTTTTAAATGTATCATAAAATATTGGATAACATTTACCTAAATGGATTTAATGTTTAATTTGTTGACATAAACTAAATAACACTACATTAATATTAATATCATATATAAATATCATTAATTAATATTCCATCATATATGAAAAAAAATACTATAGTATTTTTTTTTTGGTTCTTGACATAATCTATTGTGCGGTATCCTTAAAATAATCGAAAATATTTAAACATATAAAAACGTTTAAACTTATGATATAAATATATACATCGAATATATTAAACGAAAACAATTTAATACACCAATAATACACAAATAAAACTTGATGTAATACAATGTAATACATAATACTAGGTGGACGTATTCATTACCGTTGTTGCCATTACTAATGGTCATTTGCGCTGGAAACGTATATGATAATAATGATCATATACCATCGAATAACATTATGGTTTTCTCTCACGAGTCTGAAAATGTGAAAGTTGGCGAATTTAAAGATAACTCTTTTATAATAACGACTCCTGGTAATATAGTCATATATATATATATATATATATATATATATATATATATATATATATATATATATATAATGGTAATTATAATTATATATATATCTATATTAGCGGCAATGCCTCTACAATTACACTGGTATTTATGCCTACATATGATAATAGCAATAATATATTAATATATTAAGGCTAGATTTTATGATTCCACAAATATATATTTTCAAGTTTTTATTCAAAGTTAGATATATAAAATAATTTCTAAATATAATAATAAAACACGATTAGTTATGCCTATAAAATAATTATATTAACCATTTTTTGGGTCATCGAATATTTAGATATATATATATATATAACTGCCTATGTGACTAAGTTAACTAAGGTGTCAGAAACACAAGAAGTAGGATACGGGTTCAATAACCATCACGCCAATAAAATAGGTTTTAAAACACGCCTTAAAATAATATTTAGAAGTGATCTTATCTAATTATGTATACATTAATGATCGGCTCTCGTTAAAACTATGTATGCCTTAACATGAGAGCGGCTTCGAAGAGACATTAGAGCCATATGGTTATAGGTGAAAACTTTAACTAGGTTCCTAGACGGGATGAAAGGACTCCACCATATAAAATAACAACAACAATATATATATATATATATATATATATATATATATGTATATATATATAAGATATAAAATATAATAAATTATAATAATAAATAACATTTATACCAAGTGTATAATTTATACTATCACGACTTATATATTATGTATATTGTATATATATATATATATATATATATATATATATATATACAATTAACACATATGTTAAATGTTACCTATAACTACATACGTGTGTACGATCTGTTACAGATGCCGTGCCGTGTGTCGTGATACTCGCTATACAAGTAAATCGTATCGCTTATTTAAGCGCTAACGTAGACGTTACGGAAAACACGGACAACAACCACCAAAGTAAGCTACTTTAAACAACATTCACATATCGTATCTATAGATATGTATTTTATTTTATTTATTGATATATAGTTTATTGACTACAAAAACACTGTGTGGTGTTATAGGCGTCGTTAGATAATAAAAACAAAAATAAATATATAACGAATAATAAAATAAAGAGGTACGCAATATTCCTAATATATAAATAACTCTATAGAGTATGGTGTATAATGTACACTATATTATATAATTATAGTGTATTATATAGAATACAACACCAACAATTATACAATATAAACTATAAATATGTATTCACTACTGTAATACAAACATGTACAACTAGATACAATATATTGTATATACTATAGTATATATATACTAGTATACTATGTATAACTAGATACAATATTTCAATAAAAAATGTAGCCATAACATTAATATATGACTTTCTTTTACATATAATGTAAACATTTTTATAAATAAAACTCATTACTTTAAATTTATATATTTAAGAATTTATTTTGACTAAGCGATATACAAAAAATATATAGTTAATTTGATATTTTTAAAAATGTGGGTGTAATTGTAAGATGTTCAACTATTGTTAGTGATCTGTGGCTAATTCAATACATACAATTAATATATATATACATATATAATTTATGAATTCATAAAACTACCAATATATATATATAACCATTTAGATATTGTTTACCTATTATTTTACAATTATTCGAAATATTAAGGATATACGAATAATTATATTAGTTGACATTTTAAATGTTGTGGTTAGATCTATTTTTAATCTTCCAAGTCCAATTATTTTACTTTATATATTCCAATTTATTTTATTTATAATTAATGCGTGATGAATTTTTATATTATAAATATTTTATAATTTATCTTCTAGTAATCAATATCTGTTATTTTTAAATTTGGTCTACGACATTTACTAATTTTTGAAAAAGATTACCATATCATGAATTAATATCCTAAAATAAGTTGTATATACATTTTCAAATGCTGGTAAATTTCTATTGTAATTTTGTTGGATTGACTAACATTTTAATTAATATATTTACTTAATCGAGATCTGAAAATATAATAGTATTATTTGATATATCAATTAGAGAAGATGCAGATTTGAAATTTTGCCTTTTTATCATAAATATATAAAACTTAATTTATTTTTTGAATTTATTGTATTAATCTCTCTCTATTGAAAATTTAAAATTCTAGTTCGTTGGATACTTGTTTTTAAAAACGCAATTGCGTCTTTCTAATTATATTTTTATTGCAAATTAGTTTTAGATTATCGAAATAATATGTTTACTTGCTTCTACAATTTAATATATTATTTTCAATTATTATTATTATTATTATTATTATTATTATTATTATTATTATTATTATTATTATTATTATTATTATTATTATTATTATTATTATTATTATTATTATTATTATTATTATTATTATTATTATTATTATTATTATTATTATTATTATTATTATTATTATTATTATTATTATTATTATTATTATTATTATTATTATTATTATTATTATTATTATTATTATTATTATTATTATTATTATTATTATTATTATTATTATTATTATTATTATTATTATTATTATTATTATTATTATTATTATTATTATTATTATTGAATTGAATTGAATTGAATTGAATGAATATTTATTATGAATTTTTCAAGTTCGATTTAGTAATAATTAACAATATGTAGTGATAAATTCACAAAACGACAACAAAACGTAGATAGTACACATATAAAAATAACAATAGTAAATTAGAAACGTATCACATGTGCCGGTGATAAAACAATTAATAATTAAAATTAATAATTTATAAAATTATATATATATACTTATATATACATATATATGTATAAATAAATATTAAGTTATACTTTTTTTAATATGATTTTTAAAGGTATATAAACTATTTGCTAATACAATATGTTCATCAAGACCATTCCAAATTTTAGCTATTCGATTATTTAGTAGATTTTTTGTTACATTTAGTTTACATGTATTCATACTAATTTGCAGAGAATGGCCTCTGGTATTGTAGTTGGTCTTTTTGATATTAATAATAGATGATGTATTCATAGATACCAATCCGTTAAATAGCTTATATACCATAACAAGATCAAATCTAGTTCTTCTGATTTCTAGAGAATCTAGATTTAGGTATATTAATCTTTCATTATAAGGTTTATAAGGTAAACCGCATCTCTCGATTAATCTTCTCGTAAAGAATTTTTGGACCTTCTCTAGTTTTATCTTCAGTCCTTTGAATGTCCTGGCATCTAATCCCGGATTCCAGACTGTCGACGCATATTCAAGGTGGGGTCTAGCATATGATATATATGCTTTTCTAATAGCTGGCATATTATTAGTAATGAAACAGCGAAATATACGATTGATAACACAATATGCACTTGTACAGCACACACCAATATGTTCAGAGAAATGTAATGATGGATCAAATTTGATACCAAGATCACGATACGATCTACAGTTTACTATTGAAACATTATTTATAGTATACAATGGTTTATTAGTATTACCTAATGTAAGAGCAGCTGATTTTTTTGCAGCGTTTTCTAATTGCCAAGAATTAGACCAATCATAAAATTTATCAATATTATGTTGTAATTTATATCTATGATCTATGTCATTGGATATAAAACTCAATTTAGTGTCATCCGCGAAAAGATTAATGGATATATCTTTATCAATCACTTCGACTAAATCATTGATATATATTAGAAAGAGTAAAGGCCCTATTACAGATCCTTGTGGAACACCAGATATTATTTTAACTGTATCAGACATTTGATTGTTAACTCTTACTCTTTGAGATCTACCAGATAGAAAACTACTTATCCAAGAATGTATGTTACCACATATACCTAAATTAGTTAATTTGACAAGTAATTTACTATGAGAGACCTTATCAAAAGCTTTAGCATAGTCAAGATATATGATATCAATAAAACTGCCTTTATCAATTGCAGTAATCCATTTAGTATAACAATTTAATAGTTGCAGTTCAACAGATTTTTTATGACGGAATCCAAATTGAGAATCAGTAATTAATGAGTTACGTTCTAGATAAAAATTAATTTCCTCAACTAATATACGCTCGAATACTCTAGACATAATTGAGGTAATTGAAATCGGCCTATAGTTTTCTCTATTTGAAGGGTCACCTTTTTTGAATATCGGAACTATATAACTTACTTTCCACATGTCAGGACATACACCAGCTGATAAAGTTTTATTAAATAATATCATAAGTGGAATAGATAGTTCATATGAGAATTGTTTGAAAAATATTGAAGGGATATTATCTGGTGGCAATGTACATGATAGTGAGAGATTTATTAGATGCTTTCTTATGTTATGCCTATAGAATAAAAAGTTATTTATAGTTGAATTATGTTTAGGTGGAGATAAATGAGGAATATTATCATTATCATTAATAAATACAGAAGAAAATTGATTATTGAGTATATTAGATTTAACTGTATCTGAAAAAATATATGTATTATCGTCTGATTTAATGGGACCTATAGTGGAAAAAGTGGAAAATCTTGAATTAATATAATTATAAAATCGTGATCTGTCATTAGATGATAACATTAATTTTTCTCTATCGATAGTTAATTTTTTAATGTTATAATCTAATAATTTTTTAATATTTTTCCAATTTATAAAATTATTATGTGAATCTAATCTAGTTTTATAATATTTTAAACATTTTACTTTTAAACGTAGAATATATTTTGGATACGTTTTTTTATTTTTGATATGTTTATAAGCTGGAGCATTATCATTAATAATATTATATAAAGTATTATAAAAAATATTAAACATATTATTAATATCTGTTGAATTAGATAATAATAAATTCCAATCAATAGAAGAAAGGGATTGATGTATACTATATAAATTAGACTTTCTAAAATTTAGCCCAACTTTTTGATTTATTATTATTATTATTATTATTATTATTATTATTATTATTATTATTATTATTATTATTATTATTATTATTATTATTATTATTATTATTATTATTATTATTATTATTATTATTATTATTATTATTATTATTATTATTATTATTATTATTATTATTATTATTATTATTATTATTATTATTATTATTATTATTATTATTATTATTATTATTATTATTATTATTATTATTATTATTATTATTATTATTATTATTATTATTATTATTATTATTATTATTATTATTATTATTATTATTATTATTATTATTATTATTATTATTATTATTATTATTATTATTATTATTATTATTATTATTATTATATAAATATCATCTATAATAACACTTTCAAGAATATATATTCTGTATATTTTGGAATTATATAACATATGTTATATATATACTTTAATATAATTAATAGGCATTAAATATGACACATTCTACGTTGATTACATGGACCCCTACGATCCAATACAGCAAGATGTTAGTGTTCATAAAGCTCGGATGAAGGAGATGATATGGCTAAGATTAAAAAGAAATGATTCAATGGTTTCAAATGATTATTTTTGCGTCAGGAAATCTAAGTTTATAAGAATAATACATATATATATATATATATATATATATATATATATTTCTAGCATAATATTAACACTTTGGTAGACATGATTATTTGGAGGACAATGTCGTGTTCACAAAATTGTTATGGCAATAATGTATCACTTTTGGTATACATTTTATTTATGATAAAATTATATCATTAATATATATTAATTATATTTGTATATTATTTATTTATAATATTAAAATCTAGAGAATAAGTGAGTTTAAATAAGTATTGAATTAACACTCTATATATATTGGATCATAAATATAACTATTTTGTTGACATACCATTTTAAATAAAATATATAGTATTATTGGATATATATGTTTATAGTGTGTTGATACATTTCGATGTTATATTACTTATGGATCATATATATTACATACAAAATAATATTCTACATTCATAATCAATATATTTTTAATTAATTAATTAACTAATTTATATGTTTAAAAATAATTTCATATGCGCGTAATTTGTTGTCATAATTAAATAGAAAATATATCTAGTAAAATAGTAAAGTTAGAACGAATGTTTTATGCAATACGACATAAATAATAAATCTTAATATTGTTTACAAAATCATAAAGTATACATTATATATATTTGGTAGACATTATTTTTATATATTTTTTATTATTCATTATTTGTTTTAATATAATTAAATATATTCAAAGAGTGTATCATAATTAATTAACATGTACATTATCAGCTTCATAGCTATTTTATAAAAATTGTCCTCCAAATGATTATATCTTGTATTTTCTAAAAAATGGTCATAATATGACTATAGTCATATATATATATATATATATATATATATAGAGTTTTACCCCCCTCTTATAAACATGATATCATCACTCCCATTCTTAAAAAAACGTCTTCCAACCCTAATCTCTAATGTAACTACCGTCATATCTCCCAACTTCCTATTTTTAGTAAAATACTTGAAAGAATAGTTGTCCATCAAATAAATAGGTTTATGTCACTAAAACTCCTTTAACTCTGTAACTTAAACTCCTCCCATGATGTTCTGCAAAGTGCATTTCGTAAAGGTCATTCAACTGAGACTTCCCTCCTTCAAATCTTAAATTATATATATACCAAAGTTTCTCCCTCACTATGTTGTCAAATGGTTCTACTTGATCTATCTTGTGCATTTGACTCTCTTCGCCATGATATTCTTATCTCAAGATTTGAGATGATTGGTATTAATGGTAGTGCCCTCAAATTTCTTAAATCTTACATCCTAAATAGATCATCCTCTATTAAATTATGTGATTTCTCTTCTGATCCCCGTCCTCTACTCTATGGTGTCCCACACGGTTCTGTCCTAGGCCCACTTCTATTCTCCATATATATAGCAACTGTAAGATATATTATATCCAAACTTCCTAGCGTTTTCTATCATATATATGCTGATGATATCCAACTCTACTCATTCCTCTCTACTTCTACTCCAGATAATTCTCAACTAATTGCGTGTGCCTCCTCTATTAAATACTGGCTTCTCTCCAATAACCTTTTACTATATACTTCAAAAACTGCCCTCTTCAACATACCTACGAACTCCCCATTATTCCCTTCTTTTTACCTTGACAAGATTCTTATTTCACTTTCCAACTCAGTCCTCAATCTTGGTGTTATTTTCGACTCTGATCTATCTTTTTCTAGCCATATTGCTAACATTTATAAAGCTGCTAATTATTATTTATTTAGAATCAAATGTATCCGTAAATATATTACTCGTCCCCTATGTGCTGTCCTTATTATTCACGTGTAATTTCTCGTATTGATTATTGTTCTTCTTTATTATATATCCTTCCTGCTTCTTCCATTGCCCCATTAAATAGAATCATCGCATCATCTATACGATCCATTTTCAATGTTAAACTATCTGACCATTCATCTACTGACTCATTAAAATTATACCAAACTGGTTTCCCTATAGAAAACGATCACTAATTAGACTCTTTTCTATTACCCATAAATCTATATATTTTTCCATTCCTTCATATATATTTGACCTACTCTTAATTCTCTCCACCACCCACAATACACGTTCAACTTCCAGTATTAATCGCATTATCCCACAGCCATCCTCCCTTAAATTCCAGAAACGCTCATTCTCCTACATTGTCCCATCTATCTGGAATGCACTCTCTTCATCTATAAGATCTATTCAATGTCCCACCTCCTTCAATACTGATCTTAAGTTATATTTATCCAGTATCTAATTTCATTATATTATTATTAACTTTTATATTTCGTTCTTATTACTTGCACATTGTTAGTTAATTTATTTCACTTTGTTGTTATTGTGGTTGTTGTATTTTATTTGTATTATTTATTTTACGTGCACTTACGAGGAGTGTCTTCACTTTGTAACGGTGCCTAATAAACATATTTCATCATTCATCATCATCATATATATATATATATATATATCGATATATATATATATATATATATTGTTTCTCCCTTAACCACTGTTATTTCTATATTCACTCTTAGATGTAATATATTTGTATCTTTTACAAGTCCATAGTTTGATTAGGTATTGATGATAGATAACCTTAATTAAATATATCTCTTACGTATCTAAACGGAATATTAATTGTAGATTTAAGAGAATCGGAAACAAAACGTTATAAATAAATGATTTACTTTGATCAATTTACTACAATCAATCAAATCACGTGGATTTTATTCCTCTTAAAAATATCGACACTTCCTCTCCGTTATACATAAATCGTTATTTCGTGTACCAATAATTTCACGTATAACCTAATTGTAAGACATAGGACATAAGACATAGGACATAAGACATAGGACATAAGACATAGGAAATAAGACATAGGACATAAGACATAGGACATAAGACATACACTATCATATATTAATTCAGCATTCCGATACTGATCCCCTGTCGTTACTGATCTCCTGTCGTTACTTCGGTACTTATATAATAACTAGAGTTAATTCATCACTTCGTATTCGCATGTATCAGCACAACAATCCTATCTTATCCCATTAATATTTTATTGAAAACAATGCAACATTTCTTATCGTGTATGTTACTGTGTCTTACCATACATACATATATTAATATCGCTTTTATTTCATTTTATTAATGAAAAGGGAATACAAATCTCAGTTTTTTATAGTTTATTAATATAAAAACATAATTAATATACGTATTATATATTAATTATTATCGTATTACTATTATTTTATTATTATGTTCTTCCCGCACGAGCGAAGGGGTCTACATGACCCTATTTTAGTGCTAATGAACTTAATATCATCATCATCATTATGAAATTAAAATTGCTTCCCGTGGTATCCTTAACAACGATATCAACACAAATACTCCGGGTAACACCTCTTCACCAAACAAATAGTCGATACTAACGAAAGCTAACGCGTCATCGCATTACGTCATTCTCAGCGAATTATCACTCTAAGGATTTCACCAGAATTACCTACCACCGAATCATCATACTATAGTATTGGTATACTAACGAAGAACCCACTTCTAGCTTAACATATACCATATGTCACATCCCACGTTAACACACACACACACACACACACGCACATACATATCCACTCTGTACCATTAATATAATATTATATTCATATTCTATATTCTATAGTATCACTTTAGGTATACCTAGTACGTGGTAGTTAGTAGTAGGTATTACCTACGTAGTTATACTACGGGAAAGTAACCTAATACGGACAATTACTTTACAAATAAATGGTCTTAATATTTTATGACCCAATATTTGTATTCAAAAATTACAATATAGGTATACCTATTAATATTATATGATTGTAGATATAATTGTGATATTAAAATGTTATTCAATAGATAGCCGGGGTGGCCGTATTCGGTACCCATATCTGAAAACATACACTCTGTGTTATGATACGGACATCCTATATACCACTAAATAAACTATATATTATTGTTGAACCAATCAAATAAATTACAATTACATTATTTATAATTAATTTTATGAATAATTTAATGTAATTTTATTAGTAATTAATTTATTAATTTTTATTATTTTATTAATAAATAACAGAAGTTAATTATCTAAATAATAACATGATATGTAGATTTATTGGTGGTATTAATATTGGTCGCATGCGATTTTTATGAGAATCAGAATTGTTCATACGCTGCGCTCTGGTTGGTTATAGGGTGTCCGTATTAAGACATATATAGTGTCCGTATTAGGGATTTATATGACATCTAGATATATGCTTATAACTTAATTAATAGCTGAAAAAATATAGAATTATTTATAGAATTATTTATATAATGTTTATAATGCTTTAGTTTTTAATAATATATTGTTATGTTTTATATAGATATACTTGTATATTTTTTAGAATGTTTTATGTTGACATTCTTTTTGATAAATTTAAAAACGTAATAAAAAATTCAGTGTATTGGATATATCAGCACTATTTTGAATAATTAAAAAATAAAAAACTAATTTAAACTATTTATATAATTATAAATATTTTATTAATTAAACATTTTTGTGTAGTATTTATGGTTTCTGAAATACATAGAGTTTCCTTATTCGGGCACTGTCCGTATTCGGTTACTTTACCCTATATATATATATGTTCATGTGTTAAAGTTATATACATTCCTGGTATATAAATATCATACTATTTTAATATTATAACTCACTTACAGTGGTTCCAATAATTTTCTAACTAGAATTGTTTTCATGAACATATCAATCACGTCGATAACTAAATCAATGCAAGTAGATTACTCGATACACAATTCGATCAGGTAACGTTATATATGACGTAATATTATGTTATGTAATAGAAATATAATATTAAATTATCATAAGTGATACCATACATATATTATATCATATACCATGGAAAATAAGTTTAATGTAATTATATTTTATTATTGAATTATATGAGTAATATTAATTGATATAAATATATTATAATAAGTATGATATTATTAAAATGTATTTAAATTATTATTATAATAAATAATATATGCTTTTAATTATATATTCACTTATTAACTTAATAGAGTATGACTTATTAGAATCATAATATAGGTCATAATTTTTACAAATTAATTTAAATTAACATCACAATATCGATATAAGTTGTAAATAAATAAATTAAAATTATAATATAACATATCAATTAAATAGTTCGAATTTATGTTATACCATCTTAATTGGACAGCATTTAATACTGGATACAAAATGCTGTTCCGTAAAGGATTACATACGAATTGATACACGTTTACTCGCTTTTCTTGTGATATATTAAACTTAAATATTATGTAAAATACAATATAATAATTATAAAATATTTTGTATAAATATTATTATTACAAAAATATAACATATTTAAATAGCGTAATAACGTGTGGTTTATATGAAGGATAACCTTTCACAATCCTTAGTGTTACTTCATAAGACGTACGTGTCGGTTGATATCGCCCAGCTAACAGTAACAGCAGCATAATAGCAGCATAACAGCATATGCTATAGCCTCAACTGTTTACATTGTGCTATTATGCTGTCATTATGCTGCTATTCAATGTATATTATGCTGCTATTAATTTGTCATGATATTATGCTGCTGTTATGCTGCTATTATTCTGCTCTTACTGTTAGCTGGGCGGTCTAAGTCAAGTATTTCGTATCTGGCGTACATGTAGTTTGTGGATGTTAGTTATTATTCTTAAAAATGAGTCAATTTAGCCCAGTTGGTCTTATTTGTTTACACTGAAAATTACACTCAGTACATCAATTTATTACGTAAACCATGTTCTATTATTAAAACATAGCATCAGTTATATTACTTAAATGTATATGCTTTGGATATTTAATTATTAATATTATGATTAAAGTACTAACATATATATATATATATATATATATATATATATATATATATATATATATATATATACATATATTCATAATTATAACATATATAATATTAAATTAATAGTTTAGTACGACTACTACATTACGATCTCAACCTTATTGAATTCGTGTATCTGGATCCGGAAGTTAAACAAAAATACTATTCTATGTTTGTAGTATCACCTATATAAAATATTATATTAAATTATCTATTTATATATATATATATATATATATATATATATATATAAATAGATACAAATATTTTATTCGTGCACAATGTACATTTAAAGAAATGCCCAAGCAGAATATCATTATTATTTCCAAGATATAATAATGTATACAAAATTACTTTTCATAATTTCAAATTACCTTATATAAAATCAAGCCGTCATAATAAATCATTATCATTTAAAGGCACTAAATCATGGAATAATTTATGTCTAAATAAATTATTATTTACAAAAATTTATATAAAAAAACTTTTATCAAAATATGAAAATAAATTAAACAATTTATTATCTAATTTTAATTTTGTTTACTGGTATTATTTATTAAACCTTCATCTTACTTGTTTTAGTTTTTATTTTTTTCATTTGTATTGTTTAGCTATTCTATTACTTTTATAGTTCGGCATTTAGAATTCAACTCGTTTCTGTGATTTTTTTATATAACTTTACATCTTTTATTTTTACACTTGACTTATTGATACATATTTTTATTCTTTACATCTTATTAATTTATATTTACATTTTTTTTACTCATGAGAATCTAACTTATCTAGAATATGATGATTGGGGAAGTTCTCGCAAAAAACAAATACATTTGTTTATTAAATTCTCCATTATTTCATGCTTTACAACATGAAATAATAAATTTATTTATTTATATATATATATATATATATATATATATATATTTAAATATATATATATATAAGTGGTGGTGAGGTTTTACAAATTTGAATTTTCATATTTGAAGTTAAAAAATGAATATTGAAAATGATAATTTCCGTTGAAAAAAATGTATGGATATTACTAATCCTACGTAGATATGAATATTAGTATATAATATTTTAAAATTATCTACAAATATTAAATACCAACATATAAGTTCATATTTTTATATTTTCAATAATATTAATAATTTAATTGAAAAATGTATATATATAATTATATATATATATATATATTATATATATTATATATATATATTATATATATAATATATTTATATATATATATTATTAAATCGAAATTATAACTTAATATATTACATTAACATCACTTAGGTGTGGATTTCGTACATTTGATGGAATGATCCCAGCTAATAAAATTAATATGGTAAATGAGTATACTCGAGTTGGAATTGAACCAATGAAATTAAAGCTCGCAGGTATTATATCATCATTATAAGTATGTCAATAATGCGTCATAATATACGTCATAATAATCGTTATATTCTACATTATCATTATATAATGATAATGTAACTAAATTACAAATATAATTATCATCGAGGACAATATTATAATCTTCATCAGTATTATTATAATATCCATCATTAGAATATTCATTATTATATTTATAATAATAATATCATATTCAGTTTATGACCGAAATCAAAAACACAGGTATGGTATAGAAGTTCTATTGAACTTATCGAGATATAAACATGCTCTTGGTAATGAGAGAATTAATACAAAAACTAATACATATATGTATATAAAGAGTATACATATTTTTCAATTATGTTTTGTTAATTCGTGTTCTGTCTCATAAAAAATCATTACAATAAAATTAAATATATATTTCAATACCAAGAAATCATCATGGATATAACAATAAAATATAATAAAAATATATAATAAATATAAATATTTAAAAATGTAAAAAGCTACTAAAATAATAAATAAGTTAAACTATAAAATATCAAAAACAACGAAATACCAAAGTAAGGCTACAAAGATAAAAAATAGTTATACAATACAACAATTTAAAAGAGCTAAAAAGAAGAAAAGATGACTAGGTAAATAAAATATTATCGTGAAAGTTCATTCAAATATCGCCTCGTGATATAGATATTCAGAATTTTAAATACATAATTATGTATTAAATATAACTAAAACTTTGTATTATTATCATCATCAATTCTTTTTATTTATAATAATCATACATTTAAATATCAACACGACCTACATAAATAAATGATTCTCTCTTAACCCTACGCATCGGATAATATTTCTCTACTTTTTAATATTCTAACTTATACTATTACAAGATATTTTTCCAAAAATCTATAAAATAGTATTGCTAAAATACTAAATAATTACATATACATACATACTATCCCAAATACTATCCCAAAGAGTATACATCAAACAAAGTCTACTGAAAATACACCGAACAGAATAACATTGAACTACTCATTATCGTAGATAATATAAAGGGGAATAATATAGCTATTCATGTTCTACTTTATACCTTTAACATAATTGATAATATCACTATTCTCTCCCGTATACGTATATATATATATATATATATATATATATATATATATATATATATATATATATATATATATATATCACTTTTTGATAATTATTCACTTTTTTCATATATCTCTAGATGTATATTATTTATCTAATGAAACAACATTCCTCTTATCTATGCGATATGTAACGATATGTCTCTGTTTAAACCAAGTATTATTGATAGTTCTCTAAAGTACTATTTAACATGTGTACATTAGGTATACCTAATTCCACATGTTATATTCATTTATTCCACTATACATAGAACTTTTATCTCTATCCTTCGTCTATATATTTAAATATAATCAATATATTTAAATATAATCACATATTTACTATAAATCATATTCAATGATTTATATTTATTTTTGAATACTTTAACATTTTACTTTTAAAACTGGCATATCACATATTTCTAAATTAAAAATTAACGACATTATATTGTAACCTTCGATCATATTAATAGGTATCAATATTATAAAGTATTATTATTCCATTCGTAATGAAACGTTTATGGTTACTAATACACTGGCTTACGGGTTTTAGAAATATACTTTTCATATGTAATTCCATGCACTACTTTTCACCAGATTAATTTCCGTTTTATCTCTCACAAATACCAAAAGTTGCCACTAATCAAATAATTACGTTTAATTATTACGTGAAACAAACGCGCAACTCTAGAAGTATACTATTGGGCGCACTATAGTGCGGTATACTGGGTATATACACTTGTCATTCGATACCAATATTCTTACACATTAAATAAACCTCCATATGTATAATGCATTATTACGAACTACATTATTTCGTAACTCTTATTACTACACACGGTCGACTGATTTCAACTATATGCAGAATCGTCTTACGAGTAAATAACATTAATACATTTATAATATTGGTGGAAGGGTTTTAATTTATATATTTTTAAGTATTACTATTATAAATTTAATCCCATATTATATAATTAAAAAACAATATAATAACCATTATCATTTAAAACCACCCACAATATTCATCTTCCTCATTATCATATCATAATCGTCATTATATCACCGTCATCATCATCATCATCAATACATTTATAATATTGTTATAATCAGTAACACTATAATCACCTATATCACTTAATCACACATACACGTACTATACGTACACATATAGTAATTGTACTACTTAATAAATATCTCAGATTACTGATTTATCTAACAACTATATTTAAATACCTTAAAACTATGTACTACATTAATACATAATCATCATCAATATTTCAGTTATACATATCATTATCATTATCACTATCATATAATCATAATGATAATCATCATAATCAATATATTTATAATATTATTCGTATTACTAATAATATAGTTACTATTATATAACTTACTTATATTGTAAATACTTAATAGTCAACGGACTAGTAAGACAAGTTATGGTATTTTTCCGTAAAGATGTCAGCTTCAACGCGCTACACGTTTCACTAATGCAAGAGAAATACGGACATCTTAAAGATAAAACTCTTTACAATCAAGCTATTCTGAATCCTAAATGCAAGTTAGTTTTATTATAATTGTGATATAATTAAATTGATTGCATATATATATATACATAAAATATAATATATATATATATAAATTTAAATTATTTTAATAATTATTTTGTATTTTTAACTCATTTTATTATGTGTATCTTCTATTTTATAGTTTATTTAATTATTAAATTTTAATGTAATCAATAACGAGTTGGCAGATATCAGATATCTCTTTATATATATATATATATATATATATATATATCTAATATATTATTCGAAAAATCGGGTTTATCTCATAGAATATATTTTAAACTTAAAATATACTACTCTTTAATTCGGCTTAGAATATATATATATATATATATATATATATATATATATATATATATACTACTTAAATCTGTACGCATATGAACCATAATTATTATTTAATTAATAAATACTATCATATAATATATAAATAATTATTTATCGTTTAAACGATAAACTTGTAAACAAAATATATGATTATCTTGAATATCCAAATTAATAAAAAAAAATTCTTCTGCTAAATATAAATTATAAATTTTAATATACTTTATAACTTTGATATTCTGTATACTAAATCAGTATTGTAACTTTACGCTATAATTTAACTATTCGTTTATTTTATTGTAAATTAAATTTAAATAATGATCATTATCTTTTTTTCAAATAAGTACTATTGAATAATAATAATAATAAATATTATTAAACCATTATTATCAACCTACTAATCATTAGTACAATAATAATAATTTTCATCCATCGTCATCTTAAACATCATCATCATCATCATCATCATCACAACCTCCGACCCAGCCCACACGCGTAATCCTTAATATCGGCAACTCTAGGCCCGACGTGATACACGTATTCGATGTGGACATGATATCGTACAGATGCCACCACGGCAACTCGCACGAAGACACCGAGGTCCGGTACGTTGTGCTGGCCGCTAGTTTCGCTGCCGGTTACGTGGATATCATCGAGATCACCGCCTATCAGTTCTGGCACAACGACGGAATCATATTCTATGGTGCGTGAAATCTATTTACTGTTAACTGAAATTATATTCTAAACGTATATATTAATTTATATATATATATATATATATAACTATATCAAATTTGGTAGACATTACTAGCATAATATTTACCATTTTGCAGACATGATTATTTGGTATAAAATTGCGTGTCCACCAAATAGTTATGGCATAATGCCAAATAATTTAACACTTTTTTAATAAATTATATTAATAATATACAATTATATTATTGTTATAAATTATATTATTGATATATATGAACTATATTTGTATATTATTTATTAATAATTTAAAATCATATAATAAGTAAATTTAGAATTAATACTCTATATATTTCGGATTCATAAATATAACTATTTAGTTGACACACCATGTTAAATTAAATATATAGTATTACAGGATATATGTTTATAGGATGTTGATATATTTCGATGTTATATTACGTTAATATTACTTAATTTATATTTATTATTTAAAAATAATTACACATGCAAAAACATATAAATAATATATATATTTGGTAGAAATTATTTTTATATGTGTTTAGTTATTAAATATATTCAAAGAGTAGGGGAAAGTCTCCGATCACCGACCCCTTACTAATACCGACCCCCCTCTCGTATCTAATAACTATAAGATATATCTAAAAATTATATATATACATGAACTGTTGGTACTTTAATTATAAATATGAATAAGTATTTTATTAAAAAAAATATTCAATCCTACAATTATTATTTGATAAAATGTAATATTCTGCTTTTACTTTTTAAATATTTGAATAATAACTTTTTTTACATCATTGTAAATACTTTATTAATTAAAATAAAACTTGATTTTGTGCATAATATTGTAGATCAATAAAATGTTTATAACTATTATAAAAATAATTTAATTTGAATAACTATTAACCAATATATCTTTATTATAGAAACCTATATTATTTTCCTATTACCGACCCCATGTGATTTATAATATCCAATCAAAATATATTCGTATTACTTTAAAATATGCCGTAATTTGTGTATGTATCATTGATATATATTTAGGATTCATGATTCTAGTTGATTATATACATACTGATTAATAAATAAATATTAAATAATAATATACACTATTTTAATATAATTACTATAAAGTTTAAATTTAAATTTAATATTACTATTAAAACTTAAATTCAATACAAAATAAATTGCGTGCATGTTATAATTAATTATATTTATGTATATATACTATTTTTATTTAATATTATAATACTACAATTATTTATACCACGATTATTATAGGGGGTCGGTAATAGGAGAAGGGGGTCGGTATTAGACACATGTATCCGATTACCGACCCCCCTGATTATTCTTGTATATATAATGATATCAACAATTTAAAATAGTCACATTATTCATTGCCATAATATTACCCTAATTACAAAATTTCAAATGAATATATTTAATATTGAATATGTTATTACAAATAATCATTTAGGGTTCGGTAGTCGGAGACTTTCCCCTATCGCATAATTAATTAATATGTATATGTTTACCTTCAGTGCTGTATTTAAAAAAATCTACCAAATATTATATATAGCATTGTCTATCAAATGTTTAATATATGACTATATATATATATATATATATATATATATATATATTATCCTAAAAAAAGGTTTTGATATTTAATTAAAATAAGAGATCATGTTTCGAATTTATATACGAAATGTTCAATATCTATATACAAATGTGATACATATATTCATTGTATATAGTAATATATACATATATGTATATATATATATACATAATATATATATATATATATATATATATATATATATATATATATATATATATTAAACCTTTTATGAATATTAGTTTGGTTTTTATTCAAACTATATTCATCAATAATTTGTAAAATTCTATGACAAATAATTTTAGATAAAATAATAACCATATTTATATGATGTGTATATTATTTAAAATGTACCTGAATTTACAAAAGTATAATAATATATTATATTATGCTATTCGCCTTACAGTAGAATTATTGTAACCATGTATCAGCACTACAACATTATATGTAACTACATAAAGTATATACTACTATATATATATACAAGAGTAAATAAATAAATCAGATTTATTATTTCATGTTGTAAATCATGAAATAATAGAGAAGTTAATAAACAAATGTATTGTTTGTTGATGAGAACATCTCCAATCATCATATTCTAGATAAGTTAGATTGTCATGAGTAACAAAATGTAAATATAAATAATGAATATGTCACGAATAAAAATATGTATCAATAAGTCAAGTTTAAAAATAAAATATGTATATTATATAAAAAAATCACAGAAACGAGTTGAATTCTGAATGCCGAACTATAAAAGGAATAGAATAACTAAACAAATAAATTAAAGAAATAAATGAAAAAATAAAAAATAAAACAAACAAGCTGAAGGTATAATAAATAGTACCCGTAAAAAATAATAAATTTAGATAATAAATTGTTTAATTTATTTTCATATTTTAATAAAAGATGTTTATTTAATATTTTTTTAAAGCTTTTTATATATATCTTTGTAAATAATAATTTATTTAGACATACATTATTCCATAATTTAGGGCCTTTAAATGATAATGATTTATGATGACGGCTTGATTTTATCTCGGGTAATTTGAAATTATGAAAATAATTGTTGTATAAATTGTTATATCTAGGAAATAATAATAATATTCTGCTTGGGCAATTCTTTAAATGTACATTGTGCACATATGTATACTCATTATTGACAAAGCATTTATACATATTATAGATTATCATTAAGTCGATCTTTTAAATCAAGAAAAACAAAGTAAATAGACCCACCAATAAAATAAAATATTTAATATTAAGATAATCGAATGTAGCCTTTTTGTAGAAATTTGTAATCTCAAAAATAATTATGAAATACTTTTGTTTGTAATTGCCAATTAACGAAATCCATATTTTTAATTTAGAGAATGAATAGATTACTTATAGTATCACGTGATATACGATGACGATATCGCATACTGATCAATAACTACATCATACACATTGTAATGGATACAATACTGACACATATCGAGTAGATTATACATATTATTGGACTGTTAAGAATGGTGGAAATATGTATAGGTAAAATGAGAATGAAAGTGCATAAATAAATATATATATATATATATATATATATATATACATTTTCTATAAACGTAAACGTTAATTCATATATGAATACAAAATACAAATTGTAATACTCATATATCCTTATATATTCTACGATCTAATATTCTATTGATTTTATACATAATGAGTAATAATTTCATATCTATACAGTATATCCCAACCTTAATATGAATTAATACATACATGTATTAACACCATGGTGTATTTCACTACACATAGTAGTTACATTTTCTATAAAAATGATAATATAGATGAAATATTTATTTAGGTTGAAAATAATCAGATAATAATAAATGTTTTTCCATTTATTATTTATTATGAAAAAAAAGAATATATATATATATATATCTATATATATGTATATATATATATATATATATATATATATATAAATATATTACATATATATGATCGAATCAATCAGTTTTTAACAATTATTTAATTATTAATTCATGTTATGTATATTATCATATCAACAGTTATATTATTATTGTATTAACACATATGATATTTAATATGAACATTATAATTTGTATATAATAATTAACTGTATATTAAAATTAATATTATATAATAACTACAATAATATAAATAATATTATTAATAATCATAATAATAATATTAAATATTGTATTACATGGATAATCGATAAACAATTATATTAAATACACACATTTTGAATTATCACAAAATCATTATTAATAAATAAGATTATAAATAACATATAATTAACTTTAATGACTATAGTAATAATTATACCATAATAATTATACGCAAATATATACACTTATAGAACATGAAGATAAAAATAAAGGTAAATATATATATATAATATAATAATATATGATATTTATTTATTTAATCTCATGTATATTGAATATAAATAGCGGATACAAATGGACCCCTCAAGAAGTCATAAACTTGTACATGTTATAAATAACTGTGAGGGGCCCGGACAATACAATACAAATAGTAACATTTTTTTATTGTGTTTTAATTAACAATACATTTATTGTTTATTAAGTTATTGATAAACACAAGTGAAAAACAAGAACTGCTGGAGTCGACCCGGGACCTCTGACTTACTAGCTTCGGTTGTCCCACTGAGCCATCGACCCCAGACTAATATATATATATATATATATATATATACATTTATTGATTGATTAGTTGATTGATACACGATCATCAGTCCATGTTTGCATCTTAGTATACGATACGGTGTACATTGTTATCATATTAATAATTCTATAAAAGTGAAAATAATGTGCTCTATAATTAAACATTTATTTTAAGACGGTTATAATTTTATATTTAATTGTATGATAACAATTCTTCCTTTTTTAAATTCCTCATTCCTAAAGAGGATTTCAACTTTAATCTAGTTGGCAGAAAGTTACGCCCTGAATATAAATTTGTAAAAGTTATAATATAATATGTCTAACATAAACAAGACTAAGCGTATAATAATGTAATTATTTCAAGATAACTAATCATATATTTTAAATAAAGAGACTAAATGACTTATCTCAATAGGGATTCTTTTTAGTTCCACAATATCTGCCATTTTCAATATTTCATCCATTTCTCATTGCATTTCTACCGATATCATTGATGGAACCCCACCATTTCTTCTAAAAGTGCCTTAATCACCCTATTACTGCTATCCTCGTAAATATACTCTTTATTTATCACAATGACTACTATTTATCCCTAATCAATCATCTTCTCATCACTTCGCTATCATTAAACCGCAGTATTCGTGATATATATGCCTACTATTTTCTGCATTAATCGTTTGACCATTACATTACTGACTTCCACAAACTAATTGTTAACTGTCTCCTATTAAACACAGTTCATTACTAAACCTCCTATCACTCGTTCATACAATTGTACCTCTTGTATTACTCACCTACTACCGATAACACGTTCACTATGTAATATTACTTGGGGCGCTGGAACGATTTTGTATGTAGTGGGGACCAACCAATACAAATACATTTTGATTGGTTGGTCCCCCCTGTTATAGCGCCCCTAGTAATTAACCTCCTTACATTCCAATACCTATATTTCCCAAATTACCTAACTTATCATAAATTAAAATTAGAAAACGTATCTCTACCTGTATTGTCAATCTGTATAGCTCTCCTAGCTTCCACACTTCCATTACATACATACGTTCATACCCTTCCTTTGTAATACATATCATAGCATACGTGTCATTAATATAATATTAATACTATTCACTTATCGTAATTACCCGTGCATTATACTTTTGTTTATAAATTGTTTAGCCTTATAATTTTATTTATTTATTATGTATTTATTGTTATCGTTAAGAAATATCTATAATATATTATTACATGCACCAACCAAGGTTAGATATTCATGTTATAAGTATAAATTATACATTATAATGATATATATATATTATAATATTATAAATTTATACATATAGGTATATGTTATCATATATCATATATAATTAAATATACATAATTTAGAATTATATTACGTATATTTGTGTATATTTAAATAATATATTTCATTTTAGAATCGTTTCTACAAAAGTTCGGAGTAACAGGCGTACTTATATTGCTTATTATTTTGTTGGTAATACTATTATTTCAAAACTTTATATATAAATAATTATGTTTATATTTGTTTAGTTTGGTCGCATTAATAACTATAGAAAAGCAAGAGAGAAGTGGAAAATTAGAAAGATTAATAGTTGTAGAAAAAGTATTAGAAAGTTATTATATAGAATATGATAGTATATTATATCAATTTAATTCAAATTATTACTTATTTTAAATTACTTTAAAATATGTATTTAATAATTTTTAAATTATTATATTTCATTTAGTGATAATACTATATATTTCAATTGTTTGTTTATAAAATTCTGTATTTTGTAATGAATATTGGTTTCATATAATCAAGTATTGATATTTTTAATTATATATATATATTAATATAATTGTAATTTTAATAGTATCTATAATATATATATATATATATATATATATATATATAATTATAATAAATAGGTTCAAATAAATACGAAAGCAAAGGCCAGGAAGACGTTACATCGTATGCTAATTCGTATACTAAACCAGTCGCTGGAAAGTTTTTCTAGTGCTCTACGCTGTCTTCTAGCGGATGTTTATCCATGGAACTCTATACAATAATAGCCTAATACGTAGCTGCTACTACATTCACATCTCATGTAACTATTATCCGTAATAAACTATTATAATTATAATTATTGTTAATATTAATATTAATATTAAATCGTATAATACATTGGTCCACATTATATATATATATATATATATATATATATATATATATATATGATACATAACGTAACATATACTATGCGAAAATTATGTTATATATTTCATATATACTCAACATTAAATGTATTATCATACAAAAATAAATTTAAAATAAAAAAACTTAACGTAATACAAGTTCAAAACGGATTACATATTTGAACTAAGTGTAGACAAATAATACATAATAAGCTCAAAAAAGCCTGATAAAGAACATCAAGCTAATCAGTATTAACGAATATAGTCGTACTGCTCGTGTATCTTACACATCAGATTACTTGTACGATATGCATATTCGCTACTCGACATTACACTAGCTCTATGCAATAGTGCGGTCTATAGTCTTCGTATTGAAATTTAATTATCCTCCCACTTATCACCCACTTATATTATAATAAGGGGTAATTGTCTCGATAAGCAACACTGCTTCTATAATTACCCTGGCATTGCCTACATCTGATAATAATAATAACGAACTGAATCATGTAAGTCATTGAATGCATTGCTTGTATGAACCATTGTTGTTGTGTTGTCTAATCGAGGTTATATCTACATATATGGTAACTATTCATGCAATCATTATGTTATGTTAAATGTATTGAATCGTATGGTATACCAGTATATATTACACATTTCACAGAGTAAATTTACCCCCGTATATTATTAATATATAATATTAATATAACATGTTAGATTTTAGGTTATTATATATTCCAAATTATATAAATAATTGGGGAAAAAGGCGATGAGACAACCGACCTGCATTTTTATAGTTTATTAAACTATAACAACATCCTATAAAATCTATTAAACTTAGTTAATATACAATATTATTAATACAATTAGTTAATAATATAAATGTGTTACTCTATAGTTACGTGTTGCGCTATCAATGTATATCTATAGTAAACAGAGCGGATCTATTTTGTAGAATGAAACAAACCTACATATTATATAGTAGGTACCTATGTAAAAGTAATCATATCATATATGGTGTAGACCATAGAGTGCGAAGTGACTTCGTTCTCTATGGTGTATACAACTAAATACATAATGTATACACTAAAATCCAGTACCATATTAGATTAGATCTATAGGAAATTGGTAATTAAATGATATCATCTCTTGGATATAGTCTAGCCGATATATGATACGAGTAATTTAGTATCACACATATATTATGGATACATCCTAGCTTATCTCATATACCAGTCATTTAGTATCAATAATCTCTTTCGAATATAGAATAGCCAGTCGTGTATGCACCAGAAGTCTACATTAATTATAGCCTATAGGCAAGTATCACACGAGTATGACGAATACATATTCCTATAATTTGGATATATATATATCTTCAAATTAGTACAAACAAGTACACTTGTAAGTATATAGATGATATCATATTAATATATTAATATGATATCATCTATATACTTACAAGTTTACTAGGTAGCAAATATTATATTTGAAATATATATATATATATATATATATATATATATTACCTAGTCTTGTGATGATGTAGTCATATTAGGATCATATGAAATGGATAAACATAACAACCTCCGTTCGTAATGATCAACAGTAGTATCTAAGAGTTTGCGCAAAATGAGATTAACCAAGTTCAAAAGTATTTCTTCAAGTTTTTCTTTGAAAAACTATTTTTACCTTCAATATAACCGTAAAATATCGTATTATTTAACAAGTCATATCTAGATATATGCAAAACAAAGTAATTTTCTACGTATCACCATATCCAAGATAGGTTCAAAATACCATTATCCCTATGTCGATGATATGTACATGTTAGTTCTACTTTTGTATATGTTATATTTAATAGTTTTCTATTCGATGGAGCGTATCTTCTTATCAGATTCTTCGAACCATTTCTAGGTTTCACAGCTATACACCAAAGATACTCCGAAGATCCTTCGGACGATCTTTTTATAAACTAAGATGGAGAGACTAATGATTTGTAAAGCTTGAACTCGAGTTTAAATTCAATTTATTTGGATATCCAAATCCTCTTCATTCTACCATTGGTGCCATTGATGTGGTTAGTCTAATTATAATCTCTGTATTACTATTTCTGATTTGGATCGTGACAAGATATTTGAATTTGTTGATATTTTCGAGCTAATCTCCATATAAAGTGATATCAGGTCTACATCGTTCACATTTTATGAGAATGTTACTTATCTCGTGACTAATTTATATACCTCATTATTCATCCCTCTTTTCTGAAGAGTATGATAACGCTTGTAGTCAAATTTCAGAGACAGCTATAATATCGATATCATTAGCAAATCATAGGTTGTACATTGTTATTCTTCCTATTGATATTATGTACTGATTATTGTCTATTATATCTTGCATTATTAGCGCTTGAAATATATCGATTAGTACTTGATATATACTCTATCAATAGATGTGTAATAGTCCATGAAATTTTATACATTTGACTTTGTTGATATATATGTTTATCAATAGGTAGTAGTTTCCTAGTAGTTTCGCCGTGTCTTTTGAAGTCACCATATTTATATATATATATTTATATAGAGTAACATTCATTCTATAAGATAGTCAATTTATATTCATATATACGTATGCTTATACATAATAAATTATTATTCTTACTTATTCAAATATTTTATATAATTTTAATGTAATTAAAAGTTACATTAAAATTAATTTCACAGTTTAAAAAGTACACACAATATATGATGTTATATGTGTTAATGCTTTATATGCATCACTAGATTACAATAACATAACGTCAGTAATTAAGGTAGCTATAAATACGATAGTAGCATGGTTGTATTGTAGAACATTATGACTATAGGACCTATTACACTTTACTTATTTGTTTCAAGGTTAATTCTATTTATATTTCTTAGTTAAATTCATCCATTGTATATCACATATTATACATTACTTTTTAGTTCATTTATATATTTAAATTTAAAATGATTAAATTATGTTTATTAATTAAATTATTAATTTCATATGGATGGGATATTTTTGTCAAAGTTATTTTTCACAAATCGATCAAATTTTTCCTATAGCGAGGTTTTTCTTATATACTATTTTATTATACTAGGCTTATTTTATGGTATATAGATATATTTCTAACTAATTAAAAATATTTCCTATCTTATATTGGTTTTATTATAATGAAGTTTATTCTAAGATTTAGAGTATTTACTAAATTTAGTATGCTTATTATTTAAATTTATTTTTAATAGATATTATACAATTTATATTATAAATAATGTGTATGCACTCAAGTAAAATGGATATACCATATATATATATATATATATATATATATATATATATATATATATATATATATATATATATATATATATATAAATAAATTGAATAAATGAATAAAGTTAATATACAATGTCTAAGGAGAATCAGTGAAAGCGATTAGCCTAACAATTCGATATCTCCTAACAATAGTGTAATGCCATATTTCATCATCTTCATTCGGATAATATACAATAAAATTACATAAAAATGGATATTGATAAACTATAAATACAAATATAAAAGATAGAATAAACCAAAACTAAAACAAATATTTGATTCCCATATTAGCATCCAAAATAAAGTATAAAATATAATTAATAAATTTTTCATAATTGTAATATAATATTTCTAAAAAAATCTAAATATTTGTATCACATAGTTTATGTAAATTTTAATAATATTGATATATATATATATATATATATATATATATTTGTAGGTTACTATATTAATACTATTTTTAATTGTTTTAATTATAATACTGTTATTTATTATTCTAATACTGTTTAATTTTTTTTTATTAGTTATGTAAAGTTAAATATATAAAACGTCAAATTTGTAACATAAATATACAATAATTTTGATAAATAGTAATTTTTTTAATATTTA
Source organism: Osedax fenrisi (assembly GCA_964019155.1). Taxonomy (NCBI): domain Eukaryota; kingdom Metazoa; phylum Annelida; class Polychaeta; order Sabellida; family Siboglinidae; genus Osedax; species Osedax fenrisi. The sequence goes on from OZ025245.1 coordinate 9,688,430, forward strand.
AATATTAAATAATGTTTTTTTTTATGTTTTTAATACTTCTAATTTTTAATACTGTTTTTTTTTTTTATATAGTTATATAAAATATTTAAAAATGTAAAATATGTAATAATATAAAATTTATATGTAGAAATACCTATTTTATACTGATTTTTTAATATAGTTTTATAATACAAAATAAATGTTTAATTTAAATTATAATATTAGAGAAAATAATATATTTGCAATATTATTAAACACATCACTGCAAAAATATATATCAGTATTATAGGTTAATAAAAAAACAATTTTAAAACTTTTTTTCAATCGATTTATATTTTGTATTTTATTTTTTTAAGAATATTACCAAATAGTATATCATTATAATACTTTATACCTTTAAAGAATACTGTATTTTGGCATTTTTTAGTTTTCATTAATGGTAAAATAAATCTATCATTACGTTTACTTAATGTAAAATATTCATTATAATTAATTTTGTAATCAATTTTTTCATAAAATATATTTTAGTTGATAATTGTGTTGCTAAGTAATCTATATATTCTTTAAAAGTTAAATGTTGAACTAAAATTAATCCTAGAAATGTGTATCTACCTACAATTTCAATTTTAGAATTTCAAATATATATATATATATCTTTTAATATTCTAGCATTCATAAAAGGTAACATTTTTCAATATTAAGTTTCAGTTTATTAATATTAAACTAATATACTAATTTATCAATATAAAATTGTAGGTAATTCATTATTGTCTGCACAAATTGTAAGTGATGTATCATCTGTATATAAATTCAGATTAATATTTACTGCATCTTTCAAAATAGTTGGAATATCATTAATAAATAATATAAAAAGAGGCCCAAGAACTGATCATTGGGGTAGGGGAGGGTGGGGTTGTATGACCATTTTTTGTATAAAGTGCTATCATTGTTGTAATAATATATTTTTCTTAATTATTTATATTGTATTGCATAATATATGATATTAGTTAACTAATATATTACTTTTAGATATAAGGAATACTTATAAGATTTCATAATTACAATTAATAAAAAAAAAAAAAAAGTTCATTCAACCCCGCCTTTGGGGTTGAATGAACATAGCCTGTTTTACTTATTTAATTGCTCTTGGCATGATAATTTTATCACATATTCTATCAGTTTGTTGAGTATACACTGTTAAAAATGATGGTTTTCTAGACCGATATTTACTGCAGAAAACCATCTAAATGGTATTTAAAATAAATATTTATTTAAAACCCTCTAAATGGTATTCTGTGAAACCGACTGTATAAAACCCTCTAAATGGTATTCTAAATTTCTACGGTGGAAAACCATATAAATGGTATTCTTAATTTCAAGTTGGAAAACCATATAAATGGTATTCTACATATCTACTGTGGAAAACCTCAACATGGTATTCTAAATTTCTACTGCAGAAAACCATATAAATGGTATTCTTAATTTCTACTGCAGAAAACCATATAAATGGTATTCTTAATTTCTACTGTGGAAAACCCTCTAAATGGTATTCTTAATTTCTACTGCAGAAAACCATCAAAATGTATTCTTAATTTATACTTCAGAAAACCATATAAATGGTATTCTTAAATTCTACTGTGGAAAACCCTCTAAAAGGTATTCTTAATTCTACTATGGAAAACCATCTTCAAATCATATGGCATTTTACACGACTTAAGTATTATTATTAAGTTTATATAATTATTTTATTATAGAAAAAATAAAATATTATATCTTTTAATTATTTTGAAATATTGATTTATTTTTTATGTATGCAAATCAATTAATAATTATTATTTTAAATTAATATTTAAGTAAATATACTGTTTTTAATAAATAAAATATTATTTTAAAAACTAAAATAGTGTATGTAATCCTATGTATTTTGCTACATTATCATAATATAATTCAGGTGACTCATGAACTACAATTGTAATCATAATTATATTGATAATATAAATGGAAATCATGTTGAACTAATTGCCCAATATTGAATATATCGCAATTGCATATTGATTAAATATTTTATTCAATATTAAAATTATTTTATTATTGAATTTAAGTTTTAAATCTAACTTAAATGAAATTATATAATATATAAGTTAATATTTTGCTACAATACTACGCTAATATACTAATATTTATTTTACATATAAAATTATATTCAACTTATATCAACAACTTAAGTTATTGATGTAAGTTGAATATTGTGATATTCTTAATTTTTACTGTGTAAAATCCACTAGATGGTATTCTTAATTTCTACTGCAGAAAACCATATAAATGGTATTCTTAATTTCTACTGTGGAAAACCCTCTAAATGGTATTCTTAATTTCTACTGCAGAAAACCATATAAATGGTATTCTTAATTTCTACTGCAGAAAACCATATACATGGTATTCTTAATTTCTACTGTGGAAAACCCTCTAAATGGTATTCTTAATTTCTACTGTGGAAAACCCTCAACATGGTATTCTAAATTTCTACTGCAGAAAACCCTCAACATGGTATTCTAAATTTCTACTGCAGAAAACCATCTAAATGGTATTCTTAATTTCTACTGTGGAAAACCCTCTAAATGGTATTCTTAATTTCTACTGTGGAAAACCATCTAAATGGTATTCTTAATTTCTACTGTGGAAAACCATCTAAATGGTATTCTTAAATCCGATAATAGAAAACCCTTAATATGGTATTCTAAAAATTTCACTGCAGAAAACCATCAAAAGGGTTCTATTATAAGCAAACCTTAAATACCATTTATTTTACTGCAGAAAACCATTTACTTATTACAGTGTAGTTTATCATTTTTGATTCCTAGAAATAATATTTAAATAATTATTATGAATTAGTAATAGACCCTCATTACAATTAATTTAATTAATTATATTGTTATATAATTAATTATATTATTTCTATTTAATCATTACTTATTTATATTCGGATCATTGAATATATATTATAATATTATAATAATATTAATATTATAATATTATAATATTATATTATAAATATTAACATATGATATTTGGCTGATTGAACAATGTTCATATAACCCCGTTTTTAGTGGTTAACTCAACCCCATATGAAATTGTATTATTAATTGTTAAAATTTAAATATTTTATTTAAAATTTTAAATATATTTGTATATTAATATTAAGCTAATTATATATTAAAATCATATATATAATATGAAAATAATCAAATAATTATTATAGAATTTATAACATATATTACCTTGTCTGGAATTTTTATTTTTGAGCGTACTTTAGTTAAAAATGTGATTAAAATGATACTATTTTTATTTTTTTATTAAATGATACTTCCGCAACTGTATTAATCATAGATGATGATACTAGTTCAGTTAAATCAAATTTCTGCTGTAGCAAACAATTGTTATCTCCAGTGGCTCATGCAAGACACCTGTCCATACAATCCCACTCTCCCCTACTCCATATTCTATACAATCTTTCAATGATAATGAATTATTTATTATTGTAACAATATAACTTTTATATAAATAACTGTTTAAAATCTTTCATTTTACCTGAATCGATATGAATCTAATTTATCAATTAATATAGTATGATCTACAGCATCAAAAGCTTTTTTTAGGATCTATAAGTATTGTTGCTACTTTTTTTATTATTATTAGTATTTAAAAAAATAAAATGTTGTATATTTATTAATGATAAAGTTATATTGGAGTTTGGTATGAAGTCATATTGATTATTATTAATTATATTATTTTTATGTATACAAAGTCTACATATATTATTTTTTACTTATTTTTGTTAGTAAAGAAATAGGTCTATAATTTGTATGAATAATGAATAAATATAGATGCATCTATCAATGGATAAATATTTTCTTTTCTTTTTATTATTTTATTAATTATTTTACAATTAATTGTCTTCTTGTTTATTATGTGAAAAAAGTTGCTTATTGTATTTATTTTTTATTGTGTTTTATATTTTTATTGATTTTATTCTTTAATTTTGTATATCTAGATATACAAAATTAAATAGATATTTAGTATAAACATATAATTAGTAGATTTATATAAGCTAAATAATTTATTTTTTATTTTAATTTCATTCTTATATTTATTAATTTTATATGGGATATTATTTATAAGATTATACAATATTATTTGTTTACAATATCATGTAAAATAATAATAAAATTATTACAACATAGATAAGGATCTGTAATTTCCGATAATACAATTTGCCAATTTATATTTATAAAATCATTTTTTAAATATTCAATATTTTGTAGAATACAATTTCTAATAAAATCACTTTATTATCACATTTTTTAACAGGAGAAAATGATAAAATATAATGATCTGTTATATCAGAATAAATGGTTCCATTATTTGTTATATAATCACTATTAGAAATTATATTATCAATTGTTAAGGTGAAATAATGAGTCGGTAATGTTATCATGACTGTTAGTCCTAATTGTGTAAGAATATATTTAAAATTATTAGAAATTAATGAACATTTTGATAAATCTATATTAAAATCTCCACATATATATATTTCATTATTTAAAAATTTGGAATATAGGAATATATTATAAAATAAATCATTAAAAAAATCGCTACTATTAGGAGATTTACTATTAGGAGATCTATAAATTGCAGAGGTTATTTGTATATTTTTAGTCGTATTTTGTATTTGTATTGATACTATTTCAATATCATCTATAATAGAAATAGTTAATTCATCTATTACACATATATTTAAATATTTATTTGCAAGTATAGCAACACTCCCACCTATTTTTTTAATTTTTAGTGTACGATTATTTAAAAATATATTATAATTATTAAAATATATCGATGGGTCATCAGTATTTATTAACCAAGTTTCAGTAAGAATTATTATATCTGGTTTATTATATTAATTATCAAGTAATATCAAAAAGTTATTAATATTTATATTAAATATTATATTAAATATAATGTAAAATCAAATTATATATCTATATTCAAATTATATATAATGGTATTATAATCTTTAATATTATAATTCTTGTAAATCATTATTAGTTTAAATAATTAGGTTTTACTAATTAACCTATATTACATTTTATCATTTTTAAATTATAGTTAATAAATTTAAAATTATATATAATTATATCAGATGATTTATCTTTAGCTTCTAGTAATAGTATCTTTTGTGTATTTAATTGAATTTTATCAAATTCATGTGATATTCCTATTTTATTATAAATTGTATTTTTTAATTTAAAAGCATTATAAAAAATATCGATTTTTTCATTTTCCGTATTCAGTATTATTTTTAAAGGTCTGATTTTATATGCATGTGATTTATCAATATATATTTTTCCTATATAATGCATTTTTATAATTTTAATAGATGATATGTTTTAAGTATATTAGATACTGTTTAAATTCTTAATCATATTTAGTTCTTTGTCATCATAAATTATTTATTTTACATTATGTAATATAATTATTTTACTATAGTATACGAGAATTTATTTCATTCATTGATTTTAAATTATTTGATACTGTATCAATAATTGTATTTATACTGTTATTTTCTAATTCTATATTTACAATATCAGCATATGTGATAATGTTATCCTTTACATTAATGGTATTCAAATTATAAATTTGTCTTCACCATTATTTACTGTATTTTTTAATTCATTCATTATTTATTATTTTCTTCTAATACAAATTGTATGTCTTATCAAATAACTCCTTAATATAATTTTCAATTGACTCTGATAATTCTAAGTTATTTATCCTATTTGTCATAATGTGTGTTGTATTTGATATTTGATATTATACGAAATAATATACATAAATATTCTACCAAAGTATATACATGTATATAATCATACTCATTTTATATATAACTTAATTATTAGTAATAGTAATTAATAGTAATTACTAGTAATACATTAGTAATAACTTATTACCTATATATTAGTTATGTATAAATAATATTACAAGTTAGTTATATTATGAGGAATACATATAGTAAGAATGCTATTTGATATTTAATAGTATTAATGTATTGTTTGTATAAATATAATTTTATTATGGACGAGCGGGAGCAAAAACACGTCTTTACGCTTTGAGTGCTAACACAAGAATGTTATATATATAGTCTATATAATATAGTCTATAGACTATAATTGTTTCATAGTGAATTGTACAATTATTTCATTACATATGTATATGATTTATATTTAAATAATGAATACTTATAGACTTAGTTTAATATAGATGTATTTGAACTTTTAGTCAGACAATATATCTGGTTATATTGGAATTATATATGATTATTAAAATGGAGACATATATTAATACCATTAAAGATATGTATATCTCAATAATAGATTATATTATATTTTACTTTATTTTCAATAGAAATTAATATCTGAATTCAAATAATATTTATTAACTATAAACAATAATTAATAATTTTATAAGATTAAAATTTGTTATAATTTAAAAACAATGTTTACACAAATATATAATTAATTAATATATATATATAAATATTATTATTAATTATTTAATTTATTAATTATTATATTTGTATTCCAATATGCGTATTTTAATGTAAGTACGTATATGTATATATATAAATCTTATTTCTCTATAATGATAACATTATATATTTCTTTATTAGATATATTTATATTTAAATGAATAAATATATATGAAATTTTTTAATGAAATCTGTAAATTTAAACATCCCATTAAGTAAAGTAATCAGTGATAGTGGTTAGATTATAGTTTGATCATTATCATGATATGTGATTAACTGATAACAATACGATTACAATCATATTACAACCATCGATAAGCAACTACTCTTTGATTACGAACTGTACTTCTAAATCATTGATATTGATACGATTATAATCAATGGTTTCTAACTGATCACACATTTAAATAAATGTTTGTAATCGAATGAATGTCGATGAGTCTAATTGAAATATGTGATCATAATCGATACGTAGCCCCATGAATGTACTCCGATAACTTACTGGATTGTAATCTTATTCAGATGTGTATACGCGTATATGTGTTGTACTTTCTTTTTATATATATCATACATAGCATACATATATATATAGCTATGTTTATATGTTCCAAATAAACTAACAATACTAATGATGATTACGTCTGCACGTTATTATAAGTTCATTAACGTAAACCACATTTTATTAATAGAGAGAGAGAGAGAGAGTGAGATAGATAGAGATAGAGGTATATAGAGAGGTATATAGAGAGAGATATAGAGAGAGAGAAAAAAGAGAGAGTGAGAAAGAGAATGAGAGAGATAGAGAAAGAGAGAGAAAGAGAGAGAAAGAAATAGATATAGCGTGCCTCGCCTAGGTTAAAGTAACCGAATACCGACAGTAACTGAATACGGAAACTCTCGGTATCTCAGAAAACATAAATCCTACAATAAAATTTTAAATAATACAATATTCATTATTATATAAATTGTCTAAATAAGTAATTTTTATTTTTTAATTATTCAAAATAGTGCTGATATACCCAATAAACTGATTTTTTATTACGTTTTTACATTTATGAAAAAAAATGTCAACTTAAAACCTCCTCAAACATATATAAATGTATCGATATAAAACATAACAATATATTATTAATTACTAAAGCATTCTAAACATTATATGCATAATTGCGATATTTGTTATCACATATTAATTAAGTTATAAGCATATATCTAGAGGTCATATAAATCCCTAATACGAACACTCTAGATGTCTTAATATGGACACCCTATAACCAATCAGCACGCAGAAATTGGAATATTCTGATTTTTTTTATAAAATCACGTACGTTATAATATTAATACCACCAATAAAGCTAAATCTAAAAATATAATTATTTAGATATTAAATTGTATTATTAAATAAAAAAATAATAAAAATAAATAAATTATTTACTAATTAAATTATATTAAATTATTCATAAAATAAATAATGTTATTGTAATTTATCTGATTGGTTCATCAATAAAATATAGTTTATCTAGTGGTATATGTGGTGTCCGTATTATAATATAGGGTGCCCATATTCGGACATTGGTACCGAATACTGACACCCCCATTATCTATTGAATAAAAAGATTAAATAAAATTTAAAAATCACAATAATATCTATAATCATATAATATTAAGATATTGTAATTTGTTAATACAAATATTTAGTCATCAAATGTTAAGAACATACATTGTTAAAGTGTCCGTATTAGGTTGCTTTCCCTTAATCTATTCATTTCGTCTGATATATCTATAACTAATAGGTTACAATTTAAACATACCGGTATTGATATGATACCCGTAAGTAAAGAGTAATACTTGTAATTATTGTACTTATTAATAAGTACAATTATAAGCCAATTGGCATATTTGGAATTATAGTAATACTTTAAATAATCATGTGAACTTGCATACTAATAAATTTATTATATTTAAAATAATATCTTCATTGCGAATTCATTATCCGATATAGTTAGTATTAAATACCAATGCTAATTAGCATTAATGACCACTATATCTCACATTTAATATAATTATAATATTAGTTACTCATTATAATAAACTTTACGATTACCCAATAGATATATATATATATATATATATATATTGTTATTTTTTTTATTTGGTGGAGTCCTTTCATCCCATCCAGGAACTTAGATGAAGTTTTCACTTATAACCATATATGGCTTTAATGTCCCTTAGAAGCCGCTCTCGTGTTAAGGCATCCATGGTTTTAACGAGAGCCGATCATTTATTTATACACAATTATATAAGATCACTTCTAAATAATATTTTAAGACCCATTTTATAAAATTAATTAATGGTCCGGACGAGGGTTGAACCCGTGTCCTACTGCTTGTGTGTCTGACGCCTTAGCCACTGAGCCACACAGGCAGTTAGATATATATATATATATATATATATATATATATATAATAAACGCGTTAGATATAGTAATATAGTTATTAGATATGTTTTATATCATAAATATTTTGAGATTTTAGAGAAATTCACGTCAATAAAAACATAAAAAATTATTTTATCAATAAATTCAACATATATATTATATTACAATACAATACAATACACAAATAATACTATATAATACATACTACTAGGATGAAATGTTTATTATTGTTACTGCCACTAATTATGAAAGTTTGCTATGGAAATATAAATTATAATAATAATGATCATATACCCGATGAGAATATTATGGTTTTCTCTCACGAGTCTGAAAATGTGAAAGTTAGCAAATTTAAAAATCACTGCTTTAAAGTTACAACCCCTGGTAATATATGTATAGAATATTATTTACTTACATACACACTCACTCACATGTATATATATATATATATATATATATATATATATATATATATATAAATATATATATATATAATTTGTTATGGCTGAATGCCGTATTTATACTTACAAATATATTTTTTAAACTTTATTCAAAATAAGTATATTTACGAAATATAATATGTATACACGTGTGTATATGCCCACTATAAGTATAATTCATATAATCTTAATATATTTATATATATATATATATATATATATATATATTCAATACAATTATTATAATACTACGTAACCTACGATACAACTAATGTACATATGTATAATGCCATGTATAATGCATGCGAATATATATATATAAATATATATATATATATATATATATATATATATATATATATAATATACGCCGTACACCGTACACCGTACAGTGTACGGCGACCGTAGTTCTTTAAGTATAATATTACGAATAATAATTCGAATCCAGATTTATATATTATATACTTTATAAAATAAATATAATCATCAATATTTGAATACGAATAATCATTTCGTAAAAAGGTGCGTACACTTTTGTAAATATACACATTATTTTAACATTCATTTATCAATCATATCAAATTCATATCGTATTTAAATAACAATAATAATACTACTACATGTGTATCGTTGGACAGACCGTATACCAGGCGACGTGGTAGTGTCTATTCAGATCAACCGTATCGCCTATCTGAGAGCAAACATTGTCATTACGGAAAATACGGGCAACAACGATGAAAGTAAGTTACGTTTATATAATATACTATATCTATAGAGGTATACACCCTAAGATATACATAACTATTTATATATATATATTTATATATTATAATTTATATATATATGTTAAGGTTATTGTTATTGTTATTTGTATTTGGTGGAGTCCTTTCATCCCATCCAGGAACTTAGATGACATTTTCACTTATTACCATATATGGCTCTAATGTCCATTCGAAGCCGCTCTCGTGTTAAGGCATCCATGGTTTTAACGAGAGCCGATCATTTATTTATACACAATTATATAAGATCACTTCTAAATAATATTTTAAGACCCATTTTATAAAATTAATTAATGGTCCGGATAAGGGTCGAACCCATGTCCTACTGCTTGTGTGACTGACGCCTTAACCACTGAGCCACACAGGCACATGTATATATATATATATTATAATACATACCTTCATTTTTATTGTCATGTTCTACATAGTATAACGTATAATATATACTGTAAAATATATTTATATTGACTTATATAAAATACAACATAATACATATCTACAATACACAATGTACATATTTATTCTATAATTCAAATAATCGTCTAATTCAGCAATTTATTATTTATACAAGATACCAATAATACATTTCGCTATACTACTAATATATTACTTTCTTTTACATTTAAATAAAACTAAAAATGTCAATACTTCCAATTTATATATTAAGGAATTTATTTATACCAAACAATATTCTAAACAAAAATCTGGTTCATTTTCATTTTAAAGGTGGGTATAATATAACGGTGGTTCAACTATTTTACGGTTGTATGGCTAATTCGATAGATGCATATTGTATATATATACATATATATTTTATAAATTGATGTAGCTACTAGTGCTGTAAAATTTCAAATCTCAAATATCAAATCTCAAATCTTTTTTTTCCGGTTCGGTTCAAATCTTTAATTTTCGGGTATTTGGAAAGATTTGATGGTCTCAAATCTTTATTTTAAATTAAGTTTCGGTTCGGGTATCATGTCGGGTAATTGTTCGGGTAATGATCGATTAACATAATTATGTAATAAGTTTCTTTCAACTATTTTAAAATATCCATTAAAATGTATAGATACTATTAATTCGATATCAGTTATGCCACCTATATGATAATATATTTAAAATAGAATAATGTTATCAAGGACACCGTTTCATTAATTTATTATCCATTAATAACAATATTTAAAAATTAATACATATATTATGCATACTCCTGAAGGAATATCATTAGATTAAGTTTAAATGATTTATACTCTGTATTAATATAAAAATGTTAATTCATAAACCGTTTAAAACTATATTTGTCTACAAGTACATTTTGAATAAATATTTGACACTATGGTATATATATATATAAATATATATATATAATACTAGATATATCTACTAGATATATAGTCTAAATATACTATTTATATTTAGCCTTCTATATATATATGCTATAGCATATATGCCATATATGGTGTATATAGTATATAGGATTCCTCTTACACCTTTACTAAATACTATATACTGATATATATGATTATTAGAATAGTAACGTATTCAATAATTAAAGTAATTAATAATTATTTATTGTTAATTATTCAATTATAATTTATTAATTAATAATTATTTATAAATTAATTATTATTATTATTAATTAATAATAATTATTTATTAATTATTATAATTATTTATTAATTATTATTATTATTTATTAATTATTATAATTATTTATTAATTATTATAATTATTTATTAATTATTATAATTATTTATTAATTATTATAATTATTTATTAATTATTATAATTATTTATTAATTATTATAATTATTTATTAATTAGTATAATTAATAATTAATTTAATTAATAATAATTATTTATTAATTAATTTATTATTATTAATAATAATAAATTAATTAATATCTAATTTTTTCTTCGTTAATTTATTTTAAAATATTATTAAAAGATTTGAAGTTCTCGAGAACTTGATATTTTTTTAAAAATTTGAAGTTCTCGAGAACAACAATTTCAAGATTTGAAGTTCTCGAGAACAACCAAGTATTTGAAATTTTACAGCACTAGTAGCTACCAATATATATAATATATATATATATATATATATATATATATATATATATATGAAACCATTTAGATATTTGGATATTTGTTACATTTTTTGAAATAGTTCTACAATTATTCCAATTATATGATATCAGATATATTATATCTATATAATTTAAAAAAATTTTAAAAGTGTGGTTAGATTCATGTTCAATATTCAAAGTTATAATTTACAAATAAAATATTCCAATTTATAATATTTTATGAATTTGTATATCCTACACATGTTAAAATTAATTTTATAGTATATAATATTTCAATTTAGTATAATACTACGACTTTTATGTTCGACAATATATGTATGAATATTCTAGAATATGTTTCATATGCATTTAATAATGATATAGTACATGTTGTAGCAATAATTCTATAAATTGAATTCAAAGAGAAATAAGCTTTTTTACAAATATAATCAATCTGTTTATATAAGGTTAATCTCAAATATTATTCACAACTTTTTATAAAAAGTTACATTTTATAATTGAATATTATTTATAACATATTTAGATGGAGTAACCTTCCCTAAAGTAATAATTGCAAATGTTGATAATTAAATATGTAATTGCCATTTATTTCCCCATTGTGAAAATAAATTTAAATTATTTTGTAAAATAAATCTTTCATTCTCAGATGTGTATGAAGAATATATGTTTGCATCATCGGCAAATAAATCAATGTGAATGTTTGAAGAGAATATAATAAGGAGATAATTAATATATAATAAAATTGGACCTAAAACCTATCCTGATTTAAAAATAGAATTATTTAAAAAATAATTGTCAACCCGTGTAAATTTCCATTATAATTTTTTTGAATTGAACTAAAATAGAAATGTAACTTATTTTCTTTGTGGAGATCTGAAAATAAATAGTAATATTTGATATATCAATTAGAGTAGATACTCCAGATTTTACTTTAAACTTTAATTTATTTTTTGAAATAATATTTTGAAATTTAAAGATTATAATTCTTTGGATACCTTTTTTTGCTTTTTTCCAATTATATTTATATTGCAAATTATTTAAAATGTTCGATATAATTTGTTCACTTGCATCTTAATTTCAATATATTTTTGGAAGTACCAGTTTTAATGAATAATTTATATTAGGAATATGTAATATAAATAATGTATTTAGATCATTATTAATATTCTACTTTTTGATCGATATTATAATCATTCAGATTTAGATATTCCCAATTAAATCTATAAATATGATATTGGCATTATTAAAATCAAAATTGTTAAATTTTAAAATCTTTTAACATGGGTATTTTCAATTAAATGAAATAGAATAGTGATCACTTATATAAGCCAAAATAGTCTCCAATATTTATATTAGATAATAATTGTTTTTCATTAAAAAGTAAATAAAGTATATTATTATTACAGGTTGGCTTATTGTTGAGTAAAAGCTTACCGAATTGTAAAGTAATGTATAACTTTTTAGTTAACTATAGTTTTTTAACATTTCATATATGAAATGTAGATTCTTTCCAATTAAAATTTGGTAAATTAAAATCTCCTATAATTATAATTATAGACGAATTATAATTTTGTTGGGTTATATCAAATAATTTACATATCTGTTCATGATATATTGCATTATAATTTGGAGGTCTATAAACACACATAATATAAAATGGAATTTGTAAATACATTTTTTAATGTATATATACATTGATATATTACATATATATATTAAATATATATATTGAATATCTATGTTTGAAATAAAATATCTTACAGACATAAACTAGATTTACAAAATATCGCCAAACCTCCTCTATGTATTAAGTTATCGTATCTAAATAGTTTATAATTTTTTCCACCGATTAAATATAGAGAATCTCTATCATCTACTATTAAACATATTTAAACTAAGTTTATATTGTCATATTTAGTAGACGAAAGACAAAATTCAAAAAAAATCATTTTATTTCTAATATCACGAGAATTAGCATACTATATATTTTATTTTGAATTTTTAATATTTTCATCTTTATCGTCAGTTAGTCATCTAGAAACTGTAGTTTTATTTTAATTTATATTAATAATTGAATTTGTATAAGTAATATATGACAATTTCAACGAAGAGAATATACTAGGAAGATCATTAATATATAATAAAAATAAATTGGACCTAAAACCGATCCTTGTGGTATTCCAGATTTTACAATAGAACTATTTGAAAAAGAATTTTCAACCCGTGTAATTTGAGATCTATTCGATAAAAAATTATAAAACCATTTTATTATTTTATTAGATATACCGTATGATTTTAATTTAAATAATAGTTTTTCATGAGAATCAACATCAAAAGCTTTTGCAAAATCAATATATATTATATCTATACATTTTTTATTATTCAATTCATTATACCAACATTTTAAACATTTTGTTAATTGTAATTCTGTGGATTTTCCACTTATAAAACCATATTGATATTTTGTTAATAAATTATTAGATTTTAAATATAAAAGTAATTGTTTAGAAATAATACGTTCTAATACTCTACACATTACACAATGTTATTGAAATAGGCCTATAGTTATTTGAATTTGATGGTTCACCCTTTTTAAAAATTGGTGTGATTATAGATTTTTTCAAATTTTCGGTATATTACCCGATAATAAAGATGAATTAAAAATAATATATAAAGGCCTATAGGCCTATAGGCCATGTGTATACACAATTCATTAGATAATAATTTTAACATAGAATAATTAGAAATAATAATAATTATTATTATTATTATTATTATTATTATTATTATTATTATTATTATTATTATTATTATTATTATTATTATTATTATTATTATTATTATTATTATTATTATTATTATTATTATTATTATTATTATTATTATTATTATTATTATTATTATTATTATTATTATTATTATTATTATTATTATTATTATTATTATTATTATTATTATTATTATTATTATTATTATTATTATTATTATTATTATTATTATTATTATTATTACTATTATTACTATTATTATTATTATTATTATTATTATTATTATTATTATTATTATTATTATTATTATTATTATTATTATTATTATTATTATTATTATTATTATTATTATTATTATTATTATTATTATTATTATTATTATTATTATTATTATTATTATTATTATTATTATTATTATTATTATTATTATTATTATTATTATTATTATTATTATTATTATTATTATTATTATTATTATTATTATTATTATTATTATTATTATTATTATTATTATTATTATTATTATTATTATTATTATTATTATTATTATTATTATTATTATTATTATTATTATTATTATTATTATTATTATTATTATTATTATTATTATTATTATTATTATTATTATTATTATTATTATTATTATTATTATTATTACTATTATTACTATTATTACTATTATTATTATTATTATTATTATTATTATTATTATTATTATTATTATTATTATTATTATTATTATTATTATTATTATTATTATTATTATTATTATTATTATTATTATTATTATTATTATTATTATTATTATTATTATTATTATTATTATTATTATTATTATTATTATTATTATTATTATTATTATTATTATTATTATTATTATTATTATTATTATTATTATTATTATTATTATTATTATTATTATTATTATTATTATTATTATTATTATTATTATTATTATTATTATTATTATTATTATTATTATTATTATTATTATTATTATTATTATTATTATTATTATTATTATTATTATTATTATTGATTGATTGATAATTTATTTAAGCAAATACATAGCCGAAAATATAATCGAAAGTATAAAGTATAAATATTTGCTAACGATAACATACGTTATAGGAATAAATAAAGAATAATACGAAATTAAAAAATTAAGGAAATTAAAACGTTTTACAGTTACCGTAAAAATAAACGAAAAACAATCGAAAGTAGAAATAAATCATATAGTAAAAATAAACGAAAAATGATCAAAATAGAAATAAAAGATAGCGTAAAAATAATCGAAAATAGAAATAAAATACATTATTTTGTAAGTGGCATCGAAATATTCAATTTCTACTTTAACTTTATAGAATTCTTCATCCTGTACCCTGTTTTAGTAATAAATTATTAGTTATATAATTTAATATTTAAATGTTAAATTTTAAATGTTAAATTTTAAATATATTATAAACAGAACATATTAAAAATCAAATAAACCAATACTAGAATGAAACAAACAAATAATGTAATACTTACCAAAATCTGTAATAATAGTAGGTACTTTATTAATTTATATTTATATTTTAATTGTATAATAAATTTGAAACATATATATATATATAAAAACAGAACAAGTTATAAATAAAATAAACCAATATACCTATACAAAAACAGTTAATAACAAAACATACCAATAATATTACGAAACAAAATAATATAATACTTATCACTATAATCTGAAATAATAGAAAATTATTAATATTGTATTTTAGTAATATAATACATTTGAAACATATTTACAAAATATATATAAAACAAACATATAATACCGAACAAACAAAAGTAAAATAATACTTCACACTTTATCTGTAATAATAATGAATTATCCGAATTTTCTATAACAAAAATAAATTTATAACAAAATATAATACAGAACAAACAAAAATAAAATAATACTTCCCACTTTATCTGTAATAATAATGAATTATTAATTTTATATTATAATATATTTGAAATATATATATAAAAACCTAAATTTTCTATAACAAAAACACATTAAAAAAACCAGAAGAGATAATGCAATAATCTAGATACAAATGAAACATAAATCAATATAAAATTATAAATTTCTGTTAAAAAAAAGTATTTTGTCGAAACAGATTTTGTTTATTTTATTTTTAAAAGATGAAACAGATACAGATTTTATTATATCATTATTTAATGAATTCCATATATTAACTGATCTATTATTAATTATATTTTTAATTGTATTATCATAATTATGTATTACATTTAATTGTTTACAATTACCTCTAGTTCTACAATTATTCGAAATGTTAAGAATATCAGATATATTTATATCTGTATAATTATTTGAAATTTTAAAAATTGTAGTTAGATCTATTTTTAACCTTCTAAGTTCAAGTGATTCTAATTTAAAATATACCAATCTCTCTATATATGTTTTATAATTAATATTTGATGAATTTGTATATCCTACGCATCTTGTAATTAATCGTCTAGTAAATAATCTTTGCACTCTTTCAATTTGGTCTATGAGACTACGAAATTTACTAACCTTTGAAAAAGGTGACCAAATTATGGATGCATATTCTAAAATTGGTCTGCAATAAATTTTATATGCATTTAATAATGCTCTAGGGGATTTTGTAGTAATGCATCTAAAAATTGAATTCAAAGAAAAATAAGCTTTTTTACAAATATAATCAATATGTTTATTAAATAAAAGGTTATTTTCAAATATTATTCCTAAATCTTTATAAAAAGTAACGTTTTCTAATTGAATATTATTTATAAAATATTTTGATGGAGTAACCTTCCCTAAAGTCATAACTGCACATTTTGATAATGAAATATTTAATTGCCATTTATTTACCCATTGTGAAAATAAATTTAAATTATTTTGTAAAAGAAATCTTTCACTCTCAGATGCATATGAAAAATATATTTTTGTATCATCGGCAAATAAATCAATATGAATTTTTGAAGAGAATATACTAGGAAGATCATTAATATATAATACAAATAAAATTGGACCTAAAACCGATCCTTGTGGTACTCCAGATTTTACAATAGAACTATATGAAAAAGAATTTTCAACCCGTGTAATTTGAGATCTATTCGATAAAAAATTATAAAACCATTTTATTATTTTATTAGATATACCGTATGATTTAAATTTAAATAGTAGTTTTTCATGAGAAACAACATCAAAAGCTTTTGCAAAATCAATATATATTATATCTACACATTTTTTATTATTCAATTCATTATACCAAAATTTTAAACATTTTGTTAATTGTAATTCTGTGGATTTTCCACTTATAAAACCATATTGATATTTTGTTAATAAATTATTAGATTTTAAATAAAAAATTAATTGTTTAGAAATAATACGTTCTAATACTCTACACATTACACATGTTATTGAAATAGGCCTATAGTTATTTGAATTTGATGGTTCACCCTTTTTAAAAATTGGTGTGATTATAGATTTTTTATTATTATTATTATTATTATTATTATTATTATTATTATTATTATTATTATTATTATTATTATTATTATTATTATTATTATTATTATTATTATTATTATTATTATTATTATTATTATTATTATTATTATTATTATTATTATTATTATTATTATTATTATTATTATTATTATTATTATTATTATTATTATTATTATTATTATTATTATTATACACTTTTAAGAATATATATTCTTTATATTAAGCAGGTATTTTATATATAAATATACTTACTACATTTATAGGCATTACTTATAATATATACTACATTGACTATATGGTGCCTTCGGATCCCATACAGAAAGATATGAATACGAATAGAGTACGAATGAAAAAGATAATCTGGGCAAGATTAAGGAAAAACGATACAATGATCCCAGATGATTATTTTTGCATCAGGAAATATTTTAAGTTTATATAAATAATACATAAATATATATTTATAAATATATAGTTATATATATATATAATTGATATACACATTAATCCATTAAAACATTCTATCGATCAATTAAGAATGGAATTCTTCATTTGATTAATTTATTGCATCGGAAAATTCAAATGATTCCAATAATATTCAAACTCAATGACCTTATATCAGATATACCAATAAAATGTGTTTTATTTTAATGAATATCAGATCCATAAGAGCAAATTTCACTTTGATTAATTATTTTTTAATTGATAATAAATGTCCTGATATAATATGTTTTACTGAAACTTAGTTAGGTGATATTTATTCTTCTGTAATCAGAGATATAACGGGAGATACATATTATTGTATTCATTGTTCTAGTTGTTTTATAATATGGGTGGTAGTTAGTGATGTAAATGATGCTCAAATCTAAAGCATGATGCAGTCTCAGTCTCAGTTACCTAAAGTCTCAACTCGGCTCGGGCTAGATTTGTTAGTCTCGGCTCGATTTGTTAGAGTCTCGGCTCGGCTCGGGCTCGCTTGGCTAGAGTATCGGCTCGGGTCGGGCTCGTTTTTTTTCCATAAATGAAAGTCTTGGCTCGGCATCAATAACCAAAATTCTCGGCTCGGCATCAAAAATATCGGTATTATTTACACCACTAGATGAAATTTACATTATTATTCACTGAATCGCGAAGTTGGCGCAGATTATTTTTTTTAAATTGATGTAAATGTGAAATAGATAAAAATTAGTATTAAAATGTAATTTCAAATAAGCATCATTTCGACTCGGTAATGTTTTGTAAAAATCTCAACACGGCTCGGGCTCGTTTGGCTATAGTCTCGGTTCGGCTCGGGTTCGGTTGGCTAGAGTCTCGGCTCGGCCTGGGCTCGTTTTTTTCCGAAAATGAAAGACTCGGCTCGGCATCAAAAGCTCGGCATCATTTACATCCCTGGTGGTAGTGTTGGTTGTGGAATTGGTAGTGGTGTTGGTGTTGGTATTTTATTTAAATCTTTTTATAAATATTCTAATTTTTACGAAGATTAATTTATATTATAGGAAAGGTTTATCTTATATTTATTTTATTTACATAATTCAATTAAGTTCTCGTTATTAAATACAAGACCATACCTTAATTCTAATGGTTTTGTCAATTTTATACATATATCCATACTTCCTATTATAGGTAAACTGTTCCCAACACATATATCTAAGAAATTCATTAATTATATAAATGATAATAACCTTTTATATATATATATACCAAAGTACATATAATAATGGTTATAATACGGAAATGCTTTTCTCGCTAACATGAATAATATTTATTTATATTTAGATAAATATTGCCGTATTCAATTATTACAACTTGACCATCCATATGCATTTTATAGTATATCTCATCATGTCGTATCAATAGACTATCAGTAATAGGTATACCTTAATATACTTAAATATAATAAGTCTACTTATCAAAGATATACCCTATTCGTTTTAAATTCATTATTGTATTTTAGGTGAGAATATTTCATTATACGGGATTCAACAAGGATCCACATTAGGTCCTCTTATGTTTAATATTTATATTTATCCTTTGAAATATATAATAGAACAAATACAGTGTGTGAAATAATATATATATATATATATATATATATATATATATATATATGTATATATATATATATATATGCTGATGATTTTCAAATTAATGCTGAATCTTGTCATCACGATAAATTAATGTTATGTGCAAATAATATTCGTAAATGGTTCTTAAATAATAATGTACTTATAACTAGTAGTAAAACTATGTTATTAAATATTTTTCTTTCTAGTTTTGTTTTTCCTGATATTATATTTGATAATCTTTTAATTACACCCTCATCTGAAATTAAATTCCTTGGAATATTTGTTTTATGTAATTTATAGCAGTCAGATCATGTTTCATATATATGTAAATCAGCTAAATATCATTCATAAATTTGTATCAATAAAATCTACTATTCGACTTATTGAAAGCTTAGTTCTATCGATATTAGATTATCAGAATATTATTTAATTGGAACTCCAATATATATAGGTTTTAAAATTAAATAAGTTATTCGTAAATTTATAAAAATAATATTTAATATTCCATTTTCTAATAAATTTTTAACTAGTTAATATTTACACAAATTAAAATATTTATAGGTATATTTAAGAATTAATTACATATTTTTATATTTAATTATATAATATCATTTCTAAAAAATATTGTTGAATATTGTTGATATTAACTTTTGTTTAAATTAAATTTTTGAAAAAACATTATAAGAGTTTAATTATATAATTTAATAAGCTTACCAGTGATATTATTCATATGTATAATAATATCTAAATATGTAATTTTCAAGATATCGTATTCATCAATCACTATGCAGCATACGACCTACGTAGTTATAAGTAGTATACTACATGCTACTTGTTTAAAACTTCAACCTTTAACCGTTAAGTATGATAATTATGATAAGTATTCTAATATAATAATAAGTAATATTATTAATTTAATAATAATTTAATAATTAAATTATGATAATCTATAAATTTAAAAAGTATACTTAGTATAATACTATTTTTAATATTATAAATATACAAAACTGTTAATTTAGTAATAGTATTGTTGATTTAATGAGTGTTCTTTAATATCTCTTTAAGCTTACATTTTAGAGTAGGAATTTTGAAAACATATATTAAAAATATTGACTGTAAATAAAAAATCACGTTATTTATATATGGGGAAAATAAATGTGGGATCAGAATAATTATTGAATACATTTTCATATTTATATATATTCTAAATATAAATTTATAGCAGAGTTACTACCAAATTAAGTAGTGAATTTGCTATACAATCATAAATTATATTTTAGAATATCTAGATTCTTCTAACTATTGTTAAAGCAGTTTATTATAATATTTCATATTTAATTTGTGATTGGTATTTAAATTATTTGTTTATATAAAATAACAAACGAATATAGAAAAGGGAAAATAGTAGATATTCGCCATTATTATAAAAATAATTACTTTAATCTATTATTGTGACGAACATTATTCTCCATGAATAATAATAAATGTAATCACCATTTTATAAATATTCAGTGGAAATCCGTAATTTATTAAATAATTATGTGTGTAATTAGAGATATAATTACTCAAATACATGACATGGCAATTATATTAATATAATAATGTCGATATATTTATTGAGATTTAAAAGAATCAGATACTAAATATAATAAATAAATGAAATACATTGACACTACAACTAATACATTCTCACTTATTTTAATTCCCTTTAATAGATCGAACGTCACGTTGATCCACTATACATTATTCTTCATATTTATTCACCCTCATTTTATTGTTGACCTAATTTCAAGACATACAATCATATATTACCGTTCCAATATGCAGAGTATAAGGTGACTTCAATACGAATATTATAGCCAGAGATGTACACCACTTCATCTAATACTAGCGTATTCCTATATGTATTTCCCTGTATTCCCTATATCATCACAACCATCCCATCCTATCGCGTTACTAGTGTATTGAGAACACCTCAGCCTTGCTCACCACAATCATACATTGATTATTGCTGTATATATTGCTGATATCGCTGTACCGTATACGGTATGCCTTATTTTATTGTATTTGTTATTAATATTGTTATTTATTTGTTATTAATACGATATAATATTAATTCTTAAATATAATTAATATTACTGTGATAATACGTAGTAATAGATTCATGTATTTATAATATATATATATATATGATGATGATTATGAAATATGGCATATTATGCTCTAAACTAGGGCCACGTAGACTACTTCGCTCGAAAATAACAATAAGATAATAATTATACGATATCAATTCGATAATAATAAAACGGTGAAAATAAAACGAGACAAAAATAAAAAATATATATATATGTATATATATGTATGTGTATGTGTATATGTGTGTATATGTGTTCAATTTAGATACATTAAAGTGATTTAAATATTATAATATAACTCAATAATATAACTTTATAATATAACTTAATGACAGTGGTTCCAAGAATTATCTAACTAGAATTATCTTCATCAAAATAAAAATCACATCAATAACTACCTCGTTTAGAATATGTCTCTCGATCCACAGTGAAGTCAGGTAACCTATTATTATTATTAACAATATATATAATATTTAGTTATCACAATATAAACCATATACATATTTTATTATAATCTATGTAAAATGATGCAATTCGGTTTAAAATAATTACTAATGCAAGTTGATTCAATAAGAAACAAATTTTAATTACTATTATTTATTGTACACGAATTAAATCATTCATAATATTATATATATATATATATATATATATATATATATATATATATATATATATATATATATATATTATATAATATAATATAATATAAGGAATCTAGATATTTTAATATTTAAAATGTACAATAATATGTGATATAAAATGTATGCATATTTTCTACAATTTCAAACTAAAACATAGATCTGTTTTGATTAGATATTATCACAGGTCGGTATCTAAGTAATTTAATGGATCGGACCTATACAATAATATAGATTACTATAATTAATATAAAAGAGTTAATAATTATTCAAATTAAATTAGATTTATAATTTATATAAAACTTTAATTTACCTATGATACAGAAGTATAGCATTACATTTATTTGAATTTATAAAGTATTTAAAATGATTTAACATGATCAATATGTTGAAAAATAAAATAGTATTCATATTTAACATTAAATTATTAATATTTTATGTATATATTATTTTTGTATATCTCCTATATATATATATTGAGATACGAGGTAGTCAGTGTTTGGAGATATATGTAATTGGAGATTTCCTATATAAGCTACAATATAAATATTTACCAGTGTATTATATATTACCTTGGATAGTAGTTAATACCGGTTACAAAGTGTGTTATGTCAGTTATTATATACTAATTGCAGCATGTTTTCTCGATTATGAATAAATAGATATATTTTAATATTTTAATTTGTATATATAAACTTAAATAGTATGTAAAATATGTTTATATGCTAATCTTTATAATAAATATAAATTAATATTACAAAAATATAATTTATTTAAATATCATATATTATTATTATTAGATGCTTAGCCTAAATTGTAGTACTTTAAATGTATATACTTTGGATATTTAATTATTATTATGCTGATAATAGTACTAAAATATATAAAAATATATTCATTATAATATATAATATATTATAACATATTTAATATTAAATGAATAGTTTAATACGACTACTACATCACGAGTCCAACCTTATTAACTTCTTGAGCCTGGATCCGGAAGTTAAAAAAAAACACCATGTTATGTTTGTAGTATCAATTATATAAAATAGTATATAAATTATCTATATATATATATATAATATTTAATATGTATGAATAAAGCTCAGTTCCATATTCAATATCAATTAAATAACTAAAATAATATGTTATACATTTTAAAATAATATGGAATACGATATATATTTGTAGTTAAAATAAAGTTAGCAATATTACCAATAGTATAATAATATGGAGATTATTATACAATATTTTGAACTGATCTGAATATATCACATACCAGCATACAAGTTAATAGTTTTATAGTTTATACATCTCGGTAATATTAATAAAATATAAGTTAATTGAAAACAAATATAAATGATTATATCGAAATTATAAACTCTTGTTAATAATCTATTGTATTTCCATCACATAGGTGTGGATTTCGTTCCTTTGATGGAATGATCCCAGCTAATAAAATTGATATGGTAAATGAGTATACTCGAGTTGAAATTGAACCAATGAAATTAAAGCTCGCAGGTATTCATCAATCCTACATATAGTATAATTATAATATTTAATTAATATTATAACTTACATTATACATCATCATAATCATTATCATCAGTGTTGTTATTATCATCAGCTATTACCTACAGTTATTAAATTACAAATATAATTATCAATGATAACATTATTAAAATCATTATCATTATTATTATATTCGTCATTATTATCATATCATCATTATAATTGTCGTGAAAATATATTCAAATATCTCCTTTTAAATATCACCTTTTCATTTAAATATCATCAATTATCAATTGTAGTTAGTACTTCATTCACTTATACTTATTTACATATTTAATTACCGTGACATATATTAATGATAAAACTAATTTAGTTAATGTTCAAGATTGGTTTATTTATAGAGGTAAAATTACTTTTTAACAAATCTCACTAATATGACACCAATTTTCCCATGAATTACTCGATACCTGTGACAGTTGTTTGATTTATATTATTATACTTTCATTAGTAACCAAGAATAATATCTCAATCTTATTTTCACTCGCATGCTACTATTATACGATAATCGCATCATCCTTGGACTCTATAAGTGATGAATTAAATTAAAATCGCATTAAATTAAATTATATTTACTTATAATGATCTTACATTTAATAATCAACTGATCTTAAAAAATACAATCTATTATATAACTTCTGCATCATAAAAACATACTAGAAATTATTTCAAACATAACTATTTTCTGTTCATTAAAATAAGTATTTATTGTCATGACGTCTATTAGAAACTGTCATAAATGTACTAGATATTTTTTATAGTAATTTTACTACTTAATAAATATCTCAGATTACTAATTTATCTTTCAACTATATTTAAATACCTTAAAAATATGTATTGCATTAATACATATTCATCATCAACATTCCAGTTATAAATATTATTATCATTATCACTATCATATAATCATAATAATAATCATCATAATCAATATAGGTATACCTAATTATAATATTATTCGTATTACTAATAATATAGTTACTATTATATAACTTACTTATATTGTAAATACTTAATAGTCAACGGACTAGTAAGACAAGTTATGGTATTTTTCCGTAAAGATGTAAGCTATAACGCATTACTTGTTTCAATAATGCAAGAGAAGTTCGGAAATCTAAGAAATAAAGATCTTTACAACCGAGCTATTCTTCATCCTAACTGCAGGTTATATCATAGTTATAATATAATTAAATGTTAATAATTTTAAATGTATACTTTATATTTAAAGACAAAATAGTTTATTTATATATATATATATATATATATATGTAATTAATTAAATAATTAATGAATGATAATAATTTATTTAGTTTAGAAAGTAAATACAATTTAGAAAATTCAATTTAAGCTCAAATGATAGTACCGTGGATTATATTTAATATATATATTAACAAAGAGAGTACTCTCCAATAAAATAATGACATTTTAATAAATATTTTATACATATTTTTAAATTACATTAACTAGGCATCATACGGATCCTATCTCCCTATACATATATAGGCCTATATATGCGATTGACATAATATACAAAATAAAGTATTAGGCAACTCGTGTATAACCTTAGGGTATATTGTAAACTAAAAGTATAATACAATTTAATATTGCATAGAAGTATCTTAAAAATATAATGAAATAAATTAATTACAACAAATAACCTCATATTTTTAAAGTGAACAATCTAGCTCGTTTGTGAAATTAACATAGAATAATATATAATATATAATATATAATGTACGGCGTAAGCTAGATAGTTATTATATACGATCGTATATCGATATTTGTTGTTTAATTTTATATTTAAAATATATATATTAACATATAAGATACATTTTATTATTGTAATTATTATAAAAGTAAAAATAAAATAGTCAGAAGACTTTCGAGGTATTTGACCTTAATAATGCCATATATGCATAATTTATTATATAACAATTGTATATAATAGTATATTTTAAAGATATTTAATCATTTGTTTTTATAATAACATTAGCCATCACATCGAACAAGTGATCACTATAAGTAATTCTATATAAATACATCATTAGTATACCGATCATTGTTATCGCTCAGTTGACCGTCACAACCCCACAACCCCACAACCCCACAAACCCACAACCTCACAACCCCACAACCCCACAACCCCACAACATCACAACCCCACAACCCCACAACCCCACAACCTCACAACCACACAACCCCATAACCCCACAACCTCACAACCCCACAACCCCACAACCTCACAACACCACAACCCCACAACCTCACAACCCCACTACCCTACAACCTCACAACCCCACAACCCCACAATCCCACAACCTCATAACCCCACAACCTCACAACCCCACAACCCCATAACCCCACAACATCACAACCCCACAACCTCACAACACCACAACCCCATAACCCCACAACCTCACAACCCCACAACCCCACAACCTCACAACACCACAACCCCACAACCTCACAACCCCACTACCCTACAACCTCACAACCCCACAACCCCACAATCCCACAACCTCATAACCCCACAACCTCACAACCCCACAACCCCATAACCCCACAACATCACAACCCCACAACCTCACAACACCACAACATCACAACCCCACAACCTCATAACACCACAACCCCACAACCTCACAACCCCACTACCCTACAACCTCACAACCCCACAACCCCACAATCCCACAACCTCATAACCCCACAACCTCACAACCCCACAACCCTATAACCCCACAACCTCACAACCCCAACAACCCCATAACCCCACAACATCACAACCCCACAACCTCACAACACCACAACCTTACAACCCCACAACCACACAACCTAACAACACCACAATCCCACAACCCCACTACCCTACAACCTCACAACCCCACAACCCCACAATCCCACAACCTCATAACCCCACAACCTCACAACCCCACAACCCCATAACCCCACAACATCACAACCTCACAACCCCACTACCCTACAACCTCACAACCCCACAACCCCACAATCCCACAACCTCATAACCCCACAACCTCACAACCCCACAACCTCACAACCCCACAACCCCACAATCCCACAACCTCATAACCCCACAACCTCACAACCCCACAACCCCACAATCCCACAACCTCATAACCCCACAACCTCACAACCCCACAACCCTATAACCCCACAACCTCACAACCCCAACAACCCCATAACCCCACAACATCACAACCCCACAACCTCACAACACCACAACCTTACAACCCCACAACCACACAACCTCACAACCCCACAACCCCACAACCTCACAACACCACAACCCCACAACCTCACAACCCCACTACCCTACAACCTCACAACCCCACAACCCCACAATCCCACAACCTCATAACCCCACAACCTCACAACCCCACAACCCCATAACCCCACAACATCACAACCCCACAACCTCACAACACCACAACATCACAACCCCACAACCTCATAACACCACAACCCCACAACCTCACAACCCCACTACCCTACAACCTCACAACCCCACAACCCCACAATCCCACAACCTCATAACCCCACAACCTCACAACCCCACAACCCCACAATCCCACAACCTCATAACCCCACAACCTCACAACCCCACAACCCTATAACCCCACAACCTCACAACCCCAACAACCCCATAACCCCACAACATCACAACCCCACAACCTCACAACACCACAACCTTACAACCCCACAACCTCACAACACCACAACCCCACAACCTCACAACCCCACTACCCTACAACCTCACAACCCCACAACCCCACAATCCCACAACCTCATAACCCCACAACCTCACAACCCCACAACCCCATAACCCCACAACATCACAACCTCACAACCCCACTACCCTACAACCTCACAACCCCACAACCCCACAATCCCACAACCTCATAACCCCACAACCTCACAACCCCACAACCTCACAACCCCACAACCCCACAATCCCACAACCTCATAACCCCACAACCTCACAACCCCACAACCCTATAACCCCACAACCTCACAACCCCAACAACCCCATAACCCCACAACATCACAACCCCACAACCTCACAACACCACAACCTTACAACCCCACAACCACACAACCTAACAACACCACAATCCCACAACCCAACAACCCCACAACCTCATAACACCACAACCCCACAACCTCACAACCCCACTACCCTACAACCTCACAACCCCACAACCCCACAATCCCACAACCTCATAACCCCACAACCTCACAACCCCACAACCCCACAATCCCACAACCTCATAACCCCACAACCTCACAACCCCACAACCCTATAACCCCACAACCTCACAACCCCAACAACCCCATAACCCCACAACATCACAACCCCACAACCTCACAACACCACAACATTACAACCCCACAACCTCACAACACCACAACCCCACAACCTCACAACCCCACTACCCTACAACCTCACAACCCCACAACCCCACAATCCCACAACCTCATAACCCCACAACCTCACAACCCCACAACCCCATAACCCCACAACATCACAACCTCACAACCCCACTACCCTACAACCTCACAACCCCACAACCCCACAATCCCACAACCTCATAACCCCACAACCTCACAACCCCACAACCTCACAACCCCACAACCCCACAATCCCACAACCTCATAACCCCACAACCTCACAACCCCACAACCCTATAACCCCACAACCTCACAACCCCAACAACCCCATAACCCCACAACATCACAACCCCACAACCTCACAACACCACAACCCAACAACCCCACAACCCCACAACCCCACAACCCCACCTAACCTAACGATTGTAACACGCATACCTCTAGACCCGACGTGATACACACATACGATGTCGACATGATATCGTACAGGTGTCACCACGGTACACGGTACGAGGAAACCACGGTCAGATACGTTGTGTTGGCCGCTAGTTTCGCTGCCGGGTACGTGGATATCATCGAGATCACCGCTTATGAATTGTGGCATAACGACGGCAGAATATTCTATGGTATGTGAACTCCATTTACTGTTAACTAAATGTATATATTTATATATACTTATATATTAATTTACGTATATATATATATTTATAGTGAGAATTAAACCTACTTTATTATTAGATTCCAACAGTTAGTATTTTCAAGTAAAATCGACAACAAATATAAAATTAAGTTCTATGTTTTATAAATATAGGATGTATACCTTTAATAATATACTTATATTTGTTTCATATAATACGATAATTTGTCCCAAATAGTAGTAATAAATAATATATATTTAATTTACGTGAAAAATCATATGGTCATATAACATTACATATACAATATATTAATAATAAGAAATGAGTTAGGTATTCCAGCCCAGTATGTATTCTATGTTAAAATTCATATATTATACATGTTCTAATAAAATTACTTTCGAATAAAATAAAATTACTGCGATTACTCCCCTTGTTGTATTATTATTTATTACGACATTTTATTTATATAGAGTGATATCTTATTTATTTAAAACAAATGTTTGAAATATAAACTCAGATTGGAGCCTCATTAATGATTTCCATTTAAAAAATAGATTATTATTTTTTATCTAAAACATCATTTATATATCTTTCATCTCCTATACAAATATTACATACATTGTCAATATTAATAAGTACACATTATGTTTTATAATATCTTATAGTAATGAAGAGATTTCGAATTGATGTGTCATACTTTACCTATATCCGATCGTAAGGCTCGATGTTGCTACTTTCCATATCATGTATTCTAAGACACAGTCTTATATTGTGGGAGATGATATGACGAATATGTACGAGACTGTTAATGAGTCATAAGTTCTCAAGTACTTGGTATATATACTATTCTTCCAATTACAAATTAATATAATTATTAATATATATATATATATTAATATATATATATATATATATATATATATATATATATATATATATTAATGTATTAATATAATTTATAGAACAAGAAAATAAAAATGAAGGTATGTATTATATATATATGATATTTGTAAGTGATAGGATAAGTTAACTAAATATAAACATATTGAATAAGTGTTGTTAAACATATTATATGCAGCATTTACATTTATAATATAGCTATGTTATTTTATTAAATGAAATTTTATAATAGAATATTTGAATAATAAAAGCTTAAAAAAGCCATTTCATTTCAACGTAATTGAATTTCCAAACTCCGCTTTCCAAGAATGTCCGATATGAAGCAAACATAATTGTTGAACCGTTTTTATAAAATTCAATATCTATTAAAATAAAAATGTAAAACAATGATATAATAAATATTCTTAATTATATTATAATCATAATTCTCCCTTAAGCGAAAAACGTAATCAATTGGACCACCCTATAATCACTAATGAAAAAGTTAATGATTATTTTATATTAAAATTAAATGTATCTTAATATTATTTAAGTATCTATAATTTTCATATTAAAGTTCGTGTGTATACACACATGATCATATATGATCAATAGATATTTAGATATATCTAAATATGAATATATCCAAAATGTTACATATAACAACCTGTGTAGTTTGGGTTATCCGTGAAGTATGGATACATTCACTTATTTATATATATATATATATATATATATATATATATATATATATATACGTAGGTGAATATATCCTCGTCCGGACCATTAATTAATTTTATAAAATGGGTCTTAAAATATTATTTAGAAGTGATCTTATATAATTGCGTATAAATAAATGATCGGCTCTCGTTAAAACCATGGATGCCTTAACATGAGAGCGGCTTCGATGGGACATTAGAGCCATATATGGTTATAAGTGAAAAACTTCATCTAAGTTCCTGGATGGGATGAAATGACTCCACCAAATAAAAATAACAATAACAATAACAATATATATATATATATATATATATATATATATATATATATATATATATATATATATATATATATTATCTTATATATATATATATATAAATTATCTTATATATATATAGCTTTATATTATTGTATACGATAATATATATATGCTTATCGTATACATATAATATATTATAAATAATTTAGCATTGATTATGTTTAATTAATGATTACATTTTAGAAACGTTTCTAGAAAAGTTCGGTCTAACTGCCATACTTATTTTGCTTATTATTTTGTTGGTAATAATATTATTTCAAAACTTTATATATAAATAATTTATTTTCATTTGTTTAGTTTGGTCGCATTAATAAATATAGAAAAGCAAGAGAGAAGTGGAAAATTAGAAAGACTAATAGTTGTAGAAAAAGTATTAGAAAGTTATTATATAGAATATAATAGAATATATTACTAATTCAAGTTAATTGGGTAATTTAAAATCATATTTTTTGATATATATATATATATACTAGCCGTACCCGACCCGGCGTTGCTCGGTTTTGATTATTTTCCTATATATTATATATTAATTATAGCTATTCCTGATTCTTAATTGATATATATATAATACAATAAATGTTAGCTGACATACAAAACAAAGTAGAAAACATTTTCAAATAATATGTTAAAAAATACAACAAATATTTCAAATATTACAAAATATGTTTTAAAAAAATGTCTAAAACCCAAACCTAAACCCAAACACAAACCGTACACTACCCTGCGTTGCTAGGTTTTTGATTATTTGCCTATTAATTGTAGCTATTCCTGATTATACTTAGCTAATATTTAATTGTTTTCTTCTAACTAATATTTACTAATTCTAACTGTATCCGATGTAGACTCAGCGTTGTTCGTTTTTAAGATTATTTGTAAAATATTTGGTAAGATTACAAATAATAATTTAAAATATTAGAAAATATATTTTTAAAAAGTGTCTAAAAATATTTTAAGAAATATAAAAAATATTTCAACATATTAGTAGCCATACCTGATTTTTAATGCCTATTAATTTTTTTTATTAATTATAGCTATTCCTGATTATTCTAAAATATATAATTGCTAAAAATTGCAAAAAAATATATAAAATATTACAAAATATGTTTTAAAAACAAACCATACCCGACCCGGCATTTCTTGGTTTTTGTTTGTTTGCCTATCTATTATTTATTATTTATTAATTAGGGCAATTTCTGATTCTATATTTCTAGTATATACAATTAAATAAAGTTTATTTAAAATACAAACAAATATAGAAAAATATTGTTTATAATATTTAAAAAATTAGTGAACAAATATTTCAAAAAATATTTTAAAAAATACAACAAATATTTCAAATATTACAAAATATGTTGAAAACCCAAACCCAAACCGTCCCAAAACGGCGTTGATCGGTTTTTAATTATATGCCTATCTATACTTTATTAATTATAACTATTCCTGATTTAGAATTGTTTGCCGAACCCAACCCGACGTTGCTCGTTTTTTTATTATTTGCCTATCAATTATTAATTATAGTTATTCCTAATTATGCATAGCTATTCTTTAATTGATGTCTTCTAACTAATATGTAATAAATCTAACTGTATCCGATGTAGATCTAGCGTTGTTCTTTTTAAGACTTATTCGTAAAATATTTTGTAAAAATACAAAAATACAAAAATACTTTAAAATATTATAAAATATATTTTTAAAAAGTGTCTAAAAATATTTTTTAAATATAAAAAATATTTCAACATATTAGCAGTCATACCCTACCCGGCGTTGCTAGGTTTTTGATTGTTTGACTATTTATTTTTATTAATTATAGCTATTCCTGATTATTCTAAAATATATAATTGCTAACAAATACAAAAAATATTTAAAATATTACAAAATATGTTTTAAAAAAATGTCGAAAACTCAAACCTAAACCCAAATCCAAACAGTACTCGACTCGACATTTATCGGTTTTTGATTGTTTGCCTATTTATTATTTATTAATTAGAGCTATTCCTGATCCTACATTTCTAGTATATACAATTAAATAAAATTAAACATATGTAGAAACATATTTTTTTTAATATTTAAAAAATTAGATAAAAAATATTTCAAAAAATACAACAGATATTTCAAATATTCCAAAATATGTTGAAAACCTAAACCCAAACAGTTCCAAATCGGCGTTGCTCGGTTTTTTATTATTTGCCTATCTATCATTTATTAATTATAACTATTCCTGATTTGGAATTTCTTGCCGTACCCAACTTTGCTTTACTCGTTGTTTGATAGCTTACCTATCTATTATTTATTATTTATGGATATTCATGATTCTGCTTTTCATATACAATAACATAAATTGTTGCTAAAATTCAAACAAATTTATACATTTATAAATATCTCAAAAATTAGTGGAAAAATATTTCAAAAATATTTCAAATAATATTTAAAAAAATACAACACATATTTCCAATATTACAAAATAGTACTTAATAAATATCGAAAACCCAAACCGCACCCTGCGTTGATCGATTTTTGATTGTTTGCCTATCTATTATTTATTAATTATAGCTATTCCTGATTCTGTATTCCTAGTATACAACAAATATTTCCAAATATTACAAAATATATTTTTTATAAATGTTCTACAAATATTTTAAAAAGTATATTATTATATCTTATAATATTTATATATTTATTATATAATTATAATATTTTAATTATATCTTAAAATAATAATATTTCAACGAATAGTTGAAAAATATAAAAAATTATTTCAAATAATATTTTTTAAAATACAAAAAATATAAATAATATTACAAAATATATTTTAAAAAAATTTCAAAAAAATGTTTAAAAATATTTAAAAAAAACTTCAAAAATATTTCAAAAAATTTCAAAAATATTTCAAAAATATTTCAAAAAATTTCCAAAATTTCCAAAAATTTCAAAAAAAAATCAAAAAAAATTCAAAAAAATAGTTCGAAAAAATGTAAAAAAAATATTTCAAAAATGCGACGCCGAAGATTTTGGACGACAAAAAATCATTTTAATGGCAAAAAGTCAATTTTTCAGGTTTTTCTGGGGTACGCGGTATAAAATTCAAAAAATTTTCCGGACCAAGACCATACTGTTGCAAATTTATTAAGATCGGGTATAACATATTTTCGCGACGTACCCCGGTTCTCGAGTTACCTCACAAGATACACACACACACACACATATATATATATATATATATAATTAAATAGACTTTCTTTTATATAATAGATATATATTATTTATTTGTTTAAAATTGTTATTTTGAACTAGAATTGTTTAGTTTTAATATAAATATTTATTGACAATTTGAAGTTTTTAGTTTTGTATTTAACTTATTATTAATTATTAATTAGATGTAATAATTCATAGATTAAAATTTTAAATATTTATTATTAATGAAACTGAATATTTTATTATTATATTTAAGAAATAAAGTAGGATTATCTATCACAATAAATATATATATATATATATATATAAATATATATATATATATATATATATTAAAATAAAATACATATTTTTAAATATATATATAATTAATTATATATCGATAATATTAAATATGCAATTATATTATTATAATAAATAGGTGCGAAAAAGTACGGGAGTAAAAGACAGGAAGAAGCGATATCTTATGTGTCGTATAATCATCCGATTGCTGGAGAGTTCTTCTAATGCCCTACACTGATAGCAATCCGATGTTCAGCGAGGATAATATGTTACGCAATACCTGTAGCTCTATTACGTAACTGTTGACCTCAATAAAGTATTACGTAACCGCCATCAACTATTACGTAATTCTACACCGTAATATAGTTTCGTGAAATAGAGTCGTGTGTATTTATTTATTATTTCATAAATAATTAGCGCATAAAATAACGTAATATACTATGTTATATTGATAGTCGTGTTTTAATAAATTACGCTACAATTACGATTACGATATAGGATATAAATAAATAACGTAATATTAATCATAATTCGATGAATGGCGAAATGCAGCTCGGCCCAAAAATTCTTTAGTTTCGTGCAATATAATCGTGTGTATTTATATATTATTTCATAAATAATTAGCGCATAATATATCGTAATATACTATGTTATATATTATAAATAGTGTATATTATATATTACGTATTGGTAATTATACATCGATAATATCAAAATCAGCTGACAAATTTACAAATAAAATCGTTTTATGTGTATTATATATCAAATATGCGTGGTTAATTATTGTTAATATGCAATAGTATAATAAACTGAAGTACACTTGATATACGATAACATAAAGTTAATGCGAATGAAATATATATTTATTGCACATAATATATTATAAGTAAATTATAATATAGTATATATATGAATATAATATAAATATATTTCATATTATTCGTGTTTTTACGTTTTTATTAAATATTTATAGTAAATTTACTATAAATATTTAATATATTAATATATTTACCATTATATTATATATATATACAACAACAATATACATTTATATTATAATAA
Organism: Osedax fenrisi; assembly: GCA_964019155.1. NCBI lineage: Eukaryota > Metazoa > Annelida > Polychaeta > Sabellida > Siboglinidae > Osedax > Osedax fenrisi. The sequence goes on from OZ025245.1 coordinate 9,724,939, forward strand.
ATAATATTATATTAAATTTATCACGTATATTAAATATATTATCGCCTAATTGCACACGTGTCTGTATATTGTAATACTACCAAACTGACCACAACAGTGAACACATGGTGTTGCTGCTATCTTTGATTTATCCGGCAATATTACAGCCTCCAACTTATATGACCAACTTATAACTTAAGTTGTAGTTATAAGTAGATGATAATTATCATAATACAAGCATACTTATCTCTACTACCATTGGGTATAGGTAAGTTATGCTTCTCTTTTGAATCCAACAAACCCCTTATAACCACACTTACTTCATTTACCTATATAATCAATGCAACCACCATCAATATATTTAACCTTCTCCCCACTCAAATATATAGTTATACCTCGACATCATACTTATTAACATTGATTATATTTTGATCAGCTGAATACCCTCCAATAGTATTCCCCTTCAGAAAACTATATAGTAAATAATCAACAATATTCTCTCTATTGTACAACCTCCTAAAATACCTTATTAATAACGAACAACTGTAAATATTGCTATACGTATCTCTTAAGCTTTCACCAGCATTAACCTAGACATACTTACCTAAGACTAACTAGACTTTAAAATAATGTACTATATATAGTACACTATAATAATGTACTATAGTATACTATGGTTTTCAAAATATATTACTTACAGAACATACATCGCAAAACTTCTACATAGATAACATTTTGTATAACCGATTAGCATACGATTGTGATGCAGTAAATGATGCCAGTCAAATCTAAACCATGATACAGTCTCAGTCTCAGTTACCTAAAGTGGCAACTCGGCTCGGGCTCGTTTTGTTAGTGTCTCGGCTCTGCTCCGGCTCGTTTTTTTCCGAAAATGAAAGTCTCGGCTCGGTATCAAAAGCCCGGCATCATTTAAATCACTAGTATACACTCTCAATCACTGTACTGCACCTACACATTTTATAACTATAACACGTATGGTCTGTATACCTGATGTATGTAATTTGATGTTTTATGCGCGAGGAGATATTACACAACTAATCTACAGTTACCGTCTTCCTCAGAATTCATAACGGATCTATACTTCTATATTCGCCTGATTATCCCGAGATATCTTCGCTGATTAGTCGATGATCGTATACAGCTTGTTTGGTCTACATTCAAAATATATCCTTTATTATTATTTATTTACTTAGTAGGTGGATACATCACAACATATATATATATATAGTTATGCTTTATGCTCTATATATTTCTATCATTATTATCATCTATATTGCTATACGTCATTTTGTCTCTATTTCAAATTCAAATTATTCAAATTATTATCTATCTATCTATTTTTTTTATTGATTTAATTAATTTACTAATTTGTTAAAGTTTTTAATTTTTTTCTAATTAAAAATATTTGCTACATAAATATATAATTAATGAATATATATATACTTTAAATATTTAATATAGTATTTAATCAGTATTTATACTATATTATATTACTTGATTTGTGTTTAGTTATGCGTGTTTTAATGTTAGTACGTATATATATACATATATATATATATATATATATATATATATATATATGTATTTTTATTATTATTTTATTTTGTTGGAGTTCTTTCATCCCATCCAGGAACTTGGATGCAGTTTTCAATTATAACTATATTATGGCTCTAGTGTCCCTTCGAAGCCGCTCTCGTGTTAAGGAATGCGCATATATATATATATATATATCGACAATCCATATAGTGATAACATTGTACATTTCTTTATTAACTACAATATTCAAATAGATATGTAACGTTCACCAGTATATATATAGGATCCTATAGGATGACATCAAGTATAATATCGATATATATATACACCTATTCCTCGATCAATACTTATTATATCTAGAATATCTAATATAATTATGTATATATATATTGTATTTTTATTACTATTATTTTATTGTGGCACAGTCATTTCATTCCATCAAGGAACATAGATGAATATTTTCACCTATAAACATATGACCCTAATATATATTCGAATCCTATCTCATATTTAGGTATTTATTTGTGTTAACGAGAGACGATTATTTATGTATGCACGCTTATATGAGATCACTTCTAACTATTATTGTATGACCTATTTTAGTGGTCCGAAGGAGGATTGAACCCGCACCGCGTGTCTCGCGTTATAATAAATGTATATCTGATATCCAACCTAACCACACAGCCAATTTTCAATATAGTTAATATTATTAGGTTCTAAATTAAAGAACGTATACACGTATGTATAGATATTAATGTACTTGATATGTCCTTCAGACACCTATTGTAAACTACACCCGAGTAACCAGATCTTGATGTTATTTAATATAACATCGCAAATGTCAGGCAGATTATGGTTTTAAATCATGATGGATATGCGCTGTGTATTTACTAGTGGGTACCTGCAGATATAAACATGATTATCAATTATGCAAACATATATTACTATGATTGTATCTATGATAACTATGTGATTTATTTAACTTGGTCTTGGTTATAAAACTATGCATTATAATCCACATGATGCACACCACAACGCGAACCTGTATATATATATATACTGTATGTATTTGTACTATATAAATTTCAAATCTCAAATATTTTTTTGTCGGTTCGGTTCTAATTTTTAATTTTCGGTATTTGGAAAGATTTGATTGTCTCAAATATTTGTTTTAAATTTAGTTTCGGTACGGTTATATCATGTCGAGTAATTGTTCGGTTAGAGATCAATTAACATAATTATGTATTAAGTGTCTTTCAACCATTTTACAATTTCCATTACATTTTATATAATTAATTTTATTATCAGTTATTACCTATATGATAACATATTTAAAATATCATTCTATCAAGGACAGTGTGTCCGTGATTTATTATTCATTAGTAATAGTATTCATTAATAATAATATTTAAAAATAAATACGTATATTCTAAATATCAAGAATGAATATCATTAGATGAAGTTGAAATGATTTATAATCTGTACTAATATATATAAATTATAATCTATAAACCGTTAAAAATATATTTGTCTACAAATACATTTTAAAATAATATTTAACACTATAGTATATATCACATAATTATAATAGTTAATAATTAATTTATTTGTATTTTTATTAATTATTTATCGAACTTAATTAGTTATGTATATGCTAAGTATATTATTATAGTATAAATATTTACTAATATTACTAATTATGGTATATATATATATATATATATACTAAGTAAACTATTTATATTTAAGCTTCTATGATAAGGTATATATATACACCATAGCATATAGTATATAGGGGAAAGTATCCGATTACCGACCCCCTCTCGTATCTCAGTAATTATAAGAGATACCAATAAATTATATATTCATGAACTGTTAGTAATTTAATGATAAATAGGAATAAGTATTTTGTATAAAAAAATAGTTAATCCTACAATTTGTATTTGATTAAATATAATATTCTGTTTTTACATTTTAAATATTTGAATAATAACTTTTTTTAAATCATTGTAAATACTTTATTAATTAAAAGAAAACTTAATACTGCACATAATATTGTAGATCAATAAAATGTTTATAATTTTTATAAAAATAATTTAATTTGAATAAATATTAACCAATATATCTTAATTATAGTAACCCATGTGAATTTCCTATTACCGACCCATATGATTTATAATATCCAATCAAAATAGATTCGTATTTTACTTTAAAATATGTCGTAGGTTGTTTGTGTATCATTGATATAGATTTAGGATTCATGATTCCAGTTGATTATATACATACTGATTAATAATTAAATAGTAAATAATAATATAAACTATTTTAATATAATTACTATAAAGTTTAAATTTAAATTTAATATTACTATTAAAACATAAATTTAATACAAAATAAATTGCGTGAATGTTATAATTAATTATATGTATGTATATATATTTGTATTGGATATTATAATACTACAATTATTTATACCACGATTATTTTATGGGTCGGTATTATATACATGTATCCTATTACCGACCTCCTGGTTATTCTTGTAAATATAATAATATCAAACATTTAAAATAGCTACATTATTCATTGCCATAATATTACCCTAATTACAAAATTTCAAATACATATATTTAATATTGAATAAGTTATTACAAATAATTTAGAAGTCGGTAATCGGAGACTTTCCCTTATATATACTAATGATAGGATTATAAGAATAGTAAAGTATTTAATAAATAATTAATAATTATTAATTAATTAAAATTATTAATTATTCAATTCTAATTTATTAATTAATAATTATTTATAAATAAATTAATATTATTAATTATTAATAATTTATTTGTATTTAATAATTAATTAATTTCTAATAATTAATTAATTAATATCTCATTTTTTTCTTCGTTAATTATTTAAAAATATTATTAAAAGATTTGAAGTTCTCGAGAACATACGTGAGATTTAAAGTTCTCGAGAACAAAAATGTTAAGATTTGAAGTTCTCGAGAACAACCAATTATTTGAAATTGTACAGCACTAGTATGATGTATGATGTAAAATGTATTACATTTAATCATGTGTATATATATATATAAACACTATTATGATATTATATATTTACTATTTAACACGTATTCACTTATTTTATATATATATATATATATATATATATATATATATATTAATGAATTAAAATCTAGATTGTATCCATTATTAATATATTAATTATTACGAGATAATGTAACGTAAACAAATCTACACTAACATAACCCATACGTGATTATTTATATAATTGATTTTATAGCATTTCTTTAAATATTCGTATGATATTATATATAATATATATTGGTATATATATATATATACCAATATACATTCGTATGCCTTCGTATATATTATATGTTATATATATATATGTATATATAGTGTTATCTTCCAGCTTTAACAGGTGCGCGACATGTGCAGTACGGTTATTACACGTGGTGTCAACGTAATCATTAAAAATGTAATCATTTAAACGATCTTTATTTTAATGAGTATCCAATTTATTTCATATATATATATGTATGTGTATGTGTGTTTGTGTTATATAGTAATTAGATTTGTATTTATATTAGATATATTAAAATATTAGATAATCTCAAATTAGTAGAAATATACATACGTATCATAATAATACAGTTATTAAATAGAGTTGAATGTTAAGCGATGCAGTATTAAATTCTACATGAATATAAATCTGAAACACATTAATAGGTATATATTGCAGTTATTGCCATTGATCGTGAAAGTTTCGTGCGGTTTGGACGTATTTTCTAATTACAAAGACGTAATCCCTGATAATATAATGGTTTTCTCCGAACAATTGAAGGGTGTGAAAATTAGCAACATTATAGATCACTGCTTTAACGTAATGACCCCTGGTAATAATGCATATATATTATTATATTACATGCACATACACACACACACATATATATATATATATATATATATAATATACTATTTAAAATAGTTTTAATTAAAAATTATTAAATAACGCACAATAATTAAATATATATTAAATAATAAATTAATATATATTGTATATATGTATATATATATATATATATATATATATATATATATATATATATTCACTAGCGGATTACTGTGGTCATTCCGGACATTATTCAGCACCGTTCCAATATTTAGAAGTCATGAATTATTAAAAAAAATACAAATAATAAATTAAATAAACTACACGAATTAATCAAATAAATAAGGAATTAATTAAGAATAAAGGACGATGTATTAATTGCGTTGATAAAATATGTACAGTACTGTAATTCTTATGAAAAGAATGTTGGCATTCCAAAGTGAAAGTGAACTAATTTATAATCAACATATTATGAGTAGCTATAGCTTATATACTATAGCTATAGCTTTAACATATATGTATAGTATACGATAGACGAGATATATATCCTTTATAGAGGACATAACCTATAGGTTAAGGTTAGGCTATATAGAGCTAGTAACACAATACGATATCTACGACTACGTTAAATAACAACTTCAAAATATATGAAGGCAATATTATTTATATATCAGCTAGTATATATGACGAAATTATATATTTGTAAGTCAGACTATTCAGTCGACAATTAATAATTAGGTACAACATAAGAATAATCTAGCGTATTAGTAGATTATATACCTACTATAAATCATAATAAATAGTTAACAATACTGATTAGATATATGAATGACGGTATACTATCACATATAGGGTTGCCGTTTATTGACATCGAATAACCTATATGAAATATATACTAGGCAATTATTTTAATGATATCATTTTAATTTAAGTGGACGAGTGAGATTATTGAGGTTACATTTTACAGGAGAAATGCCGAATAATTGAAAAGCCGAAACTATTTTAATTCTATTTTTGATCATTCCTATATAAAAGTATCAATTATCTTATGTATAGTGTGTAGATTCCTATATTTATATAAACTATTATTATATATATATATAAGAAATATTCTTATAATCATAATATTATTTATAACAACGTCATTTCTTAACTTACAATACTTAGAAAAATCGTTGAGCACATCGTTGCACGTCAAATATATAGAGTTATGTGACTGAGTTATCTCATGATATCCTTTATAGGGTATTTAGAATATGACCCTATACTGTAACCGCCCTCTTATAAATCTTGAATAATATTTAATCTAAAGTTCCCTTTCTCTGCGATGCTAATTAGTCATTATTGACATTATATGTGCATTTAATTTTTAATTTTATTTTGATTCGACATTTTTTCAAAGAGGTTAAATTAGAATTGTTGAGTGAACCTTGTATACAGGTTGAATGTATAAATGGTGAATTAAACCTTCTTATATCCTTTATTAAATATTTTATTTTTTATATTTTTATATTTATTTAGTATATCACAAATTAAATAATATCTATTTTCTTTAAATGTTTAATAGCACCCTTAATTTATCAATAATAAGTAATATATTTAATAATTTGACACACTAAAATATGTGTCATATATGTCAACATGTGTATCTGTTAGTTTTTATATAAACATATAGATTGAATATAAAGATTTAATTTACATTTAAATTATATATATATATTTATTCATAATATATAATATGGACTATATAATGTCAATATAATAATACGTATCATTACATATTAGTGGCTAACGTATTACTAATAATAATGTTTATTGTTGACAGATTCGCTGCCAGGATATGCTATTGTGGTCATGCAAAAGAATCATATCGCATATTTGAATAATAAAATCACCATTACTGATAATTACAATAAACGTAAGTATTTTGATTATAAGATTATAATATGGGGTGGTGATTATTAATGTAAACGATTCCAATGTTATGTTTCGAAATGGTTTCAGTACTTACGATATTATTGGATTTCGAAACCGTTTCAGTTTCAGTTTTTTAAAGGAATGTTCGAAACAATTCAAAATCATTCAAATATATAAAATTAATTTATAGAAATAATATATTTCATATAATTAAGAATTATAAATTTATTAATTTCATATAATGTAGATGATATATACTTTGAAGTTGTGTAAGTAGGGTATACCACACATAAAGTGTGTATGATATTACATTTCTATTATATATAGAAATGTAATATAGAAAGAAGATTCTATAGAATATATATTCAATACATATTTAATTTATGTTTTCTATTTTTATATTCATTTATTATATTCATAGATTTATATTTTGATTTAGAAACTAATACTATTTCATTTTTAAATATATTATAGGGTAACAATAAATGTGTATAAGCATATGTGCAGCATTTAAGGGAATGTCACACGACTCCCGCCTCTCTATGTATAGAGATAGCAAATAATGTGTCTATAGAAATATACGTTTACATATTTCTATTCATTGAATTGAGATAATTTTTTATAATATATATTATATAACATATATATATATATATATATATATATATGCACACATTTTAATTTTTTAATTTACGGAATTTCTATAGAAATTGTTATTTTTTGTAATTATACACATATAAATTTTGAAAATGTCTTTAATAGGAGTATTCATATATATGTTATTTATATAATGCAATACAAATTAGTAGAATACCTATAAACGTTTTTGATAAACGTTTTTAATAATGAAATATAATAATTAACCGTAATAGAAAATAGAATATGTCAAATCTGTCAATAAAGCAAATACAGCGTCTATTTTCTGCTCTCTATAGAGAGGTCTCTATTATAATAGGTCACTGAGATCACATGATATATTATTTATATATACAATGATATTGAATAATAAAATGTAAATAATCTGGTTTTTATTTTTTTTAAATTGTCAATTTATAAGTTATAAAATATTATAATATAAAATACAATAATCAGGGATAATAAATTAATAGTAATTAAAATATTGATACTTTAATTTTTGAATAGTATGGTTTGAAAACTCTATTTTATGTTATTTTAGATTTAATTCATTGCTGATATGTATACAGATACTAAAACACATTACATTTATTAATATTATGGAATAAAATAAATACAAAATAATTTTTTTGTTATCATTTTGGACTGTGTGAAATCCCCTTAAATATAAACTAAATCGGTATAAATACAAAAACTATACTAATACTTATGTTATTCCATCCCTCCTATATATATATATATATATATATATATATATATATATATGCATGAAAGTATGTTTGTATTGACACATAGAATATCAGATTGGTCTAACTTATAACTTATAAAAACATATATGTTTTTATATATATATTTTTATATATATATATAGTTAGATTAACGCACTCAATTCATTGTCTAGTTACTTTCGAGCAATGGTACGTGGATTATATGGATCCAGATGACCCTACGCAGAATGATGTATATCTGAACAGGGATCAAATGAAAGAGACGATATTGGATAAAATACAAAATAACGATATGTCGATGAACTCCACTGATTATATTTGCATAAGAAAACGCCAGTTTATATAAATAATCAATATATATATAAATATATATATATATATATATATATATATATATATATATATATAGATATATATATATATATGTATATATATATATATATATATATATATATATATATATATATATATATATATTAGTGGGGAACCCTGTTACACGAGTTGTAGTATTTATATATGTTTCGTCTTTAAATTCCTGTTATTTATATTTCATATCATTATTTTCCTTGATAAGGACATGATATCGGTCGGTGAGATTGGTTCATTCAGTATAGTTACATTGTACTGCTTGCATAATCATATCCGTAAGCTATTTGTAACGACGTTATTTGTTAGAATACTTTTATAAGTTACTTTTTGAAATCAGTTACATATAGGGTAGAGTACTCGAATACCGACACCCTAACAATAAATCACCATAACTTTATTATTTCTCAATTAAATATTTCCAAATTTTATTTATAATTTTATATAACTCGCTTAACGCGTATGAACTATTCTGATTTACATAAAAATCGAGTGCGTTATAATATTAATACCACCAATAAAGCTAAATTTAAAAATGTTATTATTTAGATAATAAAATTGTATTTTTAATTAACAAAATAAATTATTAACTAAATTATTAAATTAATATAAATTGTTCATAACATTATTTATAAATAATGTAATTGTAATTTGTCTGATTGATTTATAAATAATATATAGTTTATCTAGTGGTATATAGGGTGTCCGTATTATAGCACAGGGTGTCCGTATTCGGAAAAGGTTACCGAATACGGACACCCCCGTTATCTATAGAATTAAAAGATTAAATAAAATTTTAAAATCACAATGATATCTATAATCATATAATATTAAAAAATTGTAATTTTTGAATAAAAATAATGAATCATATAATGTTAAGACCATTTATTATTAAAGTGTCCGTATTAGGTTACTTTCCCTTACATGTATATTTCATTAATCGATATATTTACAATTGTCGCACTATAATATATATATATATATATATATATATATATATATATATATATATATATATATATATATATATATGTGTGAGTGTATGTGTATGTGTAATATATTATTATATTATAATATTAAAATTCCATTACAGTGAGTTAAGTCATAACAAATTATACCTTGCAAGAATGATCATTCTTCGTATTAAAATCACCTCAATAACTAAATCGCTTAAAGTTTGTTATTCTATACACAGTTCATTCAGGTTAATTTACGAAATTATATATTAAGAAATACGTATATTAAATACGATCACGCGTTATATGTGATAAACATGTCCTAATATGGCAATAGATGTATTATCAAATAGGCAACGCCTTTTTAGTAATTTGATGCGAAATGAAAACAAATTTGAATTACCATTTATTGTATCGTATATAAATTAAATTATTTATCATATCACATATTTCATATTATAAAATATAATATGATATGAATAATTTAAATGTTTCGTGTGAATTATCTACTACAATCAAATATCGAAATTCTAAATGTTTAATATTATTTTTTATATTTTTTTGTCTAATGATATTTAATAATATATATAAAAAATATAGAAAAATATTAACGATATTAATGTATTGTTTACTAAATTAGTTTAATTAGATTGACGTATCACGAGAAAAACCTTATTAAATTAAAATATTTCGATGAGGAAATTAAAGACAAAATCCATGAAAAGTTTGTAATATCCTAAAATATATAAAAATCATATTACATAAATATATATATATAATTTATTAATTCGAAAATTCTTTAAATTAATACTTTACACTAGGGATGTAAATGACGCCGAGCTTTTGATGCCGAGCCGAGACTTTCATTTTCGGGAAAAAAAACGAGCCCAGGCCGAGCCGAGCCGAGACTCTAGCCAAACGAGCCCGAGCCGAACCGATACTCAAGCCAAACGAGCGAGTTGAGACTTTTACAAAAAATTACCAAGTCGAAATGATGCTTTTTTTAAATTACATTTTAATACTAATTTTTATATATTTCACATTTAAATCGATTTAAAAAATAATCTGATCCAACTTCATGATTCATTGAATAATAATGTAAATTTTATCTAGTGGTGTAAATAATACCGAGCTTTTTGATGCCGAGCCGAGACTTTCATTTTCGGAAAAAAACGAGCCCGAGCCGAGCCGAGACTCTAGCCAAGCGAGCCCGAGCCGAGCTAAGACTCTAACAAAATGAGCCCGAGTCGAGTTGAGACTTTAGATAACTCAGACTGAGACTTCATCATGATTCATATTTGACTGGCATCATTTACATCACTACTTTACACTATTTACATAAAAACCAATAATTAAAATATTTAAATATATATTTTAAAATATAATATAGAAAATATAAATTATAATACTAAATATTAATATTAAATATATAATAATGATTTAGTATATATGTGTATATATACATGTGTATACACATACATAATCAAGAAAAAAACTTACGTTTCTTATCATATTGAATTATATGATTATTTTTTTAATGTTGCATTCAATAATGTATATGTTATTAATAGTATTTATGAATATACACATATATAGATAGATTACATAAACATATAGTAATAATATTTGGAAGGAATATACATATTGTATTGATAACATTTATAATAAATGTTTAAAATAATAATAAATAAAATATGTTGATTAGTAATTAGTAATTATCGAATTAAATTATCTATTAATATATTAATTATTAATCAATATAATAATTAATATATTAAATTAATAACATTATCTATTAATTATAGATCGATCGATTGATAGATATTTTATATAGGCAAATGTATAACAGAATGTAGGAAATAAAGTTGTAATATTTTATATTTTTAAATGATAATTTTGAAATAAACAATGAATCAAATCCAATTTAAAAATAATTAATTATTTTTATTAGCATTATTTTTTTTATAATAATTAAAATAAAAATATAAAATAAATATTCAATAATTGATAAATAATATTAAAAAAAATGTGTAATATAATTTCTTATTTTACATTTTGTTAAACAAGTATTAAATATAAGTATAATCTCTAATAATATTACTAGTATTCTTAGTACATTATATTATTAAATGCAAATAAATATATTTAAATAATAATATAATTAGTAATAGATTAAAATAATCTTAATAAAAAACTATACTAGCCCAAATGTATAGGTTAATATTAATATAATATAATTCATATAGTATACATATTTTAATATATAACTCACCAAATAATGGCGTTCGACAAATAAATATGAGATGTTCATATATAATAGAATGTATATGATAAATATAAAATAATATATATATTTATTAGTTTGAGTATAGGTAGGGAAAATACAAATAAAATAGTATACGTTATTATACCGTATGTTTAGATGCCTGAAGAAATATAGGCCAACATAAGTTAATACGTTATATCTTATATACTTATATAGAAGTTTACTATAGTAAATTTAAATGAAATATAATTTAATTAAAAAGAGTTTTTCAACATCAATAGAATCCTATCTATAAATGCCATAAACTAGGTGTGGATTTCGGACATTTGACGAAATGATACCAGCACGTGACATCTTCATGGCGGAGAGGTACACTCGAATTGAAATTGAACCAATGAAATTTAAACTAGAAGGTATCCGTTCATATCGTATTATTATTATTATTAATAATATTATATTATTATATATATATATATATATATATATATATATATATATATATATATATATATATATATATATATGTTGTCTACGCGTCGTTATGTTCGTTATCATTAGCTATACCTTCTTAAAAGCCGGTGTCATATAATACTTCGTCCCCATCCTAAAAATCGTCCCCGATTGTCACGTGACTACAAAATCCATGATATTTCACTAAATACACATACGAATCGCTTCAAATTTAAACCACATATAACTAGTATGTATATACACATATTTGGAAAAAATCAACGTCTAATTATGCTTTAAAATAAAGTAATACTCAAATATATAAAGTAGAATTGAGATGACTTTAAATATACCAGATTAAACGATAATAACTTAATATTTTAAAATTCTGAATCGACAGAAGTTATTATTTTTCAATTTTAAGTTTAATACTATAAGATCGTATTATAAAATTGTCTCTATATACCATTTTAATTAAAAAACATTATACGCATTTTCAGTTAATTATTGAAATAGTTGTAATTTTAATTTAATGCGGGTGTTGAGCTCGAGACACCCGCATTAAGTTATAAATAGAGTATAGGTAACGCCCTTTGGTAAAGGTTTATATTCACGAATATAAATGCGTATAATGTTTTTTAATTAAAATGGTATATAGAGACAATTTTATAATACGATCTTATAGTATTAAACTTAAAATTGAAAAATAATAACTTCTGTCGATTCAGAATTTTAAAATATTAATTTATTATCGTTTAATCTGGTATATTATATGACACCGGCCGTGGCATATATTAATTCGTCTCCATTCTCAAAATCGTCCCCGATTGCCACGTGACTACAAAATCGATGATATTTCACTAAATACACATACGAATCGCTTCAATTTTAAAATACGTATAACTAATATGTATATACACACATTTGGAAAAAATCAACTTCTAATTATGCATTAGAATAAAGTAATACACGAATATATAAAGTAGAACGGAGATGCATTTTATAATAGCTGATTAAACTTAAATATTTTAAAATTCTGAAACGACAGAAGTTATTATTTTTCAATTGTAGATATGATACAATAAAATGGTATTCTATAATTTTCTCTATGTACCATTTTAATTTAAAAACATTATACGCATTTTCGAAATTTGATGCGCGTTCGACACCCGCAGAAAGTTTTGAATAGATTATCTGTTTTATTCAAGAATTTAAATGCGTATAATGTTTTTTAATTAAAATGGTACATAGAAACAATTTTTAAATACAATTTTATTGTATTAAACCATGGTTTTAACCCCATTTATTTATACACAATTATATACGATCACTTCTAAGTATTATTGTAAGACCAATTTAAATGGTCCGGACGGAGCTTGAACCCGCGTCCTACTGCTTATATGTCTGACGCCTTGCTAATTGAGCCACATATGAATTATATATATATATATTATTTAATGTATATATATATATATAAATCACAATCATCGTCATCACCAACATATCACTATTATAATCGTTATTATAATCAAAATACTTATATGTTAAAGTTTAATAACTGATATTATATGAACTCCTATAACCTAATCGCGCTTGTTATTACGTAATAGCCAACACTGTAATAAGACAAGTGATGGTATTCTTCCGTAAAGAAGAGAGCTACAACGTATTACTAGTATCTCTGATGCGAGAGGAGTTCGGAAATATACACGACTCGGCCCTTCACAACACAGCTATTCTTAATCCTGCCTGCAAGTACGTGTCAACATAATGTAGTTCACATATATTCTATACTATATATATATATATATATATATATATATATATTATGCGGTATTATTATAGTAAATATATTATATATCTTGTAGGTACAACTTATTATACATATTAATTAAAATATAAGTATAAGTTCGATTTCTATATTTCTATAGTTATATTTCTGATAATTCAAATAAAATTATTGAATACAAAATCCTAATTTTTCCTATATTGTTCATTTATTTTGTTAATTAATATAATATATATATATATATATATATTTATTTATATATATAAATACATAATAAATATGTATTATTCATTTCATTACAAAATAAACATTATTGATGAGTTAGGGTAAAATAACTTATAAATAAATTAAAAAATGCATAATTCTATGTAACAATTTTACCAATATTGTTCGCATATTTGTGATCATGACTTTTTTTTAAATCAACATTTTAAATAACTAAAATATGACTTATATTATAGAATTTAATAATTTTCCAATAATATCAATATTATTATAATAATATCAATAAAAACCTTATTCTAATATCTACAATGACATATATCAAATAATATATTATATTTTGAATAATAATATGTACAATATTTAGAATAATTGTATTTAATTCAGCTTTAAATAATTGAATTACTCTTATACAATACCGTTCTAGCTTATTAAATATCGTATTATAACAATACGTATGTATTCTATATGTAACAATACATATGTATTCCATATTGTTTATTTTAATATCTATTTTTATGTAATTTTATTGTATTTTATCCGAATGAAAATGATGAAATATGACATTACACTACTGTTAGGAGATATCGAATTAAAAAAGCTAATCGCTTTCACTGATTCTCCTTAGACATTGTCTATAAACTGAATTCATTCATTCATTCATATATGGACAAAATTACCAGCCTTTATTGATACTCTATTGATACTCTATAAATAGAGTATAAATAAAGGCTGGTAATTGTTTAAATGGCATATTTATTGGGTTATAATAATTTGGTAAAGTGATATATATATATATATATTCGTAAACAAATATTTAATATTTCAAAGCTATGATAGTACAAGGACTATAGACGTCTTACATTTTCGAGGCAATTTAATTGATTATACATGAAATAAATAATTTATCTTAAAAGTTATCATGAGTTTAGTCATAGATATTTTAGTTATTCCATATTAACCAAGTCGTGTGTATATATTATTTTAAATACAGAGTCATTAAAACACGAATAAAACATTATTTGAAATCCTGTCAAAGTTAACGTAATATAATATTTAGATAATTATTGTAATACGTAATATTATTATTATAATCACCTTCACTATCACATATATCGGTATAATTATCACCCCAACCCATTACATATAACCCAACACTGGCCTAACGTGCATAACTCTAGACCGGATATGATCCGAGCGTACGCTGTCGACATGATCTCGTACACCTGTAACCACGGTAGCGCGCACGAAGACACCGAGGTCCGGTACGTGGTGTTGGCCGCTAGTTTCGCATCCGGTTACGTGGATATCATCGAGATCACCGCCTACCAGTTCTGGCACAACGACGGACGAATATTTTTTGGTATTATGAATTTTAGTATCCGTTTAATTAATAGCATTTCTGTAGACAACTAATTTAATTATATATATATATAATATAATAATATATAATGTAATATAATTATATAAATATAATACAATACACGATTATTCTGATAATACCAATAAATAAATGGTGTATTATAGTATCACTAGATAGAGTAAATGTTTTAATTAAGGAGGAATGGAAGGTATGGTTGGATGTAGGGTGAATTTATTAATGTAACAATATAACTAAAATCACTTTAACACATTTAGAAAGTCGAAAGTACATGATACTTAAAGAAGGATACACTTTATATATCGATTGTGACAACGCGTGCAATATATTATATAATATATACCATCAAAATAGTCTCTTTAGTCAGTCAAAATGAACTTTGTAGAGTATAGAATACATTATTGGCCTACAGTATCGTGTTAAATTTTCTGATAATAATACGTCCTGCACTTCTTTAAAGAAGTAGAAGTTGGAATATGGAAGATAATTTGTAATATATATATTTGTATCCAAGTTTTATGATTATTGGGGTCATTTAGCATGTTTATAATAGTTTTTGGATGTAACTTAATAATAATAATAATAATAATAATAATAATAATAATATTAATAATAATAATAATAATAATAATAATAATATAATAATAATAATCAGATTGGTTCGTCGTAATAAACGAGAATGAACCCAGGTAGATATAGAAGTTCATTGAACTTATCGAGATATCTACCTGTCAGCAAAAGGAATGGAAAAAAAACAAACAGTAATAAAATTTACAAAGATAAAATAAAATTGGAAATTAAAAGTAAAATATAAATATAAAGTAAAATTTTAAATATTAAAATAGTTAAAATACAAATAAATATTATATATAAATATTAATAAAAATAATAATAATAGATACAAATAACAATAAAACAAGACGTGTACAAATAAAGAGGGAAAAACAACACATAGTTCATAAAACGACACAACGAACGAATAGTATAAGGCTACCAACTTTCAGTAAGGATGTGCCAAATCCTTAATACCTTGAGATGATCCCACCACAATCATACCGGTAAACTTAGTACTCGGCATATAATACACCACCGCACGCTACAATCAATATACAAAAAACACGAAATTCCTCCTCTTTATAAAATAAAAAATAACAAAATATAATATAAATAATAAAATAATAATAAACAGTTAATAAAAATAATAAATAGTAATGAAAAATAAATCTTATAAATAAAATTACAATAAAATATATACAAGACATAATAATAATAATAATAATAATAATAATAATAACAATAATAACAATAATAATAATAATAATATTAATAATAATAGGTAACTCGTAATACAAATTTAATCAAATAATAATAAGAATAATAATAAACAATACATTTAAAAACAAATGATAATACAATTGTTAAAATATATAAATATTGTAAACAAATAATTTAATTAAAAACTATTCCAATTACTGAATTTCATCATTTGAATAAAAATAAATAAATAAATAAATAAATAAGACTTTAATAGTGACCAATAATTTTTTGTTTTAAAACATTTAAAAACTTTTTCAAAGGGTTAGTGGTTTTGATATCAATAGATAGTGAATTCCATAACAAAGGACCTTTATAACCAATACAGAATTTATCATAACAACGTGATATATTGGGAACAACGAATTCATTAGTTGACCTTAGAGAATATATTGTCTTTTTTTTATTAAATAACTTAATAATTTGTGGATGTATATTATTATTGTACCAAGCTTTATACATGTATTTGTAAATATTTAAATTAATAATATCATTAAATTTGAGAATACGTTTATGTATATAAATATGGTCAATATTTGTTCTATTATGTAGATAATAAATTGATCTTAGACATCTATTTTGTAATATAGTAATACATTTAATATTACTAAAATACGTATTACCCCAGAGTATTGAGCAATAATGCAAATGACTATGGAATAAAGAGTAATATATGTTCATAAGGGATTCTCTATTCAATTTAGATTTTAATCTATTTATTAAAGAGATACATCGATTAAGTTTGTTTTTAATATTATGAATCTGTTTTTTCCAATTGAGATTTTCATCTATAAATATACCCAAAAATAAAATATAAGATGATTGCTTTATAATTAAGTCATTAATTTTTATATTTAATTTATGTTTAATTCGTGACCTATGAAATAATATGAAATTAGTCTTATCAATATTTAGTTGTAATCTGTTATTATTAAGCCATTCATGAATATAAACTAAAGTTTCATTAATAATATTTTCAAGGTCTTGTATATTTTTATTAGAGAATGCAATAGTTGTATCATCTGCAAAAAGTGTAAAATGACAAGGTTTTTGTATATTTGATAAATCATTAATAAATAATAAAAATAAGATAGGTCCCAACACCGAACCCTGTGGAACACCATATTTTATAGGCAAGGTAGAAGATATAGATGAATTAAAGTGTACATATTGATTTCTATTAGTTAGGTAACTCTTAATAAAATCACCACTTAAACCTCTAAAACCATATAAATATAATTTTTCAAGTAAAATGTAGTGATCAAGTGAATCAAATGCTTTTTTAATATCAATAGAGACTGCCGCGCAATGTTTATCATTATTAGTTTGTAAATAACCAATAAAATCAAGAAGTGCATCACAAGTTGAAGTAGATTCTTTGAAACCAAATTGACACATATTTAAAATTTTATTTTTATTCAAAAAACTTAAAATTCTTATTTTTATTAATTTCTCAAAAATTTTAGAGAATTGGGATGTAATAGAAATCGGACGATAATTTGAATAATCACATCGATTATGCTTCTTATATATAACAATTACCTTCGAGGTTTTTAATATATCAGGAAATATACCTGCATTTATAGAAAGGTTAAATAAATACATAATAATGTGACTAATAGATGTAATTATTCTTCGTAGTAAATATAGGTTAAATCCATGAGAATCATTACTAAATTTGTCAGAACATTTGTGTACTATATTTTTAATTTCCGTTACAGTAACAGGTTCAAAGAATATAGAACTTGTGTTAGAAGTAATATTAGTCAATCTATCACTATAAGGGTCATTAAAACTATTATTTATTTCAGCTCCAATAGAAGTAAAATATTTATTAAAATTATTTGAATTTTCAGAGTCAGATTTATTATTATTCATGTTAATAGTGTTTTTATTTGTATTCTTCATAAGATTATTTAGAACTCTCCATGTATTTTTTATATTATTGGTTTTTAGTTTACCAGAATAATAATTTTGTTCACATTTTTTTAAAATTTTACTTAAACAATTTTTATAATTTTTATATTCCATATCTAAGTTTGAGTTTATAATAGTTTTTTTGTAGAGTTTATTTTTCTTATGTATACATTTTAGTAGTGATTTTGTAATCCATGGTTTATTATTTATATATCGTTTATTTTTAATTTTTTTTAAAGGACAACAAATATTATAGAATTTTGTAAAAATTTTGATAAAATGGTTAAAAGCAATATTAATATTAGAACATTATAATAATAATAAATAAAATATAGTTTATAATTACTTCAAAAACACATGCTGATTATTGGCATAATTAGAACAGGGATGAATATGATAAAGTATACTTATACCTATCTATAGATAGAAGATTTTAAATATATAAATTTATAATTGGCCTTGGAATATTTAACTTGGCACTAGATAAGTTGATTTTATTATAAATAAAGTTTAGTTTACTTTTTTTAAATTAGTATATATGGGCATATAAAAATATATAATAATAATAATAATAATAATAATAATAATAATAATAATAATAATAATAATAATAATAATAATAATAATAATAATAATAATAATAATAATAATAATAATAATAATAATAAAATATATATATATATATATTTATATTTTAACTTATTAATGTTATATATATAGATAAAGAAAAATCTAATGGTATGCACAATATTTATATATATATATATATATTAAATATAACTTAGTTTATCTTTTATAAAAGTCCATATAATTTAAAAAGCTAAAGTTCATCTTGTCAATCACCTATTAATTAACTAGATTATGAAATCTAAAATTGCACATCATAATTATAAATATACAATTAAATATAGGATTTATATTATTAAATTAATAATATTAAGTAGAAATAAAATATACTAATAATCAAACTAATATTAATTTAAATATAATTTTTAAAAAATAAATAATAATTATAATAAAAATAAATAAATTAAATGATGTAAAAATTTATAACGCGCTGCCAAATACATACAGAGAAAGTAGGTATACTATAGTACAACGCAGAATATTTCAGAGAGAAATATTCTCCAAATCCTATATAATATGGAATTAGAAGAAGCTTACATACAGAACATTACTCCCGAAGACATACTAGACTAAAATAATGAATTTCAGCTCACATATATATATATATATATATATATATATATATATATATTTATATATATATCAATATATCAATATATCAATATCAATATATCAATATCAATATATCAATATATCAATATATCAATATATCAATATATACACTAAATAATCGATACATAAGCCGAAAGAGACTATCTAAAATCAATAATTTAAATATTCAAAACAATAACTGCTATACAAATAACAATAATACAATATAATCATTTTTGACTCACTCATCGTGTATAAATAAATATATCTACGATATATGTATATATATATATATATATATATATATATATATATATATATATATATATATATATGTATACGCTATAAATATAGAAATTGGTAATATGTTAACAATGCATACATTTCAAAAAAATCTAAGTCTACCTTTACTAGTTGTATTATGTTAAAATGTATTATATAGATTATTATTTAATATAATGAATATGTTCATTGGTTATCGATACAGGTAACATCGGTGTCTGTGATGAGGTACTTTCTATTTATAATTATAAGTTATATAATAGTATACGTATAAGGTATTCTATTAACTATGTATCCTACATTATTTCATTGCTCTACCTTTACAATACAGCTGTGTTACCACGCTACTATGTAATACATTGCACTAATTAGAGCAACCACGTTATAGGGGAAAGTCTCCGATTACCGACCCCCTCCTAATACCGACCCCCTCTCATATCTCAGTAACTATAAGAGATATCAAAAAATAATATATACATGAACTGTTAGTAATTTAATGATAAATATGAAAACGTATTTTGTTTTAAAAAATATTTAATCCTACAATTGTTATTTGATAAAATGTAATATTCTGTTTTATTTTTTTTAATATTTGAATAATAACTTTTTTTAAATCATTGTAAATACTTTATTAATTAAAAGAAAACTTAGTTTTATACATAATATTGTAGAACAATAAAATGATTATAACTATTATAAAAATAATTGAATTTGAATAATTATTAACCAATATATCTTAATTATAGCAACCCATATTATTTTACTATTACCGACCCCCTAAATTACCCTAATACCGACCCCATGTGATTTATAATATCCAATCAAAATAGATTCGTATTTTACTTTAAAATATGTCGTAAGTTGTTTATGTATCATTGATATAGATTTAGGATTCATAATTCCAGTTGATTATATACATACTGATTAATAAATAAATATTAAATAATAATATACACTATTTTAATATAATTACTATACAGTTTAAATTTAAATTTAATATTACTATTAAAATATAAATTCAATAAAAAATAAATTACGTCATGTTATCATTAATTATAGTTATGTATATCTACTCTTTTTACTGGATATTATAATACTACAATTATTTATACTACGATTATTTTAGGGGGTCGGTATTAGGCACATGTATCTGATTACCGACCCCCCTGTTTATTCTTGTAAATATAATTATATCAAAAATTTAAAATAGCCACTTTATTCATTGCCATAATATTACCCTAATTACAAAATTTCAATTAAATATATTTAATATTGATTAAGTTATTACAAATAATCATTTAGGGGTCGGTAATCGGGGACTTTCCCCTAATTGTGAGGTTGGTAATCATTTCAAGAACGAACATAATAATTTAAATATAATTATTTACAAAGAAATAATCCAATATAAAAATAACTACTACTAATTTAATGGATAAGAATTGAAAATGCATGAATGTAGCCTGGGATACAGCAATAATATGTAATAAAGTACCGCTTATTATTACTGTCTAACCTTTAAGATTAACATTTTAATAGGAAACTCAGGAATTGTTCATTAATATTTCTATTAGTTATGCATTATTTTATTTATCTCTTTCATACTTGTAAAAGGGTGTTTCACACCAACTCGAACGCAATTATTAACTCTAATTATTAGAGGTTAAAGTTTAACTATATTATTTAAATCTACGTAAAACGGGTTTTACACTTAATTATTAGAGTTAATAATTGAGTTAGAGTTGGTGTGAAACCCCTTTTATAGATAGGTATTTTTTTATTTTAAATATTGACTACATAACACCTAAGTAAGTTAATACAGTATATATATACTTATTTATATATAGGAACATATTATTATATTATATATGATTAAATATATATAATTATATATTTTGTATATGTGTATTCATCTATATAAATAATATATTACATTTTAGAAAACTTTCTGCAAAAGTTTGGCCTAACTATTGTACTTATATGCGTTATTATTTGGTTTGTAATACTTATTATTTCAAAATTATATATAAAAATAATCTTTTTATGATATTTAGTTTGATTGCCTTTATAAATATCGAAAAACAAGGAAGAGTGGGAATATTAGACAGATATATAGCTATAGAAAAAGCATTTGATGGTTATATATATAAATATATTATAATTTAATATATTATTAATTACATTTGTTTAATTTAATTACATAATACTCAATATTTGTATATATAACTTGTTATAACCTGTGCACTAAATATTACAATAATATAACGTAACTAATAAGTTAATGGATAAAAGTTGTATTCAATTCCATGAATAATTTAACATCTAGAATTAACCATTAAATGTTGAAAGGTTTCTCAGTATCTAGTAGATACTATCTACATTATGGGAATATATTAGTGATAAGTTGTGGTAGTACACGATTAGTTATGTCACAAGTCATACGCAATGTAATTAAATATTGGTGATATCGTCAATAGCAAATTAGTTGATACAGATATTATAAGACGTCTTATAATTATCATAATAGTACTAGGTTATTGGTATGGATATTTAAATAATTTATTAAATTCTTAATATAAATACTAACTTCAAAAATCAAGGTAGATACACATTTTTTTTAAATAACGTATATTATAAAATATTGGTCTTGTAAAAATATGGTATTATTATCACTAGTTACATTAATATGATAGTTTATTCTATACCAATAAGGGCATAATATAACATTTATAGATACAAAAATACATTAGTAATCAAGGATTATAGAAGAATAAAACTTCTTTACTTGTCAGCCATCTTAATATACCTATATATTACCCGTATTCGTTTTTTGGGAATAAATAAGATGACTTATATATTTATATTATATACACTTTTGGAACAATTTTATTAAAACGTATAAATATATATATATATATATATATATATATATATAATATTATATACATAATAAATAAATTGTATTATTTTTATCTTATTATTATATAATACTATACTATATCAATGCAGTCTGTAGTATATAACACTACACCATATCAATGCATACTGTAGTATATAATAGTCCTTTATATTATTTAGTATTGTTGTCCATGGTATATTGAATGTATATTATTATTAAATTATTATCGTATTACTATTTATTATTATTTTCTTCCCGCACGAGCGAATGTGTCTACATGACCCTATTTTAGTGCTAATAAACTTAATATCATCATCATCATAATATTATATACATAATATTATATACATAATATTATATACATATATATTATATATATGTCGTATGTATATAAATTGATTTCATTCATTCATATATATATATATATATATTACTATAATAAATAGTTAAAAGACAAAATAACGAAAATAAAGATCATGAAGAAGTTATCGATTATACAACCCAGTTTCAACTTCCTTTAACTATTGGACAAATGATCTAGAACATTCCACTGTAACCTATCGACATATGTATCAGCGAATAATGCCAATACCTATAGGTGTACATGTTATCCGTAATAAAATGCATGATAACTATAATCGTATGAGATCAGTACACACGGTATTATATAATGACAGCATATACATCATTATATGTAGGTAATAGTATGTATTATTCAGCAGACTAGGTTATCGGACACGCAGGTAACAGGACTCGGTTCAATCTAAGTCCGCACAATTACGATAATTATTAAAATAATATTTAGAATAATTATTATATTGTATAGGGGAAAATCCCCGATTACCGACCCCTAAATGATTATTTGTAATAACTTATTCAATATTAAATATATTTATTTGAAATTTTGTAAATAGGGTAATATTATGTCGATGAATAATGTGGCTATTTTAAATTTTTGATATAATTATATTTACAAGAATAAACAGGGGGGTCGGTAATCTGATACCTGTTCCTAATACCGACCCCCTTCCCCTATTACCGACCCCCTAAAATAATAGTGATATACATACTTTTAGTATTATAATATCCAATCAACATAGTAGATATTAATAAATATAATTAATTATAACATGCACGCAATTATTTTTTATCGAATTTATGTTTTAATAGTAATATTAAATTTAAATTTAAACTTTATAGTAATTATATTAAAATAGTATATATTATTATTTAATATTTAGTTATTAATCAGTATGTATAATATAATGGAATAATGAATCCTTAATCTATATCAATGATAAACAAACAACTTAAGACATATTTTAAAGTAAAATACTGATCTATTTTGATTGGATATTATAAATCACATGGGGGTCGGTATTAGGGTAATTTAGGGGGTCGGTATTAGGAAAATCATATGGGTTGCTATAATTAAGATATTTTGGTTAATAGTTATTCAAATTGAATTATTTTTATAATAATTATAAACATTTTATTGATCTACAATATTATGTGCAGTATTAAGTTTTCTTTTAATTAATAAAGTATTTACAATGATTTAAAAAAAGTTATTATTCAAATATTTAAATAGTAAAAACAGAATATTACATGTTATCAAATAACAATTGTAGGATTAAATATTTGTTAAAACAAAATACTTATTCATATGTATCATTAAATTACTAACAGTTCGTGTATATATTATTTTTTTATATCTCTTATAGTTACTGAGATACGAGAGGGGGTCGGTATTAGGAGGGGGTCGGTAATCGGGGACTTTCCCCTATAATTGTGTGCGAGTGTGTGCGAGTGTGTGCGGGTGTGTGCGAGTGTGTATAACTTACCGCCATTAATGATGAGCGCCTTAACACTATGGGCATGGCTTAATTGTGTGGATTGCATGAAGGTTTCACCAACTTAAATAACAATAACAATATATATATATATATATTCATATCATGTCTGAATTATTCGTCAGTCCATGTTTGTTCCATATATTCCCTATGTTCTCTATCGCTTTTGGCAGTTCGTTTGGTGTCATAGACTTATATTCTAATAGTAGCAACATATTAGCAGTATAATATACTTTTAACATTAATAGCAGCATAATAATAGCATAATAGACTATTAATGGCAACATAATAGCATGATAAATTAATAGCAGCATATTATACATTTAATTGCAACACAATAGCAGCATAATAGCACAATGTAAACATATGAGGCTATTATATATGCTATAATATTGCTATTATGAGGCTATTACTTTAGCTGGGTATCTCTAAACCTATTTATGTGCATCCATTTTCTTCATCCATATCATATAATGCTACCGCCCATTAACAATACACGCATGCAGATGATATACCTATTTATACACTAACCCACTAGAGGTGTGAATACACAATTATTAATATGTTTCCATGCCATTAATACCATTGATTGGTTATCACGATATAACATTCATCTTAAAACTAACAATATATTGTATCAACATCCCTATTAGTAATGTATTAAAATTAAATTAAATTAAACATATGCATAAATGTTCTACTACTAACACTGCCATATATCATGTATATAAACTCGACACATTAAAATATCACTTTTATTATTATTAAACTTGTAATAATTTACTTATACTTTTCGCTTAGATTATTTCTCTTCCAAACAAATAACCCATCTAGCATATCCACTTGAACTGTGGTATATAAATGATAGATTTTCAATGAATATTTATAAAATGGCGATTAAATATATTATTATTATTTATTACTATTTAAGTATTCAAATAATGGAGAATTTTGTATTTACTAAGATAGATTTGTATTTAGCTGTAAATCTATATTACTAAGTGACATCTTTTCAATACATTAAATGCATTATTTTTCAAATAATTTTGAATATATACTATTTGCTCTTTGCTAATTTCTTTATTATATTATATAAACAAACAAATAAACGAATTAACAATTTAAATAACGAATACAAATTAAATATGAAATATGATAATATAATGCTTGAACTATATTTAGAATATTCTATTTTAAGATTAGGTAGCAAATTTACTACCTAAAATTAAAATTGGGTAGCAAACTTTAAAAAGTGATAGTGAATCTGCTACCAATTTATATTTAGAGTATATATATATGACAATGTATTCAATAATTATTTGTATAACAATTCTATTTCACCCAATATATATATATAAATCACGTGATTGTTTTATTTACAATCTATAATTTTATTATATTTATTCAAAATTCCTCATTAAATATAATATTAAAGAGATATTATAGAACCTCAAAAATATAAAAATAACGAAACATTTAATAACCAATATTATTAATAAGTTAAGTTTTATATATTCATATTAATTAAAAACACCCCTACATTTTAAATTTATAGATTATTATAATTTAATAAATAAATTATTATTAAATTAATATTATTATAATAATTATCATACTTATAATAATACTTACTTACTTTTACTTTTTTTGGTTTTAGGACTATGCTGTGCGTGAGCAATCGGCCGTCAGTGGGAGAGATTATTATGTTGGAGGGAAAGCATGGGAGAAAAAGTATGTATTTAGATGAATTTGAAGGAGGATATTGATGTTATTTTTCGAAGGTGGGGAGTTAAAATGATAAGGGGCAGATAGGGCAAATGAGCGTATATGGGAGCAGACCCATATACGTTTTCCCCGTTCGCTATAGCCACGGGGGGGGGGCCTGCGGGAGCAAGGCCCCCCCTGAGATCGGCTAGGACTCCCTGAAATAATCTAGGCCCCTAACACTTGTTTCGAATTAAGTTTTTTTCATATAGTATTTACTAGATATTTAAATATATTTATATTTTTATTTTATAATTTTATTTATATTATATTTATTTATTAGAATGTATGTATTTTAGTCTTAGACATTATAGTGAGGATCCTATTCAGTATTTATGGTTTTATAAAATATTTTCTAAAATTATGGTAAATATTAAAAATTTGTAATTAACTAACTATAGTTTACCTATCATGTGATTCATTATATGAATCGCGTACAAAAAGATCCAACTGTTGATCGATTACCACTGTTAGTCTACCAGTGCACTCTACTAAAAACTATTCTTTTCAAATCCTCAATTCTAGATCAATACGAAATAAAGTTGATTTGATTACACAATTAATTATTGATTCTAATTGTTCTATATATATGTCATTACTGATACTTGGTTAACTATTGGTGATTCTCCTCTAGTTTCCCAACTGACCCCTGATGGTTTTAAAGTATTGCTTGCTAATAAGTATATACTTTTTATATACCTAAATATATATACATCACATCGTCGTGGCGGCCTAGCTCTGTTATTCTCATCGGAACTTAAGCTTATTTCGTCACCTACCACATGTTTCTCTTCATGTGAAATTCTGATCCGTAATATTCAGTTTCCTTCATTATTTACCATTATAAGTATATTTATCTACCGTCCACCTTCATCTAGCCTATGGAGTTTATTAGCTGATCTATCTTCTATTTTAGAATCTTTCACATCAGTTAACACGGTTATTCTATGTGATTTTAATATTCAAATTAATAATGAAAATCATGCTTCATTATCTCTGAATAAACTTATATTTGAGTATTCACTAACGCAACATGTCTTATTTAATACTAACACTAATAGTAATAATATTGATTTTTTTTTATATTTAGCTGATTCTAATTTAATTTTATATCTATATAATTTTATTATACTCAAAGTTCTCTAATATCTGATCACTTAGCCATATTATTTGATTTTAACTTGACGGTGATACACATTAATAGACTTTCTAGATCGTTTCAGAAAATCTTCTCTATTAATAAACCAATGTTAACTCTCTATTCAATCAACATAGCAACAGTATATCTTCTGATTTGTCTACACTTGTTGATTATTTTAATTTGGCATTACCTTATTCGCTTGATATGTTGGTACCCTCCATTATTCTTATCAGCCGAACTTATTATAAGTTTCCCTGGTTTAATATTGAACGTGTTAACCTGAGGAAACTACTTCGTAGACTACAACGTAAATATGCATCCTCTAAACTTGAATCTGATCTTATTTCATTTAAAGTTTTCTATCTCTTTACAAGAAAAACTTCTCTCTACCAAATTGTCATATTACACCGATATGCTCGGTAGTTATGGAATATATTCTAGGTGAGCTTATAAATTATCTTTCACTTTAGTAGGTAAAACCCAGACCAAATGTCTTCCTGCCCAACCTGATTTAGTTATTTGTTCATTATTTTCCAATGTATTCAACACAAAATGTCTATAAATATCAATGTACTTCCAAACATCAACTCATCACGACTCAATCTCAATTTAACATCCACTCATAATAACTGTTCATGTGTTTCGCTTCCCACACATGACATTGCACTCTCTATGATGACATCCTTGAAAACCAATTCCCCCTTAATCCTATTCCACGTAATCTACTTCGTCCATTATCACCATATTTTATTGGACTTATCGGTGAAATCATTCATAGGTATCTTATATCTAGGGCCGCAGGAAGGTATATTTCATAGGGGGTACTAATTTATACTAATTTATATATGTACTAATTTATATTATTAATATATATATTTTGTTGTATATAACTAATTACAATTTTTTAGATATTATATAAATAAATAAGTCTATAAATTTACATATCATTTTATTAGGTACTTTTAATAGATGTTAAATTTAATGGAATTAGAACATCTTCTCTCTCCATTCTGTTTTCTTAACAAATGATGACATCAATTCATCAATGTTTAATTCGTCTAGAGTTTCACTGTGAATACTACATTAGATATTATATAAATAAATAAGTCTATAAATTTACATATCATTTTATTAGGTACTTTTAATAGATGTTAGATTTAATGGAATGAGAACATCTTCTCTCTCCATTCTGTTTTCTTAACAAATGATGACATCAATTCATCAATGTTTAATTCGTCTAGAGTTTCACTGTGAATACTACCTATCATTAAACTATTCAGTCTCTTTTGTTCCATAGAATTCCTTAGCCAATTCTTTACGATGCGCATGTTACTAAAACTTCTTTCACAGTCAACTGAACTTGTTGGTCTTACAATAATTAATTTCATCAATATTTTTACATTGGAATATATTTTCTTTATATTTTCTATACATGAATTATAATATAATACGGCATCTTCTAAGCACATGGCTCTTGCCTCTCTTTTAAATAGAGGTAATTCAGTTTGTAATTCTTCTAAATTCAATTCTGGATATTTATTAATCTCATCTGAATCTATGTAGTTTTATTTTAAAAGTATATCCTTTAGATTGAAAAATGATTCATTTTAATGATTCACTATCACAATTAAATTTGTCTTCGAGTCTTCTTGTAGCAATATCATATACATTTAAATAGTTCACCCTAAATAATATGTATTAAAATATAATTAAATTATATATGTATATATTATATGTATGTATATAAAATATAAATATATATATATAGGATATGCAATTACGATATATGACAAATATAATTTACCTTAAATGATCAATTAAGTCTTCTCCATCACTGTTATCGATACCATATGTGGTATTACTATAGTTATATCTGTAAAATGTTGTGTTATTATTATATTTAAACTTGAGTGTAAGTAAGCAATAATATAAATCATTTATAGATATTCATTTAATATATATTGTATATTCTATATATAAATTATCTATAATATATATATATATATATATATATATATATATATATATATATATATATATATTAATTATAGGTTCATAATTAAGCATATCATTAATTGTTATTTTTATTTATATATATTTGTTTTATAATACACAATACTTCTAATATATTACATAAAATACCTTGTATTTGCTTTTCTTTTTCTTTTATTAGTTATATCTTCAATGAAATCAACATTTTGAATTTCGCTAAGGGTTTCATGAAATAATGTTGAATATGAATTTCTTGCAATATTCAAGGATCTGGAACATAGTTGTACAGAATCATTTACACCATCTAATGTATTATTTGTTACCATCATTGATTTGACTAATATATCTAAAGACTCGAAAATACTTAATGCCACTTTTAGTCCTAGATAAATATTGCCGCTTTCAAGTTTTTTCATAAATGAATTGCATTTATCATATTGGTCAGAAGTAATATCATTTCTATGTATCATTTCATATAAATATGCATACATTTCTTTATAATATTTGAGTGTATCTTGTATAGCGATCTTTCTTATTGTCCAGCGGGTTGGACATAATGTCTTCAATTTACAATAAGTTAAAGTGTTTCTAAATTTGATAGAATTAGAGTACAATTGTCCTATTTCATTAACTATGGTTAATATAGATCTAATACATTCCGGTTCACTAACATATTGAGCGAATAGGTTTACTCGATGAGCTGTGCAATGGGTGTAATATGCCAGCGGTTGTTCCTGACATATTAACGCCTGTACACCATTGTATCTGCCATACATATTACTTGCTCCATCATACGACTGACCACGTAAATTCTCTATCGGCAAACACAATCTTATCAATACATCTTTTAGCATATTTTCTATAATTTCTGCTTTTGTATTAGATATTTCATATAGACCAACAAATATTTCTTTAACTTCAATATTTGCCTTGACATGACGAATGCATATCGATTCTTGTTCGTTTCCTGAAATGTTTTATAATATAATTAATAATTTAATTTATAATAATTATAATCGTTATATAAAATTTAAATACCTGAAATATCCTGGGCGCCATCACACATTATACTGTAGCAGCCATATATTTGTTTAATAAGTTTTCTTAAAACAGCATGTGCAAATATTTCAATAATCTCGTTTTGAATTTGCCATGATAATAGGTGTATCTTCCTAGTATTGTCAGTTAACATATGTAACCATGATTCTAATTGAGGAATTTCATTTGTTCTTAATTTTAATAGTTTCATGAATTAACCTCAAAATGTTCCGTACCTCTAAATGCTATATTTTCTTGAGATAAGTATCTTATGGAAGTAAATATAGCTCTCAGAACAATATTATTATTGTGTATATCATTTGTATTACGTATGATCATTATACCTTTAATGCTATTATTATTCTCCGCTTCCATTGCAATTTGATGCATATTTGATTTTCCATGACTTGTAAATCTTTCTAATGCCTTCTTCCAATTTGAATAACCAGTCATTATAAATGCTGGGAAGTTATCACGATTTGTTTTTTTATAATTGTTAACACAATAGAAGCAAAATACTGCTTCCCTGTCACTACACCAATGAATCCATTGAAATTTATTGTACCAGTTTTTCTGGAATGATAACATTTGATCTTTTTTATTCCGACTATACACATATTTTTTAATGCATCGTACATCTGTCTGGAAGGGCTTATCAAAGCTTTTTATATCCAATATGTTATCGTTTTCAATTACTGATGTTTTACTCTTAGACAATGCAACAATTAAACTTGTGGTTCCAGCACGTGTTTCTTCGGATCTAAATAAATTGATAATACTTATTTATTAATTGGATAAATACACAAATTATTTTTTTTTAAATTTATTTTAAACATATATTAAAGGTTACTATGAACTATAGCCGGTGATTTAAAAAATACAGGTTCTGGGGTATGACTATGTTTATAGCTATATTAAAAATACGGAAAAGTGTATTCGATTATATGGTATACTATATATATACCACACTATAGTGCAGTTCATTTTAAAGTGTTGTTTTATGTTATTTGCACGCGCGACTCGTATTCTATTTACAGATATTTACATGTAAATAGATATGGTGAAAATATGTGATATTGTAAAAAAAAAAAAGTGTAATTTAATTTAATTTGGTTTGGTTTGTTTTGATTTGGTTTGATTTGGTTGGGTTTATTTTTAATTTGTGAAGGTTTTTTTTAGCTGCAGCTAAAAAAACAAACCAAACCAAACCAAATTAAATTATGCATTACATCCCAAGCCTATATAAGCATATGTATATAGGAACAATGAAATCACTCATCCTTCTCGTTAATATATTAATATTATATATATATATATATATATATATATATATATATATATATATGTATATATATATATATATATATATATATATATATATATATATATATATATATATATATATATGTATATATATATATATATATATATATATAAATATATAATTATATTAGTTATATATATTATTGAATTATTAATAAGTATATATATATATATAATGTATATATAAATTTTAAATAATATACATATAATATATACTACATATATGCATACATTAGTGTATAATATATAGTGTATATATATATATATATATATATATATATATATACTGTATATACAATAGTATTTAAATTTTATAATTAAAAATGTATTAAATATAATATAAATTGATTTTTATATTATACAAATTACATTATAATTAGCTTCAATTGATTTAATAATAGTTAATAATAGTGATCTAAAAATTCAAATATTTGCTAGGCTTCGAAGACTTTCAAATCACCAAACAATTGTTGTCACATACATTATTGAATGTATTGATAGTAAAAACTTCCCATCATCTAATATACAGTTGATCCCCCTTATTTCTACAAACAAAGTATAATGTGATATCACAGTAAAGCGATAATATATGAAGTTATATCATCTATTATTATACACCCAATGAAATATTCATAGATTATTCCGATTTAAAAAAAACTACCTTTAACCAATCTAATTTATCAAGTTATCGTCCAATACCCCAACTATCATCAATATCTAAGACGTCAGAACGAGTTATGTCCACTCAACTTATTAATTACATTATGCCCATTTATATTGTTGATATATATCAAAGTACGTGTCATCCTCATCGTAGTACTGAAATTGCCCTTACTTTTATCATTAATGATATTTTCATATATCTTGGTAATAAAGCCCCATGCTATCTCATACTACTAAACTTATCTACTGCTTTTGACTCCCGATTACAATATTCTTTCTATTGGACTTAATGAAATTAGTATACATGGTCAAATCCACAGTTGGTTTATGTATTTTATTTCATCTAGAATATCTTCGGTGAAGATTAACTCCTCATTGTCTCCTCCTTATTTCAACATAGATGGTGTTCCACAAGGCTCTGTCCTTGGACCTATATTTTTCATTATTTATATTATTCCTAAAATAAATTTTTTTAATCAAATATCCCAATATTAACTATCATATTTATGCTGATGATCTTCAGATATATAGGCATGTCCTTGTTCTAGTGATTATAGTCTGATTCAAATGTCTATGTTTAATTGTATTACTGATCTCACTCATTGGTTCTCTCATAACTAAATGTCCTTAAATATTACTAAAACTAATACTATCATATTCACAATACCTAGTTCTCCTCTATCAATCACACATCCTTTTCTACTATTTCTTCAAACTGCTCAATCTATAACTATATTTGGTTTCACTATAACCTCTCACCTGGACTAATCTCCACACATTAATAATATGATGCACTACTAACTATTTTCTACATAATATTAGAAAATATCGTTTTAAGCCCTTTAATCCCCCGTTTTAAGGCCTTGCCATGACTAATGTTTAATTCACTCGCTAGTATTCAGTAGACTTATCTACTGATGTTATTATTATATACCTTGCCTGTTAACTATCCTACTGCTTTTTATATTTTATTATATGTATTTAAAGTATTATATGTATATAATGTGTATATAGTGTATATATATATATATATATATATATATATATATATATATATATACACACACATAGTGTATGCTTATGTATTGTTTAGTTATACCCTGTTTAATTCACATTGTGCGTCAATATAAGTAATAGAGTATACTAGTAAATTACCTACACTAATTTATATTCAATAAACTTTAGTCTTAATATGTTGTAGGGCCTTGCCCCCCCCTGGTATACATTTCTGGCTACGGGCCTGTATGGGAGGAGTGGAGGTTATGTGTGTGGGGTGTAGTAAGGAGAAAGGTGTTGGAGGATCGGGTGTGTATAGGAGTAGTGGGTGTATATAGATGGAGAAGGGAGGCGAGGTAGTCGGGGGAGTTGTGATGTATGGCTTTGTGGATTGTCAGGGAAAGTTTGCATTTAATACGGTATGAGACTGGGAGCCAGTGTAGTTGTTTGAGGAGAGGTGTAATGGAATCAGAAGAACGACGGGGAAGTAGATGGACGCAACGTACTACAGCATTTTGAAGACGTTGCAGTTTAATAAGTTTGTAGGCGGGGAAATAATTGCATATATGGGAAATAATATCATGTATTATACTAATTATTAATTATTATATATCTGGAATTTAAATTGTGAAGAGGATACGGAAATATGTGTATTAAGTCTGGCAAATATTGCCTCTTCCCAAATGGAAGCCAGATTGAAATTAATAAACATTCAACCGAATAAAAGTATGTATAGAGATGTTTTTAATAAATATAATAGTAATGTATCTATTTCTATAGGCATTATCTAGTATATCGATGTAAATACACTATACTTTATAAATACTGAAATAAATATATTGGAATATATAGCAGGGTATATTTCAAAGAAAGTATCTACATGTAATTAGGAAAAACCTATATTTGTAAGGATTGTATGCCAGCTATATATATATATATATATATATATATATATATATATATAGCTGGCATATATATATACAAATATACATAACGTGGATGGATCATTAATTTCATACACACATTATTCTGTAGCAAAATGTCAGAATATATATTATAACTATTAATTTATAATGTAATAAATATTATTTTCATAGGTATATACCCACGAAACCCCAGAATTGACAGATGCCGTACGTTTTATGGAAACAAATTTACGTAATTGTATTTCCGAATTTATATATCATGATGAAGTAGGAACACACATTCTTAATTTTATCATACAAAATACAGGGTATTATTTCTTTGGAAATCACTGTAATATATTGCAAAGAGTATCGATACTATTTGTTTAAAACTGCCAGTGTGGCTCAGTGACTAAGGCATCAGACACACAAGCAGTAGGACACGGATTCGACCCTCGTCCGGACCATTAATTAATTTTATAAAATGGGTCTTAAAATATTATTTCGAAGTGATCTTATATAATTGTGTATAAATAAATGATCGGCTCTCGTTAAAACCATGGATGCCTTAACATGAGCGGCTTCGAAGGGACATTAGAGCCATATATGGTTATAAGTGAAAACGTCATCTAAGTTCCTGGATGGGATGAAAGGACTCCACCAAATAAAAATAACAATAACAATAACAATATAAGACTACAATTTTATTAAACAAAGAATGTGAGTTTGTCACATCAAATATTAATGGGAGAAATCGTAAAATGTTAAAATTAACACATATTTAATATATATATTAAATAAAAGAATTAAATTGAATTTCTTTTCTATAAATAAAAATCACCTTCATAACATTAATAATGTAATCAGATAAATATTCGATTCTTAATATTTTACTTCCAAATTAATAATATATGCAATAATATCGGTATATATAGTATATATATATATATATATATATATATATATATATATATATATTATTACTTATCTTAGTCAATTACTCACTAGGACCAGATCTTTATTTCTATTTCGTATGCCGTTCATTGGCTAACATAAAAAGTATAGTATTACTTTAGATTTATTATAATATTAGTTATACATATTACATATATATTCTATAGTTTATATATTCATATCGAAATTGGCTGCCGAGTTAATTGTCATATTATATTTGGTCGTGGCTATATATTTAACCAGAATTGTTAGGTTATTGGAAATGAAGGACTATGGACCTCTATAGGGGCTCGTTCGAGTAGTGGGAAAGGAGATGAATAGGAGATGAAATGGTGGACGTGTGTTATTAGGAATATCAGGTAATTCGTCAGGCGGACATCCGTGAAGCCGTATTATTGTAGATGGGGTTATCGTGAATGATCACAACTTGAGAGTTGTACAGTGGCTGAGATGTACAGTGAAATAAATAGATTCGCCGAGAGATTACTAGACGTAGAAATATGATATTTGCATGGATTCACCTGCATATATTGTGATGTATACACCACTGTAGTGTACCATATATTGTGATGTAGTGATTAACATGTATATAATATATTGTGATGTAGTGATTAACATGTATATAATACAGCGTGAATATATATTTTGTAAATACATAATTTCCCCCATAACTGGCAATCGCTAATTAGTCGTGAGCTTTATATAATTTATTTATTTGCGCACGAAACCCACAACAATTAAATAAAATGTTTTACATGATATAGGGGAAAGTAACCTAATACGGACATTTAACAATAAAATGGTCTTAACATTTTATGACTCATCATTTTTATTCAAAAATTACAATATATTAATATTATATGATTATAGATATTATTGTGATTTTAAAATTGTATTTATATTTTAATTCCATAGATAACTGGGGTGTCCGTATTCGGTACCCATATCCGGATATGGACAC
This sequence comes from Osedax fenrisi, assembly GCA_964019155.1. Taxonomy (NCBI): domain Eukaryota; kingdom Metazoa; phylum Annelida; class Polychaeta; order Sabellida; family Siboglinidae; genus Osedax; species Osedax fenrisi. Next base: position 9,762,318 of record OZ025245.1, read on the forward strand.
CCTGTGTTATAATACGGACACCCTATATACGACTAGATAAACTATATATTATTGATGAATCAATCAGACAACTTACATTTACATTATTTAAAATTAATTTTATTCTAATTTAATTAGTTATTAATTTGTTTTTATTATTTTTTAATTAATAATACAATTTAAGAATCTAAATAATACAACTTTTAAATATATCTCTATTGGTAGTATTAATATTATAACGCACGCGATTTTTATGAAAATAAGAATAGTTCATACGCTGCGCGCTTATTGGTTATAGGGTGTCCGTATACGGATATTAATATATTAATACATATAGATTGTTCGTATTAGGGACTTATATGACCTATATATATATGCTTATAACGTAATGAATATTTGATAACAAATATAGAAATTATACATATCATTTTAAAATGCTTTATTTTGTAATAAATAAATTATTAACTAATTAAATTAGAATAAATTGTTCATAAAATTAATTATAAATAATGTAATTGTTATTTGTCTGATTGATTTATCAATAATATATAGTTTATCTAGTCGTATATAGGGTTTCCATATTATAACACAGGGTTTCCGAATATGGACATCCCCGTTATATATGGAATTAAAAGATTAAATAAAATTTTAAAATCACAATAATATCTATAATCATATAATATTAATATATTGTAATTTTTGATCAAAAATTATGAGTTATAAAATGTTAAGACGATTTATTGTTAAAGTTTCGATATTGGGTTACTTTCCCTTATAAGCTTCTATATTAACAACTTTATTTTATGTGTTACGTAATTATAAAAATGGGTATACTAAGAAGTAGATAACTTTATCGCTTGAATATGCAATAACAATATTTGTGTTTAATATATTATTAATTATATTTTAGGAGATCTTTAGGGTGTCGATATTACGTGCATGTCGGTATTCGAGTACTCTCCCATAGATAACATTAATGTGTATAACTATCACTAATATGATAATCTCATATAGTAAAGTTCCAATGTGTTGATTTAGTACATTTTCACATCAGTTTTGTAGAAATATGTTTACAATACATAGGCATTTCTATTAACTTTTGATTAACTTTTCTAAATTTAATATATAATATTTTTTTAAATTGAAAAAATGTAGTATTCAAATATAATATATCTACAATAATCCTAATTAGAATTTATATATATAATTAAAAATAATGAGATATTAAAATTAAAAAAATAAATTGTATAACATTATTTTTATAATTTGTTTATTGTACAACATAAATTATTATCTACAAAATTATTATATTAATATATTATTATATAAATGTATTTAAAAAAAATTAAAATAAATAAATGTAGTTAGGATAAATATAGAATAATGTAGAAAATGAATTTTGTTTAAATATTTAATATTAACACACATGAAAAACTTAAAATATTAAAAAAAACTTAATAATAATTTATATAATCATTTATCCATTATTTAATGTAAACATCGTACGTAAATTATCTATATTAATAAGTATAAATGATGTTTTATAACACCATCTTTTAAAAATAAACATTTATAATACTACAATACAAATATGTCATTAAATTTTGGCAGCAATATTCTTAATATTTTATTTTAATGAATAGCACAACTAAAAACTTTTTAATCTTAAATATAATTTGTTGAAATCTTCTATATCTAGATAACAAGTATGCATAGATTTACCATCTTAATAATATAATTTTGTAATTAAAATGTTGCTATCAATTGTTAAATTCTCTAATTTTAAACAGAATACACACTATATATAGGTTGTATATACTATATATATATATATATATATATATACGATGGTTGTATATGTGTATTATTATATCCGAGAAAAATAATGTACAAATATTTTAAAAATGTGTTAGTCGGAATTTTATTAATTTGAGGTTTCTTATAATATATCTACATGAAATCAGAGATCCCCTCATTAAAGTATAATGATCAATTATATGTATATAATATATAAGCTGAATATTATGTTTATATAACTTTAATATCATATGATAAAATGAAACTAATATTTAATTATAACAAATTAAAAATATATACATTTTTTTAGTTATAGCTGTAATATCATAAAAGAAGTAATGTATAACACTACAAATATTACTAAAATTATTATATTTCTTTATTTTTATTTGTTGATATTTAATTTATGTTGTTATATAATTGAATAGAATTTCAAATATTATAAATTAATAATACATTTTAATTTAATATAAAAAAAAATGTAGGAAATCCTATAAGGAAATGTACTAAGGGAGAGTACACAAATGTGAAAATACCTGAATGTGGATCACTTTAAAATACGGCTTAAGATTAGCATGCGAAAGTTAAAATATACTTTTTAATATAAATAATAAAATCTATATTATCTGCAAACAAATTTTTAATTTTTGTAAATAAGGATTTACAAAAGAGGAATTACAGTATATCTTAAAATAACTATTGAAGAAAATATTATACTTTAATTTAAATATTACTATATATATATATTAGTTCATCATTAAAATATATATTTACAAAATGTATAATACTAATAAAAATAATTATGTACACATATTAGGTACCTATATGTTAAGCATATACCATCATATATTTAAATAAAATGAAAACAGAAAAAAGTAATACTACGAAATAAAAAATATAAAATTATTTATAATTGTAGCAAAAAATAATAAATATAGATTATAATAAATAATACATCGTTTGATACATGTGAGAATTTAACATTGAAATTTCACGAACAACTTTAAATAAATTGAATACTTCTTAACTTTGTAACCTGTAATAATAACATAGTATTATTAAAAATACATAAAATATATTATTATATATACATTATATTAAATATTAAATATATATATACCTACTTAAATTTATTTTTACTTTTTTGGTTGTAAGGACTTCTACCGTATCAATCTGATATCCAATATAAATATAATTATTTCGAGTAAAGAAGGATTATGAAATTGTGTTTAAAATCTGATGTGAAAATGATATGGTTTAATGGATAGGGGAGGGAATTGCATATGTATAGGCAATATAAGACAAGGAACATATGTTGTGGGAGTTTAGATACCGTTATGTAGGCTTTGAAGAAGGTTAGTATTAGTTGTTATGCGGGAGTGGGGTAATGAAGAGATAAGTGCAGCTAATGAGTCCGTATGTTTGTGATGGTGGACGTTAGGAACTAGCAGGAGAATTGTGTACATTATTCTTGTTGATGGGGAGATAGTGGAGTTTAATAAGAAAGGTTTACATGAATATGAGATAATATTCTTAGAGAGTGCACAATGGATATATGCTTGAAATACTTGTGTATTATATAATATGGAAGAGAAAGTTGTAGGGAGTTGCAGTAGTCAAAGTGAGGGAGAATGTATTCTATGGCGATTATTGAAGCGACTTTACATATACATATATAATTACACATATAGTCACACCTATATATATTATTATATATATATATATATATATATATATATATATAGTTATTGTTATTTGGTGGAGTCCTTTCATCCCATCCAGGAACTTCGATGACGTTTTCACTTATAACCATATATGGCTTTAATGTCCCTTAGAAGCCACTCTCAAGTTAAGGCATCCATGGTTTTAACGAGAGAAGATCATTTATTTATACAAAATTATATAAGATCACTTCTAAATAATATTTTAAGACCCATTTTATAAATTTAATTAATGGTCCGGACGAGGCTCGAACCCGTGTCCTACTACTTGTGTGTCTGACGCCTTAGCTACTGAGCCACAGAGGCAGTTTATATATATATATATACATATTACATATGCACATGAAAATGTATATTATTTTGAAACTCTTTAGAAGAAAACATAAATATCAATGTAATTTAACAGAAAAAAAGTAAAATTCTTCTAATAAATATTATTAGTATTATTATTATTATTATTATTATTATTATTATTATTATATATACACACATACCAACATGCACATGTACACATAATAATTATCATGTTTATTATAATATTTATATATATATACAAACTATTAACAATGGTTGATAATTTGCAATAATCACCATGGTAATATCGGGGAGTTCCCCTATAATATATAATTAAAATATAATTTAAGAGCATCGATTTTATAAATATATATTGCATAACATAACATTAATTGGAAATATTATTATATTAAACTATAGATTTAAAATATAAATTACTGTTTCATATTTTATTTATTCACTACATTTAAATTAAAAAACATACTATATACAATTGTAATAAAATAAATCAATAAATTTAAATATATGCATAAGATACGACAATATAATATCGATTTACTTGAATACACTTTTAAATCAATTTTATTTTTAATTTGTAAAACATTTTGCATAGAAAATATTTATAAGAAATATTCATTCAAATAATTAATTGTGAAATTAAAATATTAATATGTATTACCAATATAATGTTACGATCAATAGAAAAGTTGGTATTATATAATGTGTACAGTTTATGTAATTTTTAAAATAGTATCATATAAAATTATAAATATAATGTATAATATTATACAAATTATACATATCTAATTATATTAATTATATTATATAAATACATATACACACATATATATATATATATATATATATATATATATATATACATACAACTACATATACATATACATATTATATACATATATACATATATATTATATATTATATATATTATATATATATAAATATTTATATTATTGTATATGCATATAGGTATGCATATAGGCATTCCTATATGTATCATTGATCAATAAACTTTATTTATATCGATGCTATATCTATATCAATTAATAATATATTATATTATATCTATAGCATAGTATATAATCATACATATCATATTATATATATATTAAAATTATAAATTATGTTATATAGTATATATATATATATATATATATATATATATATATATATATATATATATATATATACAGTATATATATATGTATATATAAAGTTTATTGTAAAGAAAATAAGTAAGTAAGAAACTATATATTATATATATATATATATAATTTATTATACATTATTTATTATACATTATACATTATGTATTATGTATTATATATTATATATTATAATATTATAAGATAAGATAATTGTATTATTGTAATCATTATACGAAAAAAAAACAATATATATATATATATATTACTGTACCTTACAATGTGAATCTTACTCAGCATGCTGAGAATCTTACTCAGTGAATCTTACTCAGCATGAACTGCAGTTCATAACACGTGACCTCCATTCCACTCTATCACTGCAGTGGTAGCATGCAATCCCAGCATGATAGCAGTCGTTAGTACATCGATCGTACACCTCGTCTCATCTCTTAGCTTATACATGTATGTCTTCATAGGCCTTCCTCGAGAGCGTCGTCCGTGTTGTGGGTTCCAGGGTAATACTTCACGCAACACTTCACTTCTGTTTCTCTAGCGATGACCGGAGAACCTTAGGTCGTTGTTCTTGTAGTGTGTACGCTACTCTTGGAATATAGCCACCCAACTCCTTGTTCGATAGATGACCTCTCCATGATTAGTCATGCGCATCATGCAGCATGCGTGCATAGGTTCCGTGAACTCTTTTCTCTAGTGAATATATGTTATATGTTATGAATATAATATTATTTATTTTTACAATTGTATCAATAATTCACAAAAAAATAATTTATATGTTATACTATAGTACATACAAGGACATAATCCCAAAGCGACTGAAATTGTCAGAGAGTGAAGGCCCTTTATATAGACTCATTTAATCCTATAGGATTCAAACATGAATAATCAATCATGCGTCGACAATAAACTAACATTCACTTAAATATATGTTATCATATATTTATACCATCGATATTAATAAAGGATATTTCTTTGCATCGATGATGTAGATAGATGCTTATGCATTCAATCCATAGATTTATAGTTTACATGTAAACTATAAATCTATGATTCAATCTAGCAAATAAACAATGTTGTTTATGCAGACAGATTTACCGCTACACAATTATTATGTATACATATTCTAATATACGGTATATACATATAGGTATATACCTATATAATATACCCTACACTTATATTGTACGTTGTATTCCATACAATTTAATGTATACATGTATATATACTAATTCTATATTTCTATGTGTATACAATGTATACATATATGCATACATTTCATTTTGTAATAAATGTATTAATTCAATTGCAGTAACTATAAATAAATATATATATACAGTTACTATATAATTAAAAAAAAAATATTCATGTATATATGGGAATTATAGTATCTTACTTATATTATAATACTATTTACATTAATATTAATGATAATGTACAGATATATCGAATGTAATAGTTTATTTAAAAACCTCTATAATAACATTAATACTATAAGGCACATGACGGTTTATTAAATACATGATAATATATAATAAACAATGCATTATGTATAGGTCTACCTACTATTTACATTAATGCTAATGTATATATCGAATGTAATAGTTTATTTAAAAACCAATACAGTAACATTAATACTTTAAGGCACTATTAAATACATGATAATATATAATAAACATGAATTATGTATAGGTTTACCTACATAGGTTTATCCTATATGTTTACAGTTCTTAAACGATTTACAATTTTGTATAAGGACAAATTATTATTATTATTTTTAAAGAAGTTATATTTAGATGTAGTTTTTAATTATGATTCACAGAGTATCTATATTTATATATATATATATATATATATATATATATATATATATTATATATATATATATATATATATATAATATATATATTATATATATATAATATATATTATATATATATATATATATATATACAGGATTTATGGGCATATAATCCTATATGGGCCTGACCAACCCGAGACCTCTTCCCTAGTTATTTGATGATGTGTTCAGCACGTTTGATCAAAATCCCAAATATTGCTTTATTATTATTTTATTTACTTTCGGTGTGTGTAAATCACAACTTATTTATATTTGCTAACTATTATTTATATATTTCTGTCATTATTATTTATTGTTATCCATCGTTTTGATTCTAATCAATAAACTATTATCTATCTATCTATATATATATAATATATATATTATATATATATAATATATATTATATATATATATATATATATATATTAACTACTAAAATACATTTAGATAGTCTTCTGCTGTGTTTATATTAATACAGATAAGAAAAGTGTCGTACATAATGCCTTCACTCTCTGACTATCGGACCATCGTTTCCCGGCTGCCATCGATTATAACAGGTGAATGTTAAAGTCAATCGGTGTTCCTCGAGACATCTCGCCGTATCGCCCATCGTACTGAATACACAACATATGCCAATATCGCCCATTAACGACCAGTATGTGTCCTATATTGAAGAGGATGTTGCGTATCCGAAGAGTTTACCTGCACGACGAGTTCCTAATATACTGGAGAATCTGACCTATACGTGGACTCTTCACTTTACCAAAGAGTCAACTTCATTGCTTAATAATATATTATATATCTTGTATATTTCCTATTATTATATTATATCTAACGTTACTCAAGCTAATTTATTAGCTGGCCCCTATATCTATAATCAGGCCCGTAGCCACGGGGGGGCCTGCGGGGGCAAGGCCCCCCCCCCAGATATCGGCTAGGCCCCCCCTGAGATTAGGTAGGCCCCTAAAACTTGTTTCATATTAAGTTTTTTTCATATAATTTTAACTGATATTCAATTATATTTATATTTTTATTTTATAATTTTATTTATATTATATTTATTTATTAGAATGTATGTATGTTAGTCATATAAATTATAGTGTTTATCCAATTCAGTATTTATGGTTTGATAAAATATTTTCTAAAATTATGGTAAATATTAAAAATAAATTTTAATAATTTAATTTCATCTGATCTCGGAAATGATTGTCCTAAATGTACAGGTTGTAGAGCAATTTTGGAAATAAAATAAGAATATTTACCGATAATATATATTAGAATATTATATATAGGCAAAATAATGCAAAATGTGTACTGCCAAAGCCCAAAGGGCTTTGGTATTACTGAGACTTAGTTAACTACTTATGATTCTGCTCAAGCTTCCCAACTGACCTATGATTGTTTTTAAGTATTGCTTTCTAATAGGTCTTCATCACATAGTCATGTTGCTCTGTTATTCTCATCGGAACTTAAGATTATTTCGTCATCCACCCCATGTTTATCTTCACATGGAATTATGATCTGTAATATTCAGCTTCCTTCATTATTTACCATTATAATTATACTTATCTACCTTCCACCTTTATATAGCCTATGTAGTTTCTTAGCTGACCTCTCTTCTATTTTAGAATCTTTCACATTAGTTAACACGGTTATTCTTGGTGATTTTAATATTCAAATTAATAATGAAAATCATGCTTCCTTGTTTCTGAATAAATTTATATTTGATTATTCTCTGACGCAATATGTTTTCTTTACTAATAACACTAATAGTAATAATATTTACTTTTTTTTATATCTAGCTGATTCTAAATTAATTTCATACCCCACTCAAAGTTATCTAATATCTGATCACTCTGTCATATTATTTGGTTTGAACTTTCCGGTGATAACAATTAATCGACATTCTAGATCGTTTCGGAAAATCTCCTCTATTGATAAAACAATGTGTGTTAACTCCGTATTCTATCAACTTAACAACAGTATATCTTCTGATTTGTCTGAACTTTTTGATTATTTTAATTTGGCATTATCTCATTCGCTTGATATTGTTGTACCCTCCATTACTATTACCAACCGATCAATCTATTCTAATTTTTCATAGTTTAATACTGAGCTTATTAAACTAAGGCAACTACTTTATATACTACAACGTAAATATGTATCCTCTAAATTTGAATCTGATCTTATTTCATTTAAAGTTTTCGATCGCGTTACAAGAAAAAACTTCTCTATAGCAAATCGTCATACTTTACTGATATGCTCCGTAGTTATGGAATATCTTCTATACAAGCTTATCAATTATATGTCACCTTAGTAGGTAAAACCCAGACCAAGCATCTTCCGGACCATCCTGATTTAGTTATTTGTTCATTGTTTGCCAATTTCTTCTAACAACAAGTTTCTAGCATTATGAATATACTTCCAAACATCAACTCGACACGACTCAATCTCAATTTAATATACACTCATAATCACTGTTCATGTGTTTCGCTTCCCACATATGACATTGCACTCTCTTTGATGATATCCTTGAAAACCAATTACCCCTTGATCCTATTCCACTCAATCTACTTCTTCCATTATTACCATATTTTATTGGACTTATCGCGTAAATCATTCATATATCTATTATATAATCTATTGTTCCACGCTCAATGAAATATTCATAGATTATTCCGATTTAAAAAAAAAACTACTCTTGACCAATCTAATTTATCAAGTTATCGTCAAATATCCCAGTTTTCATCAATATCTAAGATATTAGAACGAGTTTTGTCCGCTCAACTTATTAAGTACAGTATATACAATGCTATTGTTGATAAATATCAAAGTGCGTATCTTACTTTAATCATTAATGATATTCTCATATATCTTGATAATAAAGCCCCATGCTATATCGTACTAATATACTTATCTAGTGCTTTTTACTCTCGATCACAATATTATTTCTATTGGACTTAATTAAATTGGAATATAATGTCAAGTCCACAGTTGGGTTATGTATATTGTTTCATCTAGAACATATTCGGTGAATATTAACTCCTCGTTGTCTCCTCCTTATTTTAACATACATGGTGTTCCACGAGGCTCTGTTCTTGTCCCTATTTTTTTCATAATTTATATTCTTCCTATAAAATCTATTTTCCACAAATATCCTAATATTAACTATCATATTTATGCCGATGATCTTCAGATATATAGACATTTTCTAGTTCTAGTGATTCTGGCCTGATTCAAATATCTATGTTTAATTGTATTACCTACCTCACTCATTGGTTCTTTCATAACTCCATTTCCTTAAATATGACTAAAACTAATACTATCATATTATCAAGATACAGTTAACTGTGGAGAATCAAGACCTCCTATAACCTCGAGGTTATAGAAGGTCTTGGGATAATTCTCCTCTATCAATTACTCATATTTTTCTAATATCTCTTTCAACATCTCAATCTATAACTATCCTCTGTTTCACTATAACCTCTCAACTATACTAATCTCCACACAATAATAATATGATACGCATAACTATTTTCTATATAATATTAGAAAATCTCGTTATAAGCTTATCTTTGTCATAACTAAATGTTTAATTCACTCGATTTTATTCAGTAGATTTATCTACTAATGTTATTATTGTAAACGTTAACTGTTAAACTGATCCTACTGATTTATTTTATTTTATTATATGTATACATTTATATTTATATAGTGTATAATATACACACACAGTATATTTTGATTTATTGTTTATTTATACCCTGAGTAGTTCCAAGACCTCGAGGTTATAAGAGGTCTTGGTAATTCACATTGTGCGTCAATATAAGTAATAGAGGATTCTAGTAAATTACTAGTAGTTATATTATTACTAGTATATTACTAGTATACTAGTTTATATTCATTACATTATAGTTTTAAAATGTTGTGGGGCCTTGCCCCCCCCCCCTGGTATAAATTTCTGGCTACGGGCCTGTCTATAATATCATTTTCATGTAATCATTGCAAAGAACTTGCTTCTAGCTCTAATCTACCATGTACCTCGTGTAACTCTTTCTACCACCATGTATGCTTCTTCCAGCATCAATTATATCAAAGTCATGGATTCATATCAATGGTCTACCTCCATCATATGCCCTTACCAATTTTTCTTCCCCCAATTTTACATTTACATGTCCCTCTTGCCTCCTAAACACCTCATCAAATGCATCTACGATTTACAACCCATTTTTCTTCTCCTCGAGTTATCTCCACTCCTATACATCCTAATAAACCCCCCATCTGACCCCCTATTCCTGCCCAATTACATATTCCCAAACTTATGGAGCTTAAAACTTTCCCACCATCCTTCATAACCGCTAATATCCCATCACCTTTCCCTTATCATAAATCGTATGCATCTGCTATTATATCATATTCCTCTCGTACCCCTATTAAATCTCATATCGTCCACCATATACCACCTAATTCTACCACACCCTATACTCCTCCCATACCATGTAAACTTCAACTAAATAATATTATTCGTAACAATTCACTTGTCATTGAACATTTAAAGCCCTCTGATATGAATACTGAATTCATTTCATCAATCCTTATACATATGCTACTGACTAAAATATCTATTTCTATAGTCACATTTAAAAACAAAAATGCAATTATCCAATTCTCTAATAAATCATTTTGTGACATATTTCTCAGAAGATTTAGTTCTATTAAATGTAATCCCCGATTCTCCCATCTATATGTACGCAATTCCCTACCTTACAAAATCCGTTTATTAGGTAAAATCCTTTATCATGAATATATATTGAAACTAAACCATATAGGTGTTGGAGGAACGGGTTTGGAGTGGAGTGATGGGTGTGTGTAGATGTAGGAGGGAGGCAAGGTAGTCAGGGGAGTTGTGGTGAATAGCTTTGTGGATGGTCATGGAAAATGTGAACTTTATGCAGTAGGGGACTGGCGGTCAGTGTAGTTGTTTTAGGAGAGGTGTAATAGAGTCAGAAGAACGACGGGGAAGTAAATGGACGCAGCGAACTACATCGTTTTGCAGTCGTTATCGTTTGATGAGTTTGTATTAAGGGAGGTTAAAGAGTAGGGAGTTGCAATAGTCGAATAGAGGGATGATGTAGGAGGAGGCAATTGTAATAGCGATGGGGAGGGGAATGGATCGTCGGATTAAGCGGAGACAGTGTAGGTGGTAGTGGATGGATTTGTGCATATGTATAAGATGGGAGTCAAGGGAAAAGATGGTATCAAGATGGAAGCCAAGGTTTCGGACGTGTTGAGAATAGGGGAGTGAGGTGTTGTCGAGTAATATGGGGATGGTTCAGAGAGAGTGAAGGAGCGTAGGGGTAAGTGGAGAAAAATAGCTTTCGTTTTAGTTGGGTTAAGTTTTAGAGAGTTGGAGGTAAGACATTCGTGTATAGACTTGATACAGAAGGAGAGTCGATCAGGGGCATAAGTAGTCTGTGCAGTTAATATATAGTTGAAGGTCGTCGGTGTAAGAATGGAAGGAGATGTCGGGGTAGTCAGTAAAGATATCAAACATGGGGAGTAGGTAAATATTGAAGAGGAGTGGGCCGAGGACAGAGCCCTGGGGGACACCATGGGTTATTGAGTGGGAGGGGGAAGAGTGTGTATTAATCCTGACTGAGGAAGAGCGGTTGGTAATGTAGGAGGTAATTGGGATGAGGTTAAGGAGGTAGATTTGAGAAGGGAGATAATTTGATAAAGTGGGGGAGATTCAAATTTTTCAAGTGAGAAGGGAAAGGTGATGGGAGTGGTGGGAATGATATGGGTGGAAAGGTGATGGAAAGTTTGTCGTTGAAAGATTTGTCGAATATGAGTGGTAGTTCTTCAGGGGTGACATGTTGGGAGAGGTATGACGGTAGAAAAGGAAATGTTGATGTTGAAAGATGAGCTGATGGCGCAGCTAAGGGCTTCAGAGTGGGAGAACGAGTGAAAGAAATATTAGAGATAGTTAGAGTAGATTTGTAAAGTATTCCGGTACCGCCACCGGGATGGAGAGAGTCGCGACGGTTGTAAATGAAACAGTAGGGGGAGTGTTAAGAGCAGAAATGTGAGGAGAATCCAGAGGAGATAGCCAGGTTTCTGTGATGAAGAGGATGTCGAGGTCATGGTCGGACATGGAAATTACAGAAGGGATTTTATTGCGAAGAGAGTATGCGTTCATAAGAGCAGAATTGAGGGAAATAAGGTTGGGTGGAGGGTAGTTAATTGTGGGGAGGGGGAAAAGTACGAGTGAATGGAAGTGAAGGAAAGGAGAGGGATGTGTTATGAGAGGGGGAAATAAGGGGATAGGTATTAGTTGGGGGGGTTTAAGATATCACGATATAGGGTGGGACACATGAAATTAAGGCGATGTTAAAATTTGTGGTGCCGCGGATCACATAATTGAAGTTGGGGATAGAGTGTGAGGAGTTCAGGTGATTGATGGTGGAGATGCAGACTTTACGAGCAAGAAGTTGGGAATTGTTGAGGGGTTCACAGAACCTGACTTGAAAGGGTGAGTTTTGTAGGAGGTGGAGAGAGCGGATAACAGTGTTTTTGGAATGATGATCAAGATAGGTGATGGATAGGTGTCTGGGTAGGTTGGAGGAAGAGTTGGGTGAGTGTGGGATACGGTGAGAGTGTATATGTGTCTAGGAGTGGATATTGATGGAGGCAAAAGCTTTTTCAGTAGGGCTGTATCGTTACCTGTTTCATTGGCTCCAATGATATTGTGGGAGATGGCTGGTAATTTACCGACAAGAAAGTTAATAAGTGGAGTGTTGGGGGGTTATTAATTATTTTCCATGCAATTTTATCAGATTTGGGGGGAGTAGGAGAGGTATGCATGAGCGGTGAAGGTTATTAAATGAGGGGGTTTAGCTATGGATGTGATGGATTATGATCATTTAGTGGTAACAGGGGATAGGCGAATGGGGTTAAGTAAGGATGGTAGGAACAGTGGGAGATTTGGGGGTGACTGGGGTATGGACTCTGATATAGTTTGGGATGAAGGGTTGGGTGTGGGGTGAGCGGTGAAGATGTAGAAAATTGGGTTATGGAGATAGGTGTGGTGCAGGTGCAGGGGAATGATTGTTATAGATGGGAGGGGAGCTCATGGGAGAGGTTTGGAGGAGCTATTGGAGAGTATATTTCGTTTGGACGGTCTAGGTTAAGTTCTACATTTGGTGCAAAACTATTAGAAACCAGATTTATGGAGGGCAGTCATTTTGTTAAGGGTATATTTGGGGAGTTTAGAACATGATTGGCAAAGCCACTTACGGCAATGGTCCCATTCAGTGAGTGACGTGGCGATAGTGTTACATGAGGAGCATGTGATATCAGTATGGGTGGAGTCATAATTGGGGTAGAAGTAGTTTAGTGGAGTAAGTGGAAGTAAGTAATGATAATAAATGATAATATATTGGACTTAGCTTGAATATGGGTAATAAAGTTAAAATTAAATAGGTAAACATTTTTTAATTTAAAAGTTGTTGTGTTATTGTTGCGTTGTCATTCAAGTTTACATCTTTATCTATTTTATCATTATATCTTATTTATCTTATACGTTAATCTTATTCATTTATATACTTAATTTAATTAAGTAAGGCCGAGGAGGTGGTATGCCACCCTATAAGGGTATATTATCCTACAACTGCATACAAGAACACTTAACTAATAATTTTACCGCATTTTAATAATTATAGCCGTTTTATTTAAATAACGTGAATTTTCAAATATTAAAATTGTTAAATTAATTAAATTGTAAATAAAATTTAATTACAAAATAAACATTATAATGCGTAAATTAATAATAGTAGATTCATTATAACTAAACAGTTCATAACAGCAACAGCACACATTTAATAAACATATTAAAACATCAAACATGGTCAAAGCAAT